>CP114868.1:0-1201159 GCA_029959215.1 Tricholoma bakamatsutake | reverse complement strand
CAGTTATCCTCACTGAAAGAGACCAGTTTACCTACTTATATCTGCTTATCTCCTTCCCAATGGTATCCAAGGAAACTCAAGTGGAAAATGGCAACAGGAGACTAATGTGCTAAAGAACAATCATCTGAGATCTGTAGGCATTTCAACAATGTTGCAGGATGCTGCAATGCAGCCAACACTTGTCATTTCTGACATGCCTGCCTCAAGTGCAAGCAGCAAGGACATGTCCAAGAAAGCTGCATGCAGCAAGTCTAAGGCAACCTATGAAATGTGTCCCAAGTACCTCAGATACAATATTCAGGACTGTGAGCAGCAACACAAAGAAGACATACTTTCTTCACCCTCCTGTCTCACAGACTGGACTAAATGAGCAAAACCACTTCCATCAATTCCAGCATATGAGCTATCTAATGCAGCAGCAGTTGAAACTGTCATGAGCAACCCCCACCTATTCAAAATTGTCATACCAATCAATGTTGACTGTTTTGAACATTTACTTGAGTTAAATCCCAATCACCCTTTTGTCGACTCAGTACTCAAAGGACTGTGAGAGGGTTTCTGGCCATGGGTGAACACACAGCATGATTATTACCCATCTATAGTGGACAAATCCTTGGAGATGCCGCAGAAACCATCTAAGGGAAATTTTCTATGGAAACAACAAGACCATGAGCATTCAAAGAGAAGGTTCTCAGGATCCTTTGGTTGAAACCTCTTACCTGGAATGCATGCATCTCCAATTCATGTGGTGCCTAAACTGCACTCAGAGAAACTGCAGATGGTCATCAACCAGAGTGCCAAAGAGTATGCACCCAATTCTATGATCAAACAAGAAGACATCAAAGGATTTTCTTTGGATAACATGACCCACCTTGGAGCTGGATTACTAGCAAGGTGCAAGGCATCGAGCGTCACCCAATCAATTGTTCACCATCTACAAGTCAGATGTCACAGAAGCTTACTGACTACTCTCCATGCACCCTTTATGGTAGATCAAGCAAATCGTGACTATTGATGGAGAGCATGACATAGACTGTAATAATTGTTTTAGTGGTTGAGGGTCTGCAGAAATTTACATCTCTTTCAATGGCCTCATGACATGGGTTGTGAGAAAAGTAAGATTGATCCCTGATCTATGGACATACTTGGATGACTTGGATAACCATAGAAGCATGGTGTGGTATCCTCAGTATGGGAGAAACATGCCAGTCAACCAGGTTAAGCTTCTGTCCTTATGGGTACAAACTTGGCATCCCCCATGACTCGAACAAACAAGTTTCCAGGATAACTCTGACTGTCATTGGAATTGAAGTGAATGCAAACAGCCTCATGTTTACCCTCCCAAAGCAAGGACTGGATGAACTCCTCAAAAAAATCCAAAGCTTCACCACTTTGTCCAAGGGAAAGGGAAATTCTTGCAAGTTACATCAGTGGCAAAAATTAGCAGGCTGGATTAATTGGAGTTTTAATGTGTTCCCAATGATTTGACCAGCACTGAACAATGTCTATCCCAAGATTGCAGGGAAAGAAAAACCACTCATGAGGATCTGGGTCAATAATGCAGTCTGGGACGATCTTCAATGGGCTTTTGCTCAACTCTGGGATTCACTCAGGGTTAGACTGCTTTTGTCTGTCTTGTGGGAAGCTGGGGACGCAGACAAAACTGTCTTCTGTGATGCATGCCGATCTGGACTAGGGTTCTGGTTCTCTTTGCAATGAAAGGGTTTCTACTCACCAGTGCCTCTGAACACAGCACAAGACATAATTTTCTACTTTAAAGCATTGGCTGTCTGTGGAGCTGTGGACAACTTGTGCAGGTCAGCTTCAGATACCTCTAAAGTCATCATCTACACAGACAGCATGAACACTGTCAATATTTTCAATTCCCTATATTGCCTTCCCAATTTTAATCCACTCTTGAAGCACTGCATCAATATTTTCTTGAGTAAAAAATTTGATGTGTGTGTTCTTCACGTTGCTGGCATGCAGAACACTGTAGCAGATGCAATCTCACACCATGAGTTTGACAAGGCAAAACAACTGGTACAAGGACTCACCATTACCACTTTTCAACCCCCACATTTTGAGAAGATAAGGGCAGCTAAAAATTGATCTCATCCCATGTTCATGCCTGGCAACCTCATCGGGAGCTGTGCACATAAGAATGCCTAGTCTGAGAATGTGCAATCGCTCTAGGACAGGCTATTGACATCAGCACCTTTTCACAGCATATATGTGCCACCACATCAAGCCGGACTCTGTTGACACCTACCTCTCAGGTATTTGTTATCAACTCGAGCTGTACTTTTCCAAAATAAGGAAAAGCTGCCTCGTCCACCACACTTTAGAAGGATGTAAATGCTTATGGGAGACACCAACAGTACATAAATGAGCCTTCACCATTGCTGATCTCAACACAGTGTGCTCTGCTGATATGGCTCCTTATCACCCTGCACTCATAATACAGCATTTTTCGCGATTGTGTGCACCACTTGGACACCTTCTACTCACTTTGCACAGCGCACTTTTGCACACCTTCATGCACTTTCGTGCACCCAAGTGTGCTCCCGTGCACCTTTGTGCCCTGTCTGCTTCTGTGTGCCTTTGTGTGCTTTAGTATGCTTTTGTCCACCTTTGTCTGCTTTCATGTGCTCCAGTGCACTCCAGTGCACTCCCATGCACTTTTGTGTGCTTTCGCATGTGCCTTTTACATTTCTACCGTTCCTTTGGATCTCCCTTAGCTGCCTTCTGTCATGCACCCTAAATGTGCCTTGTTATGCTTCAAACCACCTCCATGCACTCCCTCCACACTCCTGCCTTTCACAGTTATTGCATACTCGATGCACCTTTATGCACTCCTTTTATGCTTTACCCACAACTCACATTCTTTGCTGCACACTCATTGCATGATCCTTATCATACACACAACAATCCACCACACCAATTGCGCTGCACATCATAGCTTCCAGCTTACTGGCGCACTTATTCGAGGCACACTACGATTCCAGCACAAGTGAACTGTACATTCTTATATAATCTGGGTGCTTTGCACCTATTTGGCATTGGACTGTGCACACTTGGGCGCTTTCACATAATCCTAACACTTTGGCCCTATTTGGCCTTGCACAGCATCTCCTTATAGTTCTTCCACATTTCCAATTGGCATCACCTTATCTGGTAACTGGCACAGGTTGATCACATCACTATTGCTAAGGTGCAGCATGCAATGCATAACACTGAAGCAGGTTACTTGGAAAGAGTGCATGGGACCCAATGTGCACCAAAAATAGAGCATCACACTGGAACAGTTGGGTATTGGGCTATAGCGTGCGCAAATCTTATTGGCTAAGGCAGCGGCATAGTGTGGTCAGGTTTAGATGGGCCAATGAATGCACTTGTGGGTAGCACATGGCCCTTTCTATTTTTATACTTTATTTTACCATTTTTTGTATCACATAAGCCATTTGTACATAGTAGGCAGACAGATAGAGAATCCAGAGATTTTTTCCCCCCCTTATAGTTCATAGCTCATTTAGTGTCACACATAGTCAGTGCACCAGCGTCCAGTCCATGCACCTTTGTAGTGCACCCTTTGTATTGCTGCACTTGTGTATCGTTTGCATCCCCTCATTGTATTGCTGCATTTTGTCTCTTCGTTGCATTCTTCATCTTCGTTTGTGCACTCCTGCAGTGTGCCCTTTGTATAGCCACATTTGCACATCATTTGTGCCCCTCATTGTATAGCCGCATTTTGTGTACCATTTGCACATTTTCCCACCAGTTGCACTCACATCCCGTTTGCATCCCTAGCTTGTGCATCACCCTTGCAGCACATCCCAGTGCTGTCCTTGTCCCCACTACACCTCCTGCTTTCGTCTCCCTTGTCATTGCGCATTTTTGTGCTCCCATTGCACATTTTTCTGCACTGTGCATTTTTGCCCCTTTGCATTGCACACTTTTTCGCCATTGCACATACCTTCCTTCTTGCATACACAACTAGTGCGCACATCAAAAACCACTGTACCAGCCTCTTTGTAGTCTCTGCACCCTGAAGGATGATCTGAGGCCCTCTAAGTGAACATCCTCATCCCAAGCATGCCTGCAGCTGTAGGTTTAGTGTTCACCCCTTCTGTTGAGACTCTGCACTGAGTACCAACTGAACACATCACTGCACACTCTAACAACCCTGTCCACAATGACATCCTGTTCTGCACCCAACTTTGCATTGGCTTTTTTGTGCTGATGAGACTAGGTGAACTGACATCGCCAGATGACACAAAACTCCAAGACCCTCAAAAACTAATCACATGAGCCTCCGTTGTCCTTGAACACTCCTCATTCCACTTTTTCCTGCCTGGCCACAAGGCTGACAAATTCTTCGAGGGAAACACTATCATCCTTTGCACCAACCCATTCCCCTGCAACCCCATTGTTCATTTCCAAGCCTATCTCTGCTCTTGTATTAACTTATTTCCCCTGTCATCAGTGTTGTGGATCAAATCAAATGGGATGATTCCAACAAAGTCTTTCTTCATAAGGCGATTACACAAAATTTTTGAAAGTGACATGGGAGGTCAATCGATGCGTGTGGGAGGTGCAACATCCTTGGCTGAGAATGGAGCTGCCCTTCACATCATCCAGGGCATTGGCCATTGGGCCTCTCCAGCATGGCATGTCTACATCCAGAAACATCCGGTACTCCTGCAGGCAATGCTTCACACATGAGCATTCTACGAAATGCACTCCTCAGCACAAACAAAAAAAAAAAAAAAAAGGACCCTCAGTTATCTTTTTCCTTGTATTTGTATCCTCGCTCCTCAGAGTGGCACCCTCATCTTTACTACACTTCCCCTCTTTTCCTTTTTTTACTAGGTCTTAGGGGTACCTTGAGCCTACAAATAAATGTAGACCCTTCAGGCTGACCTTTTGGGTTGCAAAAGGTGTACCTCGAGCCTACAAATAAATGTAGACCCTTCAGGCTGACGTTTTGAGTCGCTGAAGGTGTCTTTTTCACCTATTTCACTTACATGTGTCCATGAGATTTGACCACACCCTCGCTGATTGGAGTAGAGAAACGTGAAGAAGTGACATCATCCGCCGGCAATTACTGCAACATAAGACGATGCATTTCCCATGCCAGCTCAAAACGGCAGTAAAACCTCATTCTCAATACTGAGAACTCCCATCAGGCCGCCATCTGTTAAAAAATTTGCCTACCCCGGGCAATTTTTGCAATCCCTGTTCCCCCTTGGAGAACTCGGAATCTGTTATTGAAAGCCAGACTCTAGTTTGTTTGTTTTATTTATATGTTATCTGCCATATGGCTCGCATCAAAGAAAGAGAGAAAAAAGTCTATGAAGTGAGGACTCGTTCATGCCTGCCATGGCCATGGCCCAACCCGACAAGTGTACCGATAGCACGAGTGTTCCGTTCCCGTCTGGCACAGTTGTTGAGGCGTGTAGTTATAGCAAGCGCTTGGATGACAAGAACAGCTTTTTCCATTTTCCGGAAGCGTCACAAAAGGAATTAATGACCTCGAGGGTTCTGTCATATCCTTTTTGGTTGTCGAGAATTACTAGTTCCCCTCGGTTGTTCAGTCCCAAAGAAGGTTGCGGCCTCGATTTACTGATTGTTAAAATATTTAGACCTGGGAAAGCAAAAGGTCCTGGCGCTTCCTCTGACAATTAGGTGTGAATATTTATCTCATTTTTGCCTAAGATACAGCACCTCCTTATCATCAGCGCTCATCAGTCAAGGTGCATGATAGATATTGGTCTACATGCCGTGGTAGCCCTCCCAATACGTGCTCCTGAACTTTAATCTTCCGATAGTGAATGTTGCTGGTTTACATAGGTACGATTAAGGTTTTTCCATACTCTGTCTGCTTCTCATCTTCTGAATAGACTAATGTGATGGATGAGGCTGCGGTGAATTCAATCGAGATATCTCACTGAACGCTTACTCATTAAACCTTGCATGATCCCGCGTTTCCGCCTGATATAATTGTAAGCGTCGACTTTTGTAAGCTAACTATCCCCCCTCTTGCACAGGGAAGATGCCTATTAACACATCTGGAGGCCCAGTTCACATTCATGGCGGATTTAACGATGTCGGTGGTGATATGTACTATCACAATAACTCTAGTACTGCCAGGTATGCGAACTCAAATAATGTCACTTATTCCACGATTGCAAACTCGTTCAACGACTCATCAATGAACAAATATAGTCGTACGTTACCGTTTATTATCCTCTCTCTCAAGAGGTTCAAATAGTTCAACACAGCCAATGTGGAAGTGAGTCTAGAATTGAGTTCACTACGATTTGGTACATCAATGCTGTGCATCCCCTTGACTTGGATTTTAGCTGGACATTTGGGTGAAGAACATGGACAGGGCATGCAGAAGCGTGGGCAAGGAAATGCCCAGGATGAGAAATATAGCTTGCAGAATGCCTCTCAGGAACAAAAATTGAAGGCGGAAGAAAGTCTGCACCAATCGAGGCACCCTGTAACCGAGACCGACCCACCAACCCAAGATTCCCCCGCAAAATCCACGGGAGTCACCAAGTCCAAGAATCCATTCACCTCTTAAGTTGTGAGGGAAAAAAGTTGTCCCTAAGTGCCCGTTTTTCCACTAACTTCCCATCTCAGCAACCCAAACTATATTCTGATGATAACGCATGCATGCCTGTAGCAGACTGCCTTGATTGGGAGAAATGGCCTCACTAGTAGAATGAATGAAATATTGACTCACTAATTATGTAAGCAAAGATCAAAGATGATGGGATCTGTTAGTGAACTGTCTAGAAATGTGATTAACACCCACTATCCTACTACGAGCTTATGACCCATGCCTTTGTCATAGCATTCGCTCGCTTTGCTCACTCAGCCTGACACTGGCATGGGCCAGCTTGCGTATATGTAACACAATGCTTAATCCCAATACATTATTCAACTCTTCAGTTGCCTTTGGACCTTCAGCCCAAAGTCAATGTTTGGGGGTTTATGGTCATACAACTGTTTAGTTGACTTTTTGGATGGAGCAAGCCCTAATCTGGTATCTGTATAAATAATACACATTGAGTCAACATGGGGGGGTTGTGGTGTTTATCCCCATCCCCTTCTCCCCTTCTCCTTCTCCTTCTCCTTCTCCTTCTCCTTCCCCATCCCCATCCCCATCCCCATCTCCCCCTTCCCCTCCCCCCCTCTCCCTTCCCCATCTCCCATTCCTATACCCATCTCCCCCTTCCTCATTGCTATCCACACCTCCCCCTTCCCCCTCCCCATCCCCCTCTCACTCTCCCATGTCCCCCTCCCTCCTCTACACCTCCTCATACCCCCTCCCCACCCCTCATACCTCTTCTCCATCCCCACCCCCTGACACTCCCTCACACCCCCTTACACCCCTGACACTCCCTCACATTTCTTCTCCATCCCTCTCCTGCCCACCCCCTCACACCCCCTCACACCCCCCTTCAGACTCAGCTCACTTGCAAAGTTTCAAACTCCACATCAAACTCAGCCATGCTCCACCCAGCTCACCTCTATGCGATGACCACATTTTGAAACCCAGCTATATGACTAATTTTTAGTCAGCTCTGACCAATGCCATCATTTCTGACCAAGCCTGACAAATTTTAGATAATCGCATCAACCATCAGTCCCATCATTCCCACAAAATGGCTGTAGCCTATGTTATGCAGTGCATCACCTATTTTTAGCCCTGATCCCATCATGCCATCACTCCCACAAAAATTGTCATAGCATATGTAATAGATGGGGGCCATGTGGGTGCTGTCTGTTGAAATTAAATTCCGATGCATGCTGCATACATGAGGCAATGCATGCAGCACACACATGTTACTGTGCATACATGTGGTAAACACATTCCTGAGTCATGTGACATCCTTACTATTATGTATACAAGGTTGGGAATGTGCCTCCGGCACGTGTTAACATGTTTAATAAGTAATATATTCAATATTTTTGGTTTTTGCACTTCCACTGTCATGACTTCATTTCTATGTTAGTCTGATAGTACTTCATTATTTTGGTTTTTGCACTTCCACTGTCATGTGTTAACATGTTTAATAAGTATGGACTTCATTTCTATGTTACTCTAATAGTACTTCATTATATACAATATTTTTGGTTTTTGCACTTCCACTGTCACTTGGCCATATAGCCTTGATGTTGTGCACAGACCTTACTCATGATATTGCTACACAGAACCACTCATGAGTGAAGTATGGCTTATGTTGGTCACTGTGTTCATTAACTTTGTCAACATCTCATTGCATTTTTTGACTTCAGTGCACATTGTTCACTTCATTGCATTTTTTGACTCGGTCTGTGAATGTGTGAGTGGTGGTTTATTTTCATGGGCCAGCTTGCATATACATAATACAATGCTTAATTCTACTACAGTTACTCAACTCCTTAGTTGCCTTTGGACTTGGGGTGTCATGGTTACACAACTCTTTAGTTGACTTGGGACCATTGGCCCCAAGTCAACATGGGTGGATTGTAGTGTTTATCCCCTTCCACATCTCTCCCATCCCCATTTCCCCCATCTCCTTCCTCTTCTCCCCCATCACCTTCCCCATCCCCATCTCCCCCATCACATTCCTCTTCTCCCTCTTCCCTATCCCTATCTCCCCTATCCCCACCTCTCCCATCCCCATCCCCTTCTCTACCTACCTCACCCCCATCCCCTTCCCATCCCCACCTCCCCATTCCCATCCCCCATACCCATCTCCCCCATCCCCATCCCCATCCCCTTCTCCCCCATCCCCCATCCCCATCTCCCCCATCTCCATCCACCTCTCCCTCTCCCTCTCCCTCTCCCTCTCCCTCTTCCTCTCTCTCTCCCTCTCCCTCTCCCTCTCCCTTATCCCCTTCTCCACCTACCCCATCCCCATCCCCTTCTCCACCTACTTCACCCCCATCCCCTTCTCCACCTACTTCACCCCCATCCCCTTCTCCACCTACTTCACCCCCATCCCCTTCCCATCCCTACCTCCCCCTTCCCTCTCTCCCTCTCCATCCACCCTCCTTCTCCCCTCTCCCCCCCTCCCCCCTCACCTCCTCATGCACCCTCCCCCTCCTCCCTCTCCCCTCTCTCCTCTCTCTCCTCCTTCTTCCTCACTCCCCCTCTCACCCCCCCTCTCATGTTCTCCCACTCTCATATCCTCATTCCCTCAATACTTCACCCCCATTACCCCCTCACTCACTCCCTCCCCCCCTCACTCACTTTCCCCCTCCTTATCTCCTCCCCCCTCCTTCCCCCTCACCCCTTCACCCCCCTCCTCCCTTCACCCCCTCTCCCCTCTCCCCTACTCCCCTCCCTCTCCCCCCTCTCCCCCCTCTCCATCTATCCTCCTCCTCCTCTCTCCCCCTTCCCCTACTCACTCCCCCCCCCTCCCCCATCACCCCCTCACCCACTCCCACCTCCCATTCCCCCCTTCACCCCCTCCCCCCCTCTCTCCCTCACTACTTCACCCCCTCACCCTCTCACCCCTGCTCTCCTCCCTCTCCTCTCTTTTGAATGTTGTAAAAAATCTCTAACTTCACTTTGTCATTAAACTCAATTTTTACACTCTACATAGAAAAAGTGCCCAGACCCAAAAAAAAAAAAAGATAGAGGTGGCGAAAATTAGCTGAGAAAAAGGTTCCCACCATTGAGTTACATTTGTCATCATGTCTCATGACCCTCGGAGTTGGTCATCACTCTCCCACCCAAATTGATGTTTATATTTGTGATCCGGCCCCAAATTAGCCAAAAAATTTTGTTATCATTTGTTCTCACCTTTCACTTATATTTGTCATCATTGTCTCATGACCCTCGGAGTTGGTCATCACTCTCCCACCCACTCAGAGCAACTCCCATGGCCTCTTCACCTCCCACGGCCTCTTCATCTCCCACGGCCTCTTCACTTCCCACGGCCTAGTCACCTGACCATCCTCCTTTTATTATTGACAAGGTTTTTAAATGTGCCTTCGGCACACGTGGTTCACTGTGTTCATTATGAACACCTCACTGCATTTTATTCATGGATGCACAGCTTTTTATTTGACTTTTAGATGGTATGCAACTCTTCAGTTGACTTGGGACCGTTGGCCCCAAGTCAACGTGGGGGGGTTGTGGTGTTTATCCCCATCCCCATCCCCATCCCCATCTCCACCTACCCCATCTCCATCTCCATCTCCTTCCCCTTCCCCACCTACTCCATCCCTGTCCCCATCCCCTTCCCCTTCCCCATACCCATGCCCACCTACTCCATCCCCGTTCCCATGCCCACCTACTCCATCCCCATCACATGTCCACCTACCCCATCCCCTCCCCCATCCCATGCCTACCTACCCCATTCCCTCCCCCATCTCCCCCATCCCCTCCTCCATCTCCCCCATCCCCTCCCCCATCTCCCTCCTCTCCCCTCTCCCCCATCCCCTTCCTCTCCCCCCCTCTCCCCCCATCCCCTTCCTCTCCCCCCCTCTCCCCCCCTCCCCTCCCCCCTCCCCTCTCCCCTCACCCCCTTATGCACCCTCCCCCCTCACCCCCTTATGCACCCTCCATTCTCCCCCCCCCCTCTCTCTCATCTCTCTCCCCCTTCTTCCTCACCCCCTCCTCTCACCCCCCCCCTCTCACCTTCTCCCACTCTCTTATCCTCACCCACTCTCCACTTTGCCTCTCATTTCCCATTCCCCCCTTCACTCCCTCCCCCTCACTCCTGATCACATCCCTATCCTCTCTTTAAATTTTGTAAAAAATCTCTAACTTCACTTTGTCTCCTTTCTCCCACTCTCTTATCCTCACCCACTCTCCACTTTTCCTCTCATTTCCCATTCTCCCCTTCACTCCCTCCCCTCCTCTCTCCCTCTCTCCCTCACCCCCTCACTCCCTCCCCCCCTTACTACTTCACCCCCTCCCCCCTCTCCATCCATCCTCCTCCTCCCCTCTCCCCCCTCCCCTACTCCCTCACCCCCTCACTACTTCACCCCCTCACCCTCTCACTACTTCACCCCCTCATCCCTGCTCTCCTCCCTCTCCTCTCTTTAAATTTTGTAAAAAATCTCTAACTTCACTTTGTCTCCCTTCTCCCACTCTCTTATCCTCACCCACTCTCCACTTTTCCTCTCATTTCCCATTCTCCCCTTCACTCCCTCCCCTCCTCTCTCCCTCTCTCCCTCACCCCCTCACTCCCTCCCCCCCTCACTACTTCACCCCCTCCCCCCTCTCCATCCATCCTCCTCCTCCCCTCTCCCCTCTTCCCCCTCCCCTACTCCCTCACCCCCTCACTACTTCACCCCCTCACTACTTCACCCCCTCACTACTTCACCCCCTCACCCTCTCACTACTTCACCCCCTCACCCCTGCTCTCCTCCCTCTCCTCTCTTTAAATTTTGTAAAAAATCTCCAACTTCACTTTGTCAGTATTAAAGTAATATTTATTGACTTTACATTATAACGAACTCAAATTATAACTTGTTAGTAAGTCTGCATAATGACTTTGTATTGAACTAATTTTTATTGAGTTGACTTCATAATGGTAACTGTAATTTTATTTTATATCAAATGCTTTATTTCGAAGATCATTTTACTTTTTACTGACTCATTTTCAAACTTGACTTATTTCTAGACTAATTTTCATAGACTTTACTTCATAATGAGCTCATTTGTAACTGTTATTTTGCTGACTTTACTTTGTAACGAACTCAATTTTTAAACATACTGTATTCAAGTAATTTTTATTTCCTTTACTTCATAATGAACTCAATTGTAACTCTTATATTTTACTGATTTAACTTTGTCCTGAACTCAATTTTCAATTCAAACTTATTTCAATACTGACCTGACTTTGTAATGACCTCACTTATAGAATTGCAAATAACATTTTATTGATCCACTTGTTACTGACTAATACAGAGATGTGTCTAAATCACTTTATTTGGGTCATGTGCCGAGGTCATGATCAGGTTTTTGCATTTTGTTCAGCCCGCGAGGTTTGCTTAGTCAGCTTTCACAGCATAGTAAAAGGATGACAGTTGCCCCTCAGTCAAATTTTATTCAGAAAACACTGCAATACAGCTGCTTACATGTCATCCAGACATTATTCTACATAGAAAATGAGCCCAGATCCAAAAAAAAAAAGTTCGAGGTGGTGAAAAATTAGCCGAGAAAAAAGTTCCCACCTTTAAGTTATATTTGTCATCATTTCTCACACCTCTCAATTTTTCCCAGCCCCTTCGGAGTTGGTCATCTTTCTCCCACCCCTTCGGAGTTTGTCATCATTCCCACGACCTCTTCACGTGACCATGCTCGCTTTATTATGGACAAGGTTTTTAAATGTGCCTTCGGCACACGTGGTTCACTGTGTTCATTATGAACACCTCACTGCATTTTATTCATGGATGCACAGCATTTTATTTGACTTTTAGATGGTACACAACTCTTCAGTTGACTTGGGACCGTTGGCCCCAAGTCAACATGGGGGGGTTGTGGTGTTTATCCCCTTCCCCATCCCCATCCCCATCTCCACCTACCCCATCTCCATCTCCATCTCCTTCCCCTTCCCCTTCCCCATGCCCATGCCCACCTACTTCATCCCTGTCCCCATCCCCTTCCCCTTCCTCATACCCATGCCCACCTACTCCATTCCTGTTCCCATGCCCACCTACCCCATCCCCATCACATGTCCACCTACCCCATCCCCTCCCCCATCTCCCCCATCCCCTCCTCCATCTCCCCCATCCCCTCCCCCATCTCCCTCCTCTCCCCTCTCCCCCATCCCCTTCCTCTCCCCCCCTCTCCCCCCCTCCCCTCCCCCCTCCCCTCTCCCCTCACCCCCTTATGCACCCTCCAATCTCCCCCCCTCCTCTCTCTCATCTCTCTCCCCCTTCTTCCTCACCCCCTCCTCTCACCCCCCCCTCTCACCTTCTCCCACTCTCTTATCCTCACCCACTCTCCACTTTGCCTCTCATTTCCCATTCCCCCCTTCACTCCCTCCCCCTCACACCTGATCACATCCCTATCCTCTCTTTAAATTTTGTAAAAAATCTCTAACTTCACTTTGTCTCCCTTCTCCCACTCTCTTATCCTCACCCACTCTCCACTTTTCCTCTCATTTCCCATTCTCTGTGTTCAGTATGAACACCTCACTGCATTTTATTCATGGATGCACAACTTTTTATTTGACTCTTAGATGGTACGCAACTCTTCAGTTGACTTGGGACCGTTGCCCCCTCACCCCTGCTCTCCTCCCTCTCCTCTCTTTAAATTTTGTAAAAAATCTCCAACTTCACTTTGTCTCCCTTCTCCCACTCTCTTATCCTCACCCACTCTCCACTTTTCCTCTCATTTCCCATTCCCCCCTTCACTCCCTCACTCCCTCACCCCCTCACTCCCTCCCCCCCTCACTACTTCACCCCCTCCCCCCTCTCCATCCATCCTCCTCCTCCCCTCTCCCCCCTCCCCTACTCCCTCACCCCCTCATTACTTCACCCCCTCACCCTCTCACTACTTCACCCCCTCACCCCTGCTCTCCTTCCTCTCCTCTCTTTAAATCTTGTAAAAAATCTCCAACTTCACTTTGTCAGTATTAAAGTAATATTTATTGACTTTACATTATAACGAACTCAAATTATAACTTGTTAGTAAGTCTGCATAATGACTTTGTATTGAACTAATTTTTATTGAGTTGACTTCATAATGGTAACTGTAATTTTATTTTATATCGAATGCCTTATTTCAAAGATCATTTTACAGACTTATTTTTTACTGACTCATTTTCAAACTTGACTTATTTCTAGACTAATTTTCGTAGACTTTACTTCATAATGAACTCATTTGTAACTGTTATTTTGCTGACTTTACTTTGTAACGAACTCAACTGTATTCAAGTAATTTTTATTTCCTTTACTTCATAATGAACTCAATTGTAACTCTGAACTCAATTTTCAATTCAAACTTATTTCAATACTGACCTGAATTTGTAATGACCTCATTTATAAATTGTAACCATATTTTATTGAGCCAACCAACTTGCTACTGACTAATACAGTGATGTGTCTAAATCATTTTATTTGGGTCATGTGCCAAGGTCATGATCAGGTTTTTGCATTTTGTTCAGCCCACGAGGTTCGCTTAGTCAGCTTTCACAGCATAGTAAAAGGATGACAGTTGCTCCTCAGTCAAATTTTATTTAGCAAACACTGCAATATAGCACCTTACATGCCATGCAGACATTATTCTACATAGCCAATGAGCCCAGAGCCAAAAAAAAAAGTTCGAGGTGGCGAAAAATTAGCCAGAAAAAAAATTCCCACCTTTGAGTTATATTTGTCATACTTTCTCACCATTTTCACTTTCCCACACCTCTGCAGAGTCTCACGGCATGATGCCATTCCCACCCCTGCGGAGTTTGTCATCCATTTTCCCACGCCACCTTCACGTGACCGATCTCGCTTTATTATGGATAAGAACCTGTACCATAGTAGATATACAGTGTTCTTACCTCTGCTAAACCCTAGCTCTAAGACTAACTAAACCCCAGGTAGGTTATAAGGAATGTGTCATCTCTTCCTCTGTGCAGCGTATGTAGTCTGCTCCAACAGCTTATGGGCCCTGCTGGGCACATCGCAAACACGCCTTAACTGGCTGCAAATGACATTGACTTCATTGTCTCCAAATTGTAACCTTGCATTCTTTGTGAGCTGCATTGCGCTCCCTGCAAGCTGCATTTAAAAACCCAGGTTGACTAGGGTTAACCACTCTGAAGGAGTGTTTTTGCCCAAGATTATGGAATGTGTTTTCTTGAATAGAGGACTGATTGAGCACTTTTACCAGCTGCTACTATAACATCATGTCTTCAACTCTTGAAAAACTCATACAAACTTTTGACAGCTCTAACTACATTCAATGGGCTGACTCAATGAAGGCGTGGCTCAGGTCTCAGGGCCTCTGGCAAGTAACTAGTGGGATGGAACTAAAACCACCTGTGGCGCCTCCTTTGACGGCAACAAATGCTGCACTAGTAGTGGAAGCTAATGCCAAGCTCCAGACCTGGAACAACAAGAATGACCAGGCTATTGGTAGCCTAGTGCTCCACCTGGCCCCCTCTATTTGGCAGCATGCCAACACCAAGGACACTGCTGAGGAGGTGTGGGATCTCATCTGCACCGATTATGGTGTCGATGGCCCCTCTCAAGTCTTTGCAGACTTTAGGTCTGCAATCACAATCAAAATTCCGGCTGCAAATTTCATGCCAGAGATTGCCAAGATGGCTGATAAATTCGAGCGCCTTATGGCTGCCAATGTCACCATCCCTGAATTAGTAAAGGCAATGATTCTACTCACTGCGATGCTGCATGAGTACGATTCTCTATCTGCCACAGTTTTTAACATGACCACTACTAGAGCCTTGACATTTAAACATGTCAAGGACTCCATTGTCGCTGAGGCCTCACAGCGCACAGCAGTTGGAAAGCCCATCGGCCCACCTCAGGCCACCAAGCTTTTTGCTGTCAAGTGCAAAGGGGGAAACCCCAAATGGCAATCTCAGGGCAACAATGGAGATTTGTCCTGAAAGCATGGACGATGTGGGGACAAAAAGACTAAAGAGGAAAAGCCTAAAGAGAAACATACCCACCTCGCCTCAAATGCCTTTACTACTATAAATGGTAATGGCACCATCATACCGCCAATGCTGCTCATCAAGCACATCGAGAAGCATGAACATACTCCCACAAGGGATCCTTGCTGCCGACTGCCTGCACAGGCATACATGGGCGTGGCCTCTACCTCTCATTCAGTCTACACTGAATATCAGCAGGCTCAAGACACCCTCGAGCAAATGAATCTCCCATGCAGTGCAAAAAATCTGCGACCACTGGAAGAGCACCTAACAGTGCGAGAAGGTAAGAGGAGGAGGATTGAACCAGAACCGAGGATAGTAGAGGTAGAAAATGATAGTGTCTCCCTTGGATTGGAGCCTGCAGTTTCTGATGAGGAAGTATGGAAAACCATTGATGAAATGCTTGTCAATGAACTGCTTGCAACAGATAAATATGATGAAAGGTCAGTCCTTTTCCCTGCCACAAGCACAAGAATTAACATTGCACTGATCACAGCGAACTTTTCATGTGAAATTTTACCGCTACTAAATGTATCGTGGAGCAATTTACATCTTAATATATGTGTTATGTGTGCAAATGGAAATTGTAAGAAAGGTGCCAACTGGATCATGGATTCAGGTGCATCAAAACACTTCACTGGTGAAATTAAAGATTTTGCTTCTTACGAGCCTTTACTGAGAAAGGACTCTACCCTGGTTCAAACAGCCATGGGTACTACTCATATAGTAGGGAAAGGAGCAGTCTTCATTAGACATCATGTAGTATGTCATGGGAAGTCAGAGATGCATGAAATGTGATTATACCCCGTCTAACTACATACCCGACTGTAATGCTCGATTACTGTCAATGGGCATCTTCTTGCAAGACTGAAGTGATGTGCATGGTTCCTCCGCACACATTTCATTTTTCAAGCAAGGAAACCCAATTATGGATTGTGTCCCTCTTATAAAACGTGACAATATTTATTGGGCTTGGACTCATATATTGAGCACCAAGGGAATCAATGTCGCGACGATGTACATCGCAGACTACTCAACTTGGCATAAGTGACTTGGACACCCATCCAATGAGGCGCTAGGGAAGATGCCTAATAGCACCATAAAATTCCCGAGGAATTTAATTATTCCTAAAGACAAAATTATATGTCCAGGGTGCACTGAAGGGAAAATGACCTCAAAATCTTTTCCTGAATCAGATTCACACACAGAAAGACCCTTTGAATTAATACATTCCGATCTGAAGGAACTCCCAGTACTATTGTACCATAAACATAAATACTTTATTGTATTTCTGTTTGACAAAACGTCACATATCTGGGTCCAATGCCTTAAAAAGAAATCTGATGCTGCTGTGGCCATCAGACAATTTCGGGCAGTGGCTTTGACACAGTATGGTGCTACAATCAAGCACTGGCATGTTGATTCAGGGGGGGAGTTTAAAGATCATGAGCTATAGAATGTGCTCAAGGACTTTGGTATCAAAATAGAGATGTCTGCACCCCACATTCACCAACAGAATGGGCATGCAGAGCATGCCATAAGGACAATAATGGAAAAGTCGCAAACCCTGCGATTTACCGCATGTCTACCACAATCATAGTGGAAATTTTGCATTGAACATGCAACACACCTCTACAACTGAACCCCAATAAGGTGCTTTAAATGGCTGACACCAGTTGAGGACCTGACAAAGGTCCGCCCAGATCTAAACAATCTGAAGGTTTTTGGTTGTGGTGCTTATGTCTACCTACCCAAGGAGAAGCATCCAAACACATTGACTCCTCGATCAGAGTTGATGATGTACCTTGGATTAGAATATGGCATTAAAGCATACTGTTCCATGCGACCTAGTGGCTCAATATTCATTGGTGCCATGGCACTATTTGATGAAACATTGTTTCCATGCTGTCCTGGAGCTAAAACTCCTGCCACTATGGACCTTGGTGATTTTCCACCTCCAGAACCAGAAGATGATGACCACTCATCTGGAACAGATGGTGATGATTCTATACCACCACAAGATCTGCCCCTTCCTCCATCATCAGAAAATTATGATGATGATGTACCAAGTGAGCAAAAGGCGCATGATGATGTGACAGATGCTCCTCCTGCACTGCCTCCAGTAACCACTGAGGACTTTCATCCAAGACATGATGATCAACAGGAATGGCAGCAATTGCCCTGTCGATCAGGCAGGCAGAGGAACATCCCAAACCGTCCTGGCAATACCTACGGAGAGAAGCGACTCCCCTTTGACATAGAGAGAGACATTGCACGTGATCGATATTGGAAGAGATCTGTAGGTCAAGATTCGGATCATAACTGAACATGACCACAATCTCAACAGAAAGAACCGGTTGCTGGACCAAGTTTGGCACCCCACGAGAGTGTGCCCGATTCCAATGATCAAGAACATGATCACCCAATGGGGGAACTGGATGAAGCAGGTTATATTAAAAAGATAACCAAGGAAGGAGGAGATAAGCTTATTCACTGGCTGTTGTCAAAAGCAGTCAAACCATCAAGCGAAATAAGCCAAGTTCCAAACCAATTTCGTGATATTGCGCGCCTACCACAGCAGCAGCAACATGAGTGGAAACAAGCTTTTCATGAAGAATTAGAGGCTCTTCATAAGCAACAAGTCTATGACATTGTCGATCTTCCACATGATCGAAAAATGATCAAAAATAGATGGATTTTCTCCATAAAATCGGATGGAAGAAAATGAGCCGGACTTGTGGCCAAAGGCTTTTCACAAGTCGAAGGCGTTGACTTTGATGAGATTTTCTCACCGGTAGTCTGCTATGAGACCATATGCCTCATGTTTGCCCTTGCATCTCTAGAGGGCATGTATATGACTGGCCTAGATGTAAAAACTGCACTTTTGTATGGCAAACTAGATGAGGAGATCCCAAGGGTTTCAGACTCAAGAGAAAAGAGCGCAAAGTAATGTGCTTACCCCAAGCATTGTATGGCCTTAAACAAGCCTCACTTGCATGGTGGAAAGAGCTAGAGGCATTCATGCGCACCATTGGGTTTGTGTGCACCAGCTCCGATGCTGGCATTTTCATACACAAGGATCCTAACACAGGCAGCATTGTTATTGCACTCATCTATGTTGATGATGGCTTGTTCATGGGGAAGAACAAGAAACTTGTGGATGAAAAGAAAAATGCTTGTCTAAAGCATTGGGAGTGCCGTAGTACTGAAAAAGTCATGGAATTCTTAGGCATGCACATCACTCAGACTGCAAGCAAAGTCAAACTCGATCAAACTGAATATCTCACCAACGTGCTTGAGAGATTCAAGATGACAAATGCCAAAGTGACCCCCACTCCACTCCCGACTGGTTACAGACCATCGGAAAACACAGCAATGCCCAACATGGCGCTTAGATCAAAATATCAGTCTGTGATCTGATCTTTATTGTATCTGATGCTTGGAACACGACCTGACATCACTTATGTGGTAATCAAGATGTCACAATTCTCGCCTAATCCTAGCCCAGAACATCTAGACAAAGCAATGTACATCATGCACTATCTGGTGGGAACCCAGAAATATAACATTGTCTATGATGGCGAGAAGTCCGAGGGGCTACAAACCTTCACAGATTCTGATTGGGCAGCTGACACTGTCAAACGCTGATTTACAACGGGTTACTTTGCTACTCTAGCGAGTGGCATTGTGTGCTGGCAGTCCCATTTACAAAAAACTGTAGCACTGTCATCCACAGAAGCCGAATATATGGCTCTCTCTGACACTTGTTGACAGATAGTGTGGATAGAGTCCTTATTCCAGGAACTCAGATATATACTAAAGCGCATACCAATCTGCACTGACACTCAGGGATCCATCTTTATTGGATCACATCCAGTTCAGGAAAGAAGGACCAAACATATAGACATTCGCTACCACTATACCCATGAATGCATAGAAAATGACAAAGTCATGGTCGTTTTCATTCCTGGAAGTGATAATTTGGCTGACATGTTCACAAAGAATCTTGGCACCATCTTATTCAGGAAATTTAGAGACTCTCTCAGAATTACTTTCGAGATTCAAACTTAGCTGCTTAGAGCACTGTATAGTTTGAGGGGAGGTGTTGAAATTAAATTCCAATGCATGCAGCACACACATGTTACTGTGCTTACTGCACATACATGTGGTAAACACATTCCTGAGTCATGTGACATCCTTACTATTATGTATATAAGGAGAACCTGTACTGTAGTAGATATACAGTGTTCTTACCTCTGCTAAACCCTAGCTCTATGACTAACTAAACCCCAGGTAGGTTATAAGAAATGTGTCATCTCTTCCTCTGTGCAGCATATGTAGTCTGCTCCAACACTGTCCAAGGGGCTGGCGGAATGGGAAAATTACATATCCACTGAGATTTTTTTTTCAGCACCCATTTGGCCCTCCTTCTATATATGGTAATTTCGGTCACATGTGCATGTTGAATTTGTTGAGGGAACATTAGGTTTGAAAAACTTGAGCAATGATTGATCGGGTTTCTGGTTGGATTTGGGCCATGTAGCAGCTTTTAGACGATCACATTCAATTCAACATGCTTTGGAGCCTTTATGGATGTCGAGATTTTTGTGCCTGCCCATTCCAACATGAATGCCTATGCTACAAGCCAGACATTGCAGTGTGCTCTGTTCTGTAAACTCTGAGTCACCAGCATTTCTGATTTATCCATTAGCTTGTCCTGTCATACCACTCAGTGGTATCAATAAGTACCTTTTCTTCAGCATGCCGTATGGTTTAAACTTTAGACTCGGGGTTGTAGAGAGTAACAGGCAAAAAATTACATTATTATGCTATAGACTGTCAACTGGGAGCTTTGAACAACGTCAAACTGCTTCTGAAAAGTAAGAAGAGTACTTACATTGCTCTAACGGTGGTGGACAGCCTAATGTGAACCCAAGTCAGGTTTTTTTTGTACTATCCATCTACAGATCGATGCTGAGACACAGAGTCTACTATTAAGGCTGGCAGGAATCTATGACATGCATCCTACAGAAGCCAGGGAAACTAAGCTATGAAATACCTAAAGCATACTGACCCATCACCCTTCTATGCACCATGGCAAAAGTCCTTGCATCAATAGTTTCCAAAAACCTCATTTCAGTAAGATAGTCCTCACTCATAGACAATGATGTCATGTGATCAAAATGCTACACTGCCCATTTTGACCCCTAGCATGCCCAAGCAAAGATGCGTGGGTTAAACCCATGCCCCCTGTTGAATTCAATGGTGCACATTACCAGGGACATGTCTTCCTCAATTCCTGCAAGTTGTACATCAATCTACACCCAAACCACTTTGTGGATGATGCTGCTAAAATTTACTGGGCCCTCACATACATAAAATCTGAGTGCGCCTATCTCTATGTCGACTGTATATTATGCCAGACCAAGGAGTGTGGCTCCCTTCCATTTTCCACCTGGGGGGACTTTTGTGACAAGTTCATATGACACTTCTTCCCCCTCAACTAAAGCCAACAAGCCATAATGCACCTTGAATCCACTTCCTACTACCAAGCACTGATAGGTCCCCAGCACAGTTCAAGCACTGATACATCAGTTTTTGCATTTTCAGTCGACTTAGAATACTTCATACAGCTCGAATATACACTTGGAACACCTTCAATAGCTTCTGAACCACTTTCGAGCAATATCGCAGCTATATCAGCCTTCGAACAAGTCTGAAGGAACTTTGAAAATCTTTGAAAAACATCGAACTTTGAAAATCATCTTCGGACACAGTATTTCCTATTCTAACAATTTTTGAATGCATGCTGGACACATGGAGCACTATTCCGAGTATATCGAACACATTTCAACTGCATGTCCACACACACAATCAGGGCGAAGCAGTTTCCGATGTTTTATGCAATTTATAACAAGGACAGTCCTTTTTGGTGTTTCAATGATATATTGAAATATTAGAACAAGTACTTTTGATATACTGCAACCCTGTACATTTCATTTATCATCATTTCTTATTTGTTTTATGACTTGTTCTTTATTGCTGTGCATATTGCCTCGTGTTCTACACATGTTATATTTCCTTTTTAGTACCATCCCTTCAAAATGTATATTGACTTGTACTAGTTACTAAAACAGACAAGCAATCATCTTCTTCCCAGATCACAGTGATTTGAGAGTTCAGTTTACTCTTATTCAGTCCAAAGTCTTGCATCTATGCATCTACACTAAATTTCTTCAAAATTCTTCAAAGATCCTTGCATTACACTAATTTTGTTCTCATTTCCCTCAATTCCCCTTTGCTTTGCTTTTATTATTTGTCTAGTCCCTCAATATTGCATCTGAACATATTTTTGCACTCCGAATTCATCAATCTAGCCATGAAATTCTGTGAAATTCCATGAAATGCATTCTTTTAGCTTCGAATTCCTTCAACAGGCAGTCCTTTTATAACTATTTGATGGTCAGTCTGACAGGTGACATCTGGAGGGCCTCACATCCTTCCTCTGACTCATGTTAAACCATATGAAGCCATTTAGTAGGTTTTGTTTTGGTTTCCAGGTTGAGTATTATCAGCACATTGATCTGTGGATGACTACATCGATGAATTTTGAGACTTGGTGGACATGGCAAGGTATGGGAGTGGGTTGCCCATGGTGGTGAAGTTTTGTCGAGGCCTTAATCAGGAAATTCAACACCAGATTGCACAGATGTTGGAGGGATGTCCAGTGGACAGTGATATAAATGCTTGGTACGAGGCTGCTTTGCTCTGCAATGAGAACTGACTCATGAATGCGGTATTTACTGTGGCCTTCCATGCTCCTACCATCACCCGTGCACCCCACACCTTTAATCGAACACTTTCTCACCCTAATCCCATCCCTATGCACCAACCCACCACATTGAGCTCCAACACTCCTGCTCTAATGGATGTCGATGTAGCCTGTAGTTGAGCTCGCAGGCTAGACCTCTGCTATGATTGTGGGAAAACTGGACACATGGCTTATAATTGCCCCCACTGCCAAGACATCCATAAACTCACACCTGAGGGACGAGACGAGCTCCTCCAGGACCTGTTGGCACTGGCGGATGTTAAAGGCCTGGAGAAAGAGGAAGTTAAAGAGGAAGAGGCAGAGGAACAGGATTTTTCTCTTTACGACAAGTGAACAGTATGCCCTCATTGCCTGTCCATAACCATTTTGAAGTTCTGTCTGTTGATTCACTAGAGATCTTATGCTATGACCATTCCTTCTCCAGACCCCTCTGAAGTGGCTAAAGATGTACCTACCCCTTCCTCCCCTTCCCTCCCCCTACCCAGACTGAAGTCTTGGGAGCATAAGCTACCACGCAAGTACATTGTGGTGTCCACCCCCTCCCAAAGATTTCTAGAATTGAAGATCAAGCTGCAGACCACAGATATGGGGCAAGTACTCAATGTCTCTGCTCTTTTGGACTCGGGTGCCATGGGCCTTTTCATTGACTTGCACCTGGTTCAACAAAAACAACTTAACACCTGCTCACTATCTCGACACATACCTGTCTATAATGTAGACAGCTCCTCAAATGAAGCCAGGGCAATTTGGGAGGTTATCAACCTAGTCCTCCAGTACAAGGATTATAGCGAATGGGCTCTCTTTGCATGACCCAGCTGGGGAAGCAGGAGGCAATTTTGGGCTACCCATGGCTTTGTGACCATAATCATGAGGTCAATTGGGTGACAGGTGAAGTCATGATGAGTCATCGTCCCTTTCGCTGTTGTACTTGCTTTACTGAAGGCAGACAGGAACATTAAGGGTGAAAGGTCCTCTTACAGTGCACTCGAAGTGTCCTGCTGGTCCAATGCCTGTGGCTGATGTGGACTTAAAAGACATCCCAGATCTTGCACCTAACTTGGACGATGAAGAGGAGGTGGAGGAGATTGAGGAAGGTGACCAAATTTTTTACACTGCCATTAACCCTTCACATGAGGTGTGTGCCACCTTGAATGTATCCCAGTGGCTCACAGAGGGCTTCCATAAGAACAGTGCACCCAAATCTTTTGCTGACTCCATGCTTCCTCACCTGCATGACTTCAAGGATGTTTTCTCTAAGGAATCCTTCGAGTCACTTCCTAACCATAAGCCATGAGATCATGCAATTGAGCTCACACTGGGTGCCACACCCTCTTCTTGCAAGGTCTACCCTCTCTTCCCTGAAGAACAGCGACAACTTGACAAGTTCATTGATGAACACTTGGCTTCAGGTTGTATCTGCCCTTCTAAATTGCCCATGGCCTCACCCTTCTTCTTTTTAAGGAAAAGGATGGGTCCCTTTGACCAGTTCAAGACTATCGATACCTCAATGATATCACAGTCAAAAACTGTTATCCACTACCCCTTCTATCTGAACTCATTAACCAAATCTGTGGAGTGCACTACTTCACCAAGCTTGATGGCCGTTTGTGTTACAACAATGTCTGGATAAAGAAAGGGGATGAGTGGAAGGCAGCTTTTTGCATGAACTGTGGTCTTTTTGAACTACTTGTCATCTTCTTTGGTCTCACTAATAGTCCTGCCATCTTTCAGACCATGATGAATGATATCTTCCATGATCTTATACTGGAAGGCATGGTCTGTGTCTACTTTGATGACATCCTCATCTTCATGTGAGATTTCAATGAACATCACCAAATCATGTGCCTGGTACTGGAATGACCTTGGCAGCACAAACTCTACCTTCATCATGACAAGTGCAAGTTTGAGAAGACACAAATCAAGTACTTGGGCCTGATCTTCTTGGATGGGCAGGTGGAGATGGACCCAGTCAAGGTTGCTGGTGTTATAACCTGGCCCATGCCCACAAACAAAAAAGAGGTGCAATCTTTTCTGGGCTTCATCAATTTCAGTCACGCTTTATTAAATATTTTTCCCACCATGCCCACCTGCTATTCAACCTCACTGGCAAGGAGGGATGGAGATGGGAGAATGCACAGCAGGAAGCATTTGAGAAGCTTAAAGAGATGGTCACTTTCACTCCAATCCTCACCTTTGCTGATGACTCATGCCCCTTCCATGTAGAAGCTGACAGTTTGGACTTTGCAATGGGCACAGTACTATCCCAACAGTCTCCCAAGGACAAGAAATGGCACCCCATCGCCTTCTACTCAGAGAGTCTCAGTGCTGTGGAATGCAATTATGAGATCCATGACAAGAAGATGCTGGCAGTAATGGAGGCATTGGAGGAGTCGTGACATTTCATGGAGGGTGCTCAACATAAAGTCAAGATCTGGACAGACCACAAGAACCTCAAGTACTTCATGACCGCCAAGAAGCTTAATCATTGCCAAGCCCACTGGTCCCTTTACCTCTCCAGGTTTGATTTCTCCCTGCATCATCGCTCAGGATACAGCATGGGGAAGACTGAAGTTCTCTCTCATTGCCTGGACCATGGGGATGGAAGCAATGACAATCAAGGTATTGTGTTCTTGCAATTTGATCTGTTTACAGTCTCTGCATCAGAAGGTGTTGCCTTGGAGGGTGAGGAGTGCAGTATCCTATGTGACATTCATCATGCAAACCATAGCAGTTTACATGAGGATGCTGCAGCTCTGGCAGTGAAGGAGCTGAGAAAGTGATCCATTCTTCACTTTGTGCAGCAGAGTGGGCAGAAAAGGACAACATTCTATACTTCTGTGACTGCATCTATGTCCCTAATACAATGGTTACACATTCATTGCTGCATGCATGTCCACTGTCTTCAATTCTACTGTCAAGGTGATCTTGGGTTCTATTTGTGCAGGGCAAATAAAGAATTTATGGGTTCACTCTGCTGGTAATTTTTCTGATCATGTGACTGACAATGGTTGTACTCTTCCTCGATTTCCTTTTCTGGTTCATTCTGGGTTTCTTTGGATACTAATACATTATAATGATTCTTGGTCACCAATGGGGAAACCTTCACTGGGACTCTTCTGCAACATTTTTCTGCTTGTCTTCCTCCAACTTCACTTCCTAAATTTTAGGTTCCCTAATCTTCCTTTTCTGCCTACAATTCCTAGCAATATGCCCTAGTTGCCTACAATTAAAACATTTAAGTTGGGCTCATCTTTCTGCTTGATCAATATTCATTGCATCTGCTGATGCTGCTGACTCCATAACTTTAGGTGTCATTGCCATGGCTGGTGGCTGTGCCCTCGGAGTTTGCACCTAAGGCACCCTTCCTTTCTCAGACTTTCCTCCTGATGACTTTCCAAATTTAGCATTCCATACATCAACTTTGACTCTGCCTGTTCCTGCCAATATTGCTGATCAAGGGGCATTGTCCAATTATACCACTCATCCAAGCTCTCTGGCATAGAAGGTAGTCAGTAGATAGACTTGAATAGAGAGGAATTTAATCCTGTTTTTAAAAATTTTACCAATGCAGCTTCTCCCATATCCATCTGTGATGCTTCTGTCTTGAACTGCAAAATAAATTCATCTGGGTTAGGGTCTCTCCAGAAACTCCCTGAAGGTTGCAAATAGTTTATATTCCACAGCAATTTGATTAATAGCTTTGTTTCTCCAGAACTGTGCTTTTCACCCCTGAATGTATGAGAGAGCAAACATAATTCTAGACTCAGTGTATAAAACTTGGGCTTTTTGCCATGGATGTACAATACTATAGAGCTGATGAAGGACTTCGTATTCTCCATGGTACTGTCAAAAATTTGCAGGGGTGCATATTTAGATAAGCATGCTTTTCCACTTTCAGACCTCTCTCCTGCCTGCACATCATCCTGAGACATCCACTCCACCATCTCCTCCATCTCATCATCTTTATCTTCCACCATCTCTGGTCTTATTTCTGCTGGTTTGGGCTGTGATGCTGCCAATACTGACACTAATTGGGACATTTGTGCTGTAAGCAATTTTGGTGTCTAGCACTGGCATGGGAACAGGATTAGGACTGGGATTAGAAGTTGATTGTTCTGATATAATGATGTAAGCTGTTATGAGTCACTTCTGCAGCTGAGTCAAGATTTGGCTTCAGAATTTCTCCACAAATTTTTGAGTCACATGATCCAGTAACTCGGGTACCAACCAAACTTGGCAAAACTCATGATTCAGCTATTTGTCAACTAGTGGGTGGTGAGACACTTTGGATCATATCCCTTCTGACAGTGTTGGAGCAGACTACATATGCTGCACAGAGGAAGAGACGACATGTTCCTTATAACCTACCTGGGTTTTAGTTAGTCTTAGAGCTAGGGTTTAGCAGAGGTAAGAACACTGTATATCTTCTACAGTACAGGTTCTCCTTATATACATAATAGTAAGGATGTCACATGACTCAGGAATGTGTTTACCACATGTATGCACAGTAAGCACAGTAACATGTGTATGCTGCATGCATTGCCTTGTGTATGCAGCATGCATGGGAATTTAATTTCAACACCCCCCCTCAAACTGTACAGTGCTCTAAGCAGCTAAGTTTGAATCTCGAAAGTAATTCCGAGAGAGTCTCTAAATTTCCTGAATAAGATGGTGCCAAGGTTCTTTGTGAACATGTCAGCCAGATTATCACTTCCAGGAATGAAAATGACTGTGACTTTGTCATTTTCTATGCATTCGCGGGTATAGTGGTAGCGAATGTCTATATGTTTGGTCCTTCTTTCCTGAACTGGATTTGATCTGATAAAGATGGATCCCTGATTATCAGCGCAGACTGGTATGCACTTCAGTACATATCCAAGTTCCTGGAATAAGGACTCTATCCACACTATCTGTCAACAAGTGTCAGAGAGAGCCATATATTCAGCTTCTGTGGATGACAGTGCTACAGTTTTTTGTAAACAGGACTGCCAGCACACAATGCCACTCACTAGAGTAGCAAAGTAACCTGTTGTAGATCGACGTTTGATAGTGTCAGCTGCCCAATCAGAATCTGTGAAGGCCTGTAGCCCCTCGGACTTCTCACCATCGTAGACAATGTTATATTTCTGGGTTCCCACCAGATAGCGCATGATGTACATGGATTTGTCTAGATGTTCTTGGCTAGGGTTAGCCAAGAATTGCGACATCTTGATTACTGCATAAGCAATGTCAGGTCGCGTTCCAAGCATCAGATACAACAAAGATCCGATCACAGACTGATATTTTGATCTAAGCACTGCATTGGGCATTGCTGTGTTTTCTGATGGTCTTTAACCAGTCGGGACTGCAGTGAGGGTCGCTTTGGCATTTGTCATCTCGAATCTCTCAAGCACTTTGGTGAGATATTCAGTTTGATCAAGTTTGACTTTGCTTGCAGTCTGGGTGATGCGCATGCCTAAGAATTCCATGACTTTTTCAGTACTATGGCACTCCCAATGCTTTAGACAAGCATTTTTCTTTTCATCCACAAGTTTCTTGTTCTTCCCCATGAACAAGCCATCATCAACATAGATGAGTGCAATAACAATGCTGCCTGTGTTAGGATCCTTGTGTATGAAAATGCCGGCATCGGAGCTGGTGCCCACAAACCCAATGGTGCACATAAATGCCTCTAGCTCTTTCCACCATGCAAGTGAGGCTTGTTTAAGGCCATACAATGCTCGGCATAAGCGCAATACTTTGCGCTCTTTTCCCTCGAGTCTGAAACCCTTGGGTTGATCCATATAGATCTCCTCATCTAGTTTGCCATATAAAAATGCAGTTTTTACATCTAGGCCGGTCATATACATGCCCTCTAGAGATGCAAGTGCAAACATGAGGCATACGGTCTTGTAGCGGACTACTGGTGAGAAAATCTAATCAAAGTCAACACCTTCGACTTGTGGAAAGCCTTTGGCCACAAGTCTGGCTCGTTTTCTTCCATCTGATTTTACGGAGAAAATCCATCTATTTTTGATCATTTTTCGATCATGTGGAAGATCGACAATGTCATAGACTTGTTGCTTATGAAGAGCCTCTAATTCTTCATGACAAGCTTGTTTCCACTCATGTTGCTGCTGCCGTGGTAGGCACGCAATATCATGAAATTGGTTTGGAACTTGGCTTATTTTGCTTGATGGTTTGACTGCTTTTGACAACAGCCAGTGAATAAGCTTATTTCCTCCTTCCTTGGTTATCTTTTTAATATAACCTGCTTCATCCAGTTCCCCCATTGGGTGATCATGTTCTTGATCATTGGAATCAGGCACACTCTCGTGGGGTGCCAAACTTGGTCCAGCAACCGGTTCTTTCTGTTGAGATTGTGGTCATGTTCAGTTATGATCCGAATCTTGACCTACAGATCTCTTCCAATATCGATCACGTGCAATGTCTCTCTCTATGTCAAAGGGGAGTCGCTTCTCTCCGTAGGTATTGCCAGGACGGTTTGGGATGTTCCTCTGCCTGCCTGATCGACAGGGCAATTGCTGCCATTCCTGTTGATCATCATGTCTTGGACGAAAGTCCTCAGTGGTTACTGCAGGCAGCGGAGGAGGAGCATCTGTCACATCGTCATGTGCCTTTTGCTCACTTGGTACATCATCATCATCATTTTCTGATGATGGAGGAAGGGGCGGATCTTGTGGCAGTATAAAATCATCGCCATCCATTCCAGATGAGTGGTCATCATCTTCTGGTTCTGGAGGTGGAAAATCACCAAGGTCTGTATTGGCAGGAGTTTTAGCTCTGGGACAGCATGGGAACAACGTTTTATCAAATAGTGCTGTAGCACTAATGAATATTGTGCCACTAGGTCACATGAAATGGTATGCTTTAATGCCATCTTCTAATCCAAGGTACGTCATCAACTCTGATCGAGGAGCCAATGTGTTTGGACACTTCTCCTTGGATAGGTAGACGTAAGCACCACAATTGAAAACCTTCAGATTGTTTAGATCTGGGCAGACCTTTGTTAGGTCCTCAACCGGTGTCAGCCATTTCAGGCGCCTTATTGGGGTTTGGTTGTATAGGTGTGTTGCATGTTCAATGCAAAATTCCCACCATGATTGTGGTAGACATGCAGTAAATCGCAGGGTTTGCGACTTTTCCATTATTGTCCTTATGGCACGCTCTGTGCACCCATTCTGTTGGTGAACATGGGGTGCAGACATTTCTATTTTGATGCCAAAGTCCTTGAGCACATTTTGTAGCTCACGATCTTTGAACTCCCCTCCTGGATCAACACGCCAGCACTTGATTGTAGCGCCATACTGTGTCAAAGCCACTACCCGAAATTGCCTGATGGCTGCAGCAGCATCAGATTTCTTTTTAAGGCATTGGACCCAGATATGTAATGTTTTGTCATCCAGAAATACATTTCTGCATGTGAATCTGATTCGGGAAAAGATTTTGAGGTCATTGTCCCTTCAGCGCACCCTGGACATATAATTTTGTCTTTAGGAATAATTAAATTCCTTGGGAATTTTATGGTTTAGGCATCTTCCCTAGTGCCTCTTTGGATGGGTGTCCAAGTTGCCTATGCCAAGTCGAGTAGTCTGCAATGTACATTGTCACAACATTGATTCCCTTGGTGCTCAATATATGAGTCCGAGACCAATAAATAATGTCACGTTTCATAAGAGGGACGCAATCCATAATTGGGTTTCCTTGCTTGAAAAATGAAATGTGTGCGGAGGAACCATGCACATCACTTCTGTCTTGCAAGAAGATGCCCATCGACAGTATCGAGCATTACAGTCGGGTATGTAGTAGACGGGGTATAATCGCATTTCATGCATCTCTGACTTCCCATGACATACTACCTGATGTCTAATAAAGACTGCTCCTTTCCCTACTATATGAGTAGTACCTGTGGCTGTTTGAACTAGGGTAGAGTCCTTTCTTGGTAAAGGTTCGTAAGAAGCAAAATCTTTCATTTCATCAGTAAAGTGTTTTGATGCATCTGAATCCATGATCCAGTCAGCACCTTTCTTACAATTTCCATTTGCACACATAACACATATATTAAGATGTAAATTGGTCCATGATACATTTAGTAGCGGTAAAATTTAACATGAAAAGTTCACTGTGATCAGTGGAATGTTAATTCTTGTGCTTGTGGCAGGGAAAAGGACTGACCTTTCATCATATGTACCTGTTTCAAGTGGTTCATCAATGAGCATTTCGTCGACGGGTTTCCATACTTCCTCATCAGAAACTGCATGTTCTGATCCAAGGGAGACGCTATCATCTTCTACCTCTATGATCCTTGGTTCTGGTTCAATCCTCCTCCTCTTACCTTCTCGCACTGTTAGGTGCTCTTCCAGCAGTCGCAGATTTTTTGCACTGCGTGGGAGATTCATTTGCTTGAGGGTGTCTTGAGCCTGCTGATATTCGGTATAGACTGAATGAGAGGTAGAGGCCATGCCCATGTATGCCTGTGCAGGTGGTCAGTAGTGAGGATCCCTTGTGGGAGTATGTTCACGTTTCTCGATGTGCTGCATGAGCGGCATCAGCGGTATGATGGTGCCATTACCATTTATGGTAGTAAAGGCATTTGAGGTGAGGTGGGTATGTTTCTCTTTAGGCTTTTCCTCTTTAGTCTTTTTGTCCCCACGTCATCCATGCTTTCGGGATGAATCTCCATTGTTGCCCTGAGATTTGCCATTTGGGGTTTCCCCCTTTGTGCTTGACAGCAGAAAGCTTGGTGGCCTGAGGTGGGCTGATGGGCTTTCCAACTGCTGTGCGCCATGAGGCCTCAGCGACAATGGAGTCCTTGACATGTTTAAACGTCAAGGCTCTAGTAGTGGTCGTGTTAAGGACCGTGGCAGATAGAGAATCATACTCGTGCAGCATTGCAGCAAGTAGAATCATTGCCTGTACTAATTTGGGGATGGCGACATTGGGAGCCGTAAGGCACTCAAATTTATCAGCCATTTTGGCAATCTCTGGTGCAGGATTTGCAGCCGGAATTTTGATTGTGATTGCAGACCTAAAGTCTGCAAAGACTTGGGAGGGGCCATTGACACCATAGTCGGTGCGGATGAGATCCCACACCTCCTCAGCAGTGTCCTTGGTGTTGGCACGCTTCCAAATAGAGGGGGCCAGGCAGAGCACTAGGCTACCAATAGCCTGGTCATTCTTATTGTTCCAGGTCTGAAGCTTGGCATTAGCTTCCACTACTAGTGCAGCATTTGTCGCCGTCAAAGGAGGCGCCAGGGATGGTTTTAGTTCCATCCCGCTAGTTATTTGCCAGAGGCCCTGAGACCTGAGCCACACCTTCATTGAGTTGGCCCATTGAATGTAGTTAGAGCTGTCAAAAGTTTGTATGAGTTTTTCAAGAGTTGAAGACATGATGTTATAGTGGCAGCTGGTAAAAGTGCTCAGTAAGTCCTCTATTCAAGAAAACACGTTCCATAATCTCAGGCAAAAACACTCCTTCAGAGTGGTTAACCCTAGTCAACCTGAGTTTTTAAATGCAGCTCACAGGGAGCACAATGCAGCTTGCAGGGAGCACAATGCAGCTTGCAGGGAGCGCAATGCAGCTCACGAACAGCGCAAGGTTACAATTTGGAGACAATGAAGTCAATGTCATTCACAGCCAATTAAGGCGCATTCGCAACGTGCCCAGCAGGGCCCATAACCTGTTGGAGCAGACTACATACACTGCACAGAGGAAGAGACGACACGTTCCTTATAACCTACCTGGGGTTTAGTTAGTCTTAGAGCTAGGGTTTAGCAGAGGTAAGAACACTGTATGTATATCTTCTACAGTACAGGTTCTCCTTATATACATAATAGTAAGGATGTCACATGACTCGGGAATGTGTTTACCACATGTATGTGCAGTAAGCACAGTAACATGTGTATGCTGCATGCATTGCCTCATGTATGCAGCATGCATGGGAATTTAATTTCAACAGACAGTGCCTGATCTCAGGGATAACACTGAATTCAGCTTGTAACTACTTAAAATAGTCATCTGAATAAAGTAAGGTAAATCTTGACTAAACCAGATCTGAGTAGTTGTCTGGTTGCAGCTATCCTAATGACAAACACTGCCTCTCGATCACTGGTGGTTGCAATGTAAGGCGAGGCCTGGCATCAGCTTATGAAAGCAAAGGTAAATATGTATATACAAGTACTTCCAGCTCATGCCGAAAGGATGAGTAAGCAGTTGTGGTGCAATGAAACAATGATGTATGCATGTGTAAGAGAAGGCACACTAATGTGGTAGTTGAGTTCTTCTGTTAGGGCAACACCCACTTATCTGCTAGCTGGACCATGCAGGTTCTCCTACAAGAAGGGGGTGGGATGTGCATGCATGATGGGGGTTTTGATGGTATTCATGTGAGGGGTTATTAATAGATGAGTTGGCTAAAAAAGAGTTTTCGCACCACTATTGTGGATGGAATACCTAAGAGAAGTCAACTGCTGCTCTCTAGGTATATATTTAAGGTTTGTATACTATGTTACAGGTATTATACTATGTTGTTACCAATGCACATGTACATGTGCATGCATATTGACACATGGGAATTGCATGTGAATATAAAATTCCCATGCTAACTAATGTAGCATTCTTGGGCATTTGGTAGCATAATTTGACATAATAAGATAAAATAAAATAAAATAAAATATTATTAGGTAATAGAACTGTTTCTTAACAGTATTCCATCCACACTTGTGGTGCAAAAAGCCTTTCTCAACCAACTCATCTATTAATACCCCTCCCATCAAAACCATCAAAACTCCCATCACATGCATGGATCCCGCCCCCTTCTTGTAGAGAGAACCTGCACAGTCAAGCTAGCAGATAAGTGGGTGTTGCCCTAACAGAAGAACATGACTACCCCATCAGTATGTCTTCTCTTACTTGTGCATACATCATTGTTTCACCATGCCACATCTGATTACTCATCCTTTCAGCACAAGCTGGAAGTAATTGTATATACATAATCTACTTTTTCTTTTATAAGCCGATGCCAGGTCTCACCTTACATTGCAACCACCAGTGATTGAGAGGCAGTGCTCATCATTAGGACAGCTGCAACCAGACAACCACTCAGATCTGGTTTAGTCAAGATTTACCTTACTTTATTCAGATGACTATTTTAAGTAGTTACAAGCCAAATTCAGTACTATCCCCAAGATCAGGCACTGTCAAAAGGGATATTGATCTGAAGTGCTTCATGAGCCCAAACGGTTGACGAGTTATCAAATCATGGGTTTTGCCGAGTTTAGTACCTGAGTTACTGAATTACATGACTTGTAGACATTTGGAGAGGTCCCAAAAACCAACTTTTGGAATTGTCGAAGAAGTGACTCATCACAGCTTGAAATCATGATGTTTAAACCTTCAACTTCAAATCCCAGTCCTAACCCTGTTCCCACACCAGTGCTAGAAGTGAAAATTGATACACTTACAGTGCAAATGTCACAGTTAGTGTTAGTATTGGCAACATCTCAGCCCTATTAAGGCAACACCAATCACAACCACTACTTCAACCAAAGTTATACTGAATGGACTGCTAGGTGGGCTCTCACAGGAAGTCATCATTTGATAGAAAGGTTATCTCGCAGTCTCAAGTGTTTACACTTGTTATGGTAGAATCTTAACAGAACTTGACTACAGTCTCTTGGTATCATACTGCATCTTATATACTACTATACATGCTGCATCTATGAGGTTTTGGCCATGCTTACCCCATGTGTTGGATCAGTAAGCCTCCCTTGCCATGCTGCACCCATGCCAATGCACAGTGCCTGCCCATAACCATGCTGTATGTAATCTACTAAGACAATCTGATATGATTAGATAAGATAATGTAAAATGTTGATTTTGCTCTCATCACAGTACCCCCCTCTTATGCTCGATTGTTCCAATTGAGTGTTGAAATTAAATTTCCATCCATGTTGCATACACAAGGCAATGCATGCAGCACACACATGTTACTGCACTTACTGCGCATACATGTGGTAAACACATTCCTGAGTCATGTGACATCCTTACTATTATGTATATAAGGAGAACCTGTACCATAGTAGATATACAGTGTTCTTACCTCTGCTAAACCCTAGCTCTAAGACTAACTAAACCCTAGGTAGGTTATAAGGAATGTGTCATCTCTTCCTCTGTGCAGCATATGTAGTCTGCTCCAACATCAAGATCTGGACTCGAGCCACAAGAGCGACTTTATCACCAAACACCAGCTACTCTGCTTGTCACATGCCATCCTCAATGCTTGCTCCCCCAATGTCACTCAACCACGTGTTACTTGCCATCCTTGGAGCACTCTTTGGAAGTACTTTTTTTATCGCCCTTGTCTGCCTCTTTTGGCAGACTGCACATACTGTACATGATTCATCCTCACATTCATCAGCTCACACATATTGCACAACCATTGTCTTCATAGACATTGAGCTCCAGTCAATCTGGCAACCCTCCACCACTATACACATGCCTCACATGTGGACACATCATCAATTTTTGGCACCCAAATGGATGAGTCAGGAGTGGTTGTGCCATTTGACCCAAGGACTATACAGTTACAATTGGGGTGTGTCTTAACTTGTAGTGGAGAGGGGATTTTGTGTGGGAGACTAGTCAATGTTCAACTTGCTGAGCATTCCTTCTGGTGTTGTGGTAAAGTTCTTGATTGGTCAAAAGTTTAATCCATCCAATGCTCAAATTCATCATGGTGCTGAGGGGTGCAGACAGTGAAATTCTTGCACCTTATCTGGTGCATTGCCAAGGTTTGGGAGTGGCTCCCAAGTGTTGTTCTCTTCCATTTAGTCTTTCCACTTGACTAGATACTCTAACCTCCCTTGCCTCATTCTTGAATCTAGTACCTCCTCAACCTCATACTCTCTCTCTTCTTCAATAATCACTGGTTCTGGTGGCATGACTTGTTGCCCTGGAATTTGTGTTTTATTATATGGCCTTATTTACAACACATTGACTACTGGGTGTATTTTCATTGTCTTTGGTATCTGTAATCTGACTGCATTTGTTGACAGCACCTACATAATTTTGTATGGACTGATTTGTTTATCTGTCAGCTTCTTCATTGGTCACCCAATGCTCAAATTCTCTGTCTTCAACCATACTTTTTGTCCCTCTGCATACTTCAGTGCCTCCCCACAGTGTTGATCTGCATAGTACTTCATCTCATTTCATGCCTTATTAGTGCTGCCTCTGCTTCCTCATGAACCCTTTTCATTCTCTTTGTGAAGTCATCCACTGCTTCATTCTTTGTTCCTCTCCTTGGCTCAAATCCCATGCTTGGGTAGAATCTGTCTGTGTGCCATGAACATCCTCAAGTACTGTTCTATGTCCTGATTTGTTCATTTGGTCTGACCATCTGTCTGTGGATGATACGCCATTGACAGCCACATCTGAATTCCCAGTATCTGGTTCAGTTTTTTCATTAAGTCTGCTGCAAACTGCAGTCTCTGATGTGAGATTATTGACTCAGGTAATCCATGATACCTCCACACATTATCCTGATACAACCTGGCCAGCCCTAACACACTTGTCTCCTTTGTTGTTGGCACTGCATGTATCTGCTTCTTTACCCTGTCAACCATCACCAGTAGTGCATCAAAACCCTGTGCCTCTGGTAACCCTGTGATGAAATCTGCCACAACTCCCTTTCATGGCTCCATTGGTGTCTCTAATGGTTTTAGTTTTCCTGCCAGAGGTTGCGGGTAGTTCTTGTTCCACTGACATCTATCACATCCATCCATGCAATTAAATACAAACTTTATAATCCCTGGCCACCAATAATTTTGTGATATCAACTCTAGCATTTTCCACCTCCCTGGGTGTTCTGCTATTGGTGTGTCATGATGCAATTTCACCAGTTCTCTCCTCAACTGTATGTCTTTAGGTATATAGACCTCTCCTCTGAACAGTACTAAGTTTTGCTCCTCAGCCCATTCTTCTAATCTTAATCTCTTTGTCGGTGATCTCTTCATTTCTTCAATTGCTTTTACAACTGATTCATCCCTCTCTCTCAATTTTCTGATTTTTGATAAGATCCCTTCTTTGATCAGCAGGTGTCCCTGTTGTAGTGCCCATACAGCAAAAAACTCAGGTTTCAATAAAGTGACATCTTTATTATCATTTTCCATCACCTCTTTAAAGTCTGGCCTCCTGAACAGAGCATCTGCTTTTCCCATTACTGTTCCTGGCTTTAGTATTAATTCAAAGTCAAATCTTGATAGGTACAGTGCCCATCATGCTTATCTCCAATTTAACTTCTTTGCCATCATGAAATATTGCAGGTTTTGATGATCCAACCAGATTTCCACTTTGTGCTTCATTCCTTTAAGATAATGCCTCCATGTCTCTAATGCCCTAATTATCAACAGCATTTCTCTATCATGTACATCATAATTTCTCTCAACATCATTTAATGTTTTTGAGTAGAATGTGCACAGTCTCCATTTCTCATCTTCTCCCTTCATTTACCAGACTGCCCCAGTCACCAACCCCAATGAATCTGCTTCTATCCATTGATCCTTCCAGATCTGGGTTTACCAATATTGAAAATGTTGTGAACTGCCTTTTCAGTTCATCAAATGCACCTTGCTGTGCTTCAGTCTATTCTCACTGCTGTTCCTTTCATAACAACTTATTTAAGGGTGTCACCACTTTCAAGAAGTCCTCCACAAACTGGCAGTAATAGTTTGCGAGTCCTAGAAACTGCTGGACATGCTTCATGCATGTTGGTGCTGGCCAGTCCCTTATTGCCTTGACCTTCATCTCATCCATCTTTAATCCATCTGGTCTGATGACCATGCCTAAAAACTCCACCTCTTTCTGTTTGAATACACACTTTTCTGGTTTCAAGTATAAATCATTTTCTGCTGACTTCTTCAACACTTCCTCTACCATTTTGTTGTGATGCTCTTTGGTCTCTGTGTATATCATTATATCATCTATATAGACAACCATCTTCCCACTCTTGATTTCCATTTGCAGAATCCCATTCACCATTGACTTGAATGTTCTAGAGCTGTTTGTTAATCCGAAGTACATGACCAATGGTTCAAATGTCCCTTGATGTGTTGTAAATGCTGCCTTCCACTCAGCTCCCTCCTTCATTCTCACATTGTTGTATTCCCCATCTAATGTCCAGCTTTGTGAACACCCTTGCTTTTGCTACCTTGTCAACCAACTCATTGATCAATGGTAATAGGTAGTTGTTCCAGATTGTCTGCCCATTCAGTGCTCTGTAATCCTGCACAAAACATTTCTTCATATCCTTTTTTGGCACAAAGAAGGTTGCTGATGTTTGGGGTGATTTGCTTTTGCATATATATCCCTTAGCCAATTGATCCAACAAGAATGTGTCTACCTCCCTCTGTTCCTGAGGTGATAGCGAAATGTTCTTTGTCTTCCTTGGTTCCAACCCTGGTCTCAAGTCAATCGCATGATCCCATGGTTGGTGTTTTGGCATCCTTTCTGATGCTTTCTTTAGGTATCTGTGGAATTGTTTTGGTACCATCTCCTCAACCATCTTCTGCACCCCATCCTTCATTTGCAAGTTTAAATCCTGGCTTCCCCATGATGCAGGTCATGCTGCTGTTCAAATAATTTCTTCCAAAATTATATTTTTATTCTCAACTACTCCTCTCCTATGTGCCTGTGCACCCTTGTCCTGTATAACCTATACCGATGGTTTGTATTTCCATCATGCTGCCAGCTTCTTTTGATGTCTCTTCTTCTTTACTGCCCTTATGTACAAATTGCCTTCATGTGGGCATCAAATCATCTTTACTGCTCCTGTGATCCACTCTATCTCTGGATTATGTGTCCTCAACCAGGGGTGTCACAAAATCATTACTGCCTTTTCTAAATTGCACACCTCAAACACCACCTTTTCTCAGTGTCCCTTGTGTGACAACATCAAGGTGACCTCTTCAGTGATCAAGCCTCCTTGATTCTCTGTGCCATCTACATTGTATACCTTAATTGGGTACTCCAGCGCTTGTGTTTTCAATCCATTGTAGTGCAAAAATTCTTTGTCTATGAATAGACCAGTTGCTCCACTATCCAGCAGCACTTTGACTGATATCAAGTCATGTGTATCCATGGTGGTGATAGCAACATCCATCAGTATATCCCTTTCTAATTTTATCAATCATACAAAGTGTCTTCCGATCAATTCTCCCTTGCTTTTGTTTGCTTCAGACTCCAATGCCTTATGTGAAACAGGAATTAAGCATGCCCCCTGTGCACCAAGCTCAGTTTCCTGAGTCCCCCTGGTTTTATAATCATTACATGAGTCATCCACTACTAAATTACTGTATCTGTTCTGAGAACTAAATATGGGAGCTACTTGTTATTAGGGCGACACCCACTAATCTGCTAGCTGGACCATGCGGGCTCTCCTACAAGAAAGCAGTGGGGTGCCATGCGCATGATGGGGGGTTTGATGGTTTTTATGTGATGGGTTAAAAATAGATTAGTTGGCTGAAATAGGTGTTTCACACCACAAATAAGAGAACTCAACTGAGGTTCCCAGATATATATTTAACATTTATATACTATGTTACATGTATTGTAATATGTTGCTACCGATACACATGTACATGCATGTACATATTGATGCATGTAAATACAAAATTCCCACACTGACAAATAAAGTATTTATAGGCATTTGGTAGCATATTTTGGTGAAATAAAATAAAATAAAATAAAATATTATTATGTAATAGGAATGTTAGGAGACTGTTTCCTAACATTATCCCCCTTTTATGCCTCGGCTTCCACGCAAGAAAATATTGTATTTGTCCCCTCTGTCAAATTCTGGTAAGGCTTGAAATTCATCTCCTCATACACCATTCTAGCAATGCGACACAGAGCATTTGGATTATGTTTAAAGAATTGGGTGATTCATTATGCACTCACTTACAATTCTCCTCGGGTTCCCATGAATTATTTTCATCAGTGTAGTTCTTCCACTTGATTAAGAACTCCAATTTATTTTGTCGAAGACGTGAGTCCAAAACCTCTTCTACAACATATTCTGGAGCACCTTCTACCATTATTGGAGGCTGTGGAGTAGTTTGTTGACTGGGAATAGTGGGTGGGCAGTAAGGGCATAAATGGGAAATGTTAAATTCAGGATCAATCTTGAATGATTGAGGTAGTTTTAGCACTACTGCATTGGGTGAAATTATTTTAGAAATTGGATATGGGCCAACTTGCTTCTCCGTAAGCTTTCTTGAAGGTCACAGAATATTTAGATCCTTGGTACTTAGCCATACCAAGTCACCAACTTTGTACTCTGGAGCAACAGCTTGAGTGCTTTCATCAATGCCTCCTCTGCTTCCTCCTGCACCTTTTGCATTTTTGATACAAAGTCCTCCACTGACTGTACCTTGACTTCCCTTCGAGGTTCTACTCCCATTCTGGAATGATACCCATAATTAGCAAAGAAGGGTGACATGCAAGTAGCTGAATGGAATTTATTATTGTGGGAAAATTCTGCAATTGCCAACCATTCAGGCCAGTTGGTTTGTTGGTGATTGACAAACATGCGTAGGTACTGCTCCAACTCCTGATTCATTCTCTCTGTCTGCCCATCAGTTTGTGGGTGATATGCCATAGATAACTTGGTTTGAATCCCCAATATGTTATTTAACTCTCACATAAATGCAGAAGCAAATTGTGATCCATGATCAGAGATAACTGTATCAGGTAATCCATGTAACTGCCATACCTGATTTAGATAGAGGCGCACCAAACCCAATGATGAGGTCTCTGCAGTAATAGAAATAATATGGACTTTTTTTGTGAAGTGGTCACATACTACAAATATTGCATCGTATTTTTGAGCTTCAGGTAATCCTGTGATAAAGTCCACAAATATATTTCGCCATGGTGCTTTAGATATAGGGTTCAGCATTAATTTCCCTGCAGGCTTTTCTGGAAATTTCTTTCCCCTCATGCACATATCACACCTATCCACATACCCCAACACATACTTTGAAATTCCAGGCCACCAATAATTTCTCATCACCAACTCCAACATCTTCCACCTTCCTGGATGTCCAACAGCTGGCATATTATGATGTAACCATACAATCTCCCTTTATAAATCTTGATCCTTTGGTACATATACCTTTCCTCTGAACAACACTAACCCTTGTTCTTCAACCCATTCATCTAATTTAATATTACTTTTTTTCTCTCCTCAAAGCTTTCACTACTTCATCATCCATCTCTGAACATTGCCTAATTTTACAGAACATTTCCATCTCTGAGCTATCCACCAATAAATGCCCTTGATGCATAGCAAAAATATGAAAGTATTCAGGTCTGAGTAGGGTAATATTTTTCTTGTCCTCCTCCACTCCCCTTTTATGATCTGTACATCTGAATAATGCATCTGCTTTCCTCATCAAGCTTCCCACTTTGTGGACCAAGTGAAAATTAAAATGCAATAGGAATAATGCCCAACGCACTTGTCAATGGTTAAGCTTTTTAGCAGACATGAAGTATTGCAGATTTTGATGATCTAATGTGTACATCCCTCCAAATAATGTCTCCATGCCTCCAATGCTCACATTATTCCCAACATCTCTTTGTCATGCACATTATAATTTCTTTCCACATTATTCAATCCTCGAGACAAATATGCAAAGTGTTTTGATGCGCCTGAATCCATGATCCAGTCGGCACCTTTCTTACAATTTCCATTTGCACACATAACACATATATTAAGATGTAAATTGTTCCATGATACATTTAGTAGCAGTAAAATTTCACATGAAAAGTTCGCTGTGATCAGTGGAATATTAATTCTTGTGCTTGTGGCAGGGAAAAGGACTGACCTTTCATCATATGTACCTGTTTCAAGCGGTTCATCAATGAGCATTTCATCAATAGCTTTCCATACTTCCTCATCAGAAACTGCAGGCTCTGATTCAAGGGAGACACTATTGTCTTCTACCTCTACGATCCTTGGTTCTGGTTCAATCCTCCTCCTCTTACCTTCTCGCACTGTTAGGTGCTCTTCTAGCAATCACGGATTTTTCATGCTGCATGGGAGATTCATTTGCTCGAGGGTGTCTCGAGCCTGCTGATATTCAGTATAGACCGAATGAGAGGTAAAGGCCGTGCCTGTGTATGCCTGTGCAGGTGGTTGGTGGTGAGGATCCCTTGTGGGAGTATGTTCATGCTTCTCGATGCACTGGATGAGCGGCATCAGTGGTATGATGGTGCCATTACCATTTATAGTAGTAAAGGCTTGTGAGGCGAGGTGGGAATGTTTCTCTTTAGGTTTTTCCTCTTTAGTCTTTTTGTCCCCACGACGTCCATGCTTTTGGGACAAATCTCCATTGTTGCCCTGAGATTGCCATTTGGGGTTTCCCCCTTTGCGCTTGACAGCAGAAAGCTTGGTGGCCTGAGGTGGGCTGATGGGCTTTCCAACTGCTGTGCACCATGAGGCCTCAGTGACAATGGAGTCCTTGACATGTTTAAATGTCAAGGCTCTAGTAGCGGTCGTGTTAAGGACTGTGGCAGATAGAGAATCATACTTGTGTGGCATCGCAGCAAGTAGAATCATTGCCTGTACTAATTCAGGGATGGTGACATTGGCAGCCATAAGGCGCTCGAATTTATCAGCCATTTTGGCAATCTCTGGCATGGGATTCGCAGCCAGAATTTTGATTGCGATTGCAGACCTAAAGTCCGCAAAGACTTGGGAGGGGCCATCGACACCATAGTCGGTGCGGATGAGATCCCACACCTCCTCAGCAGTGTCCTTGGTGTTGGCACGCTGCTGAATAGAGGGGGCCAGGTGGAGCACTAGGCTACCAATAGCCTGGTCATTCTTATTGTTCCAGGTCTGGAGCTTGGCATTAGCTTCTGCTACTAGTGCAGCATTTGTCACCATCAAAGGAGGCGCCAGGGGTGGTTTTAGTTCCATCCCGCTAGTTATTTGCCAGAGGCCCTGAGACCTGAGCCACACCTTCATTGAGTCAGCCCATTGAATGTAGTTAGAGCCATCGAAAGTTTGTACAAGTTTTTCAAGAGTTGAAGACATGATGTTATAGTGGCAGCTGGTAAAAGTGCTCAATCAGTCCTCTATTCAAGAAAACACGTTCCATAATCTCAGGCAAAAACACTCCTTCAGAGTGGTTAACCCTAGTCAACCTGGGTTTTTAAATGCAGCTCACGAAGAGTGCAAGGTTACAATTTGGAGATAATGAAGTCAACGTCGTTCGCAGCCAGTTAAGGCGTGTTCACGACATGCCCAGCAGGGCCCATAACCTGTTGGAGCAGACTACATACACTGCACAGAGGAAGAGATGACACGTTCCTTATAACCTACCTGGGGTTTAGTTAGTCTTAGAGCTAGGGTTTAGCAGAGGTAAGAACACTGTATATCTTCTATAGTACAGGTTCTCCTTATATACATAATAGTAAGGATGTCACATGACTCAGGAATGTGTTTACCACATGTATGCGCAGTAAGTGCAGTAGCATGTGTGTGCTGCATGGTTTGCCTCATGTATGCATGTATCAGAATTTAATTTCAACATTCATGATCAAGGGAATGATGATGTGATGTTCATGTATTATCATCACTCATGTGATGTCCTAGCTCAAGATATTGACACATCCAATGGGGTTTTCATTTACTAAAATGAGATGGTGACAGCATTCTCTCAGTTACATACCCCCACATGTCTCAGCCTGTCAATATTCAAATTGAAGTAAGGATTCAAGTGATGCAGGAGGTGACTGGTGGGGATGTTTCTGAAAGGACAATTGAGATTTTACAAGTGATTGTTAGAAAACAGCTCCATTACCTAATGAAATTTATTTTATTTTATTGTGTCAAATTATGCTACTCTATGCCAAAGAATGCTACACTTTGTTAGCATGAGAATTTTATTTTGCATGCATCAATAGGTACATGCATGTATGAGTGCATCGGTGACAACATTATAGTATATAAACCTTAAATATACACCTAGGGTACCCCAGTTGTGTTCTCTTAGGTATTCCATCCATGCTTGTGGTGCAAAATGCCTTTCTTAACCAACTCATCCATTAATAACCCATTCATCAAAACTGTCAATTCCACATCATGTGCACATATCATGCCCCCTTCTTGTAGATAGAACCTGCACAGTCTTAGCTAGCAGATAGTGGGTGTCACCCTAACAAAAGAACACAACTACCCAATCAGTGTGCCTTCTCTTACTTGCACATACATCATTGTTTCACTGTGCCACATCTGATTACTCATCCTTTCAGCATAAGCCAGAAGTACTTGTATATACATAATCTACCTTTTCTTTTATAAGCTGATGCCAGGCCTTGCCTTACATTGCGACTGCCAGTGATCGAGGGGCAGCACTCATCATTAGGACAGCTGCAACCAGACAACTGATCAGATCTGGTTTAGTCAAGATTTACCTTACACTATTTGGATGACTATTTTATTTACAAGCCAAATTCAGTACTATCCCCAAGATCAGGCACTGTTGGAAGGGATATTGATTCAAAGTGCTTGAGAAACTGAACAGTTGACAAGTTACTGAATTGTGGGTTTTGCCAAGTTTGGTACCCAAGTTACCAAATCACATGACCTGTTAACATTTGGAGAGGTCCCAAAGAACAAAGTTGACTTATCACAGCTCAAATCATTATGTCTGAATCTTCAACTTCTAATCTTGATCCTAATCCTGTTCCTTTGCTAGCACTTGAGGTGAAAATTGATATGCTTATGGTGCAAATGTCACAATTAGTGTCAGTATTGGCAGCATCACAGCCCAGACAAGCAGAAGTAAAACAAGAGATGATAGAAGATAAAGATGATGAGATGGAGGAGATGGTGGAGTGGATGTCCCAGGATGATCGGAGAAATCTGAAAATGGAAAAGCATGCTTACCTAAGTATGCACCCCTGCAAATCTTTGATGGCACCATAGAGAATACAAAATCATTTATCAGCTCTATATTATTGTACATCCATGGGAGGAAGCCAGAGTTCCATACAACCAAGTCTAGGATTATGTTTGCTCTCTTATACATTCAGGGGGGGAAAGCACAGTTCTGGAGAAACAAGGCTATTAATCAAATTGTTGTGGGATATAAACCATTTGCAACCTTCAAGAAATTTCTGGAGAGACTGGAGGCACAGTTTGGAGACCCTGATCCAAAGGTGACAGCTAACATTAAATTGAAAACCATGCACCAAGGTTCTCTAATGTCAGATGAATTTATTTTGCAGTTTAAAGCAGAAGCTTCACAGACAGATATGGGAGAAGCAGTGTTGGTAGAATTTTTGAAAACAGGATTAAATCCCTCTCTATTCAAGTCTATCTACTGACTACCTTCTATGCCAGAGAGGTTGGACAAGTGGTACAATTGGGCAATGTGCCTTGATCAGCAATATCAGCAGGAACAGGCAGAGTGGAAGTTGATGTATGGAAATAGTAAATTTAGAAGATCACCAGGAGGAAAGTCTGAGAAAGGAAGGATGCCTCAGGCACAAACTCTGAGGGCACAGCCACCAGCCATGGCAGTGACACCTATAGTTACAGAGTCAGCAGCACTAGCAGATGCAATGGAGGTTGATCAAGCAGAAAGACAAGCCCCACTTAAATGTTTTAACTGTGGGCAGTTAGGACATATTGCTAGGAATTGTAGGCAGAAAAGAAGATTAGAGAAGCTACAATTGAGGAGATGAAGCCAGAGGAAGACAAGCAGAAGGATTTTGTGAAAGATTCCCAGTAAAGGTTTTTCCATTGGTGACCCAGAATCATTATAATGTATTAGTATCCAAGGAAACCCAGAGTAAACCAAAAAAGGAAATTGAGGAGTACAACCATTGTCAATCATGTGACAAAGAAAAGGAGTACAACCATTGTCAATCACATGATAAAGAGAATTGTCAAACATTATTTTCAAAAATCCCTAAATTCTTTATTTGCTCTGCATGAATAGAACCTGAAATCACCTTGACTGTAGGATTGAAGACAGTGGACATGCATGCAGTGATTGATGTGGAGGTGTTGCTCAATAGCAGTGCTATGGGATCATTCATTAATCCATCCTTAATTACTGGAAACAGGATTAGCATGTGCAAACTGTCGCAACCTATAATATTGACAGAACAATTAATTGTGGAGGAACTATCAAGGAGGAGGTGACTATGATACTAAAGTATCAGGATCATCAGGAATGAGCCATATTTGAAGTGTGCAATTTTGGAAAAACCAATCTAATAATTAAATGTCTGTGGTTATGAAAGCATAATCCAGAACTCGATTGGAAAACTGGGAAAGTACACATGACTTATTGTTCTAAGGAATGTAATGTGTATGGAAGGAGGGTAAAGAAGGAGAAGAAGAAAAGACAAGAGAAATAACATCCAAGGAAGTGTTCTGTTACGATGGAGTAAGTAGAGGATGAAAAAATGCCAAATGGGGAAATTCCAATCATGATTGACAAGGAAGAACAGGAACAAACCTTTAGGGAAATTTGTGGAGGACAGTCATGGGATAAAAACACTATGAAGGTGGAGAAGCCAGTGGAGGAGTGGGTACTGAAAGCACATCATCAATATTTGTTGGTCTTTCAGAAGAAAGAGTCTGAGTGAATGCCAGTGTGAAAGCCATGAGATCATGCTATTGAGATAAAGCCAGGATTTGTGCTGAAGAAGTCAAAAGTCTATCCATTATCTCCAATGGAACAAGAAGAAGTTGATGCATTCCTAAATGAACAATTGCACAAGGGATACAGACAATCTTTGAAATCACTGCAGACATCACCAATATTCTTTGTACCAAAGAAAGATCAGAGAGGATGTGTACAGATTATACATAGGTATCTGAATGAGTGGACAGTGAAGAATGCATACCCCTTGCCATTGATCTCAGAAATAATTGACAAGGTGGGAAAAGCCAAGGTCATTACAAAATTGGATTTATGATGGGGGTACAATAACATACAAATAAGGAAAGGAGATGAGTGGAAGGCTGCATTTGCCACACATCAAAAGTTCTTTGAGCCACTTGTCATTTTTTTGGGATGACCAATAGTCCCCTGACTTTCCAAAATATGATGAATGACATTTTCAAGGGTAGAATAGACAAAGGTGTGGTAAGAATATTTATTGATGACATTCTGATATTCACAGAGGATAAATAAAACCATGAAGCAATAGTACAGGAGGTGCTATGATGATTGGCAGAGAATGATCTATTTGTGAAACCAGAGAAATGTGTTTTGGGGGCAAGCAAGATTGAGTTCTTGGGATTAATGATCGGTCCTGACAGAATCAAAATGGATCTTATCAAGATACAGGCAATTGTTGATTGGCCTGCACCCACCCATATCAAGAAGATTCAAGCCTTCTTAGGGCTCACAAATTATTATCATTGCTTTGTACATAATTTTTCCAAAATTGCTGCACCCTTACACAACATTACACTGATAGGTCCATCTTGCACTCTAAGGTCTGGGAACATTTTAAAATGCATCAACACATCACAACACATGCTCCCAACCCCTACGAACCCCATGAAACCACTCCAAAATGATTTTGCAACACTTTGAATAATTTCAAATGACTTCAAATGATTTTGAATGACTTTGAATGATTTCAAATGACTTCAAATGATTTTGAATGACTTTGAATGATTTCAAATGACTTCAAATGATTTTGAATGACTTTGAATGATTTCAAATGACTTCAAATGATTTTGAATGACTTTGAATGATTTTGCAACACTTTGAATGAGTTCAAATGACTTTGCAGCACTTCGAACAACTTTGGCCACCATATGCCTATCCCACCACCCTTTAGATACATGCTGCACACCTTGCATGAGTTTGTGTGTTGCTTATCGAGCACCACCCAATACAAGGAGATACAACAAAAAGCTTCTAGGATGCGATTGTGGCACTTTGGCAGTTCCATGATATATTGGAACAATGGGACAAGTACTTTTGATACATTGTGACTCTATATGTTTCCCTTCTCATCATCTCTCATTTATTTTCTAATTTGCAAAGTTCTTTATTGTTTTGTATCTTGCCTCATGTCCTCCACATGTTTTATTTCCTTTTAAGTACCATCCCTTCAAAATGTATATAGACTTGTACTAGTTACTTAGAACAGGAGAGAAAAAATCATCCTCTCATATTCATCATCTGATTTAAGAGCAGTTCTCTTGAGTCCAAGTCTTGCTGATGATACTCAACCTGGAAACCCAAACAAAACCTACTAATGGCTTCAGATGGTATAACACAGGCCAGAGGAAGGGTGCAAGGTGGTACTAAATATCACTGCTGAGACCAAAGCATAATGTTTAGTGATGTGAAATGGTAAGGGCTGTGGATAATAGTCTGTATAGGTGTACGAAGGTGTTCGAAATAGTTTGAAAGAGGTTCAAAGATGTGCAAAATAGGTTCGAAAAAGGTTTGAAGAGGTTCAAAGTCATGCGAAGTAGTCCGAAGAAGTTCAAATAAGTTCAAAAAGGTTCGAGGTATATCAAAGAGCAAGTTTAACAAATGTGAAGTGTTTGTCGAATGGCAGTAGGCGATGGGCAATAAAATGGAGAGCGAATACGATAGTTTCAAGGAAGCTCGCAATATTTCGCAGAACTTTAGAGATATGATGTGAAGATAAGACTAAAGAGAATGATTTTTAAATCTGATGATAGCGAGAGGGTAACTTGTGCTGTTCCCTGTTATTCTCTCCTCTGCTATTCCTAACTAACTAATACAAGTCTAAATACAAAAATGAAGAGATAGTACTAAAAAGGAAATAAGAACATGTGTAAAACATGAGGCAAATATATCATACAATGAGGACTTTGTAGATCAAAAATAAATGAGAAATGATAAATGTTGAAACATACAGTGTTCCCATATAGTAAAAGTACTTCAATGAAACACAAAAATGCACTTATCGCATTCTAACTCTCTTGTACTCTCTCCTCATGTCCGGTAGTGCTCAATATGCGACTGAATAACTTGTTCTGGATGTGCAGCATATATCGAAATTGTTTAAAGACAGCTATATGGTGGCCGAAGTCATTTGAAATGCTGTGAAGTCATTTCGAAGTGTCGCAAAATAGTTCGAAGTCATTCGAAGTCATGCGAAATAATGCAAAATAGTGCAAAATAGTTCGAAGTTAATTTTGTGGCATTCGTAGCAGTTCGGAACGTCTGTCGTAATGTCTTGATACGAGTAGGAGTGTTTTCCAGACTTAAAAGCGCGCAGTGGACCTATCATCACATCATAACTCTAAGTTCTGTGAATTGTCATGAACTTCTTCAAACTTTTGTACTAGCTTCTCTAAACTATCATCTCTCGAAACCCTTCCAGTTCTCTATAGTCATTTTCCAGCATTCCTCAAAACCATCCCCATTCTTTACAAACCCCTCAACCATCCCCGAACATCTTTGAACATCCTCAAACTTTCTTGAACATCCTTGAACTTTCCTCAGAGCACTTTGCAGATCTTGTGCATCTTCAAACCTTACCAAATATTATTCAAACTCCTTGAACTAAGTTCCCCCATCTTTGGGTAATAGTGGTGATATTTAGTACCACCTCACATCCTTCCTCTAACTTGTGTTATACCATCTGAGACTTTTCTAGTAGGTTTTGTTTAGGTTTTCAGGTTGAGTATTATCAACATGAAAAGGAGTAGTGTGGAGGTGGGGGGAACAACAGCAGACAGCATTTGAGAAGTTGAAGAGGAAGTTTGTGGAGGAACCAATATTAGTCCCAGTAGATTTCACATGTCCCTTACAATGCATCCGACTTTGCTACTGGAGCAGTATTATCAATGCTATGTGAAGATAACAAATGGCATCCTTGTGCATATTTGTCCCAAGGGTTGAATAATGTGGAAAGGAATTATGATGTGCATGACAAAGAGATATTAGAAATAATATGAGCATTGGAGGCATGGAGATGTGATTTGGAGAGATGTATGCATCAGATTGAAATCTGGACGGATCATAAAAATCTGCAATACTTCATGTCTACTAAAAAGCTTAACCATTGGCAAGCACATTGGGCATTATTCCTATCACATTTTAATTTCACTTAGTCCATAAAGTGGGAAGCTTAATGAGGAAAGCAGATGCATTATCCAGACATACTGATCACAAAAGGGGGGTGGAGGAGGACAACAAGAATGTTACCTTACTCAAACCCAAATACTTTTGCATTTGTGCTATGCATCAAGGGCATTTATTAATGGGTAGCTCAGATACAGAAATGTTGTCTAAAATTAGACAATGCTCAGAGATGGATGATGACATAGTGGAAGCCATGAAAGCTTTTAAGGAAGAGAAGCAAGGTAATATTAAAGGAGATAAATGGATTAAGGAGCAAGGGTTGGTGTTATTCTGAGGAAAAGGATATGTACTAAAAAATCAGGATTTGTGAAGGGAGATCATCCAGTTACATCACAATACGCCAACTGCTGGACATCAAGAAAGGTGGAAGACATTGGCATTAGTGATGAGAAATTATTGGTGGCCTGAAATTTCAAAATATGTGTTAGGGTATGTGGATGGATGTGATACATGCATGAGGGAAAAGAAATTTCCAGAAAAACCCACAGGGAAATTAATGCTGAACCCTATACCTAAAGTGCCATGGCAAGATATATCTGTGGACTTTATCATCAGATTATCTGAAGCTCAGAGATATGATGCAATATTCATAGTATGCGACTGCTTCACAAAAGAGGTCCATATTATTCCTACTACTGCAGAAACCTCATCATTAGGCTTGGCATGCCTCTATCTAAATCAGGTATGGTGGTTACATGGATTACCTGATGCCATAATCTCTGATTGTGGACCACAATTTGCCTCCAGATTTATGTGAGAGTTAAACAATATATTGGAAATTTAAACCAAGTTATATATGGCATGTCACCTGCAAACTGATGGGCAGACAGAGAGAATGAACCAAGAGTTGGAGCAGTACCTATGTACATATGTTTGTCAACTACCAACAAAGGACTATGCTTCCCCATTATATTAGGAATGTCATTTCTTTCATTCAAACACATTGTGATAGACACCCACAAGCAAACAGGCATTGACAAATGGTCTGGCTATGACCTTGCCAACTATCCTACTCTCACGTCATGAGCTTGAAGTGTCCCATGAGCTACACCTCCACCAACCCTGAAGAAAATATGGGTACCAAAACCACTCACTCTTGAAAACACTGGGCCTCCTGCTCTGGCTGGTTGTCTACTCCCTGGCCCTGTCATGGCTGCTGTACAGGACCACATTGAGGCCTTATCATTCCAAAAGGTCTTCAAGGTGAAAGAACCAAAAATGAAACTCAAATTTGCTGATCGCTTCCCACTCCATCTTCCTGATAGCACTGCTGAGGTACCTGGACACATGTTCTAATGCATCCAATTCAATAAACCCCACCAAGCTCAGCAATGGCAAGGCTGTGATTCCTGTCATAATCACCTACCATATTGGTTTTCAGCAATACACAGCTCCCAAGAAATACCAGGAGTCTTGGAAGTGACTCCTTGATAACCATCTCAAAGCAGGCCATCTATGACCATCCTCCTCAGAATATGCCTCACCCACATTCTGTATACCCAAATACCATGCTGGGATACCTGACTTAAGTGTTGACCCCCACTGGGTAAATGACTACTGAGTACTGAACTTTAACACAGTGCACAACAGTTTTACCCTACCTCACATTGATGATATACTCACCAATTGTGGGAAGGGTAAAATATTTGGGAAGACGGAGATGACTAACTCCTTCTTCCAAACCTGAGTACATTTAGATGACATTTACCTCACTACTGCTGTACAAACCACATGGAATCTCTGTGAATGGACCAGCATGCCACAAGGAGGCTGCAATGCCCCTGCTACCTACCAGTGCCAAATGACTGATGTGCTATAAGACCACATTGGCAAGATTTGTCATGTATATCTTGATGACATTATCATATGGTCACCAAACATGGAGAAACATGAATGGAACTGCACCACAGTTCTTGAGGCCCTTTGGAAGGCCAGTATTATTGCAACCAACCTCTTCACCACCAACCTGTATTTCCTTGGACTCATCATCTTGGACACAGGGATTAAACCTAACCCCCAAAAAACTGATCATATTGCTGCCTAGCCACAACCCACAATGGCCACCAATGTTGAAGGATTCCTGGGACTCACCAGATACATTGCCACCTTCCTACCAGCACTTGCTGAGTACATGAGCGTGCTCAGCCCCCTCACCAACAAAGAATGCAACAAGGTCTTTCCCCTAAGTCAATTAGTCTCTAAGTACATGCATCCTCCACACACATCTAATCATCATGCTCCTTGACCTCAAAGGCCCAAGCAGCAAAGTCTGTGGCCAAGATGGGTTCAAGGTTGAGTCTCAGTCTCAGGTCAGAATAGAGATTTAATTGGAGTTGGTCCCTGAGTTGGTCCTTGGTGAGCGCTTTAAGTAGTGCAGGAGTGGTGGGTATAGCATTGAGGTTATCAAGCTCAATTTTCCAGTCTATGAAGACTTGGGTGCCTTGAGATGAGGAGAGAATGATTTCAAAAATGTCATGTGCCCATTTTTCCTCTAGCACCAGAAATGTTAACTCTGTGAAGTTCTGGTCAAGGATGAGAGCATTAATATGGCTTTGATCAGCTTGGTACCATGCAACAAGGCATGGTTATTTGCATGCGAGGGTCCATGATTGCATAATCAGTGGGGTGATCTTCCCAGCAGTGAGCATTGGGCACTCCTTCATTTTATTACCCTTAATCTCAGCCAGGGTTTGTGTGGACAGAGACATGGTGGTCAGAGTGGTACAACATATAGTCTGGCTGTGGTGTGGAAGGGTAACAGTAGGTGTGGTGACTGGTGTGTCATCATTGTCAGTGGACGAATCAGAGTGAGTGGTAGGAGGCAGCAATGGCAATGGTGGAGCCAGGCATGTAGGCACACAGGTTGATGCATGATTGATAGAGTCTCAAAGGTAGTGGTGGTGCCTGAGTCCTGCAAGCATCTTCTCACACTCCAGATGAGGAGTGGTGGGAGGGTGGTTGCTGAGACAGCGTGGGTTCATCAAGTGTGAAGAACCTTGTCTATGTCAAAACCAAGAAGTGGAATGCTGCCATGTTTGGCAGCCTACACTCAGGTGGACAGGTGGACAGGAGAGACAGAATCAAGTTATTTTTATTGCACAGAAGTGAGAACCTGTAAGCTACTACAGGTAAAGAAATAATATGTTACTATACCTTTGTTGCACAGAAGTGGGAATGAAGGCAGAATTAAAAATGAGGTTAATTAAATATGTGAAAGATTGACATGTAAGTAAAAGGCTGCATCAAGCATAGCATGTGATTCAGGAAGGCTTTATCAAGCATAATCACATAATAGGAAAATGCCATATCAGTAATCAACACCAGTGATGTCACCAATGTATGTATTGTTGGTGTGTGTGCAGTGCCAGTGGTGTATGAGTATAAGTCATGTGCTGATCAAGCAATTGCAGGTAGGTGATGGGAATTTAGTCACATAATGACTAAGCAACCCCAGGTGACCACAGGCAGGTGATGTCAAGGCGTGTTTCACCTGATCAGATTCCTGATAACTCCCAACTCTTTTCTGACTCTTTTCTGACCTTCTCTATCAGCATTCCAGCTGCAGCACTTTTTAGTCATCAGACAAGTCATCACATGCCTTAGTAATCTTTTGCTTACTCACTTTATTTCTAATACAGTCTTACTAATTATGGTCACAGACATTTGCCAAGACCCATTAATAAACTTCCAACTTTTCTGTTATTCTTCTGGCCTTCATTGTTTAAGCACCTGTAGCTTAGCCTTGGACTTCAGTTTGCAAATTATGTTTGTCTACACATTGTAATTTGCTTGTGTTTAATCACCTCCAGTCTAATATCAATCCTTAATCATCCTCAATCCAATCTTGACTTAATCTCTTAATCTCATCACTCTTCTTGACTTTGAATCAACTCCAAACCTCTGCTTAATCTATCCTTCCCCTCCATCCAGAAACTTTCCAGAAATATGAACTATCTCCATCCTGAAATTGGACAATTGATGAGGAGAAGGGCACAACTTCTTACAAGTTGAAGCCAATTCCTCTCTGGCCCCTTTTCACCTGGCCTGCTACAGCCTGGTGGATTCTGCCTGATACCTCTGAACCCTCTGACCACTGATGACTGGGTCCAACTGGAAGTCCAGTGTTTTTCCTGACCAAGTCCTGACCTTGTTAGGAGCAATTTGAACTCTGACAGGTGAGGAGAGTATTAGTTGGGTGTTGGTAAAATGAGTATAGTCATGTGATTACTAAGCAACTGCAGGTGGGTGATGGGAATTTAGTCATGTGATGACTAAGCAACTGCAGGTGAGTGCAGGCAGCTGTAATATGGTATTGTGTCCTATATTATCATAAATCTATGTGGTCAATATATGACCTTCTACAGGAATCATATCTGTTCATGCACTCATTTGGCACAGGTGGTTTTGGTCTTCTCTCTCCCCTTGACTTTGTTCATATCTTGTTCCTAACAATGGAGATCATTTCTAACATACTGTTAATCATCTCACTTACATGTGGTGCTGCACATTTTGGCATGCTCTTTCTGTTGATATGCTGCTACCATTCCTTGTTATGTGGTGCAGATGTCCTCCATGTGATATGGACACCCCATACAATATCTGTGAAGCCCAGGCTGCCAGCCATCAAGAATGGATGCAAAATTGTGTACAGTGATGTTCATTGCACTGTTTGGCCCTAGAGATTGGATATTAAAATCATGGTGCACTGCACATCAGATTGTATAAATCTATGAACAGCCTTACAATTTGCAAGAGTGCTTTTGCAACTCAACATTTCTGACTTTATGTTTGCTTTACAGAATGTTTGTCTGATCATTCTTACTTGCAATGTGCTGATTCTGACCTACAGTTAGATACCTCTTTTTTTGATCATGCAAACTTCAATGACTTGAATGATGTCCTCTTTGCAATGTGGGAAGACCTAGCTAGAAAAGCAAAGGTGAAAGGGACTTTAACTGAGAAGGACATTCTATGCCTCAGAGAGGAATAGAAAAATGCATATCAGGACATTATGAGTAGAGTAGCCAAAATCTCCCTCCTTTGAGGGAGATAAACCACCACATTCCATTGGTGGACAAACAGAAGAGATATAACTATCATCTTCCAAGATGCCCCAACTTGATGAGGAAACCCCTTGGGTTTTTGAAGGGAATGCAAAATAAGTCAAACTAATAAAGCCTCACAGAACATAATTACCCATGAGACCTCTCAGCTTTGGCTAATCATATAAATGAGCCCAACTTTTCTGATCTAGTTCATCTCTTTGTCTATCATCAGCTTCAAGTCAGATTCCTTAAATGATAGTGATGCCAGCAACATTCCTGAGCCACATAAAAAAATATCATTTCTGATTTCAGTTTTTCATCCTGCAGTGGCCACATTCTATGCACCTAACAATCCCTCTGGTATCCATAGCATACAATGGGAACAGATACAATGCACTCCTAGGTGGCAGAGTGGAGCCCCATGGCATGACTATGTATATGTTGCTGATGTAAGGGCAACCTCAAAACCTAACTCAATAGTGAGCTAACAGAGGGGAATCCAAAGTTAATATTATGTTACATAATAAAAATGATATAGGCACACCTAACAGAGGGGAATCCAAAGGGAAAACTTTAAAGACTCATTTGTCAATGCCCAGTATATTTATGTGAAAGACCTGAAAATCAAATAGTAGGCTAAAGATAGAAAAAGGTGGAGATAGGCTGATCAAAGCTACAAAATGATGTCACCTCAATGGGTAAGTATCCAAAAGGGGCTCCACCCCCAAAAATAAAATTGTCAACATGTATAATGTGGGGAAATGGAAAAATGATAAACAGGGATAAAATCATAGAAAATCATAGAAAATGCAGAATAGAGTGAAATAAGATGTAAATAAATATGGGACAAATGCAGAAAATTGGTAAGACCCTTGGTACACCTCCTAGTCCCCTTACAGTTGATGATTATGACTAGGAAGGTTTTTTGTAGGATGAGTGTAATGCATCTGCCTTCTTTTCTCTTTCAAGTATGGTACATATCCTTGCACTTTTATGGAGTGGTTCAAGAAAGTAGGAGAGAATCCTGATGGACAAACTGGGATGTGGATCATCCAACCTGAGCTTAATGTAAATAATGAGTTATTGTATTCAGTCCTTCTTTTGTGTGGGGTGCCCATCTAATTCCTGTTTATGGATCTCACTATCTTCCTATTAATTTTCTTTACATTGGGTTTTGGGATGCCTTTGATGCCGCCTATCATGTAAATAAATTTATCAATTATGATGCTAATGAGATAGCTTTCCAAATGTAAATTCTTGATTGAAGATTGAAACTAGTAAGCCAGAATAACTTTAAAGCTGTATGACTACTATGTATCTCAGGTGTTGAACTTGGCAGCATGGGAAGAAATCTCTTAACCTCTACACTCAAAACCCTTTTTCCACTGGTCTGGATATTGTCAGTCTCAGTGAGCTGTGTGGTAATGTACATATGAAGAGTTTTGCATCCTGGTCTAAAGACAGGGAAACATTATGTTATACTGAAGGCAATCTATGTTAATCCTGTCAGCTACCAGAATGCTACCATAACATATTATCATGCACTTGCTTGAGTTTTCAACCACTCACCAGCCTGGATGTGAAGCCACTCTCTGCCTACATCCTTATGTACTGAAAGAGCCAGCATCCAAGGATCAATATTTATTGGAAGATTTACAGTCAAAGTAAACTTGGATTTGGACAGTACAATATTCATCACTGGAGCTGCATGACTAGGCAATGGCATGGGTACTCCCATGGGTACCCAGACCTCTATCCCCACCTGTACCTGCATGGGGATTAACCCATCAACCCACAGGCTGACACCCAGTGGGTTCCATGGATGTCGATTCCCACATGGGTCTTGTATCAAATATATATTATATATATCTTAATTGTATCTAAACTAATACAAGAAAAATACTAAACTTATGGCCCATTGTCCCTGCCTAATTGCTCCCCATTTCCACCCCACAAGCAGTTGCTCATGGTGGTGATTGGGAGTGCTATAGCATTGCTGTGCAGTGGCAGTGGAGGGTACTGGGTCATCCTCATCATCTTGCATTGCCTAGTCATTGTCCCCCTCATCATTGTCATCCCCCTCCCTGACCTGTTGTCATTGGCTATCATTTTCATCATTGTCCTCTGCCTCTTTGTCTTCAGTTGTTGCCAGTGTCATGCCCACTCCCTCTCCTGCCATTCCTATCCACATTGCTCCCCATTTCTACCCCATGAGTAGTTGCTCATGGCAGCAGTTGGGGGTGCTGTGGTGATGGGGGTCAGGATCAGCAGTGTCATTCCTCCATTATTGTTGCCCTCTCCCCATGGTCATTGTCATTGCCCTGCCCCATTGTCATCATCATTGTTGTTGTTCTGCATCCATCATCATCATTGTTGTTGTTGGCTGTCCCCTGTCATCTCTGTTATTGCTGGTTGGTCATTACTCTACACCACCGCTGTGAGCCCCTGCTTGCAGGGTAGATGGCAGGGTAGGGTAGCAGAGTTGGGCCCATTTCTATAAGATGATGATGACCTAAAAGTGAAATTGAAGTAGTTAGTAAAAAGGAGAAAAAGAAGAAGAAAAACCTACCTGGGGCCCAAATGCCATACATCAGTGTTTGGGCCCATTTTCTGTCTGTTGGCCATGGCTGTGTTTTGCATGTCAAGGGGCATGGGAGTGGGGCAGTAGGGGTTGAAGGAGTGGGCAAGAAGGTGGATGAGGAAGCTGTTGAATGATATAAAGTAGGTACAAATGTAGATAAATAATGTGTCAACAATAAACAATGATGTGCTATGCACAAGACCAAATGGTCAGTGCACCCGGGGGTATGTTAGGGTGACACCCACTAATCTGCTAGCTGGACCATGCAGGCTCTCCTACAAGAAGGCAGTGGGGCACACGCACATGATGGGGGGTTTGGTGGATTTGATGCAAGGGGTTATTTTTAGATGAGTTGGCTGAAATAGGCTTTTCACCCCACAAATGTGGATGAAATACCTAAGAGAACTCAACTGAGGTCCCCAGGTATATATTTTAAGTTTATATACTATGTTACACATATTGTACTATGTTGCTATCAATGTGCATGTACATGTGCATACATATTGATGCATGTAAATAGAAAGTTTCCATGCTGGCAAATATAGCAATTGTAGGCATTTGGTAGCATATTTTGATGTAATAAAATAAAATAAAATGAGATAAAGTAGAAATAAAATATTATTATGTAATAGGCATGCTAGGAGACTGTTTCCTAAAATTACCCCCTTTTATGCCTCAACTTCCAGGTGAGAAAATATCGCATCTGTCCCCTCTGTGAAATTTTGGTAAGGCCAGAAATTCATCCCCTCATACACCATTCTAGCCATGTGACGCAGAGCATTTGGATTATGTTTAAAGAATTGGGCAATTGCATTACATGCTCGCTTACAATTCTCTTTGGGTTCCCATGAGTTATTTTTATCAGTGTAGTTCTTCCACTTGATTAAGCACTCCAATTTATTTCATCGAAGACATGAGTCTAAAACCTCTTCCACTATATATTCTGGAGCACCTTCTACCATTATTGGAGGTTGCAGAGTAGTTTGTTAACCAGGAATAGTAGGTGGGCGGTAAGGGCATAAATGGGAAATGTTAATTTCAGGATCAATCTTGAAATGATTGAGGTAATTTTAACACTACTGCATTGGGTGAAATTATTTTAGAAATTGGATATGGGCCAACTTGCTTCTCCATCAGCTTTCTTGAAGATCGTGGAATATTTAGATCCTTGGTACTTAGCCATACCAAGTCACCAGCTTTGTACTCTGGAGCAACAGCTTGAGTACAATCTGCATGTCACATCATATCATCATGTGCTTTCATCAATGCTGCCTCTGCTTCCTCCTGCACCTTTTGCATTTTTAATACGAAGTCCTCCACTGACTGCACCTTGACTTCCCTTCGAGGTTCTACTCCCATTCTGGGATGATACCCATAATTAGCAAAGAAGGGTGACATGTGAGTAGCTGAATGGAATTTATTATTGTGAGAAAATTTGGCAATTGCCAACCATTCAGGCCAGTCAGTTTGTCGGTGATTGACAAACATGTGTAGGTACTGCTCCAACTCCTGATTCATTCTCTCTGTCTGCCCATCAGTTTGTGGGTGATATGCTGTAGATAACTTGGTTGAATCCCCAATATATTATTTAACTCTTGCATAAATGCAGAAGCAAATTGTGATCTGTGATCAGAGATAACCATATCAGGTAATCCATGTAACTGCCATACCTGATTTAGATAGAGGCACACCAAGCCCAACGATAAGGTTTCTGCAGTAGTAGGAATAATATGGACTTCCTTTGTGAAGTGGTCACATACTACAAATATTGCATCATATCCTTGAGCTTCAGGTAATCCTTTGATAAAGTCCATGGATATATCTCACCAGGGCACTTGGGGTATAGGGTTCAGCATTAGTTTCCCTGCAGGCTTTTCTGGAAATTTCTTTTCCCTCATGCACGTATCACACCCATCCACATACCCCAACACATACTTTGAAAGTCCAGGCCACCAATAATTTCTCATCACCAACTCCAACATCTTCCACCTTCCTGGATGTCCAGCAGCTGGCATATTATAATGTAACCATACGATCTCCCTCCGTAAATCTTGATCCTTCAGTACATATACCTTTTCTCTGAACAATACTAACCCTTGTTCTTAAACCCATTCATCTCCTTTAATATTACCTTTCTTCTCTCCCCTCAAGGCTTTCACAGCTTCCACCACTTCATCATCCATCTCTGAACATCGTCTAATTTTAGACAACATTTCCATCTCTGAGCTATCCACCAATAGATGCCCTTGATGCATAGCGCAAATATGAAAGTATTTGGGTTTGAGTAGGGTAATAGTTTTATTGTCCTCCTCCACTCCCCTTTTATGATCTGTACATCTGGATAATGCATCTGCCTTCCTCATCAAGCTTCCCACTTTGTGGATGAAGTGAAAATTAAAATGTGATAGGAATAATGCCCAATGTGCTTGTTGATGGTTAAGCTTTTTAGTGGACATGATGAACTGCAGATTTTGATGATCCATCCAAAATTCGATCTGATGCATACATCTTTCCAAATAATGTCTCCATGCTTCCAATGCTCATATTATTTCTAACATCTCTTTGTCATGCACATCATAATTCCTCTCCACATCATTCAACCCTCAAGACAAATATGCACAAAGATGCCATTTGTCATCTTCACATAACATTGATAATACCGCTCCAGTAGCAAAGTCAGATGCATCTGATTCCACTCATAAGGGACATGTGAAATCTACTGGGGCTAATATTGGCTCTTCCACAAACTTCCTCTTCAACTCCTCAAATGCTGTCTGCTGTTGTTCTCCCCATCTCCACACTACTCCCTTTTGCATAAGGTTGTGTAAGGGTGCAGCAATTTTGGAAAAATTAAATTATAAACAAAATGACGATAAAAATTGGCAAGTCCAAAGAAAGCCTGAACTTCCTTGATATGGGTGGGCATGTGCCAATCAACAATTGCCTGTACCTTGATAGGATCCATCTTGATTCTATCAGGACCAATCATTAATCCCAAGAACTCGATCTTGCTTGCCCCAAACACACACTTCTCTGGTTTAACGAATAAATCATTCTCAGCCAATCTTCTCAATACCTCCTGCACTATTGCCTCATGGTTTTCTTCATCCTCCATGAATATCAACATGTCATCAATGAATATTATTACCATGCCTTTGTCTATTATGTCTTTGAAAATGTTGTTCATCACATTTTGGAAAGTTGGGGTACTATTGGTCATCCCACAAAACATGACAAGCAGCTCAAAGGATCCTCGACATGTGGCAAATGCAGCCTTCCACTCATCTCCTTTTCTTATTTGTACATTGTTGTACCCCCAGCATAAATCCAATTTTGTAAAGACCTTGGCCTTTCCCACCTTGTCAATTATCTCTGAGATCAACAGCAAAGGGTACACATTCTTTACTATCCAATCATTCAGATACCTATAATCTGTACACATCCTCTTCCTCTGATCCTTTTTTGGTACAAAGAATACTGGTGATGTCTGCAGTGATTTCGAAGGTTGTATGTATCCCTTGCGCAATTGTTCATTAAGGAATTCATCCACTTCTTCTTGTTCCTTTGGAGATAATAGGTAGACTTTTGACTTCTTCAGCACAAATCCCAGCTTTATCTCAATTGCATGATCCCATGGCTTTTGCACTGGCATCCACTCCGATTCCTTCTTCTGAAAAACTGACAAGTATTTATGATATGCTTTCAGCACCCACTCCTCCACTGGCTTCTCCACTTTCACAGCATTTTTATCCCATGACTGTCCTCCACAAATTTCCCTAAAGGATTGCTTCTGTTCTTCCTTACTGGTCATGATTGGAACTTCCCCATTTGGCATATCCTCATCTTCCACTTCCTCCATTGTAACAGAATACTTCCTCAGACGTTCTTTCTCTTTCTTTTCCTTTTTCTCCTTTTTTACTTTCCTCCCATATACATTACATTCTTTAGGACAATGAGTCATGTGTACCTTCCCAGTTTTCCAATCAATTTCTGGGTTATGCTTTTGTAACCATGGACATACAATTATCAGATTGGTTTTCCCAAGGTTGCACACCTCAAATATGGCTCATTCCTGATGATTCTGATACTTCAGTATCATCGTCACCTCCTCCTTAATATTTTCTCCACGATTGATCATACCATCAATATTGTACACCATTATAGGTTGTGGCAGTTTATGCATGTGAATACCATTTCCAGTAATTAAGGATCGATTAATGAATAATCCCATAGCACCACTGTCAAGCAATGCCTCCACATTAATTGCTGCATGCATGTCCACTGTCTTCAATCCTACTGTCAAGCTGATTTCAGAATCTATCCACACAGAGTGAATACAGAATTTAGGGGTCTTCAGAAAGAAGGCTGGGCATTTTTCTTTGTCGCATAAGTGATGATGGTCATACTCCTCAATTTCTCTTTTGGGTTCACTCTGGGTTTCCTCAATACTAATACATTATATTGATTCTGTGTCACCAATGGGGAAACCTTCACTGAAACTCTTCCACAAAATTCTTCTGCTTATCTTCCTCCAACTTCACTTCCTTGATTGTTGCTTCCCTAATCTTCCTTTTCTGTCTACAATTCCTAGCCATATGCCCTAATTGCCCACAATTAAAACATTTAAGTGGGGCTCATCTCCCTACTTGATCAACATCCATTGCATCTGCCGATGCTGCTGACTCCTTAACAATAGGTGTCATTGCCATGGCCAGTGGCTGTGCCCTCGGAGTTTGTACCAGAGGTGTCCTTCCTTTCTTGGACTTTCCTCCTGATGACTTTCCAAATTTGGCTTCCCATACATCAATTTTGACTCTGCCTGTTGCTGTCAGTATTGCCAATCAAGATGCATTGCCCAATTATACCACTCATCCAGCCTCTCTAGCATAGAAGGTAGTCAATAGATAGACTTGAATAATGAGGGATTTAATCCTGCCTTCAAAAATTCTACCAGTGCAGCTTCTCCCATATCTGTCTGTGATGCTTCTGCCTTGAACTGCAAAATAAATTTGTCTGCAGTTAGAGAACCTTGGTGCATGGTTTTTAATTTTGCATTAGCTGTTGCCTTTGGATTAGGATCTCCAAACTGTGCCTCCAATCTCTCCAAAAATTCCCTGAAGGTTGCAAATGGTTTATATCCTGCAGCAATTTGATCAATAGGTTCATTTCTCCAGAACTGCGCTTTCCCTCCCTGGATGTATGAGAGGGCAAACATAATTTTAGACTCAGTCATATGAAACTCAGGCTTTCTCCCATGAATATACAATAGTATAGAGCTGATGAAGGATTTTGTATTCTCCATGGTACCATCAAAGATTTGTAAAGGCACGTATTTAGATAAACACATTTTTCCACTCTCAGATCTCTCTTCTGCATGCACATCATCCTGAGACATCCACTCTACCATCTCCTCCATCTCATCATCTTTATCTTCTACTGTCTCTGCTTTTATCTCTGCTTGTTTGGGCTGTGATGCTGCCAATACTGACACAAACTGGGACATTTGTGCTGTAAGCACATCAATTTTGGCTTCTAGCACTAGCATGGGAACAGGATTGTAACCAGGATTTGAAGTTGATTGTTCTGACATAATGATGTAAGCTGTGATAAGTCACTTCTTCTGCTGAGTCAAGATTCAGCTTCAGAATTTTTTTACAAATTTTTGAGTCACATGATATGGCAATTTGGGTACCAAACATGGCAAAGCATGTGATTTCAGCCATTTGTCAACAATCAGGCACTTTGGATCAATAACCCTTCCAACAGTGCCTGATCTCAGGGTTAATACTGAATTTGACTAGTAACTAATATAACTAAAATAGTCATCTGAATAGAGTAGCTTATGCATGATTTTATTCAAAATCACGAAACAGCTTTTGCATGGACAGAACAAGAGTGAGGAAGCTTTTGCTCTGACTGTTTTGCTTCTATAAAATTTTCTGTCATTCCTCATACTCCATGGGTTGAGTGAAACATTCCTATACCTCCAGGTTTGTATGAACAAATATGTCAAATGCTGAAAAAGAAGATAGAAGCAGGAGTATATGAACCATTGAACTCTTTGTATTGATCACAATGGTTCTGCATCATGAAGAAAGACATGAAATCACTTCAAATTGTCCACAGTCTTGAACCACTTAACCAAGTAATGATCCAGCACTCAGGTGTCGTACCGATACCCAAACATTTAGCAGAACAATTCAGTGGACGATCATGCAGAGGAATGTTGGATCTTTATGTGGCATTCAATGAAAGGAAAGTAGCAGAGTCATCTCACAATCTGACCATGTTTCAGACACCATTTGGAGCACTTCACATCATTACCCTACCCATGCATTGGATGAATTCTGTCCCTATCTTACACGATGATATGACATTTATTCTACAGCTCAAAATTCCTCATATCACCATCCCTTACATCAACGTCACACTGGTTAATGGCCCAAAATCAGAATATCGAACAATTGGTGGATCCTACAAAATGATTCCTGACAATCCAGCTATTCGATGCTTCATCTGGAAACACTTCAAAAATTTAAATTGGATAGTTCAGTGTATGAAGTATTGTGGAGGAACATTTTCAGGTCCAAAACTCTATCTTTGCATCCCCGAAATAATCATTTTAGGGCATCGATGCAATATTGAAGGTTGTATGGCTGATCCTAATTGAATCGCAGCTGTTAGCAAGTGGGGAGCATGTCGAAGCCTTACCAAAGTCAAAGTGTTCCTACGAACCATTGGAGTTTGTCATATCTTTATTTGAAATTTTGCTCAATGAGCTGCAGTACTGATCCAACTCACTTGAAAAGATGTTCCTTTCAAATTCAGAGCAGAACAAATAGCAGCCCAAGAAAATTTGAAAGAAGCTCTAATCAATTCCCCAGCAATTCAAGCTATCGATTACTCATCTCCAGTCCCAGTTATCCTATTGGTCGACACTTTGAACATTGCTATTGGTTTCTTTCTCACTCCATGCAATCCAGAAAACCCTCAAAAATGATATTATAGTCAATTCGGATCGATTACATTTAACAACCACGAATCCTGATTTTCACAGCCAAAACTAAACTTTACAGTCTATATCATGCTCTCAGAGCACCACAATTGTACCTAATAGGAGTTCGAAGGCTTATCATCGAAGTTGATGCATGATACATCAAAGGCATGCTTTTGAATCCTGATATCACACTTAGTGCTAGTGTCAATTGATGGATAGTATCTATCCTAACTTTTCACTTTATATTAGTCCATGTTGCAGGGACACACCATGGTCCTGATGGACTTTCGAGACACCCCCCACAAGACTAAGATGCTCAGCTTGACAACGAAGATGATTTTGGAGACTGGATCAACTGTCTTCATGGTTTTGTACATCAAATCAATCCTATTATGACTCAACCCTTTACTTTGTATCAAAGTTTGACCCTCTCCCTCTCTTTGGATATCAGTAAGGGGAAGAACCTTACCTATGATGATGTCCCATGAATGAATAATGCAAAAATGAATGACGAAAGATTACTTCATGTTCAAAAATGGTTACATGACCTGGTGCAACCCTCTGATCTATCAGATGCAGAATATGCTACCTTTATTCGATATTGTACCGAATTCTTTTTAGACTCAGGCAGACTATGGAGAAAAGACTCCCATGGAGCTCACAAAATTGTTACTACTCCAGAACATCATCCCAAAATCATTTGTGCAGCTCATGACAACATCGGACACAAAATGGTTTTCGCTACAAAATCAGTTATTGCCCTTCAATTTTGGTGGCCAAACATGAAAGCTGACATTGCATGGTATATTCGAACCTGCCACCTATGCAAAATTCGACAAATGCAAAATGTTTTAATTCCACCCATAGTCGCCACTCCAGCACCCCTTTTCAGCAAGGTCTATATTGATACGATGCAAACACCACCTTTGAATGGATTTAGATACATCATACAATGTCGATGCTCACTAACAACCTATCCAGAATGGCGAAAACTTCGATGTGAAAATGTGATGTCTCTTGGTGATTGGATCTTTAAAGATATTATATGTCCATGGGGTTCATTATATGAAATCATAACTGACAATTGTGCTGCATTTATTGCAGCTATGAGTATCTTGCAAAATGATATCTCATTAACCATATTCAAATTAGTGGTTATAATTTACATGCCAATGGACTCGTCGAATGAGCCCACTTCGATGATCAACAATCCTTATTCAAAGCTGTCGATGGAGATCAAGCGAAATGGTCAACAGGGGCACACTTAGTATTTTGGGCAGAACAAGTCACAGTTTGTAAATGCCTGGGTTGTTCTCCTTACTTCACAGTTACAGAAGCACATCCTCTAATCCCCCTCAACATCTCCAAGGCAACATACTTACAACTGCCACCCAATTCCATCTTATCAACAACCAATCTCATAGCTCAATGAGCCATAGCACTATAAAAATGATCAAATGACCTTGAAGTGTTATATTCTAAGGACTACGTGTCTCAAATCAAAGCTGTGAAATGCTTCGAACTTGTTCACAAACATATGATGCATGACTACAACTTTGGGAAAGGAGATTTAGTGCTACTTCAAAACATGCAAATCGAGAAATCCCTCAATCGCAAGATGAAACCACGATATTTTGGCCCTTTTATCGTTATTGAATGCAACGATGGAGGAGCTTATATTCTCTGTGAACTCTACAGGTCAGTATTACATTGACCTATTGCCGCATTTTGTCTGCTACCATATCTCGCTCAAAAATCGATTTCCCTTCTATCGAATTTTCTTGATATCAACTCCAAATGCCTTGAACAACTTCGAACAACTTTGAGCTTCGACAAAGATACTTTCAAAGATTTTTGGGACCTCAAAAATGAATAATTATTCTTTCTTTTCTTTTTTGCAATTACTTACAAAAGATTTCATTTGCTTTTAGTGTACAATACAAGTTGCGATATCACATCATAGCATAGTTGTGCAAATGCCAAAGGATTTTTTGGCTATGATGAACTACTGAGCCTTTTTCTAAAAGTCATTTTTCATTCATTATATATATTCATTTTTTTTACCTTACTTTCCAAAGACATTTAACAAAAAGTTGAAATTAAAATAGACAACACAGAACAACAGAAACAAGAAATCCTACTCCTCCATCTCCTCCAATGCTTCTATCTCCCTCCCCAATATTTCCAGCTCTATTTTTTTCTGTACAAGTTACACAGCAATCAAGCCACAATGCACTCCCCATTCACCCTCAAAATCTCATGACTCATGTGCCTTTGCCTTTGCCTTCCCCTTTGACACCTTTTTCTTTTCCTTCAATGCCTTCAACAGCCCTGCAACTGGTTCAACATCTTCGAACAGGCCCATGACCCAAATTCAACATACTATGAAATTTGAACAAATGTTAGCAATCACCTCAAAACAATTTCAAATGAAAATCATACCTTATCTCAGGTACAAATTTTGTTTCACACATGCGAATTTCTTTGCTTTGCCTTTGCAAAGCCCCCTCCTTGAAAGACCCACCCAGTAGCACCCCTGCACCTCCTGGGTGCACTTCCTGCATTTTGCTGCTCCCTCATCAACAACACATCGTGGCTGGGACTTGAACCCAGCACATTGATCACACTATGAAAGCATCAGTACCTCAAAAATTGTTCAAACTTAAACAAAACAACTTACTGGTCCTTCAAACTCAAAAAGTTTGCCTGTCACAAAATTCGCCTACTTCACATCCCCTGCGCTCTCAATCTCCTGCTCCCCATTGTCCCCCTCCTCAACCTCTACCATATTTCGCTTTGCCACCCTTACTATGGGTAGCTCATCTTCATCCTCTTCCTCCCCAGCCTCCACCCTCTCAATAGCCTTTGCCTCAGCTGCGAGCTCTGCATTTTTCCACTGTAGATCCTCCTTCAATAAAGTTTTTGCCTGAAATGCAGTGAGAGCCACATTTCAAGCCTCAGCCAGTGCGGTCCTCGACCTTCAAGTTTTACTTTCTTTGCTACTTCCTTCGCCTGTCAAATGGCCTCCTCCTCCTCTCGAAACCGCCTTTCTTCTGCCTCTCTTTACTCCCTTTCGACCTCTTTTGCCAAATCCACAAACAGCAGCTCTCCACCCCACAAAATCCATTTGCATCAGGTCATCAGGCTGAAAACCTCGAAAACCTCATCAATGACCTTTTGTATAGCTGCATCATGCTCCTCGCCTAGATCTTCAGCGAGTTCATCATATTCTGCCTATACAAAACATGTTAGCACCTTTGACTATGAATAGGTCAACAAGAGATGCACCATTTTTACACAAAAGCCTCTCCCCCAGACTTCAAAATTCATATCTTCTGCAACACCATGCTTTGGCATCGATTTTGCATATTCGAGAACATCAACGTTGAGTTTGGCCAAAAGAGACATTATAGAAGCTAGTACTTGAGGATGTAGGAAGTGATGTAGAAGAACGAGAAGTATTTCAAATCTCGCTAAGTTTTCAACATGATCATGCATTTCACACATGATTTTGATCAGCTGACTGGGATAGTGAGGATTTCAGTAAGGGGAAGGATGATAGGTCCACTGTGCACTCTAAGGTCTGGAGAAGATTTCCAATTGTATTGAGACATTATGACAAATGCTCCGAACCACTATGAATGCCACAAAATTGATTTCGAACACTTTTTGAACAACTTCACATGATTTTGAATAGCTTCAAACATTTTTGCAACACTTTGAACACTTTCGAACAACTTTGCACTACTTAGAATGATATTGGCCACCATAGGGATATTCTAAAACCCTTTTGACACACACAAAACATCTGGCATGAGCCACTGCATTGCATATCAAACACTACTGGACACAAGGAGAGACAATAAAAGAATTAGAATATGATAATGGCAGTTTTGGGGTTTCAACAATTGAAACAAGAAGAGTACTCTTACTATATGGCGACACCATACATTTCATTTATCATCATTTCTCATTTGTTTTTATGTTTTACAATACCTTTATTGCTATGCATACTGCCTCATGTTGTACACTTGTTATTATTTCCTTTTTAGTACTACCTCTTTGAAATATATATAGACTTGTACTAGTTACTCAGAACAACAGATAATAAGTTACCCTCTCCACTATCATCAGATTTAAGAGCAGTTCTCTTGAGTCTTAGCCTCCCATTGTACCTCTAAGTTCTGCGAAATATTGCGAACTTCTTCAAACTATTGTATTTGCTCTCAACTCGTTGCCTATTGCCTATTGCCACTCAAAAACCACTTTTTATTTGCTATATTCATTTCTCAACATATCTTGTCACCAGTCCAACATCTCCAAACTACTTTGCACCTTCTTCGAACTATTTTGCACATCTTCGAACCTATTTTGAACCTTATTCCAACAACTTTGTATGCTCTTACAGACTATTTGCACCATCCCTTATCATGTTGCCTCACTAAAAACAACATTTGGAAATTAGCAGTGATATTTAGTAGCAACTCGCACCCTTCCTCTAGCCTGCATTATACTTTCTAAGCCTTTTGACAGGTTTTTGTTAGGTTTCCAGGTCCAGTATCATCACCATTCTTCAGGCAGGCGCAAACAGTGATCTCCAGATATTTTGCTTCAAAATGGAAGAGCTTCGAGCATTGGGCACTGTTCTCTTTGAGCATCTTTCAAATTGCACCCACAGATTACCTACAGTTAAAGCAAGTGATACTTTCTCTTATTGAATTGAGAACAGTATGCCTGCAGTTCATTCATCAACTCATCTTTTTAAATGCCATGTTCTCACAGGATCAGCTTGCTTTGTATGTGAAAGTAAACTATCAACACGTGACCCTGAAACCAATAACAAGCGCTGCTGTCTCTGCCCTGAAATGCATATGAATCATTTTAATGGCCCAGAGCTACTCCTGCACATGGGTGCTCACAGTCTGCGTGACTCTCAGATGAAAGATGCTAATAATCCCTGTAGGCTTTGTCTCAATCTTGGTTTGTTGTGCATGATCCAGTTGGTTCGACAGGGAAAGTCAGGTGACCAAATTGACCATATGGTCAACTCACAGTATCCAAATCTGTACAAGATCTGATTGAAACATGCTGCCAAGTTCTCGAAAATGTCACCCTGTACCAACATCCCAATATGATGCCCACTGTGCCTCAAGGTTTCTGATGCTATATGGAAATACAACATCTGCTCACATATTGCAAATGTTCATGGTGGTGACATCTCACTCTATCAAGATCTGTATACTATCAGCAATGAGGAGTCTGTTCTTATAAAGGTGGCATTCTTATCAAAGCCATGGAAGCAAAGAGAAAGAAGACAACCCAAAACATATTAAAGATCTCAGAAGCCCATAGTACACATGTCGCATTGAGGTATGCTTGTACTTCCTATATCAGAAAACACAACACTGATTGTTATATAGCACCATTCTACATATAGATGAATTGGATAAGGATGAGTATTCTAGCGATAGGGGGGATTCTTGGAGTTCAGATGAATCGGATGCTAAGGGTTACACATCTGAGAACAACAATGCCTCAATTCATCGATCTCTGACCCCTGCTTCATCTGAGCAGGACCCCACAGCATTGACTCATCAATCTCCAACACCCATTTCATTCTTCGTGGTGTCTCCTGTCCATGAGCTCAAAATGGGCCCTTCAGCCAAGAATGAGAATCTACTACATATGTTACCACCTTTTTGTAGGAGTGATGGCAAGCTAAATAAGGGAGTTTTTTGGCTGAGAATGGTGATTGATCAGTGATGATTGATGGGATGACACATATTTACTACATATGTTATGACCATTTTGTGGGAGTGATGGTGAGCTAAATGGGGGAGTTTTTTGGCTGAGATCGGTGATTGATCAGTGATGATTGATGGGACGATGCGCACAACATATGGGACGACCGTTTTGTGGGAACAAAATGATGGGATTATCTAAAATTTGTCAGGCTTGGTCAGAGCTGTGCAAAATGTGTCAGCCTTTGTCAGAGCTGTGCAAAATTTGTCAGAAATGATGGCATTTGTCAGAGCTGACTAAAAATTAGTCATATAACTGGGTTTCAAAATGTGGTCGTAGCATATGTAGAGGTGAGCTGCGTTGAGCATGGCTGAGTTTGAAGTGGAGTTTGAAACTTCGCAAGTGAGCTGAGTGTGGAGAGGAGTGTGAAGGAGTGTGAGGGGAGTGTGAGGGTGGGGAGGGGGTGTGAGAGGGTGGGCAGGAGGGGGATGGAGAAGAGGTATGATGGGTGGGGAGGGGGTATGAGGGAGTGTAGTGGGGGGAGGTGGACATGGGAGAGTGAGAGGGGGATGGGGAGGGGGAAGGGGGAGGTGGGGAAGGGAGAGGGGGAGGGGGAGATGAGGAAGGGGAAGGGGAAGATGGAGATGGAGGAGATGGGGATAGAGATGGGGGAGATGGGGGAGATGAGGAAGAGAGAGGGGGAGATGAGGAAGAGAGAGGTGGGGATGGGGGTGGGGATAGGTATGGTATGGGTATGGGGAAGGGGAAGGGGAAGGGAGAGATGGAGATGGAGATAGAGATAGAGATTGAAATGGGGATAAACACCACAACCCCCCCACGTTGACTTGGGGCCAAGGGTCCCAAGTCGACTGAAGAGTTGTATACTACTGTATCTAAAAGTCAAATAAAGAGTTGTGTCACCACAAACCCCCAAACGTTGACTTTGGGCCAAAGGTCCAAAGGCAACTGAAGAGTTGAGTAACTGTAGTGGGATTAAGCATTGTGTTACATATATGCGAGCTGGCCCATGCCGGTGTCAGGCTGAGCGAGCAAGGCGAGCGAATGCCATGACAAAGGCATGGGTCATAAGCTCATCTACTACATATGTTATGACTATTTTGTGGGAGTGATGGCGAGCTAAATAAGGGAGTTTGTCGGCTGAGAACGGTGATTGATCAGTGATGATGGATGGGATGATGTGCACAACATATGGGACGACCGTTTTGTGGGAATGATGGGAGTGATGGTTGATGGGATTATCTAAAATTTGTCAGAGCTGTGCAAAATTTGTCAGAGCTGTGCAAAGTTGGTCAGCGCTGTGCAAAATTGGTCAGAGCTGTGCAAAATTGGTCAGCGCTGTGCAAGATGAGTCAGAAATGATTGCATTAGTCAGAGCTGACTAAAATTTGTCAGCTCTGACTAATATAACTGGGCTTCAAAATGTGGTCGTAGCATATGTAGAGGTGAGCTGCAGCTGAGTTTGAAGTGGAGTTTGAAACTTCGCAAGTGAGCTGAGTGTGGAGAGGAGTGTGAGGAGAGTGTGAGGGGTGGGGTGGGGTGTGAGGGGGTGTGAGGGGGTGGGCAAGAGGGGGATGGAGGAGAGGTATGAGGGGTGGGGAGGGGGTATGAGAGGGTGTAGAGGGGGGAGGGGGTATGAGAGGGTGTAGAGGGGGGAGGGGGTATGAGAGGGTGTAGAGGGGGGAGGGGGACATGGGAAAGTGAGAGGGGGATGGGGAGGGGGAAGAGGGAGGTGGAGAAGGAGGAGATGGAGATGGGTAAGGGGGAGATGGAGATGGGGGAGATGGGTATAGAGATGGGGGAGATGGGGGAGATGAGGAAGGGGGAGGGGGAGATGAGGAAGGAGGAGGGGGAGATGAGGAAGAGAGAGGTGGGGATGAGGATGGGGATGGGGATGGGGATGGGTATAGGTATGGGAAAGAGAAAGGGAAAGGGAGAGATGGAGATGGAGAGAGAGATAGAGATTGGAATGGGGATAAACACCACAATCCCCCCACGTTGACTTGGGGCCAAGGGTCCCAAGTTGACTGAAGAGTTGTGTACTACTGTATCTAAAAGTCAAATAAAGAGTTGTGTGACCACAAACCCCCAAACGTTGACTTTGGGCCGAAGGTCCAAAGGCAACTGAAGAGTTGAGTAACTGTAGTGGGATTAAGCATTGTGCTACATATATGTAAGCTGGCCCATGCCGGTGTCAGGCTGAGCAAGCAAAGCGAGCGAATGCCATGACAAAGGCATGGGTCATAAGCTCGTATAACATATGCTACATTCATTTTGTGGGAATGATGGGAGTGATGGTTGATGGGATTATCTAAAATTTGTCAGAGCTGTGCAAAATTGGTCAGTGCTGTGCAACATTAGTCAGAAATGATGGCATTAGTCAGATAACTGGGTTTGAAATGTCGTCATATGTATAGCACCAACAATGCTGGTCAGTAACAAGTCAATACAAATTTGTGATTTGTAATGTGATCAGTAACAAGTCAATACAAATTTGTGATTTGTAACAAAGTCAGTAACATGACAATACAAATTTGTAATGATGTTAGTAACATGTCAATACAAATTTGTAGTGAGGTCAATAACAAGTCAATATAAATGTGTGATTTGTAACGAAGTCAGTAATATGACAATACAAATTTGTAATAACAGGTCAATACAAATTTGTAATGAGGTCAGAAAAAAGTCTGAGTCAGTAACAGGTCAATACAAATTTAATGAAGTCAGTAACATGTCAATAGAAATGTGTAATGAGGTCAGTAACAAGTCAAATACCAAAAAGGGAGATTTGGGTGCATAAAATTTTTGTTGCAATATAGTGGACACCTACTTTCATGCCTCTTCCAGAACATGCACAACATGACCAAACAGCTGACATTTCCTTACATGTGGAGAGAGAGTGCACGACAATAAATTGAGTACCTCTCTTCACACAAAGTTTGGGGCTATAATAGTGATACTATTGCAATTGCTATCTATTATTAAATAGCAAATTTGTGATTGTTATTACAAAAGTGTTGGAATTGGCTATTGAAACTTGAAAACAGTTGGATTACAGTGAGTGTTGTGACAACTGACTATTAAAGGAAGTTGTTGCTGACCTTACTTCAGCTGTGCTGGATTGTTGGCTATTGAACCAAATTATTATTGGGCTTTACCATTACTAAACATGTGAGTGGTGTTGGCATATGTTGCAATAATGATGGCTGATTAGAGTGTTTGCAGGATTCAAAGTAGACCTTCTACACCAGAAGTGGAAAGGGCTAGAATTAGAGATGCAGACCATTTGGAAAGGTTGCAGATGACCAATCCTGATGAGAGGAGAAGCAGAGTCAGAGTGACTGCCCCTGCTGAAAGAATTGTTCCACTGAACTATGGAGCTGCATTGGCAGCTCAGATACCACAGGTACAGATGCCTGCTGATTGGGATGCTCCAAGGCAGTTTGAATTACCTGTTGTACCTCCTGCTCCTGTATTACATAGGAGAGGGGCTCCTGTGATGCCATCTGGACCTGTTTTGGCAAACCATGGAATAGGGGCAAATATAGCTTCTACTATACCACAGGTTCAATTGCCAGCAGGGTGGAATGCACCTTTGGCCAATCCTATTCCTGTAGTTCCACCTGCACCTCAGTTACAAACAAGAAGGGGGAGAGGGAGAGGGAGAGGGAGAGGGAGGGGACTGGGACCATTGCATAATATTTCAGATGGTCAAGCAGATCCTGCACTCAATAATCTGCATAGGGGACATATTGCATTGAGGGAAAGGACTGCAGATTATGAGGCCCATATTCAGGAATTGCAACAAGAAACAGCTAAACGGTATCAGCATCAGCAGGAGCTATTACAGAAGATTGCTGAGAAAAGAAGAATTGCTGAGGCTACTGCTGCCAGAGAAAGGATATCACAGCAAGTGGCTGAAGTAAGTAGGCAGCATAATCTGCAATTGCAGCAGGTGAATGAACAGAGGCAAGCTGCTAAGTGGAAGCAGCTAGGTGGCACAATTGGCAATTGCAGCAGTTGGCTGAACAAGAGCAGCACAGGCAAGCTGCTGCAGTTGAGGAGTATGAACAAAGACAAGCTGCTGAAGCTGAAGAGTATGCCCGAAGACAGGCTGCTGAAGCTGAAGCAGCTAGGCAACACAATCAACAATTGCAGCGGCTGGCTGAACAGGAAAGGCAGAGGGAAGCTGCTGAAGCTGAAGAGCATGCACAAAGACAAGCTGCTGAAGCTGAAGCAGCTAGGCAGCATAATTTGCAATTGCAGCAGCTGGCTGAACAGGAAAGAAACAGGCAAGCTGCTGAAGCTGAGGAGTATGCCCAAAGACAGGCTGCTGAAGCTGAAGCAGCTAGGCAACACAATCAACAATTGCAGCAGCTAGCTGAACAGGAGTTGGAGAGGCAGGCAGCTGCCCAGCAAGCTGCTTTAGCTGCTGAGCCACGATATCATGATCCACCCAGACATATTAATATAGAGGCTGCATTGCAGGAATGTAACAGGTGCGATCAGGAATGGGCTCTTAGGATGCATCAGATGTGGAGAAATGAACAGTGTGCAGACGAGCAGGCACAGATTGATGAGGCTGAGGAGCTCCAATGTCTATCCATTGCAGACAGGAACTTGCATCAATGAATGATGAGGTTGGATCAATTGGCAAACAATATGTCTGGAGATCAGATTGATCAATATCGAGCTCAAGTGGATGCACAAGTGGAACAAATTCAGATGGATAGAGAAATGGCTGCATTGTTGGCTGCTGAGTATGAAGAACAGAGGAATAATGAGATTGCTTTGAGGAGGGAAATGGAAAATGAGGAATCTGATGATGATGATAGGAGCCAGTCTTCTTTGCAATTTCCACCTTCTCTCCTGCCATCAAATTATTATGATGAATTTGGAAGGGTGACCACTTTACAATTTCCACCATCTCCTATGCCATCAGATTATTATGATGAGTTTGGAAGGGTGTCTCCTCTACAATTTCCATCTTCTCCTCCACAATCTTCATCACCACTGCTGCCTGACCCGATATTCCATGTTCCATCATTGCCACCTTCTCCCATGCAATCTCCTTCACTGTTGCTGCCTGCTTCATTTCTGAATCCTCCAATGTTGCCACCTTTGCCTCCACCTATGCCTATACCTCTACCTCCACATCGACCTGCAAGGCCATTACCACTCAGTCATGCACCTTATCAGGAGCCAATTCCCAGACATTCACTTGGACCCATGAATGTGGAGTGTCCACACTGCCATGCCTTGCATTTTGACTGTAAAAAGCTGTCCAGGTCTACCCGAGCTGTACCAAAGTTTGGAAGTTGCTGCTTGCAGGGACAAATTCGTCTGCTATCTTTCCGACCTGCTCCTGCCACATTACAAGATCTGTTGTGTAGCAAAAGTCCTCTTTCTAAGGAATTTAAAACAAACATCCAACAATACAATGCTGCATTTGCATTCACTTCTTTGGGTGTCAAGGTAGACCATTCTGTCACAGGTACATCAGGTGTATACAGCTTTCGTATTCATGGTGATCTTCATCATCTTTCTGGAGCACTTCTGCCACCTCCTGGATGGCCTGCAGCCTACGCACAGCTCTATATTCATGATCCTATCGCACAGCTTGATATTCGTGAGCAGCGAAACAATAATCTCAACTCAGTTATCATGACAGAGCTGCAGGCCATGCTGAATAACACCCATCCTTAAGTGCCTTTATTCAAGCAGGCATTCCAGATCATGAGGGAAAAGCCTCCAGAAGAGCAGGATAATGTCTCCATACAGCTCCGATCAGATAGAACCTGGGATTTACGTCGCTATAATCTCCCTACAGCTAATGATGAAGTGGCAGCCATTATTCCAGGTGATGGCTCTGAGGAATGGTCTAATCACAGAGATATTGTTCTCAGGCTGAGAGGAGGAGGGCTTAGGCATATCAGCCAGTTGCATCCATCCTATTCAACTCTGCACTATGTTTTGCTCTTTCCTTATGGTGAAGATGGATGGCACCCAGATATACCTGCACACCAAGGTGCATATGGAGCCAGAAGAGTTCCCAATGTCAGTCAGAGATGCTACCATGCTTATCGATTGCATCCAAGGCCAGGAGAGCAGCCACCATTGTCTTGGGGTGGAAATCTTTTGCAGCAGTATGTTGTAGATGCTTGGGCATCTATTGAACAGAATATGTTGAACTGGGTCCACCATCACCAGAAGGAGCTTAGGGCCGATGTGTATGCTGGATTGAGTGATGCTGCCATGGGTGACTGGGATGAAAATATTAATCTAGAGGATCATGGGAGTCACATCATTCTTCCATCAACCCATATAGGTAGTGAAAGGCAAATGAATCAGCTTTTCCAGGATTCCATGGCCATTTGTCACTTTTTTGGCAAGCCAGATCTCTTTCTAACCATGACTGCCAATCCACAGTGGCCAGAAATCCAGGAAGCTCTGTTGTGGGAGGAATCACCCAATCCACATTTTACCACCCATGGGAAAAAGCAGGAAGCTTATGACAGGCCAGATATTGTTGCACGTGTCTTTGAACAGAAAAAGAATGCATTGATCAAGGATGTCAAGGATGGTGTTTTGGGTAAAGTGGTGGCACACATCCATACCATCGAGTTTCAAAAGAGAGGCCTTCCACATATGCACCTCCTTATATTTCTCAATCCAGCGGACAAAATCTGTGATGCTCATAATGTTGATTCCATTGTATCAGCACAGATTCCTGACCCTGTCATATAGCCAATGCTCTATCACACTATAACTACCTGCATGCTTCATGGTCCTTGCAGTCATGACAAACCCAAGGCTTCATGCATGGTCAACAATAGGTGCAGCAAGAGGTATCCCAAGGAGTTCAGAAAACAAACTTCCTTTACTGCAAACAATTATCCTGATTATGCCAGATCCAACAATGGTAGAACAGTGAGGAAGCATAATTATGTCTATGATAACAGACATGTCGTCCCACACAATCCTTATTTGGCTGCAAAGTAAGGAACATTTATCTGACATTATATTTATTGGTTAACAACTTGGTTCATTTGTCAGATACAACTGTCACATCAATGTCAAGATCTGTTCTTCAGTAGAGGCTGTCAAGTACATTCACAAGTACATATACAAAGGCCATGACAGAACCATGATTGAGATTCTCGACCAAGACAGAGATGAGGTCAAGGAGTATCTGGATGCATGTTACATTGGATCTGTGGAAAGCTGCTGGCATATAAATGAATTTGGGATGCATGCAGAGTCTCCTCATGTTTATCGTCTGCCTGTCCATCTGGAGGACCAGCAAACTGTCTACTTCAATGCAGATGTCAATATCAATGAGGTTTTGGAAAGGCCTGCTGCCAAGACCACACATCTCGCTGCTTGGTTTGATGCCAACAGAAGATATGAAGCAGCACATACTGTCACCTACCAGAACTTTCCTCAAGCATGGGTCTACAATCCAACCAAGAAGCAGTGGAACCCAAGAAGGCATGGCGAGGCTGCCATTGGCAGAATGTACTTTGCTTCTCCTGCTCAGGGGGAAAGGTTCTACCTCAGGCTGCTTCTTACTGTTGTCACAGGGGCAACATCATTCCAGCACTTGCGCACTGTCAATGGTATAGTCTATAACACATTCAAGCAGGCCTGTGTTGCATTGGGTCTTTTGCAGGATGACCAGGAATGGGTCCAGTGTCTTACAGAGGCATCCCAGATGCAGCTCGGTTCCTCTCTTAGATTGCTCTTTGCCACCATTCTTCTTCATTGCAATCTAACATCACCTGACATCCTGTGGAACCAGTTCAAACATCACATTTGTGATGACCTCAGAGTCAAACTTCTTTCTATCTATCCAGATACAGACTTTACAGATGATCAGGTGTACATGTATGGCTTGCATCTCATCAATCAGATTCTTATCAGATCAGGCAAACAACTTTCTGATTATCCAGAGATGCCCACCATTGAAGGAAACTGGCACATTGATGTTCCTGCCAATAGGCTTTTGCAGGAACAGAGGGATTACAATGTTGAAGAGTTGGCCATCACTGTCACTCACAATCTCCAGCTTTTCAATCACAGGCAGAGATGGGTTTTTGATGCTGCAATGGATTCTGTCAACAATAACAAGGGAAAGCTCATGTTCTTGCATAGTGCTGGAGGTTGTGGAAAGACCTTTGTCTGCAACACCATCGCAGCTGCTGTTTGTGCTCAAGAAAAAATCGCTCTCTGTGTAGCATCATCCAGAATTGCTGCATTGCTTCTAGAAGGTGGTCGCACAGCACATTCCATATTCAAAATCCCAATCAAAATCAATGAGGCTTCTACTTGCAGAATACTTTGAGGTTCAGATCTGCACCAGGTCCTTGATCAAACTTCCATCATTATCTGGAATGAAGTTCCTATGCAGCACAAATATGCCACAGATGCAGTAGACTGCACTTTGCATGATCTCAAGAAGAAGAATGTTCTATTTGGTGGAATCACCATTTTTTTTGGAAGTGACTTTAGACAGACCCTACCTGTCATTCCTAGGGGTACTAGAGAACAGATCATAGCTTCATCCATCAAAAGGAGCACTCTCTGGCAATGCATTACTGTCTATCACTTGACTGAGAATATGCGACTCGACAGAACTCCAGAAAACATTGCACATGCTGCCTGGCTCTTGCACATCAGTGCAGGCACAACAATGGATGCTGCAGATACTATACAGATTCCACAGAACATGCTCTGCCATGGAAATACCATGGATCACCTTATCAACTCTACATATCCAGGCATAGAGCAGGGGAACAAGCCAGATCAGTACTATTTGGATAGGACCATTCTCTCCTGCACAAATGACAATGTCGATGTCATCAACTCTCTTCTCCTTGCCAGATTTCCTGGACCAGAGCATGTCTTCAACAGTGCTGATACATTCTCATTCAGAGAGCAGGAGTTAAACAACTACCAGCCATATCCTGCAGAGTATCTAAACTCTATCAAAGCAAGTGGCCTTCCTCTCTCCAGGCTGGCACTTAAGATAGGCTGTCCTCTCATGCTTCTATGCAATCTGGATGTCACCATGGGTCTTTGCAATGGAACTCGACTTATCCTTCTTGAAGCCAGATCATGTGTATTGAAGTGCAGGATCATCAGTGGAGATACACAATTTGCAGGAAATATCATTTTCATTCCTTGGATCACATTGGAGCCTTCAGCAGAGACCTTGCCATTACCACTTCGTTGACATCAATTTCTAGTTCACTTGGCATTTGCCATGACTATCAACAAGTCACAAGGCCAATTAGTATCCCATGTTGGCTTGGACTTGCAGACACCAGTGTTCTCACATGGGCTGTTACGAGAGAACTGCGCAGATGGGGGAATTCAATTTTCTATTGTCCTTATTGTCTTGTATCACGTATGTCCCACGCTATTGTCCTTTACTCTTTTGTTTCGGCAACGCGTGCCTTTACTCTGCGCCTTTACTTTCTCATGTTATTGTAGCGTACCACGGACGCTCCCGTTCTTATTGTCCTTCTATTCCTACCACCCTTTGTTCTTGTTTCACGATTCGTAATCTTAGTCTACACAGTAGTACTTATATGATGAATGAATGACAGGTCAGCTTAGCTTGACCTAGTCCTTTCTACAACTCCTATCGAGTCGTGATCTAAGCTTAGCTCAACCGTCGCTTACGAGCTTCAGTGAATCGTGAAACTCTCTGAACGTCGTTGCTCACGAGCTTCGATTATATTTTGATCTAGGAGTTATCGACCATAACAAAAGGTCAAGCTAATCGATATCCTGCCGACTAATCTCAGTCTAGGCAGACTACGCTCTACGATACAATTCTTACGAGAACTATCTGACCCCTTCCTACCAGACGAATCATGGCAGCACCATCGACCCCCACCGCTCCTACTGCACCCATCGCCCCCGTCGCTCGCCCTGCTGAAATCAAAATGAGGGCCCCAACTGACTACTCCAGGGACAGAGCTAAGACAATGCTCTTCCTCCTCGAATGCGGAGCTTATGTGGATGCAAATGCAGCAGCGTTCCCGGACGACAGGCACAAAATCCTATTCATGCTGTCGTACATGAACAGGGGAATGGCAGGGCCCTGGAAACAGGCGTATTTAGAAGAAAGATATATTGAGTCTAAACCCTGGGACACGTTCCAGGAGTTTATCGCCAAAGTACGTGGAGCATTCTCTCCCATTGACGACGCAGGGAATGCGCGCACCCAATTACAGGCGCTCTCTCAGGGAGGAAGGGGGGTCGACGAATACATCGCGCAATTCAAGACACTCGTGTACAGAACGAAAATTAAAGAAGACGCTGCTCTCATTGAGTATTTCGTTGACGGACTAAACAACAAAGTGCTAGATAAGGTCTTTGGCATGGAGAACCCACCCGACACAATCGAAGGATGGTACACCCATGCAGCGAGGGCCGAGGGACATCCGAGGAGAGCAAAGGCGATAAAAGAACGAATGTATAGTAAGATAGGGGGAGGAGGAGCAGGTAGCTCCTCAAGGGACCCCAACGCCATGGACATCGACGCGACGCACCTCTCTTATGCAGAGAGGGTAAAGCACATGAAAGAGGGAAGGTGTTTTATTTGTCATAAAACAGGGCACCGGGCCAGCGACCACAAGGGCGGGAAAGAGCCACCCGCGAAAGAAGAGAAGAAGATCAAGACAAAGAAAACGTCTCGAGAACATTACACAAAGATCAGAGCGCTCATCAATGAATTGGAGGAGAAGCAGAAGGAGGAAGTATTGGACTTAATGGTCGAGGAGGGTTTTTGAAGCGGCGGCCTGCATCGGCAACAGAGCCCGCCAGAATAATTGCCTCAAGTGTACTCGTAGCTGATGTAAGCAATCAGTCTATGCGCATTCCCGTTCACTGCTTGTTAGACAACGGAAAAGCCGAAATCCCCGCCCTGATTGACTCAGGGGCGGGCGAAACCTTCATCGACCACCGAGTCATCCAAAAACTCGGGCTAAAGAAACTCCCACTCGCCCGGAGAATCCTCGCCAAGAACGTCGACGGAACCTTTAACAAAAATGGGACGATCTCACACTACGTCCGAATTAACACCGAGATCGGGGGAAAGGAAGAGGAGATCGTGATGCTGATCACAGGGCTAGGAAAAGAGATGATGATCTTGAGTTACACGTGGCTCCAGAGGCGCAACCGTATCATCAATTGGGAGAAAGGGACCCTCATGGACAGGCAGACCGAAAGGTCCCTCATGAAGAAAATCCGGACTATGATCGAGCGGACACGGACCACAATCGGTAAGCAAAGCCTTACTATAGATGACAAGGGGCCGTCTGAACCGAGAGTAACGTTGAGTCCGACTCTCGGGAGGCTACCTATAAGGAGTGCTGGGGAGACCTTCGGGGAAACCCACCTCGCCGCCGCCGAGTACATGAAGAGTAGACTCGGGGCGGTTCATCTCGCAAGAGGGCTTTGCACCGCGGATGAACCGGACAGAAACGGATCACACACAGCAAAAGACATGGCTACAGACACCTGCTCCGAGATCGATCCACCGATCTCCACACCGGACGAATCTAACATCGGCTTATTGCTTAAAACAACGACGGAACAGAGGCCTTATTTGCTTACATCCGGGGGGAACCAATGATTGGGGTATTCAGGACCGAAGAATCCCCCCTCACCATCGAACACGACTACATTCCCCCGAATTATCAGAAACTCAGGCACATTGTGTGCATCGCTCGATCTCGATCGACAGGCAGATTCGTCTTTTCTCATACCACCCATATCCGAGCCAAGACCTCCATCTCGCAGAGGCTCACTCACGAGAAGGAAGGTGACAAGGAGAAATTATCACTCGACGACCTGCTCCCCAACAAGTATAAAGAGTATCGAAGCGTGTTTGAAGAGGCAGTGTCGGAGAGGTTTCCTGAATCAAGACCGTGGGATCACGCGATCGAACTCAAACCGGACTTCATCCCCAAAGACTGCAAGGTCTACCCAATTACCCCGATGGAACAAAAGAAGCTAGACGAATTCATCGACGAGAACCTGAGAAAGGGGTACATCACCCCATCCAAATCTCCGATGGCATCGCCATTTTTCTTTGTGGCAAAGAAGGACTCCGATGCTCTCAGGCCATGTCAAGACTATCGGTATCTGAATGAAGGGACCATCAAGAACTCTTACCCACTGCCATTAATCGGCGATCTGCTGGATAAGCTGAAAGGGGCAAGGTGGTTCACCAAGTTGGACATTAGATGGGGTTATCACAACGTCAGGATCAAAAAGGGAGATGAATGGAAAGCAGCATTCAAGACTAACAAGGGGCTGTTCGAGCCCAAGGTTATGTTTTTCGGTCTCTGCAACTCCCCGGCGACCTTCCAGGCCATGATGAATGATATCTTCAGGGACATGCTAAACGAGGGATGGCTGGTAATATACATGGACAACATTCTCATCTTCTCCAAAAACAAAAAAGAACACGAAGAGAGAACAAAAAAAGTCTTGGCAAGGCTTAGAGAAAACGATCTGTACCTGAAACCGGAAAAGTCTAAATTTGACGTACAAGAAGTCAAGTTCCTCGGCCTGATCCTGCGACCAAACCAATTAGCTATGGACCCCACTAAGCTAAGCGGAATAAGGGACTGGCCAGCCCCGACCAATGTAAAAGGAGTTAGATCGTTCCTAGGCTTCGGGAACTTCTACAGAAGATTCATCGGCAATTTCGCTGCGATCACTAAGCCGCTAAACGACTTGACGAGAAAAGACCAGCCATTCAACTGGACTAGCGAATGCCAAGGGGCGTTCGACTTACTGAAGAAAAAGTTCTCTGAGGCACTGGTATTACTGATGCCCGACGCAGAGAAACCATTCGTGATCGAAAGCGACACCTCGAAATACGCAACGGGCGCCGTACTAAAACAGACCGACTCCAACGGAGATTGGCACCCTTGCGGGTATATCTCCCACTCCCTGACATCCACCGAACGAAACTACGAAATTTATGATTGGGAACTATTGGGAATAATACGTGCACTCGAGACGTGGAGACATTATCTCCAGGGATCGGAGCATGCAACAACGATCTTATCAGATCATAAGAATCTGATGTACTTCAGGACAGCATGGAAATTGAACCGGCGACAGGCAAGGTGGAGCCTTTTCCTGTCACAATTCAACCTAAAATTGGTGCACGTCCCTGGGAGAATGATGATCCAGTCTGACGCCTTATCACGGAGGGGAGATCACATCCCCGATATCGACAATGATAACGACGATATCACCCTGCTAAAAGACGAGATCTTCGCATGGACAATCGACACCGAACTGAAGGAAGTGCTAACCGAAAGCATGATGAAGGATGACTTACTAAAAGAAATAGTAAGAGCAATCAAAGAAGGAGGAACGCCACCGATCAAGTCGGCGGTAGAAGATTGGAGGATGGAAGATGATGGGACGGTCTTCTTCAAAGACCGATGCTACGTCCCTGATGACAAAGAATTGAGAAGGAAGATCGTGGAAAAGTACCACGACAATTTACTTACAGGACACCCCAGCCGATTCCAAACTCTTGAACTGGTGCGAAGGGATTACTGGTGGCCAGGGATGACCATCTTCATCCGGAACTACGTCGATGGCTGCGCGACCTGCCAACAGATGAAGGTGAACACTCACCCGACAATACCCGGACTATCTCCGATCAAATCTAACGTCACATGACCATTCGCTCTAGTGATGATGGATTTCATTACCGATCTCCCGATAAGCGACGGATCTGACACAATCATGGTCGTGGTAGACCATGGTCTTACTAAGGGGGTGATTTTCATCCCCTGCAACAAGAGCATCGATGCGCTAGGGGCGGCCGACCTCTATTTACATAATGTATTTAAGAGATTCGGCCTCCTGGACAAGATCATATCCGACCGAGATCCTCGCTTTGCCTCTAGGGCTTTTCAAGAACTGGGAAGACTCTTGGGAATAAGGCTAGCAATGAGCACAGCCTACCACCCACAAACCGATGGGGAGACTGAGAGGGTGAATCAGGAACTCGAAATCTACCTCCGAATCTTCTGTGCTAACAAACCTTCGCAATGGAAGAGCCACCTCACCACCGCCGAGTTCACACATAATCAGAAACACCACTCAGCCATCAAAAACACCCCATTTTTCGTGATGATGGGAGCACATCCTAAAGCCATTCCCACAACCTATCTAAAGACTAACGTACCAGCTACCGAACAGCGGATAGCCGAACTAGGAAATGTACGGCGGGAGGCCCTAGCGGCCCATGAACTCTCCCGACAGGTGATGATCGGGCGAAATGGACAAGGATTCCACCCATTCACCGTAGGAGAAAGGGTCTGGCTTGACTCGAGGAACTTGAAGCTAGGGTACCCAACCAGGAAGCTCGCCCCTAGACGAGAGGGACCTTTCCCCATCACGCAGGTGATTTCATCCCACGTCTATGAACTAAAGCTCCCCCCTCAGTGGAGGATCCACCCTGTATTTCATGCTTCTTTACTCTCACACTTCAAAGAGAATGACATCCACGGACCGAACCCGCTTCCTCCAACACCCGATCTGATCGAAGGAGAGCTCGAACACGAGGTGGAGGCTATCTTGGCGCATAAGGGAAGGGGTAAGAGAATGCGGTTCTTAGTGAAGTGGAAAGGGTACGGCTCAGCGGAAAACACCTGGGAACCACTGATTCACTTAAAGAACGCGGCTGAATTATTGGGAGAATACAGAACCACCCACAACCTCTCGCAGATATGAGTCGCCCTCTCCATTTTTTTATGAACGTCACACCCGACCCTGACCCTGTCAGGACCTTCGAGCTAATCCTCAGCTTCGTCCGAGACACAGACGGCATCAGAAACGAAGAAAGATTATTATCAGTGACCCAAGACCGCGCACTGCTGCATAGCACGACACAAAACCTTTTTGAGACATATAGGGCTATCTCCCGCCTCCAACGGGTATTCCGAAGACTGACTGAAGAAGCATACTATCTCGACCTCCTCCCACTGATGAGAAGCCTCGACGAACAGGCACTTCGATATGGACCCGGAGAGCGAGTCCCCACCCCTCAACAGATCTTTATTATAGAGCCACTCGACAGCGAAGAAGACGAAGAAACGCCGATGACAACATCCCGACATCCTCCTCTCCCACCTCACATCCCACACTCTCCACTGAGACGAACACCCACGCCCTACCCTATCCAAACCGCCGCCCCTGAGTACGCGCCAGCACCGGCCTGGATGAGAAACTCAGTTTGCTTCACCTGCGCTCAAGTGGGGCACTTCTCGTCGCACTGCCCCGAATACCAGTGCCCACACTGTCGACGGTGGCGGCCAGAGCACTCGGTGCTTTTCTGCCCGAACAACCCCACACGTGACGTCCCACCACATCATCGCACGACTTAGAACTAGCCACCATGCTCTACAACTTGTATGTCATCATCGCTCTCGGCGCCATATTCGGCACATCAATTCTTATTATATTCTTGTGCTATATGCTTATTTTATTCAAAATCGTCACCGCTCCGCACCTCCCTCGACTCACCTCCATCCTCACTGGAACCTCGGTTCATTTCGCTGGAGAGGGAGACATTGAGCTGCCGACTCGGGTTTACAGGCACGATACCCCGACTCCCACTTCCTTCTCTACATTCACTGCGACGACCAGCGACGGGGCATCTTTCGACCCAATGCGGACGATGAGGCTTTAGTTTCGGATGGGACTCGAAACATTGAGGGGAAGCTAATGTTACGAGAGAACTGCGCAGATGGGGGAATTCAATTTTCTATTGTCCTTATTGTCTTGTATCACGTACGTCCCACGCTATTGTCCTTTACTCTTTTGTTTCAGCAATGCGTGCCTTTACTCTGCGCCTTTACTTTCTCATGTTATTGTAGCGTACCATGGACACTCCCATTCTTATTGTCCTTCTATTCCTACCACCCTTTGTTCTTGTTTCACGATTCGTAATCTTAGTCTACACAGTAGTACTTATACGATGAATGAATGACAGGTCAGCTTAGCTTGACCTAGTCCTTTCTACAACTCCTATCGAGTCATGATCTAAGCTTAGCTCAACCGTCGCTTACGAGCTTCGGTGATTCGTGAAACTCTCTGAATGTCGTTGCTCACGAGCTTCGATTATATTTTGATCTAGGAGTTATCGACCATAACATGGGCAGCTATATGTTGCACTATCAAGGTGTACATCTGGAGAAAGCATCAAGGTGCTGTTGAATGAAAACAATCCAAATAACAGAACTGCCAATGTGGTATACAAGGAAGTGTTGAATGGAGTTGTTTAGCAAAGGTGAGTAACTGGAGAGATTATTTACAGGAATTGGAAACTAATATAGATATCAACATAGACTTGGATTTAGAATTAGAATTAGATTTAGATTTAGATTTAGATTTAGAATTGGATTGTACTGGGACTGAATCAAATGGTTGAAAAATTTATTGTGGGAAGACTTTAGGGCAGGTTACTAAACCTTGGTGTTTATTCAATAACATGTTAATAAAAGTTTGTAATAATGTCAATAACAAGTCAATACAAGTTTGTAATGATGTCAATAACAAGTTTGTAGTAAACTCGATATAACAAGTCAATACAAGTTTGTAATAATGTCAATAACAAGTCAATAACAAGTCAATACACATTTGTAATAAAGTCAATGACAAGTCAATAAAAGTTTGTAATGATGTCAGTAACAAGTTTGTAGTAAAGTCAATATAACAAGTCAAAGTAACTGTAGTGGGATTAAGCATTGTGTTGTGTATACACGAGCTGGCCCATGCTGGTGTCAGGCTGAGTGAGGGGAAGGACAGAAGGGAGTTTATTTCATAAGAAGCAAAATAGGCAAAGGATATCACATGTTGAGAACTGGTTCTTTCCTGTTCTGTTCAGTTCTCAGTTCAGTTCTGGAAAATTAGTGAAAGTTCAGTTCACGGTTCGGCAAAAAGTGCCGAGAACCGGACTGAACTGAACTTCGGCAAGTGCGGACCGACTGGGCCTGGGTTTTGAAGTGCTTGGTGGATACTAACATATCTCAAGGGCCCTGGTTGCCCGTATTAGGCATGTTGTTGCAATTGTCTATCTGAGGACCTCGTAATGTAAGATATTTAAGGTCAAGCCTAATATAAAAAAATCTTCCCGCGCACCCGCGCTCACTCTTTATATTCCGTTGTAACCTACGCAAATAGTGGATATACGCATCACTACTATCATATCTCAACAATTTTACAGTAAACTAGAATAAGTAATTGAATTGTGCACTCGACAGTTGTACAAAAATGGCTGACTCGATGTCACACTTTCGCATACATCTCATCTTGCCAACATCTTGCGTAAGGTTAAAGCTGGTCCCGAGGCTACGCAGTATGAGAAAGCCGACTGTACTTATACATAAAAAGAGATGGTGTCCAAAGGAGTGTAAGAAACTCCGTTCTCGCGACACCGATGTCCGACCGTTGAATAGGTAACCTGTTGACTATGGATGGAAAATCACATGTGTCTGGCAAGGTATAGCATCCAGCCACAACCTAGCAAGAAAACTCGCTACAACGTGACCATATCTAGTAGCGTATACTTGATGTATTTTACAATGGTTGAACATTTGTATACCCTTGAGACATAGAATAGCAATCCTAGTCAGGTTGCATAAGAGGTATATCGGTATATCACAAATGAAGTACATAGCAACAACTATAACGAGCGAGGTAAGGATGTGGGCGTTGTTGCAGTCGATCGCAACGGTGGTACCACGATAATTAGTTGACAACTGACACAGTCAAGATTGTGAAATGGGTAGGTTGACCATGATGGGAGCTAGCTTATCATCTTATGGGAGTGGTTGGGCTGAGTGATCGTCGCCATGGTACATATCTCTAGCAGTCATCATCCACCCTGCAAGCAGTGGCATACATACAGCGGCGGTGGCAGGTGCGAGTACGCGAATGGTCATATGCCGTGAACACCTGCCTCAAGGGGTCAGTAAATGGGGATAGTGTGACTGATGCGCACCTAGCTACGCTGCGATACAGGCCTATTGTACCGACCATTATCATTCTGGTTCTCCTAGGTCAGTATAGGATATAGGACCGACCTTGCAGATCCGATATTAGCCGATGATCGATGGTTCGTTCAGAGCTGCAGCGAAATTGCCTCCAGAGATAGTGACCGCCGAATTGCAAAAAAAAATGGTTGCCAGATGACGTATAGGCTTTAACATCCATGATATCTGAGCGTCACACAACAAACAAACATGGAGATCAGTGAGTGCTGGCACCGGTTTTACATACTAAATAGTAATTTTATGTGATGTGGCAAGTCAACCCGTTCTTTTGAAAACGGTCTATAGATTTTTGCAAGTCAGCTGGAATGCGGGGCCTCATCCTCATGGGGGGGACCATAATTACTAAAACTGTAATCGACCCAAACTAGATATTGTGAAGGCCTTAAAAATTTCTGAAGTGCAATGTACCGTTCGAGATCTGCTGTGACTCGGAAGATTCAGTTGGTAAAGAAATCTGGAGATGTTGAGGAAGTTGTAGCAGATAGCAGGTTGTGATGGATTGATTGATCTTGCTGATTTATGGATCATGACGAGGATGATGTATTCGTGGTGGGTGTAGGTGACCAAGCTTGAGCCGAAACACATCATGCTAGGTGTGTACAGTTGGTGTACGGATCCAGGTTTTTCAATCTGAAGCGTAATCTCTGCCAGTGAAAGTCGTTGACTCAACCAATGCAGTCACAGGGGTGATCCATTGATCCCACAGTCACATGACTCACTGAATTATCAATGTACCAGACACCCTGGACCAAGAGAACCTCTTCAGTTCCTTCTGATCGAATTCGACCGAAGCCTCCAGCAGACGCGAAAGCAAAAGCGAAATCAAATTTGAAAGCCAAAGGGCGTCAAGAAGAACCCACCAAAAGCAAGGAAGTTCGCAAATTAGAATCTCTACTGAAGACGCTTCAGGAGTCTACCGAGAAATCCAGGAGGATCGAGAAGGATCCCGAAGGTGGATGCTTTTGTCTAGGTATGTATACATCCGTTGATCAAACTTCAGCTGACGCTCCTAATCTGATCGATAGCGCGCACGCACAATCTTTCGCCCTATGTTCAGTTATGTACCTCTTGCGGATTTATTCTTTGCGTTATCAATCTTCCCAACTTCGCTTGTGCCTCCTGTGCTTCGCCCCTCCTGCTACCATCCGGTATTTCGGCTCTTATAGCTCGTCTTGAATCCGAACTTGCCTCGACTCTTTCACGCGAAGCCGAGGCACGCGAACGGGCTGCAGAAGAAATCCAGAAAGCTGCTGGAGCGTTTCCTGTGCTTTCCATCACAGGCATAGTTCCTCCGACACCTCCACCGATAGTCGCACCTCAAGCACATAAAGTACTCTCCTTGAACTCCAAAACGAAAAAAGTCACCATTTCTTCATACTCGCCTGGGTCATCCAGACCCGCTTCTCGTGGTCTGTCCGAAACGGAAGTGGAAGATGACCTTGTTCGCGTACATAAACCTTTGGGCGCGGATGTGGTGGTTTATGCGAAGAGATCGGTAGGTAGAGAGCGACCTTGGGAGAATCTGAGAGTAGAGGGGGCGACATATGTCCCACCGGCGAGGGTTGATGGTGGAATACAAGAAAGGACGGAGGCGCAAGCAAGTCGCAGAAGAAGAAGGAAAGGCAAAGCAACCGCTGCAGAGAAGGAAAACGAGGGGTCAGATATAACAAGATTGTAGAGTGGATATGCAAGTATGTAATACTATCATGATTGATTCATAAAATCATTAACAAAACGGCGTCACAGCATCATGATTACGAACTAGGGGCATGTTCCATATTACGAACTTGGACCGTCAAGCAGGACTTTGCAATGTATCGTTATAGTATGTAGTTATTGATTAAAATATAATAAATTGGCAGCGTTGGTGGACTCGTAGGATGGTCACTTCGGTTCCTCACTGAGAATAAGTCTGCTTGTCGAGATCGAAAAATGAAGACTGGTGAGTTGCGTATTCAAAATCCTGAAGCAATGTCTCTGGGCCAATACCACGGGATCTCCAACAAGATAGTACTAGTAAGATGAGGGAACGGTCCGCAGACAACTGACCAGGTTAATATTGGAAATAGTGCAACCATCGAACACGATGGCGAAATGAAACTGGATTTCCACAATAGCCTGCCAGGATCAGTGCATATATGGATAGTGGAACGCTGAGTTCGCAAGGAGCCCTGCTAATCTCCGACGCATTCTGCCTAATTTGCGCTACGGAGCCGAGCATATGGGCCCGATATGGAGTTATGTCACACATCAATGCTTGGGTAATCCATCACTCTCTTCAGTTTCATCGATGAGTACTCCTTCATGCAGTCCACCGTCAAAGCGTTTGAAGCTAGAATCACCATCCCCTGGAACTGTTAATACTAGGTCTTACAACCAGGAAGGAATCACTCGTGACACCACAGAGAATGACCATCAATGTAGCATCTGCCTGCAGGCCATCCTCGACCGCACCGTAATCCCAACTTGTTCTCATGAATTCTGCTTCGAGTGTCTTTCAGTATGGTCAGGTCCGCGGTATACGCTATTTTTTACTATCGAAGATGACTCAATGAGTGACAACACACACAGAACAATCACGACGATGCCCATTGTGCTCACAAGCCATCGGACAGTATGTTATTCACAACATCAGGTCCAGATACGACTTTCGCAAGCACTATCTTACCCCACTGCGCTCGTCACCTGAACTCCAGTCAAGGCAGGCTCAGGAAGAACGTATCCGTCAACGGCGTGCTGCTCGCGCAAGGGCACGGGATCTAAGGATGAAAGACGAAAGGGAGGAGAGTGATAAATTAGAGAGATCAATTGCGAAGAGGAGATGGGTATACCAGCATAATCTATACGCAAAGGTTCGTCGCTCTATTTCCATGTTCGAGATTATCTGGCTGCAATGTGTCTGCCCCAATATTCGACCACCAAGCACTCAGAACGTACAGTTACGTTATTCCTTTTATATCAACTGGTTATCGATGTGTTTTACGAACGCCATTGCCAACTCCGAGGGCTAACATTGGTTTTCAGCATGTCGCATCCAATTCTTATACAAAGTACCGTCCGTACCCAACCCCTGCACAATTTGCTGCATCCGCTGAACTGGTATCACGAACAACGATTTTTCTACGCAGAGAGTTGCGAGTCTGGGATGATCTAGATGTAGAAGTAAGTTTTGTTTATTCTAGCTTCTTCTATACCGACAATCTTCACAGTTTCTTACCTCCTTTATTATTTCTCTCATGAAATCTATCGACATTCGATCCGAGTCGGCAGTCAAACTGCTGGCAGAGTTTCTTGACATGGATGCCCCATATGTAGAAGGCGGAAGACATATCAACGCCGAACATTTTGCGCATGGTAAGTCGCAGTGCTTATTCTACTGCTCGTGGTGTTCCCATCTTCCTGGATCAAATGCTGAAGCTTGTTGATTTGTAGAAGTTTACTCCTATGTTAGATCGCCCTTCCGTGATCTGTTCGTGTACGATACCGTCGCTCAGGCAAGCCGTCACTATGTATCATGTCCCATAAACTTGATTGACCTAATCATCACAGTATAACACGCCTCCGGGAACGAGTCTTCCTGAACCACGGCCAGATCGGCGGTGGCAAACGTCTTGCTCACGCTCACGTTCCCGCTCCCGATCTCGTCATGCTCTATCGCCCTCTTCACGCAGTGGGGGTCTGCAGAGAAGTGATTCGGTGTCATGGTCACCATCGGGCAGAACCTATCCTAGAACGAGCACCCAAGAGAGAACAGTTCATGTTCCGAGAACATCCGAATCTGAACATGCGAGGCTTCGCAGCAGAGAATGGAGTCCCCATCGCGATTACCGTGGTCTTTCGCGTGATGACTTACGAGGTCAAGAGCCTCGGCATACGACAGATGCGAAGCAAAAGCCGAGCTCAGGTGATATGAATAGCAATAGCCGGGAATTTCCAGCTATTTACTGACTCATGTTGATCACCCAGATGAGAACGTGGGTCATGCAAGCCCGCAACGTTTCCTTCAGAGACGAAATACGAAGCGGGAGTCGAGCTCAGGTAATGCCTCCTTCGTGGTGACTGCTGGCGCAGATAATCGTCCTGCTTATGGGGTGGACCATCATCAACCTGACCGCCCATTTTCAAAAGGCGATTCGGGTGCAGGTAATGTGTTTGTCTTCTAGAAATTCCAATGTTTTTCTTCTTATCTTTCACCATCAGGTAAGAGCCCCACCCAATGGGGTTCCCGTGATAAAATTGAGGGAAATGAACGTGAATTACATTCAAGAACTGGGGTGCCTTCCCATGGAGAAAGATCTGGATATATACAGGCCCCGGAAACAACGGACGCGGAAGACACCAAATCAGCTATTCAGCCTACGACCTCAGATTTAGACCTTGCTAAACCGCGTGCTACTGATCGAAAGAGACCGCCCCGTAATCGCAACTTGGTCGAGTCCGTACAGGCACATCTCACGCTGCACCCTCCAGTACGTTCAAGACGGGTGCAACCAGGGAATACAACTTCCGTGCTTCCTGATTCGCGAGCTATATCGCTCCAGACACGATTATCAGGCACGGATATGGATGCATTCCCCTCGTCAATGCTTAAGGAACCCTCAAACGACGAATGCTCTACTTCTATGAAGGATACAATCGTACAAAAAGGCATGTCTGCACCCGAAATAATGGCGCGTACACGGGCTCGGCACGCTAGAAACAGCATAACCTCACCTTCCGGAACTGTCCAATCGCATGGGACGGATTCGTCATCAGCGCTGCCAAACGGTAGCGAAGGTGCTCTTCAGCTGCTCCACGTTAGGGAAGAAGAGGGAATCGATATCCATCGGACAAGGCCGGTATCTGCTATCGATGTTTCACCAGAAGAGGATTGCGCCCAGGGTGCCCTGGTCCAGGCGGCCAAGTCACAAGCGCAAATTTCACAAGCTTCGGAATACGTTAACGCTAATAAGGCACGACAAGAAACTCTCACATCGGGACCTTCCTCCGCTCTTCTTCCTCTCCATGAGTCACATTACCACGTGCCATCATCTATTCCAATAAGTGGTATCTCCGTAAATGATACCATCAAAGACATATCACACCAACCTTCCAAATCCTCTCTGGGCGCGCGTTCCAGGTTGCTAGCCAAGTTGGAGGAAGAGAAAAAACGTGCTCACGGAGCGGAGTCGACGGCTGCCGTAGAGGATCCTGATTCATTCCCAAACTTTAACAGAACCTTTCCGGGGTCTGCCAACCGATTATTATCTGTGAAGCAGGGCCCCTCCACCGTCGTTCCAAATACAGTTGATACCCAGTTTATCGAGGCGAAGCTCCGAACTCGCGCACAGTTACAAGTTAGACTCGCTGCCGAGAGAAAGGGCAGCCGTGCTTGAGAATTATTAATTAACGCTTGCGACCAAATCGGAACAATCTGGATCTAGGTCCATGAAGCCATCGAGTCTGTTAATTAATTAATTGATTAGCCGGTAGCTGGCTGATATCTGCAATTATCGTAGATTTCATCGGGTGTAATGTTCGCAGTAAAATGAAAAAAAAGTTACAACGGCAAACCATGTTAGATATGACCCCGTAAAGTGTTTGTTAGTTAGGCATTAGAATTACTGGGAATTCAAATAAATTATAAGAGTGTAGGCGGACTGATCATCAAGACACACAACAACCAGAGGAGAGCGTATACATAGCGATTGAAGCAAGGTTACCGTTTTGATGTTTGTCGACATAAAAGTTTCGTGAAGGGGGCGGAATGAATGTGGTAGAAAGAGTGATCGAAAAAGTTTTAGGGACGTTCGCGATCATCGCCAACGTCTGAACCACCACCACCAGTCTCTTGCGCCAGGGACGGCGGTGGCGAAGGGGAAGTTGTGCGTATAAAGGTTGCACGCACAGGGTCATAGCGACCTGAGCGTGGGGGTAGAGTAGTGTCCGTGAGGAAGCTACGAACGTTCTCTGTGTCCGTCGTGTGGGGTGAGAAGATGGGAGAATTGCTGCGGCGCAGCGGGCATAGCCGAGGCCCAGCCAAGGGCTCGAGCCTGAGGGGAGTCGACAGTGAGGTATCCCACTGTGGAGTGGGTTGCAACGTGAAAGGTGGAGGGAGAACCATGGAAGAACGGGAGAACGACTCCAGCGGTTGACGAGTGAGCGAGGGCGGCTCAGGTGTTGATGGTCGTGAAAAATGGTAGGCGGGAAGAGCGGAATACAACGAGTGCGGGGCTTGCGTACTGTGACGTCCAGTGGCAGGGCCCCCACGACTTTGTGATGGTCCAAAGTTTAGAGGAGGTAGGGTTCGAGAGAATTCTCGGTCATGCGATCTTCCGGCTGTTCGGGGTCGTGGGCTTGGGAGAGAATTGGTAGGCCGTATAGCATGAAGGGTTCGATTGGGGTACGGGCGGTTGACAGACGATGGGTCAGGCTTTGGGATGGACGCCGAATCAGTTCGAGGACGTTCCTGGTATGTTCTATAATCCGCCCCTGGCATCCCGGGGCCTGATAGCTGGGTGGGCGAGTTCAAAGTACCGGAGAATGGACTAGATGCAAGATAGCTGGTGTAGGTAGCTTGATCTTCTTCAAAGCCTCTAGCTCTAGTATGACCCAGCTGGGTGATCCCGGAGCTTGTTCCCTGATCTGGGGTCATGCTGAACGGAGATGGACCTGAGCCCGGAGGAAATGACCCATATTGTGGAAGAGGACGGGAAGTATCGCTTTGACTGCGGGGACGTCGAGCTTTCTGGCGTTGATTCTGCCATATTACAGCGTCAGAGTGTGAGAACCAGAAGCGTCAGGAAATCGTACTTGAAACCAAATCTGAATGGTCAAACAATGGGTGAGCCGATGCCTCACTCGTACGCTTGCAAGACAGTCCTACCTGAACCTTACGTGCACTCAACCCGATAGACCGCCCAACCTCTTCACGCATTGCTGTGGTGGGGAAACGAGACTGGATACAGTAAGATACCTCCCGTCACAGCAGAAAACACAGAACTATACCTGAGCAAGAAGCGCGTGCAATACGGCAGATTGGTGCGGTGTTGTAAGAGTTCGTGTGCGCTTTTTCTTGGGCTGAGGTTTAGCAGGGGGTTGGGGTGCTTCAGACTGTTGATTCCGACTCGTATCCGTCCCCGTGTCCGCCATTTCATCTTGCGAATCAGAAGAAGGACTTGCGGAGCTTTGACGCCTTTGCGAGGACTCCCTTCGAAGACGTTTTGACATAGGCTGATCAGCCAAAGTTTCCGCCGGACGGAGTGATGATGATGATGCGTGGCTGGTTGGGTCGGGTGGAGGGCGGTGGAAAGAATGTGGGGATACAGGGCGCAACGCCAATTGCCGTTCGCGTCCTTCAAAATAATCACCAGAAGGAGTGTTCTCGTGTGGGCGAGGTCGTGAAGTCGTCGATTCTGTGGACTGCGAGATATTAACGGAAGGGAAAGTATTAGGTTTGGGAGTGGCTGAGCGGGATTTCGACATCCAGAGCGAGGTATATGAAACAAACAAACGAGTCCTTGAGACAGCCTCAACACATCAGGGACTTCGGCGCAAGAAGAGGGAAGACGCAAGATGGTTGTTCGAATAGGCAGGAAAGGGGCAATATGTCTGCAGCAGCAATTTTGCCGACAAAGCAACCAAAGATTATGTAGCATCACGTCGAATGAGAACCGTTACAACGGGTCCATTTTAACGGGGCGACCACTGGATCTCGATTAACATACGATCGGCAACACATCTTCATGTTACAAGCTTGCATTTGGATACCGCTCTTTGAATAATGGACTTCTCACAGTGGGCTCCTCTCATAGCCCAAAACATTTACCGTTAGCCATACTCCATTCGTCCAAGCAACTCGTGCGCGTGACCGTCGATTAACCTTGATTAATGATTGTGTTAACCAGGAACCTGACAATGAATTTGTTGTCCGAATGCGGTGCTTGTAGTCGGTTAAAGCGTGGGTACTTAGCCGCGTGGGTATGCTCACGATAGGACGGATTTTCGTTGACGACGAACAATATAGAACACGACCCGGAAGAATTATTATTTTCGCCAGTTGACCGTGACAATATTCAGGTTTGGCGCCTCCGAGAGTATATAGCCTTCTAATTTGTAGCGCCGCCTTCGATATGTGACAATTCTAATCGAATCATCGGGGAAGATAATTGGGTAGTAAAGTGGATGTAAGGTTTAAATCCGCTCCACTGTCGAAATATTAATATTGTGCGATTGTTATGAAGTTCGGATGATCGATGTTGCAAATACCTATCTAGTCAACTCACCGCGAAGCCGTAAATTACAACATGGAAAAAAGATACTAGGTTCGTATACCATAGACGGAACGCCGTTAATACTTCTGGGAAAATATGCATCCATTATGGACGTGCTTACAAACGATGATAATTCTCTTAACTGGTCTTGGCTGACAATAGTTTAGCCAGGCCCCTCACAGTCATCAATGTGATTACATAGGACGACCTTATTGGCGTGCTCACTCAACGACTCGGAGCAGAAAGCAGACCTGCCCGGAATTAAACCTAGATGTAGGATTTGTCCAAGATTCGTCAGATCGGACAGACTAGCTACGCGATGGCAGAAAAAATGAAGTAACTCAGTTTACTTAAGGCATACTGAGTAAACGCTCAATCTCTACTTACGAATGAGACAACTCTTCGAGACTTATGGTCTCGAAAAAGGCAAATTGCGCTGTCATTCTGCGCTGTCATTCACAACAGGGTCATGATTCTGTTCAACTGTCAAACATAAATAAAATTAGCTTTTGAAGACGGGGGGACTAAGTCGTATATTTATGTCCACTGACACCTCGGTGTATGCCCGAAATGCCTTGTGGTTGAGAAGCCTACCGGGGAGGGGGGGGGGCAGAGGAAATAAATTTAAACATGCGATACATGGGTTTGTGAGTGCCCCCAGTTCTTGTGAACACTTGTTCCATAGCAACGAAGTGCTTGAAGCGACGAATATCAGCAGCTTGCCCGCGTTCGAGACCCTACTGCAGAACGGGTGGATTGTGAATTAGACTGAGGGACATTCGTACAATGTTCCGCAGACACTTGATATGTAAAACCGTGAGACGCAGTGCGGGGCACCTACACATCGGGGGGGTATCAATTTTTCAAGACAACTCCGAAACAATAGTTTTGTCGTGTGGCTGAAATTGGACGTTTCACGTGGCCCTAAATTAGGAAACCACATATTTCGGGTGGTCCGAAACTACAAAGTCCTGAAATATGTAATTTTAGTCACGTCGCTGAACAATTGAAACTGTAATTTTCGGCAAATTTTCCAGCTGATCTGAAAGCTGGTTACTGATGTACTATCTGATTCGCTGGTTTGGGATGTAAAATCGATCGCTGGAGAAATCACGGCAGATCAGCGGCGGTCTTGCATGAACTTTCCCAAAATGGTCTTCATGATAGAAAAGGCCTTTACTCAAGTGACCGGCGAATGTTTGATGATGCACTGAATCGGAGCCTTGACTCATGAATTCGAAGGTATAAACTCTTGGTCCACCTTGACTTTGCAGATTTGTTAATGCCACCCATGGCGTCGAAAAGGTTTATCAAAAAACAAACCAACAGGCAATAGAAAACATGCAATGGTACCGATTCTCACCGACCTTGATGGCTAAAGGGCATTGACAACCGTGGAGCATATTTTTTATTCAAGTTACGGTTAAAAGTTGCGGAATAGTGTATGAAATATCCACGTGACCAATTCACAGGGACGCTCGGACGGATAACTAGTCATCGAAAATTTGGAATGGATGTATCTGAATCCTCTTCTCCGTTCTACAGCCAGCCTGGATCTCCGTCTACAGCTTCATTATCAGAACCGTCAACCTCGAAACCCTCAGGTCTGAAGCTTATTCTGCCCCCTTTAAGAGGTGGCAAACCAGTGATAGGAAAGAAGAAAGTGAAGCAGCGGTTTGGGTCTCAATCAAGCTTTGCAGGGAGACAAGATGAGGAGAAAAAGATAGTTCGGCCAGTAAAGTTGAAGCCTCTAAAAGAGGTTTTGACGAGGCTTATAGCTCAGCTTCAAAGGTACCGGTTCTTCACTGACGGAGAGTCGTACTAATTGTTCCCTCAGGAAGGACGACTATGCATTTTTCCTAAAGCCGGTCGATGTCTCACAGGTTCCTGGATACAAGGACATTGTACAGCGACCAATGGACTTCGGAACCATGGCTAACAAGGTCCATAAGGGGAAGTATCGGTCGTTAGAAGATTTCGCAGTGAGTGCCATCTACTTTCTCCCTGCTCCCCTGGCCTGAATATACCTGCAGTCTGATTTGCGTCTTGTTGCTTCCAATGCGAAGCTTTTCAATCCACCGGGCACGATTTATCATAACGAAGCGGATCGTATCCTGACGTGGGGCCTCGATCACATTGCAAAAGCTGCTCCAACAGTCATACAATATGAGACAGACTGGAACATTGAAATAGAGAAAGATGACGATGGGACCGTTAACATCGACGATGACGAAGAATACCCTGAGGCAACACTGATGGATGTGGACGAAGTTGGTCAAACTGGGCGGTCGCCTTCTGTAGTATCTGCAATTCCCCAAGGAATGAGTAGGCGAGCAACACGTGGGCCTTATAAGAAGGCTATTCCTTCAAATACGGTGTCCGAGAGCATCGATGCCGAGGGAAGGCTTCCAGGTTCCAAAGACGGCCTTGCAGCGTTCCCCCCCGGCTCCCACTGGGCTCAGACGATGGTGGCTCTGAAATTAAAAGGTTTTATTTCTCTTACGTCAATGTCACGCAAACTCAGTATAATCTCAAAGGCAAGCGATATAAAACCAAGAAAGAAAGACTTCGTGTCGAAAAGGAGGGCCCCCCGACGCATCCAGACGGGAGCCTAGACTATACACAAAGTATGTATCCGTAGTTTCGAAATTGCTTTAAATTTATGAGTTGACATCGTCAGTGGAGGATCCATTCGCTGTGCTTTCTTTTTTCGCTCCCCAGCCAATTTCCCGACCTTGTGTTACACCCCTGTTCCAGCCGCTAGGTACTTCTAGCCAGCCTCAGTCTCAGTATGATCCATCATCCTCTCGGTTTCAGTCACTGCCTCCGCAATCTGTAGCGCCTTTCCCCACCTCGATCAACGTCGGCCTCGATTATTCACCACCTAACCTGACAAACACCATAAATCAAGTTCCTGGTTCCAGTAAACGCCGTCATTGGACAATCCTCCGCAGCCTTACACGAAGGGGAAAGGAAAAGGACGATGATCCCGAAATACAGGAAGCGCCGGACATCCAACCGCTTCGGGAATTGCACGCGGTAGATTTTGGCTCTTTTGCTCCGCTTGCAGGCGCGCTCGAGGAAGAAATGCGACGACGAGGGATCACTACACAAGAGGGCTATGATGAGGCAAAGACGTTTGACGTCTTACGGGAGAGCATAGACTGCGAAACCTCTGCTAACGAAAAACAAGTGCCGACGGGACCGTTGGAGATCACTGGGCTAGGAACGAGTGATTATTGGAACAGCCAACGCGCTGCTGCAGCCGAGGAATATATCCGGGACCTGGTATACGGGGGCGTAGATGGATTGGCCTACGTACGGAGTTTGGCTGAGTTTGTAACTGTTGAGCAACAGCCGGTTAGTCCTGTTCTTGCGGCCCGCACCCCGCCGGTTGCTGATTTCCATTGAAGCAGCAAACATGTCCAGAGCTTGGGATGCCATTAGCCAAATGGGTAGAAGAGAATGTCGTTGATTTATTCACAGAATGTCGACATACGCTGCTTCGTGAAGCCGCTCTGGAACTCGCGATCCTATCTCCTTCGAGTTTATCACGTCGGCTTGTCGACGAACATCATAGAAGCCGCGTGTCTACGCAAGTGTCGAACGCATTGCATGTATATCCCGCCGCAACCATCGCCTTGGCAGCCCTGCTACAAATACGTACGCACAAGATAGATATGCCGTCTTTAATACACAAGCCAGAAGAACTTTTTCTCAGCGAAGAGGAATGGGCCGGAAAAGTCTTCCGGGAGGCGCGGAAATTGCATAGTACGGGAAGCAATAACACTGGAACGTACGTCACGGAACTTGAGGTTGAAGAACCGGAAAGGACCTGGATGGATGTTGATGCGAGCCTGCAAAGTGCTGCCGGGAAGGGTCCCGAAAGTGGGTACGAGATGGAAGGCCCTGAGGAGCTGAATGAGGTCCTGGACTATGTTGCTGGGGTAATCATCAGCCTTGACAGAAAGATCAGGGAGGGCAGTCATCCTTCGCTATCTGGGGCGACATCTGAAAGCACGGAAGCCGCTGTCGGATTGTTGCTCAATATGGAGCTGGGAGCAAACAAAGACGCAGTCAAAGCCGAAATTCACGGGACGGACGTAGGAACGGTGGACGAGCCTGGGGATGAGCCCATCCTTCGCAATCTTCGCCTGAACCTCCTGGCACTTGCTAAGCGAGCCCCACTGGATACCATCGCTCGGTTACCAAAGGATTTGGTGCCGGAGCACATCCGACAGTTTGTTCCGACTCTTGGTGTGTCGTGATGCCGACCGGGTTTTGGCGAATGTCAGTTCATGGGGGGGCTTCTCCGAGAAGACCGCGGCCTACCCTGAACTTCAGGTCAGGAGCAAGTGTCTCGCGCCGTGTGAACTTTGAATCATTTGGAATTCTGCCAGACGTTGCCGTTTGGATCTTGTCCTGAATTTTCTCAATGCGGATCGCACTTTGGTGCGTCACCTCCGTGACGTCCCTAGCATAATTATCCACGTTATTAATTACAAGCTATGTGTCAGACCCTGCACTATGTGGGACAGTTTTAGGATTCAATTTATTAGGTTCTGTGACTTCAATCAACCATATTCTGTCAACTGAGTAGACGGTTGACAGCGCTTGGGGTAGAGGTGGATCTGTTCAAACGTTCAGACCTCAGGAGTGATGTGGACATCGCTCCGTAATTGCCTTTTTCGTACCACCTCTATGTACGCACCGTTAAGCCGGATGGAGCACGACCGTGAATACGAACCTTAGCGAGCCCTCCGATAATCTCAGGAACAACCCTGAACTAAGCCCTGACAGATGCTGTTGACATTTGCAATACTTACATCGAATGTACGTCTTTCGCCGAATACGCTGCCGAACTTCTGCCCGCTCGGGACACATGGTGTGTGATCCCTCATTTCCACGTGGCGCCGTTTGGAGTACTTATCTTTTCCCACTACAGCTCTGTGCGCACACCTGTCATTCTCTTAGACATATTGAGTCGTAGGCGGATTTGAGGCGGATGCCGGCATCCGGCTTTGGTGTCCAGTCCGGGCTCACACACACGCATAAACATACAACATGATTACTGATCCATCGCATCGTATCCATATAGCAATATATTAATTGAAAAGCTGGCTGTTTACCCCCCTCTTGGGGAAAGAGCGGGAGAGTGAAAATTCACCTAGAAGGCAATATTACAAAAAAAGGGTCCAAGACGGAGCAGTCCGAAGTACTATGACAATCATTTGAAAAGTATCTCCCCTGGATTAATGCATAGTTCATTGATTGATAACTTCGGTCAGAAATCGAAGAGGCTTCAAAAAAAAAAAAAAGAAACCATTAGGGTATTTGTCTAGTGCCCGCGTTGCGGAATTTTCTCGCTTGAATAAGACCATAATCAATGTCGAAGATTAGGGGTTCATGTGCAGCACGCCGGATATAGGACTTTGACCGGCCACATCAACTTTAACCACGCGGAATGCTGATTATATTGATATCCAACCTAGTCCAGAAAGTTCATAAGTTCACAGAGTTCACGAATCACGAATGAATGGGTGGACAGCCAAGCACATGAATCAAGTCCCTGCTACGTTAGCAACAAGCCGTGGCAGAAGAACGCCACTTTTCCATCGTCAGATGCTGCGCATGACCACCATGCCTTGCAGATCAACACAAGCCTTACAACTCTTGCGCCGTATGAGCGGCAAAAAGACTGACAGTCGCAGCTTGTGGGAAGCACTATTGATATGGGCTACATGAGGAGCTATCATCAACACCAAGCGTGGTTCAAGCCAGCTGCCCATGATGGGCGTCGTACTGGCCGAAGACATGTGCGGAGTAGTCAGTAGACCTACCTTTTTCCGCACAGTAATTACACGTCAGTTAAGACGCTGATCGCGGACACCGACGGCATATACTCTATTCAATGGAGTTATTTCGGTGCGGGGTTATTTGCAGCTATCCCAAGTGTTATTTACCACAACTCCACACAGCTCCTATTTTCAAATCACACCAGAATGATTCGGTTTGTGAAAACCTCATGTATTCCACTCCGAACTGTAAGGGGAATTACAAGATGCACCATCCAGCACCTAAACCCCTATGCCAAAAGGGCACGATGTCAAGCTCAGCTTGACATCTTGGCTGGCCATATATATGCAGTTGGAATGTCATCCCCTGACACGAACCCAGAAAACCTCCATTGGCACCACTCTTCTTGAGTACATTGATCAGCCTGAATGCCAAGGTGATCTGGACCTAGAGAATCGACCTCCTGGTGGACCCGACAATCCTAGTCATCCTGACAGCCCCAAGGGTGACCCCAAGCCCAATGATCCTGATGATCAACCTCCCATGGTGGGAAACCCTATTCCAGGGGATAGGTTTCTTGATGCTCTCTTTGACCTCTCTGACAGTCTTTGAATCCTGCAACAAAGTTCTGCACCTAAGCCCAAGAAGATGAAAGTCTGTGACCCTGAGACATTTCATGGTTCTAATCCAGAGACTTCCTAGTCTCCTGTAATCTTCATTTCCATGACTGCCCACACATATTTTCCTATGATGAGAAAAAGATCCTATTTGTCATCTCTTACCTGAAAGGATCAGCTCTCAGTTGGTTTGAACCCAGTCTTAATGATCTAATGGATTCCACTTGTGGGACTACACCAATTTTCTTAGTGAACCTTTATTAGATGATGGCAGGGATCTTCTCCTATGGCAGTGTTTGTGTAGTTGTTGACCCAATCGAAGTGCTGCTTGAGCTCCCTTTGAGCTTTGATGGACATGAGCTGAGGTATTTCATTTTCATTGAGTGGACCATATTCCAAAAGGAGTTGCTTCACTGTGAGGAATACATGCTGGAGCACTTTTGAGTTGGCTTGCAGGTTGTTGCAGTGAGGAAGTGATGCAGAGTGGATATGATGAGGCATCGAGCTATTCGTTGTAGATATGGGGTGCATGCTGAATCAGTGAGGCCTCTTGGGTTCATTGCAAGTCTCTGATGAGTCTGACAGGGATTTTTCAATATCAGTCTGGTACTTAATTGATTCCTGAAGTGAAGCTAATTCAGATGCTCTTTGTTGTACAGTTGCATCAAGAAAATTCTTCATGGTAGCTGTGGAGCCATTAGGTTTGTTGATCAGATCAATGAGCATAATAGTTATTTTGTTGATAATCTTGTTGGTCATCATATTAGAGGTTTTTGTTAGGGGATTAGGAGGTGTCCCAAGGGTCTTGAAAGTTTTCTGCATTTATCCCACATTTTTTATGTTTTATTTCACTCTATTCTTCAATTTTTATGATTTTCTATGATTTTATCTCTATTTTATAATTATTTTCCCATTTCCCCACCTTTGTACATGTTGACAGTTTTATTTTTAGAGGCAGGGCCCCTTTTGGATACTGACCCATCAAGGTGATGTCATTCCATAGCTTGATCAGCCTACTGTATTTCCATCTTTTTCTATTTTTAGCCTACTATTTGATTTTCGGGTCTTTCACATATACTGGGCATCAACAGATGGGTCCATAAAGTTTTCTTTTTGGATTCCCCTCTGTTATGTGTGCCTGAGGTGTCTGTATTATGTAATATAATATCAACTTTGCATTTCCCTCTGTTAGCTCATTACTATGTAAGTGAGGGTTTGAGGTTGCCCTTACAGTAAAAAACTCTCTCCCTAGGCTTGGAATTGAAGTGCACAGCTGATATAATGTCTCCTACACACACAGGATGTTGCCCAGGACACAATCAACACCCCCACCTTAAGTGCATGCTAAGGGCAACCTCAAAGCCTCACTAAAAAGTGAGCTAACAGAGGAGAATCCAAAGTTAATATTATACTACATAATACAGACACTCTAGGTGCATCTAACAGAGGGGAATCCAAAGAGAAAACTCTAAGGACCCATCTGTCGATGCCCAGTATATGTGATCAAGCCAAAAATCAAATAGTAAGCTAAAAATAGCAAAAAGGCAGAGATAGGCAGATCAGGCTGTGGGATGATGTCACCTTGATGGGTAAACATCCAGAAGGGGTCCTGCCTCTAAGAATAGAATAGTCAACATGTATCAACATGGAAAAAAAACTGAAATATAATAATAAAATGGAAATAATTCATAGAAAATCATAGAAAATGCAGAATAGGGTGAAATAAAATATAAAAAAATATGGGACGAATGCAGAAAATTGCCCAGACACCTGGGATGCCTCCCTTTCCCCTTACAACATGCTTATCTCCACTCAATGTGCTTCCACATGCCATGGATGCCCAAAAATGCATTGAAGCCCCAGAAGGTGCTGTTATTGGATTGCATGCACAAATTGAATCACTCAAATCATGTATTGAAAGCTGCATTAATACTCTACAGCTTAGTTCCCCACCTAGTATCCAATTTATTTCAATTCCAACTGCTTCCAGCATCAATGCACTATTTAGTACCACTGGCACACAAATCAAACTGTCACAGTTCCCCCCTGCTGACTTTGATGGTGCATGCTCTTATGGACATTCATTCCTCAACTCCTGTGAGTTATACATCAGTATTTGTCCTAATCGATTCATGGATGACACCACAAAAATTTATTGGGCCTTCACATACATGAAGTCTGAATGCATCTACCTCAATGTTGACTGCATTTTGTGCCAAGCCCAGAAACTCAGTTTCCTTCCTTTCTCCTCTTGGGGTGACTTTTCAGAGGAGTCTGTATAACACTTCTGCCCTTTTCACAAATATCAACAAGCTTCAATGTGCCTTCAGTTATTTTTGTACTACCAAGCACACTGGTCTGTGGACAACTACATCGATGAGTTTAGAGACTTAGTAGATCTAGCAGGATATACATAGGAGTGGGCTACTAGTGGTGGTTAAATTTTGTTGTAGCCTCAATCAACAGGTTCAGGATCAGATTGCATGGATATTGAAAGGGCACCCAGCTGATGACAATATTGATGCTTGGTATGAAGCTCTTCTCTCTGCCATGAGAACTGACTCATGAATGCAGCTTTTAACACTACACTCCATGCCACTGCTACCACACATGTCCCCAATTCCCACAACTGTCCACCTGCATTGCCCATCAGTAACTGCTTTGATGCTCTGCCTGTCAACCCACCAGAGAAAGAACCTCACTCCATGATTACTCCTTACTAAGAATCCCTCAGTTTAATGGAAGCCACACCTGCTCTCCCTACTCCCTTTCTTCAATTTGTCAAAATTAAATCATGGGAGTGCAAACTGCCATTGTGGCATCCACTCCCTTCGAATGCTCATTACAGTTGAAGGTCAAGCTGGTTGAAATAAGTGGGATATTAGATAGGGAACTAAGCTGTAGGATATTAATGAAGTTTTTAGTACATGATTTAAGTGATTTGATTTGTGTGCACAATCTGATAACAGTGCCTTCAAGCACTTTGATGCATTTTTGGGTGGCCCTGGCACATTGCAGTTCATCGAGCAGAGATAAGTATGCATTTAAGGCAGGGAATGTCAATTGCATCCTGGGCAATTGTTAGGGCAACACCCACTATCTGCTAGCTAAGACCATGCAGGTTCTTTCTACAAGAAGGGGGTGAGATGCACACATGTGATGGGGAAATTGATGGTTTTGATACAAGGTATTATTAATAGATGAGTTGGTTGAGACAGGTGTTTCACACTACAAGTGTAGGTAAAATAACTAAGAGAATACAACTGGGGTCCCCTAGGTGTTTAGAGTTTATATACTATGTTACATATATTGTACAGTGTCATCACTGATGTGCTCATACATCCATGTACATATTGATGCATGTGAAATAAAATTCTCATGCTATCAAAGTGTAGTGTCATTTGGCATAATGTAGTATAATTCAGCATATGTAATAAAATAAAATAAAATATTATTAGGTAATGGGGCTGTTTCCTAACAGCAATATCCTGTATGCATAAAACACATTATATCTGCACGTGCACTTCAATTCCAGGCCTAGAAAGAGAGTTTTCTACTGTAAGAGCAACTTCAAAGCCTCATTTAATAGTGAGCTAACAGAAGGGAATCCAAAGTTAACATTATACTACATAATACAGATACTTCAGGTGCACCAAACAGATGGGAATCCAAAGAGAAAACTCCATCTGTTGATGCCCAGTATATGTGATAGACCTGAAAACTAAACAATAGGCTAAAAATAGCAAAACGAAATAGGTGGATCAAGCTATGAAATGATGTCACTTTGATGGATAAGCATCCAGAAGGGGTCATGCCTCTAAGAATAGAACTGTCAACATGCACCAACATGGAAAAAATTGAAAAATAATGATAGAATAGGAATAAAATCATAAAAAATCATAGTAAAGACAGAATAGGGCAAAATAAAATATAAGAAAATGTAGGATGAATGCAGAAAATTGCCCAGACACTTGGGATGCCTCCCTTTCTACTTACACTTCTGTTGGTGCTACCCCCAATCTGCTAAGAGATTCCACATGTAGGCTCTAAAAGAAGATGTGAGAGGTTGATTATGCAGGTGTTAAGACTTGAAGACTGGAGGTCACAGGAGAAAATTATCAGAATCTGGTCAGATCTGGTGGACAGGGTAGCAGGTTGAGAGCAGATCTAGTGGATGGGGAACAGAAAGGATTTGGCTTCAACTTGTAAGAAGTTGCACTCTTCACCTCATCCAGTGTTCTAATTTCAGAGCAAAGGTTTCAGAAAGATTAGCAGGCAGGTGTAGTACATGTGGAAACATGTAGTGTTACAACCCAGTACACTGCCATTATTAATTATTAATTTTTCCTTATTTTTCCTTATTTACTTGAGCCTATAAAATAATATTATGCCAAGTTATGCTACTATGGGAACTATAATTCTCACATGCCCTATATGTAAAAGAAATATGCCACTGTATGTGCATATTGTATTACCTATACTCAAATAGTGTAAAACTATTGTAACTTAGTATATAAAGTGAATGTATTACTAAGAAGCACCCTAGTTGTGTTCTCTTAGGATTCCCACCAGCTTGTATGCAGAAAGCCTATTTTAATCAACCAACCTACAAATGACCTCTCCCATCACATCACTCGCATTATCCTTGGAGTATCTAAACTCAATCAACTGCTCAGGACTGCCATTGGTTCAGACAGCTCTCAGGATTGGGTAGTGATGGTACTTCAGAACCTGGATTCAAGCATAGTGTCTACAATGGGAGCAGAGGAATTCTTATGAGGATGAGAAACAGGGTGTTAGAGGTATGGCTTCTGACTAGAGATTATGCTAGAGAGACTGTTCATTTCAAGGATCATACTGCAACCAACTGAGGATCAAGTGCCTTTTATATTACAGGTTGTCAGGAAGGGTATACATTCAATAGCAGTAGGCAGCAGGTATGCAATGGATGGCACATTTTGCTTTTTTTCTTTCTCTCTCATGATGATATGCACCCATTCTATCATTCTATGTGTACAACTAGGCATTCCCTATTGTTCCCCTCATCTCTATCTCACATTATTGTGTTCATCCTCATATTGTTTCTTATTGTCCTTTTTGTCTTACCACCAGCTGACATTCTCACCCTCTTCACTTCTATTGTTGACACTCTTATGGAACTTTTATATGACTGTACTATATATTATGCTCAATAAATGGGACAGGTCTTTAGCTTGACCTGATCTCACTTCCAAAGACTCTGGTCTTAGGAACCTCAAAAGTCATCCTCAATGGAGAAGCTCTTGAGCTTCTCCTCCCGATCTCAATGAATGAACTAGAAAGAGCTGCAGAAACCATAACAAAAGGTCAGGCTAATTCATAAACTACCAACTAAATGAGTCCAGGCAACCTCAAACAAAAGAGATGGAAGCCAACACCACTGTATTGCCCACCACTCCAGCCCTGACAGAAACACACATCGTTGAGCCTATAAGGGGAAAGGAAGGTGCCCCAGGTGTCTGAGCAATTTTCTGTGTTTATTCCATATGTATTTATATTTTATTTCACTCTATTCTGCCTTTTCTATGATTTTCTATAATTTTATTCCTATTTTATTGGCTTTTTCTATGTTGGTACATGTTGACAGTTCTATTCTTAGAGGCAGGACCCCTTCTGGATGTTTACCCATCAAGGTGACATCATCCCACAGCTTGATCCACCTATTTCTGCCTTTTTCTATTTTTAGCTTACTATTTGATTTTTGGCTCTATCACATATACTGGGCATTGACAGATGGGTCCTTAGAGTTTTCTCTTTGGATTCCCCTCCATTAGGTGCATCTGAAGTGTCTGTACTATGTAATATAATATCAACTTTGGACTCCCCTCTATTAGGTCACTATTAAGTGAGGCTTTGAGGTTGCTCTTATAATAGAAAACTCTCTCTTCAGGCCTGAAATCTCAGACACTCTGCCAAGATAGGCAGGTACAGAGTATAATATGACTCCCAGAGCTCCACAGACTCCCTACACACCATCCCAGACACTCCCATCTTTAGTGTGCACTGCTTTTCACCCGACCCACTGCCTAGCGCCATGGATGCTCTGGAGCACATTGATGCACTTGAAGGTGATGTTGTTGGAATTTGTGTGCAAGTTGATACACTTACATCTACCATTGAAACCTTCATTAGAATTCTCCAGTCGAACTCTACTCTGCCCATTTTGATCCCTAGCATGCTGAGCATGCATGTGCTGCCCAATGCGCATCCAAGTGAGTTGAACCCATGCCTCCTGCTGAATTCAATGGCATGCATTCCCATGGATGTGCCTTCCTCAATTCCTGCAAGTTATACATCAGTCTACACCCAAACCAATTTGTGGATGATGCTGCTAAAATCTATTGGGCCCTCACATACATGAAATCTGAGCATGCCTATCTCTATATTGACCATATTATTATAATTAGTGTTTTAAGGTCCAGTTCGGGCCAGTTTTTAGACCATAACTGGCTGCAACCGCAACCACAACCAGTTGAGACCACAACCTCCTTTTCAGACAACTGGACTGAATCTTATAGGACTGGTTCACATCAGTCCAGTTGTAGTATATTAACTAGTTTCAACTAGTCATCATCAAGACCAGCTGAGACCAGTTCTCATCGGTCCTACCTTCAGTCTAGACCAGTCTTTCTATACTACGAGACTATATATTCATCCCAAGTGTGTAAGGTACTAAGTCTATAATAAGAATAGCCATACCCAGGACAGGAAATGAAGAAAACTCTATTAATAAGGTGTGGATGAACATCCAAAGAGTGTAGGTCAGTGAAATAGTAGTAACAACCCAACCCAGAGCAAAAGAAATTAGGAATGAACTCTGATGGCCACCAACAAAAATATAACTACAGAAAAGATTAGTTAATATAGGAATTGAACTTGAAAGAGTACTAACAGTGAATCACTGGCATAGACACCAAAGTAGCACCCTGAAATAGGTATGCTTGTATCTATTAATAACAATACACAGCAGTCAGAACAAGTCACAGCAGAATAATATAATGTAATGCACTGGTGACCATACCATATTACAATCCTTATAGCTCATTGAGATTAGACTCCAGAGTTGTGTAAGAGTGGCAGTGTAGAGAGTCAGATGTCATCCAAACATGCTGTAATGCTATTTCAAAGAGAAGAGGGAACTTGGCTTGGTTCTGCTGCTGAAAGATTAGAAGCAGCGCAGAGAATATACAATCAAATGAACTTATGTGCCAATGCCACCATGCCAGTGCAGCATTCACATCAAGTTCTTCAGAGCCATCAAGATACAGAGAAAGTTCATCTTTGACAGTAGGGATTGTGTGTTCAGAAGCAGGGTTGATTGTAGAAGACAGAGTCATCCTACACTTGGTAGGCGATGATGAGGTGATGAGGAAATGGAAGAAAGAACAGTTGATGAAAACACTAGTGACCGTTGGCATGTCTGTGAAGCTCCACTTCAAGTGTTATCTCATCTTATCTGATCAGAGTAACCTGAAGATTGGAAGTCAGTAATCTATTATACATTGTACTAGAGGGTGAAGATCATAGAACGAGAGGTTAGGGATAATACTGTAAAAGGTGAAGATTGTAGAATGAGAGGTAAGGGATCATAAGAATGATGAAATAGGACTGAATATCTTAGAATGGGAGTAGCAATACTTCAGAGATCACAGGTGTTGCATCCTGAAGCTACTACTTGACTCAGAAGTATTGAGTGTTGATGTGATGGATTCAATAAACTTAGTAAGTAGAGAAGATGGGGTAGAATGTAGAACAGAATAATATATCTGTTAGATTTAGATTGTACTAGTAGGAGTTATCCTTGGCCACTGGCTTGCTTACAGGTTCGTATGTCGATGCCACAAGTACCTGCCTGTACTGATAACTTGCTTGAAAATGTGTTGAATAGCAAAGAAGTAATATATTCTAATCTATTAAGTATGGCGTTGAGAAAGAGACAAGTAAAATTAGTCTATCTAGTTAATAACGAGTTTATCAATGGATTTTTTTCACTCCTCAAAGTCCCGGTCTGCTATTAATATTTCTTTGTACTCTTGCATTTCATTATCAATCTCTTCCACCTGTGCTGAGTTCCAGGCTGCAAGGTCCCCGATGTTGTTCCTCCAAGTGAACTTCATCATCTGCAGCTCTTCAAACCATGCTGCCTCAAGTTGAGCCCATTGTTTTGTCACAACTTCTCCCCCAGCAGAAAAAAGACATTTGCAAGGTACCGAAGATGCTTGACAGAAAAGATAATAAATCACGATACAATGGAGGGTGGGATACAGCACCCCATTGTTCTGTAAAGATCATCAATCAGTGTTGCTAATCCCAATCAATGATGCAAGCATGTACCTGCCACCATTTTATGATATCGGTATCCTTTGTAACATTAGCCAGTATGTCCTTCAGATATCGACGCATCTCTGGTTGCCATTCCTCATCTTCATCTTGGCTTGAAAGCAGGGCTAGGCGATGGCAATCAACTTGGATAAGATGGATGCCTTGTTAGGTTGTGCTACATCACTAGTGGATGCAGCTGGCACAGTGGGAGATGCAGCTAGATGGGCCTTCCAGTATTGTTCCATCTAGAACCATAGAATAAGTCAGGGCAGGAACATTGATGGAAGCACACAACTTACTGTTCTCTTGAGTATCTTCTGTGCCTCATCTTTTCAGTCAATTCCCCTTTCGATGCTCTGCTGCTTGTTCCTCTGCACCTCCCCATGCCAGTTTGATGTAAGCAAGCTTGAAGTATGGATGTAGCACTAGTATATCAACATCAGAAAGGCTGTAAGGTTATCAAACAAGACATACCAAGGGCTAAGATGTATGCAGGCTTCTCATCGAACTGCGAGTAGAATTTGTTCAGCTTTGCAAGTCCATCATTGATTGCAGTTCGGTATATCACATAGCGTGGATTGTCACATTTGGCTTCCCAAGTGGTTTGAAGCTCTTCGATGGCAAGCAGGGCTCACCACAGTGTTGGCCACTTTTTAGCTGAGAACGTTTGTTGAATTCAGTTGGAGTCCTGAATCATGGGAGTGAGTAATTGTGTTGTTGCTATGATTACATGTGGACGTACAGCCAGAATCTCACATGCTTCCATCACCCATTCCCAGTCTATCTCAAAGAATGTGAATGCTAACCATAGGATGTGTTTCAAGATCCAGCCATCACATCGGATAGTTGTGATAGGACTGTATCGATGATCAGCACCTGCAATAAATACATTGATGGGCTACTAGTTATTTAGATAAAGACTAGAGGAAATATAAGAGATCAGCATACCTGATGAATTTTGTATGATACACTGAGCATGCGATGAGCAGTACTCCATCGAATATTGCTGTGAAGAGGGATTTTGTATGAGTCTTGAAAGTCGCATTCAAGTTGTAGCTTTTCAAACACTTCAATACACTGTCCAGATAACTGAATCTGTGGCAAGTGAGAGAACTGAGATGGCAAAAACTAATATGACCAACCTTGATTGCAAGAGTCTGAATAGCTGCAATTATATCCAATGAACCATTCAGTACACAGTTGTCAGGCAGGGATGGGTCATACTCCCAGATGGCTGTCACCATTTCCACAGCTGCAATCTTGGTGATATGGGTCATTACATCAACTTCTGCGAGGTTGACAACATGACCTAAACAACTGTACTGATGGGTTAGTGGATAAGAGTCAAGAAGTTGACAAGAAGCTTACGGAAGTTGATTCTCCTCAGCAGACCACATGGGAAGATTTCATCGTCCACGTGTAGCTTCAATAGTTTCACATTTTGTCATGTTGCTTGAGGTGTTGTCGAGAGTAAGGGTGTGGAGCTGGTAAGGCATCAGATATCTATCATGATCAGATAATTAATGTTGTACCTTAGATCATTCTGTATTCATTATTCCAATTCGATCAGAAACACCCATGAAGTATCGCCCCAAGTTCTTCCCACTATGGTCCCCTGACACTGATCGAAATCCGATAACTTCTGAGTGCATCTCCCATGTCTCCCTTTTCACTTCGATCCAATGTGCAGTTACACCAAGAAAAGCCACCTTCGTGGTATCAACAGTCCACATATCTGCCATTGTGGAGATTAGACCAGGGGCTGCCTGTAATGAAAGTTGGTGAGTCTCAAAATTCCCTGGCATATTTGAATATAAGTACATATGTCAATGTCTTCTTTAAGCTGTGCCAACCACTTAACAAACTCATTGTGCAGATGATTGACCATGTCATGCGTTGTTGGCAGGTCTTGTAACATCAACTTTGGTCGCATTGCAACCAAGGAGTTTTGGAATGTCATTTTGTTTGCAACAGAAAGGGACTAAGGCAGGTGATGAGGATACGAGAATTTGTTCTATCGGTGAGTACTTACCTGGTCATCGACTGCAACAAACTGAGTCACCACATGAAGGACATTTTCATGCATATACACAACTGGTCCCGCTGGCTTTTCAATGAACCCATCCAATGTTCCTTGCCTCCCCACCTTCTTCCCCCTTTGTTCATTTTTCATCTTCTTCCAAATTATGCAAGGGATTGCCCAATGGTGCTCCAGTATATTTGCTGCTTTGCACTATTCTTGGTATATTTCATAATGCTGATGAATGTGTTGCCAACAGGAGGAGTTACTACTAGTATGGAATGCCTTTCATTTTCTAAACCTCTTCACAAATTCATCGTTGTTTCTATGAAAACTCGGTAAGAATTCTCATATTTTTACAGATTATGACTTACTTGCATATGTTACACCAGCGTCCACTTGGTGTCTCCACCTGATTATCCATGATGAATATTACCTTGATTTTATCAGTGTAGATGAGTCAAAAATCCCTAGCCTTGTTTTTCTTGGTATAGATTTCCGAGGGGATGGATATGCAGTGATGATCTTGAAGCCCATCACCCTTGTAAAATGTTAACTCTGTGTATAGCAGACTAACTGTGATTTTCATACCTCGGAGTTATTCAAGAATTTGTGCCCACCTTCCTGCTCCACCTCAGGTTCATCTTCATCCTTATCACCAACCTCACCCTCATTGTCATCATTATCTTCTGCTGCTACCTTTGCACATTTCTTTTTATGTGGCCTATGATCAGACTCTTCATCAGAAGATTCTGCTGAGGATTTATCGTCTGCTGCTCGCTTCCAGGTTCCCTTGTTCTTGTTACGTTATGCGGCTGGTGCTTTTTTCGGGGCTGCTTTCTTTGGTGCCTTTGCATGTGTGTTGCCTTTGCCTTTTGCAGTTGCCATGTTTTCTTTTGCCATGCTGTGCTGACATGTGTTATTGAATTTTGACTTTTATCTTCAACTTTGTTTGGTAGTGTATTGTGATTACTTGCAGTCAGAACTTTGTTAACTAGACTTTCACCCTGGCATCCAAGACCAATCTATTCAATATATATTTTATGTACTGTACATAGCCTTTGTATGTAGGTAAAAGACGGGTTGCAACCAGTGTGAACTGGTTTTTATTGGTCTTTTCAAATTACATTAAACCCTGTGACCAGCAACTAAAAAGTCTCAGGATTGGTGCAACTGCAACTGCTGGTCTGGTCTTTTGCGGTTGCATTCAGTTCAGTTTCGGTCTTTTTTTTTGGTCCAGGCAACTGGATCTGCAAACACTAACCATATATTAGGCTGATAATGCCCAACCTGGAAACCTAACAAAAACCTGTTAAAAGGTCTAAGACGTATAACACAGGCTAGAGGAAGGGTGTGAGTTGGTACTAAATATGACTGCTGATACCCAAAAGTCATAGTGAGAGACTTGAAATGACAAGGCATGTTGCAAATAGTCTTTAGAGGTGTACAAAGATGTTCAAAGATGTTCAAAGTAGTTTTGAGGAAAGTCAAAGATGTTCGAAGTAGTTTGAGGAGTTTTGAAAGAGTCAGACTGGTGTTGAGGTATATCAAGAAATGAATATAGCAAATGGGAAGTGTTTTTTGAGAGATGATGGACGATATGCAATAAGTTGAGGGACGAATACAAAGGTTCAAAGAAGTTCATAATATTTCACAGAACTTAGAGATACAATGTGAGGCTAAGACTCAAGAGAATGGCTCTCAAATCAGATGATAGTGGAGAGGGTAACTTATTCTCTGTTGCCTTGTCTGTCATTCCAAGTAACTAGTACAAGTCTATATACATTTTAAAAAGATAGTACTAAAAAGGAAATATAACATGTAAAAAACATGAGGAAATATACACAACAATAAAGGAGTTCTTGTAAAACATAAAACAAATAAAACAATAATAATTGAAACATACATTGTTTCAGTATAGTAAAAAGTGCTTATCTTATTGCATCAATGTATCATTGAAACACAAAACCTCATTTATCATATTCTAAATCTTTTGTCATCTCTCCTCGTGTCTGGTAGTGCTCGATATGCAACGCGATGGTTCATTCCAGATGTGCCATGTAAGTCGAAAGGGTTCCAAAACAGCTATATGGCAGCCAATGTCATTCAAAGTAGTGCAAAGTTGTTTGAAGGCATTTGAAGTGTTGCAAAGTCATTCAAAACTGTTTGAAATTGTTCAAAGTCATTCAAAATAATTTGAAATAGGTTTGGAATCAAATTTGTGGCATTTGTAGGGGTTGAGATCATGAATTGTAATGTCTCGATACATTTGGAACCTTTCTTCAGACCCTAGAGCACACAATGGACCTATCAACGCCAAACCAAGGAATGTGGCTCCCTTCTATTCTCTATCTGGGGTGACTTTTGTGATGAGTTCATATGACATTTCTGCCTCCTCAATGAATGCCAATGAGCTGTAACATGCCTTGAATCTACTTTCTACTACCAAGTGTATTGATCTGTGGATAATTATACTGACAAATTTTGAGATCTGGTGGACATGGTGAGGTATGGGAGTGGGTTGCCCATGGTGGGTAAAGTTTTGTTGAGGTCTTAATCAGGAAATTCAGGACCAGATTGCACAGATGTTGAAGAGATGCCCAGCAGATGATGATATAAATGCTTGGTATGGGGCTGCCTTCCTCTGCAATGAGAACTGACTTACAAATGTGGCATTCACTGTGGCCTTCAGCACTCCTACCACCACCCACACTCCTCACACCTTTAATTGAGCACCCCCTCATCCTAACCCCATCCCTATTCACCAGCCCTTGGCATTGAGCTCCAATACTCTGACTCCAATGAATGTCGACACAGCCTGTAGTTGAGCTTGCAGGCTAGATCTCTGCTACCACTGTGGGGAAACAGGACACATGGCTCGAAACTGTCCCCACTACCAAGACATCTGTAAACTCATGCCTGAGGGATGAGATGAGCTCCTTTAAGATCTGTTAGCACTTGTGGATATTGAAGGCCTGGAGAAAGAGGAGATTAAAAAGAAGAGGTAAAATGAACGACATCTTCTATGATCTCATATTGGAAAATGTGGTCTGTGTCTACCTCAATGACACTTATCCTAGATCTTGCATCTGATTCTGACAATGATGTAGAGGAAGTGGAGGAGATTGAGGAAGGTGACCAAATTTTCTACACTGCTATTAACCCTTCGCATGAGGTGCATGTTACCTCAAACATCTCCTAGCATCTTGTGGAGGCCTTCTACAAGAACAGTGCACCCAAATCCTTCACTGACTTGGTACTTCCTCACCTGCATAATTTTGAGGATGTCTTCTCCAAGGAATCTTTTGACTCACTTTCTAGCTATAAGCTGTGGAATCATGCAATTGAGCTTATGCTGGATGCCATGCCCTCTTCTTGCAAGGTCTATCCTCTCTCCCCTGAAGAACAGTGACAACTTGACAAGTTCATCAGTGAACACTTGGCTTCAGGTTGTATCTGCCCTTTTAAATTGCCCATGGCCTGACCCTTCTTCTTTGTCAAGAAAAAGGATGGGTCCCTTTGACCAGTTCAAGACTATTGATGCCTAAACAACATCACAGACAAAAACCATTATCTGCTACCCCTCATATTTGAACTTGTTAACCAACTCCATGGAGCACATTACTTCACCAAGTTCAACATCTATTGGGATCACAACAATGTGTGGATAAAGGAAGGGTACGAGTGGAAGGCAGCTTTTTGGACAAATCATGGTCTTTTTGAACCACTTGTCATGTTCTTTGGTCTCACTAATAGTCGTGCCACCTTTCAGACCATGATGAATGACATCTTCCATGATCTCACATTGGAAGGTGTGGTCTGTGTCTACCTTGACAACATTCTCATCTTCACTCAAGATCTCGATGAACATTATCAGATCACACATCTAGTGCTAGAGCAACTTTGGCAGCACAAACACTACCTTCATCATGACAAGTGTGAGTTTGAGAAGACACAGATCGAGTACTTGTGCTTGATTATCTTGGATGGACAGGTGGAGATGGACCCAATCAAGGCTGCTGGCACTATAACTTGGCCCATGCCCATGAACAAGAAAGAGGTGCAGTCTTTTCTGGGCTTCATCAATTTCTATCAGTGCTTTATTAAAAAATTTTCCCACCATGCATGCCCATTATTTGACCTCACTGGCAAGGAGGAATGAAAGTGGGAAAATGCACTGCAGGAGGCATTTGAGAAGCTCAAAGAGATGGTCACGTCCACTCCAATCCTTACCATTGCTGATGACTTGCATCCCTTTCATGTAGAAGCTGACAGCTCAGACTTTGCAATGGGTGCAGTGCTGTCCCAACAGTCTCCCAAGGACCAGAAGTGGCACCCCATTGCCTTCTACTTAAAAAGTCTCAATGCTGTGGCTCTGGCAGTGAAGGAGCTAAGGAAGAGATCCATGGCTTCACTTCATGAGGCAGAGTGGGCAGAAAAGGATGACATCCTATACTTCCATGACCACACCTATATCCCTAACGATTCCCAGTTACAATGATGACTTATCACTCAGCACCACAACTCACTCATTGCCAGTCACCCTAGACATTGGAAGATGCTGGAGCTTATATCACAAAATTATTGGTAGCCTCAGATGGTTCGACTCATTGGTCAGTACTGTCATACCTGTGATCTCTGCTTATGCACCAAGATGCTGCAGTGCAAACCCATGGGTGAGTTACATCCCCTTCCAGTCCCAGAAAATTATTGGGACATTGTCAGTGTGGACTTCATGGTGGAACTACCAGAGTCCAATGGGTTTGATGTGGTAATGTGTACAGTCAACTCTGCTGGGAAGCGATCTCATTTTATTCCCACATATATGACTGTCATGGCACTTGGAGTGTCTCGACTCTACTTGCACCATGTATGGAAGCTCCATAAACTGCCTGGTGCATTCCTCTGTGACCAAGGACCACAATTCATTGCAGAGTTCACCCGAGAGCTGTACCATCTGCTGAAGATCAAACTTCTCACCTCGACTGCCTACCACCCACAGACAGACAGACAGACAGAATGCATCAACCAAAGAACTGGAGCAGTACATCTGTATCTTCAACAATGAGCAACAGGATGATTGGAAAGATCTCCTCCCCATGGCCAAGTTTGGATGCAACAATCATGTCCACTCTTTCACCCAACAAACTCCCTTACTCCTAGACACAGGGTGACACCCATGCATGGGCTTCAAATTTTGACAAGCACCCTTGCATTTGGAGATGGTGAATAAGTTCACAGAGTGGAGGAAGGACAATTTGGAGGAGGCAAAGTCAGCTTTGGCCAAGGCGAAGAATGACATGGCATGCTTCTACAACCAGTGTCACTCACCAACACCCACATACAAGGTTGATAATCGTGTCTATCTTGACTCTAGTGACATTTCCACATGTCCATCCAAGAAACTCACCCACCATTTTCTTGGACCATTCCTCATCACTAGATGCATTGGGTCACATGTCTATTACCCATGGTTACCACAGTCGATGTTCAGACTCCACCCTGTCTTCCATGTTATAAAGCTGCTGCCTGCTCTCGCAGATCCACTTCCTGGATGCATGACATGACCTCCTCTACCACTTACAGTCATCAAGGGCAAACCACAGTACGAAATTGAGTCCATCTTAGACAGTCACTTACATTGAGGGAAACTTGAATATCTGGTACACTGGAAGGGTTATGGGTATGAGGAGAACTCCTGGGTTACAGAATCTGATGTGAATGCCCCCATGACTGGTCAGAGAGTTCCATCAGCGACATTCCTCTGCACCTCAGCACATCCAAGCATCCGACTTCAGGCAAATACAGTTTTGAATGCATCGAGGCAATGCATCATAGAAGGGGGATAATGTAAGGGGAAAGGAAAATGCCCCAGGTGTCTTGGAAATTTTTTGTGTTCATCCCATATTTTTTTATATTTTATTTCACCCTATTCTGCCTTTTCTATGATTTTCTATGATTTTATTCCTATTTTATTATATATTTTGGTTTTTCCATGTTGGTGCATGTTGACAGTTCTATTTCCCTTTGGACATTTACACATCAAGGTGATGTCATCCCATAGCTTGATTCACCTATTTCTGCCTTTTTCTATTTTTAGCTTACTATTTGATTTTCAGCTCTATCACATATACTGGGCATTGACAGATGGGTACTTAGAGTTTTCTTTTTGGATTCCCCTCTGTTAGGTGCCCCTGCAGTGTTTGTATTATGTAGTATAATGTTAACTTTGGATTCCCCTCTGTTAGCTCACTATTAAGTGAGGCTTTGAGGTTGCCCTTACAGCAACTCATCAAAGGACAAGGTATCAGTGGAGTTGATGGAGGAGGTGTTGCTCATTGTCATTTCTGTGTTCATCTTCCACAAACTCCAGAGCGACTGCAACAACTCAGTCTGGGTTTGGGTTTGGTCATGGAAATGGGAAGATGTTTCAGATGCTCATTTCCATTTACTGAGAGAAAGACATTTTACTTATTTATATTCTCTGAGGGCATCTGGAGCATTCTTCAGATATTCTTCTGGCTCCCACACATTTTCCAATGTCAGATATCCCTTCCATTCTACCAGAAAATGTAGTCCTTTCCCACTTCTTCTGTGGCTCACAATTGTCTCCACCTCATGCTCTATTTCCCTTTCTGGTGGTTGTGGAACATAATTGGGACCATGGGTTTCATTCTCTTTATATTGGGAGAGAGGAGATGCATGGAATACCAGGTGGATCTTTCATTGTTCTGGGATCTTTAGTTGATAAGCATGTGTCAATATAATCTGAGTGATAATAAAGGTCCTTTCCATTTCAGTGCCAGTTTCTTCATTGGGTATCCCAATCTCATGTTCCAAGATTCCAGCCAGACTTTCTCTCCCACCTTAAATGGAGAAACCCCCCATCCTGACCATGCAATCATTATTTGGTGAGATAGCCCATGCACCACTAGTGCCTCCCTTCTTGTATCTCCTAGTTCAGCTAATCTTTTCCCTGCGGCAGGCATGGTCATTTTTTTGTAAACAGTGGGGATGGTTTTGTGGTGAGTTCCCATCATGAGGAAGAAGGGTGTAGATTTTATTATGGAGTGGTGTTTTTGGTTGTGTGTGAATTCAGCAGTCGGGAGATAGTTCTTCCATTTCTGTGGATTGTTTGCACAGAACATTCAGAGGTAGACTTCTAGCTCCTGGTTACCTTGTTCAGTTTCTCCAAGTGTTTGAGGGTGGTAGGCAGTGCTCATTGCCAGTTGATCCTAAGCAGCCTTCCCATTCCTGAAAAAGGCATGATGCGAATCTAGGGTCTCTATCCAATATGATTTTATCAGGTAGGCCAAAGCATCAGAATACATGCTGGAGATAAAGGTAATGAATACTGACATCTGTGGCCACCAGGAGTCTCTCCTTACCAGTTCTAAGGTCTGGAATCTCCCTGGGTGTCCCATCAGTATGTTGTTATAGTATTTCTGTATGACCTTTCTTCATAGTCCTTTATTTTGTAGTACATAGCATCTGTCTTTGAAGAAGACCATGTTGTTATTGTCCATCTGCCAATCTTCTACTGCCAACTTGATTGGCAGCATCCCATTTGATTTTATTGCATGCACAATCTCTTTTAGCAGGTCATTCACCATTAAGCTTTTAGTGAACAGGTCTTTTAGCTTGCGGTCAATTATTCATATGAACAATTTTTTGGGGAGCATTATCATGTTTTCGTTGTCCTCATCATTTTCCAGAGTGTGATTGTCTTGTCAGAATAAGGCATCTGATTGAATTATCTGTTTTCTAGGTATGTGGATTAGTTGTAGGTCAAACTGGGAAAGGAATGGGCTCTATCACGCTTGCTGGCAGTTTAGCTTTCAAGCTGTTCTGAAGTAGGTCAGGTTTTTGTGGTCAGATAGGATGATGGTTGGATGCTTTGACTCCTGTAGGTAATCTCTCCACATTTCTAGGGCTCATATAATTTCTAGTAGCTTTTAGTCATATATTTAATAGTTCCACTCCATCACTGTCAGGGAGTGTGAGATGTATCTGCAAGGGTGCCACTTGCCATTACTGTTTGTTTGCCTCAGTACTGCTCCTGTTGCATACTTAGATGCATCACTCTTGACCAGGAAGGGTTTCTCTGTGTTTGGCATCAGCAAGACCAGTGCAGTTAGAAACTTTCTCTTTAGCATGGCAAAGGCCTCTTTGCACTCGCTCATCCATTGGAATGGTTGATCTTTCTTTGTGAGGTCATCTAGTAGCCTCATGAGGTTTGAAAAGTTTCCTATAAACCTCCTGTAGAAATTCCTGAAACCTTAAAATGATCGCACCCCCTTCACATTGACTGGGGTGGGCCAGTCCCTTATTCCAGCTAGCTTGGTTGGGTCCATTGTGAGTTTGTCAGGGTGCAGGACAAGTCCTAGAAATTCTACCTCTTGTACATCAAACTTTGATTTCTCTGGTTTTAGGAATAGGTCGTGCTCCTGTAGTCTTGCTGGAACCTTTCTGGTTCTTTTCTGATGATCAGCTTGGTTTTTTGAAAAAATGAGTATGTCGTCCATGTAGATTACTACCCATCCTTCACTGAGCAGGTCTTGGAAGATGTCATTCATTATTGCTTGGAATGTTGCTGGGGAATTACACAGCCCAAAGAACATGACCATTGGTTCAAAGAGTCCCTTGTTCATTTTGAGCACCACTTGCCACTCATCCCCTTTTTGATTCTGACATGTTCTGATGTCCAGCTCTGTGAACCATTGGGCTCCTTTCAGTTTGTCAAGCAGGTCTCCAATGAGTGGGAGTAGGTAATAATTTTTTATGGTTCCATCATTTAGGTATTAGTAATCTTGGCATAGTCTGAGCACATCAGTATCCTTTTTTGCAATGAAGAAAAATGGTGAGGCCATTGGTGATTTTGACAGCTGGATATATCCATTTTATAGGTTTTCCTTGATGAACTCATTGAGTTTCTTTTGCTCTGCCAGGGTTATGGGGTATACCTTGCAATCCTTGGGGACAAAGTCAGGTTTTAGGTATATGGCATGGTCCCATGGCCTGGACTCAGGGAACTGTTCTGACATGGATTTTTTGAACACTTTTCTGTAGTCCTTGTACTAATCTGGGAGGAGGTCATCAAGGGTTTGCTCAGCCTTTCCTTGCTCATTTCCATGGGTCAATCTTTGGGAGATGGAGGTTTTTGCTCAGATGTATGTCATGTTGGAAAAGGCATAGTGCCTGGTAAGTTGAGAGTGGGTGGTCTGGCCAATTCATTGGGGTGTTAGGTATCTTGGTGTGGCTATATCATGTTTATTTGTTAAGGGTGGGTCTTTTTGCTTGAATACATCAATGACTGACTCCCCCCATATGTATGCAAGCAGGGTGTCCAATTCCTCCTCCTGGTTTTTCTCAGTGCAAGAGCTTGCCTCATTTTCAGATGCAAGCTCTTGCAGATCCTCACCAGGGGTCTCTGGGGTTGCAGTGTCTTTTGGTGTGATTTTATTGTCTAGGCCTTTATCCATTACTAACTCCCTTCTTAATTGGTCATCAGATGTGGGTCACCTCAACATTTTGTGAATCTTCTTCATCAGGGGCTCACTAGCTGGTTTGAACAAGAGAATACCCTTTTTCCAATTAATGACTAAATTTGCCTTCTAAAGCCAGAAAAACCCTAGGATGGCTCTCTCTTTTCCTAGCCCAGTGATTAAAAACTTTGTCTTTTCCATCCTCCTGGCCACTGTCATTGTGAGGTCAATGTAATGAGAAATTGTTCCATTCTTGTTCAGTGTTCCATCAACCTTTTTTGCAAATATTTTCTGGGGTAAGGATAGTCTCTTTAGATGGTATTTCTCAACTAGCCATAGGTGACAAAAGTTCCTCCTGCTCCGGAGTTGATCAGGGCTTAAATTTCAACATTTTTGTTTCCTATAGTGAGATGAATTGGGAGGTGCATAGATTCACTACTCACTTCTAATAATACAGAGGAAACTACCACTTTTGTGGGTTCCACCATCAATGTGTCCCACTATTTCAAAAACCCTCTTTGCCCATAATGTTCAGCACTGCTTCTTTGTCTTCAGTGCTTAGTTTATTTAACAATGCCTGGATTTATTTGTATTGCTATCAGAAAGTCCTCTTTATTTTGGTCCTCTTCTTCATCTCTTCTTTCTTTTCACTTGGGTCTTTTCCTCCTTTGTGATAAGATGCCTGATGCCCAGTCTTGTGGCAGAAAAAACACTTTCCTTTCTTCATATGTTCAACTCTTTCTTGATAAGTGAGTCAGGTGGTGTCAATATCCATTGCATTCAGATCCTTGTATGCGCCTCCTCCTCCTCCTTTGCTATAAGTTCTTTCTCTGATCACTTTTACCCTTAATAAATGCCCTTCTGCTCTTGCTGCCTGTGTATACCATCCTTTGATCATGTCAGCGGGTTTTCAATTGCAAATACTTTTTCTAGGAATTTGTTGTTTAGTCCATCAATGAAGTATTCGATAAGGGCATTGTCTTCTTTGATTTTGGTTTGGAAGGCAAGAGTCTTGAACTGTGCAATGTATTCATCGACCCCTTTTGCACCCTGCACTAAGCTTCTCAGCTGGTTTGTGCATTTCCTGCATCATCAATAGGGAGGAAGGCATTTCTAAATCTGTTGATGAATTCTTGGAGGTTGTCACAAGGTATTCCCCCCCAGTATTTTTCTTCTAGATAGGCCTGCTTCCATCTGCTTGCTGTCCCCCCACTCATGTAGAACAGTATGAAGAGAATTTTCTGTCTGTCATTCTCAAAGTCACTGGAATTTGCATTGATGTATGTTCCACATTCCAGGATGAAGAGCATGATTTTTGTCCAGTCTCTAGCAAAGTCAGTTGGTGCTCGAATCTTTATTCCCCTATGCTTCAGCTCTGTAAGGGCAACCTCAAAGCCTCACTTAATAGTGAGCTGACAGAGGGGAATCCAAAGTTAATACTATACTACATAGTACAGACACTTTAGGTGCACCTAACAGAGGGGAATCCAAAGAGAAAACTCTAAGGACCCATCTGTCTATGCCCAGTATATGTGATAGAGCCAAAAATTAAATAGTAAGTCAAAAATAGCAAAAGGCAGAAATAGGCAGATCAAGCTACAGGATGATATCACCTTGATGGGTAAACATCCAGAAGGGGTCCTGCCTCTAAGAATAGAACTGTCAATATGTACCAACATGGAAAAAACCAAAATATAATAATAAAATAGGAATAAATCATAGAAAATTATAGAAAAGGCAGAATAGGGTGAAATAAAATATATATAAAAAATGGGATGAATGCAGAAAATTGCCAAGACACCTGGGGTGCCTTTCTTTTTTTTTTACATCACCAACCTTCTATGATGCATTGCCCTGATGCATTTGAAACCATATTTGCCCAAAGATGGATGCTTGGATGCACTGAGGTGCAGAAGAATGTTGCTAGTGGAACTCCCTGACCAGTCGTGGGGAATTCACATTGGACTCTGGGACCCAGGAGTTCTTCTTATACCCATAACCCTTCCAGTGTACCAGGTATTCGAGTTTACCTTGATGTAAGTAGCTGTCTAAGATGGACTCGACCTCATACTGAGGGTCGCCTTCGATAACTGTAGGCAGTGGGGGAGGTCATGTCATATGTCCAGAGAATGGATCTGTGGGTGCAGGCAGCAGCTTTATGACATGGAAGACAGGGTGGAGTCTGGACATCAACTGTGGTAGCTGTAGGCCATAGGCCTGTAGCCTGATGCATCTAGTGATGAGGAACAGTCCAAGAAAGCAGTGGGTGAGTTTCTTGGATGGATGTGTGGTGGAAATGTCACTAGAGTTGAGATAGACATAATCACCAACCTTATATGTGGGTGTGGGTGAGTGATGCTGATTGTAGAAGCATGCCATGTCATTCTTTGCCTTGGCCAAAGCTGACTTCACCTCCTCCAAAGTGTCCTTCCTCCACTCTGTGAACTTATTCACCATCTCCAAGTGCAAGGGTGCTTGTCAAAATTTGAAGCCCATGCATGGGTGTCACCCTGTGTCTAGGAGTAAGGGAGTTTGTTGGGTGAAAGAGTGGACATGATTGTTGCATCCAAACTTGGCCATGGGGAGGAGATCTTTCCAATCGTCCTGTTGCTCATTGTTGAAGATACAGATGTACTGCTCCAGTTCTTTGGTTGATGCATTCTGTCTGTCTGTCTGTCTGTGGGTGGTAGGCAGTCGAGGTGAAAAGTTTGATCTTCAGCAGATGGTACAGCTCTCGGGTGAACTCTGCAATGAATTGTGGTCCTTGGTCACAGAGGAATGCACCAGGCAGTTTATGGAGCTTCCATACATGGTGCAAGTAGAGTCGAGACACTCCAAGTGCCATGACAGTCATATATGTGGGGATAAAATGAGATCGCTTCCCAGCAGAGTTGACTGTACACATTACCACATCAAACCCATTGGACTCTGGTAGTTCCACCATGAAGTCCACACTGACAATGTCCCAATAATTTTCTGGGACTGGAAGGGGATGTAACTCACCCATGGGTTTGCACTGCAGCATCTTGGTGCATAAGCAGAGATCACAGGTATGACAGTACTGACCAATGAGTCAAACAATCTGAGGCTACCAATAATTTTGTGATATAAGCTCCAGCATCTTCCAATGTCTAGGGTGACTGGCAATGAGTGAGTTGTGGTGCTGAGTGATAAGTCATCATTGTAACTGGGAATCGTTAGGGATATAGGTGTGGTCATGGAAGTATAGAATGTCATCCTTTTCTGCCCACTCTGCCTCATGAAGTGAAGCCATGGATCCCTTCCTTAGCTCCTTCACTGCCAGAGCCACAGCATCCTCATGTAAACTGCTATGATTCACATGATGAATGTCATGTAGGATACTGTGCTCCTTGCCCTCCAATGCAATGCCTTCTAGTGCACAGACTGTGAACAGATCAGGTTGCAACAACATGATACCTTGATTGTCACTGCTCCCATCCCCATAATCTGGATGGCAGGAGAGGGCATCAGTCTTCCTCATGCTGTGACCTAGGAGATGATGTAGGAAAAAGTCAAACCTGGAGAGGTAAAGGGACCAGTGGGCTTGGTGACAATTAAGTTTCTTGGCAGTCATGAAGTTCTTGAGGTTCTTGTGGTCCGTCCAGATCTTGACCTTATGTTGAGCACCCTCAGGAAATGTTGCCACTCCTCCAATGCCCACATTATTGCCAGCATCTCCTTGTCATGGATCTCCTAATTGCATTCCACAGCACTGAGACTCTTCAAGTAGAAGGCAATGGAGTGCCACTTCTGGTCCTCAGCAGACTGTTGGGACAACACTGTGCCCATCACAAAGTCCAAACTGTCAGCTTCTACATAGAAGGGAAGCGAGTCATCAGCAAAGCTTGAAGTGAAAGTGACCATCTCTTTGGGCTTCTTGAATGCCTCCTGCAGTGCATTCCCCCACTTTCATCTGCTAGTGAGGTCAAATAGTGGACAGGCATGGTGGGAAAAATCTATAATAAAGTGCCGATAGAAGTTGATGAAGCCCAGGAAAGACTGCACCTCTTTCTTGTTTGTGGGTGTGGGCCAGGTTGTAACACTAGCAATCTTGACTGGATCCATGTCCACCTGTCCATCTAATATAATCAGGCCCAAGTACTCAATCCATGTCTTCTCAAACTCGCACTTGTCATGATGAAGGTATAGTTTGTGCTGCCAAAGACACTCCAGTACTAGGCACATGATTTGATGATGTTCATCGAGGTCTCAAGTGAAGGTGAGGATGTCATGAGATAGACACAGACAATGCCTTCCAGTATGAGATTGTGGAAGATGTCGTTCATCATGGTCTGAAAGGTGGCAGGACTATTAGTGAGACCAAAGAACATGACAAGCGATTCAAAAAGACCACAACTCGTGTGGAAAGCTGCCTTCCACTCATCCCCTTTCTTTATCCACACATTGTTGTGACCCCAATGGATGTTGAGCTTGGTGAAGTAATGTGCTCTATGGAGTTGGTTAACAAGTTCAGATATGAGGGGTAGCAGATAATGGTTTTTGACTGTGATGTTGTTGAGGCATCAATAGTCTTGAACTGGTCAAAGTGACCAATCCTTTTTCTTGACAAAGAAGAAGGGTGAGGCCATGGGTAATTTAAAAGGGCAGATATGACCTGAAGCCAAGTGTTCACTGATAAACTTGTCGAGTTGTCACTGTTCTTCAGGGGAGAGAGGATAGACCTTGCAAGAAGAGGGCATGGCACCCAGCATGAGCTCAATTGCATGATCCCACAGCTTACAGTTAGAAAGTGAGTTAAAGGATTTCTTGGAGAAGACATCCTTAAAGTCATGCATGTGAGGGAGTACAGAGTCAGCAAAGGATTTGGGTGCACTGTTCTTATGAAAGGCCTCCATGAGGCACTGGGAGACATTCAAGGTAGCATGCACCTCATGCGAAGGATTAATAGCAGTGTAGAAAATTCAGTCACCTTTCTCAATCTCCTCCACCTCCTCTTCATCATTGTCAGAGTCAGGTGCAAGATTTGGAATGTCTTCCAAGTCCACATCAGCCACAGACATTGGACCAGCACAACATTTTCGAGTGTGCTGTAAGAGGACCTTTTGCCCTGGACATTCCTGTCTGCTTTCAGTAAAGCAAGTATGACAACAAGAGGAACAATAACTCATCATGACTTTACCTGTCATCCAATCACCCTCAGGATTATGGTCATGAAGCCATGGGTAGCCCAAAATTGCCTCCTGCTTCCTCAGTTGTGTCACTGCAAAGAGAGCCCATTCACTATGATCCTTGTACTTGAGGACTAGGTCGACAACCTCTCAAATCACCCTGGCTTTATTTGGGGAGCCATCCACATTGTAGACAGGTATGGGTCGAGATAGTGAGCAGGTATTAATTTGTTCTTGTTGAACCAGGTGCAAATCAATGAAAAGGCCCATGGCATCCGAGTCCAAAAGAGCAGAGACACCAAGTACTTGCCCTGTATCCATGGTTTGCAGCTCAATCTTCAATTCTAGGGATCATTGGGAGGGGGTGGACACCACAATGTACTTGCATTGTAGCTTATGCTCCCAAGATTTTAGTCTGGGTAGATAGAGGGAAGGGGAGGAAGGGATAGGCACATCTTTAGCCACTTCAGAGGGGTCTGAAGAAGAAACAGTCATAGAATAAGATTTATCCTCTAGTAAATCAACAGACAGAACTTTAAAGTGGTTATGGACAGGCAACGAGGGCATACTGTTCACTCGTCACAGGCAAAAAAATCCTGTTCCTCTGCCTCTTCCTCTTTAACTTCCTCTTTCTCCAGGCCTTCAACATCCACCAGTGCCAACAGGACTTGGAAGAGCTCATTGTGATCTTCAGGTGTGAGTTTGCAGATGTCTTGGCAGTAGGGACAATTTTGACCCATGTGTCCAGTTTCCCCACAGCAGTAGCAGAGGTCTAGCTGGTGAGCTCAACTACAAGCTACATTGACATCTATTGGAGCAGGGGTGTTGGAGCTCAATGCCATGGGTTGGCACATAGGAATGGGATTGGGATGAGGGAGTGGTCGATTAAAGGTGTGGGGTGCATGGGTGGTGATAGGAGTGTGGAAGGCCACAGTAAATGCCCCATTTGTGAGTCAATTGTCGTCACAGAGTGAGGCAGCCTTGTACCAAGCATTTATATCATCGTCTGCTGGGCATCCCTCCAACATCTGTGCAATCTGGTACTGAATTTCCTGATTAAGACCTCGATGAAACCTCACCACCATGGGCAACCCACTCCCATACCTCGCCATGTCCACCAAGTCTTAAAATTCATTGATGTAGTCATCCACAAATCAATGCACTTGGTAGTAGGAAGTAGATTCAAAATAAATTTTAGCAGCATTGTCCATGAATTGGTTTGGACATAGACTGATGTACAACTTGCAGGAATTGAGGAAGGCATGCCCCTGTGAATGTGCACCATTGAATTTGGTGGGGGGTATGGGTTTAATGCATGCATCTTCACTTGGCCACATTGGGTGGTGTGTGCATGCTTGGCATGCTAGGGGTCAAAATGGGCAGTGTGGGGTTTGACTGAAGGTTTCAATGGTAGATGTGAGTGTATCAATTTGCACATGAATTCCAGCAACGTCGCCTTCAAGTGCATCCATGGCACTAGGTGGTGGATCGGGTGAAAAATGGTGCACCCTAAAGGTGGGAGTGTCTGGGATGGCATGTAGGGAGTCTGTGGAGCTCTGGGAGTCGTTTTCTACTCTGTACCTGCCTATCTTGGCAGAGTATCCTAGATTTCAAGCCTTAAGAGAGAGTTTTCTACTGTAAGGGCAACCTCAAAGCCTCACTTAATAGTGAGCTAACAGAGGGGAATTCAGAGTTAACATTATACTACATAATACAAACACTTCAGGCACACCTAATGGAGGGGAATCCAAAGAGAAAACTCTAAGGACCCATTCGTCAATGCCCAGTATATGTGATAGAGCCAAAAATCAAATAGTAAGCTAAAATAGCAAAAAGGCAGAAATAGGTGGATCAAGCTGTGGGATGACATCACCTTGATGGGTAAATGTCCAGAAAGGGTCCTGCCTCTAACAATAGAACTGTCAACATGTACCAACATGGAAAAAATCGAAATATAATAATAAAATAGGAATAAAATCATAGAAAATCATAGAAAAGGCAGAATAGAGTGAAATAGAATATATAAAAATATGGGACAAATGCAGAAAATTGCCAAGATGCATGGGGTGCCTTCCTTTCTCCTTACAAAAACACTCAGTGTTTCTATGCCCATGAGCCCCACCTCGAGCTCCAGGAATGATCCCACGCTACAGGATGACTTGACATACCTACTTTTTTACCCAACCTCTGACTATCATGACTCCTGACTACATACATCACTGCAACTATCCTTGGCATGCTCTTTGGGAGTGTGCTTCTCACCATGATAACTGTGGCATTCTATAATATTCTCATTCTTCTGTACACTTTATCGAGCTTGAACCACTACCTCGACCCACTGCAATGTATACCTACAATCAGAACTGAACATTGGATGAGGCAATCAGGAGGAGAGCAGAACCCTTCGACCCTATGAGGACAATTAGATAATTGGTTTTGTGGGGAAATGAAACCATAGGAGGGGGGTAATGTTACAGTGTTGATATATGACATATATGATGTAAATCGGTGATCACACAGATAATAATATGTGGGGATAACTTTGATGGCTTATGGCACTGAGGAAGTAGGTGCACAAGAGGATTAGTCTTATTTATGTTTCAACCTTAATTTATATACAACATAAAATGTCTGATATTATGAGATACTCCACTTGTCACTGCACAGACCATAGCCTCAACATACAGGTTGTCAGGAAGGGCATACATTCAACAGAAGTAGGCAGAAGGTATGCGATGGATGGCACATTTTGCTTTTCTTTCTTTTTCTCTCACAATGATATGCATCCATTCTATCGTTCCACATATATGACTAGGCATTCCCTATTGTTCCCCTCATCTCTACCTCACACTATTGTGTTTGTCCTCATATCATTTCTTATTGTCCTTTTTGTCTTACTACTGGCTGACATTCTCACCCTCTTCACTTCTATTGTCGACACTCTTATGGAAATTTCATATGATTGTGCTATATATTATGCTCAATAAATGGAACAGGTCTCTAGCTTGACCTGATCTCACTTCCAAAGACTCTGGTCTTAGGAACCTTGAAAGTCATCCTCAACAGAGAAGCTCAAGAGCTCCTTTCCATCTCAACAAATGAATTAGAAAGAGTTGCAGAGACCATAATATTTTGAGTTCACTAGGAGGCAGTTTCCAGTATGGCTCTCCTTTGCAATGACAATCAACTGTCTGCCACATTGGTCTTGACCTGCAGACTCCAGTTTTTGCACATGGGCAGTTCTATGTGGCGGTTACATCAGTTTACAGCATCACAAGTACAAGTGAGGAGGCTATAACAAAAAATATTGTATATAATGAAGTACTATTGGATGAGATTGTACATAAGATTTTTGTAAATACTGTATTATCATTTCAATACCATAGCATAGCATGTACATAGATACCATGAATATAAATGCCACTGTGCAAGGTAAATTACGTCTGCTACTTGGACCTGCGTAAACGGACTTTAAACTCGAAATTTTCGGTCCGAGTCCCGTGTCGTCATGGCCAAAATAAGCATAATGTCCTCTTTGGCCAATGCACGCACGACTTTAATTGAAACATGCATCCCACAGAAGTTCGATGGTGGTGTCCACGCTGTTACCTTTCAACCAAAACCAACCAGAAAAAACGAAGATAAATATGTGGTTCAGCATTGGGACGACATAGTCGGTCCGCCATGGTTGTTTCTTGCGGTTCTTGATGGTGAGTTCAAGTTTCTCCCAGCTCAATTCGTATCAACATACCTTTTTTCTAGGTCATTCTGGTGTCCATGCAGCGGAGTATACAGCACTTCATCTCCCACACCTCATTCACGCGGCCTTACGCTCCAAAGTAGGACAGTACAAGTCAAGAAGACTGAATCCGGATTCCATTTCGAAGCTTCTCAATTCACAAATAAGAAAATTCGACCGCGAGATTGGACAAGCAGTGGTTAAACTTTGTCCCAAGCCTGAAGATATTGATGACGAGCTGGCCCAAGCGCTCTTCGACGGACCCCATATGCCCACACTGCGTCGAGCGATGTCAGGTACTACATTTACAGGAGCACTCATTGATGGGGAGAAACAGAATATGTGGGTCGTCGGTCTTGGAGATTCATCGGCAGGTAGGTAAGCTACCACGCCAACCATTCTCCGCTAAGTCTTGTCAGTATTATCTAGGACACTACCAACCGGTACCCGCGACGGAGAAAGATTACTCCAATTGCACAACACAAGCACTCCCACCGAGTATGCTCGAGTAGCTTTGGCCCACCCGTCGAGTGAAAAGAACCTCCTTCTTCACAACCGCGTCTTGGGTTCAACTACCTTTACAAGAGGTACTAGTTCTCCCCCGTCTGTCACGCCTCTTTCTCGTCCTCACTATTCCTTTTTTTCAAGCCATCGGCGACTTCCATTTCAAACTCTCATCCGAATACTCGAAACGAATATTCGTGAAATCTTCCTCGGAATGGTCGGAGTATATGCGTACCGGTGTTACCACCTACAACCTCACTCCGCCGTACATCAAAGCTTCTAGTGAAGCACGCCACTTTGACCTTACGTCAATGCGTGAGCTCAGCCCGATACTACTGCTATACACCGATGGCGTTGATGCTATCGTAAATGGCGCCGCTCTCTTCCGCCAAGAGAATCCTTGCCGACATGATCCTGCAACTGTGATGGGGGCACTGCTAGGGGATAATATCGACCAGCGGTTTATGCGAGATGTCTTCGACCATGAGGTGGAGTTGAAATGGCATGGTCAGAGTAACCGAGCTGTTGAGCTCCTCGGAAACATCCTGGCTGGGACAGACCCGGATAGACTTATGCAAGTGTTGAACCCGGAGTTGCTTAGTGACGACAACGAGAGAGATCTTTATGTAGACGACACAACTATTGTTCTGTGCCCATTAACCTGAGCAGTATTGCTACCCATGTTTCATATCGTATACTAATACAATCCCAAGTCAGGGTGAGGTTCCTCGTTGGTCAAATCAGTGACATAGCTGGAAAGCACTGGCCAGTTAGCAAGCAGGAATAACTAACATGGGAATCATCCACCTGAAATTAGCCACTCTTGTTGCGTCGATGATCCTCGACGTGATGGGTTTTCGAAAGATTAGGTGTAGAGCCCGTCGCAAGGGGAGTTGACGGAAATTGTGAAAGGAGGGCTGACCCAATACTACTTTGCGACGTTTGCGACATGTTTGACGGACTGGTTGGCGGGGTGGACTCCGGGGATGCAGAAGACAAGCTGCTGCCTCCGGATGAGCCTGAGCTTGAGGATTTGGAAGATGCAGAGTCACTCATGGTGACAAAGCAATCCTATCGATTCAAGTGGGGAAAATGATCCTCCACTCACGAAGAGAATATTCAATGTTAGTTGGGAGAACGAGAACGAGATGTGTTGGAGTCAGAACAAGTCACTTTGTACTTATCCCAATGTAGGTAAACACAATCATCGCATTTCTTCCATCGAAATTGCTTTCAGGCTGAAGAGAAAGATAGTAGATACCGGATTTCGCATCTGATTTCGAGTTTGAACTAAGGCTCCAACTGTTCTATCTATATAACGATCTTATACAGTTTATACTGTATGTATATGTTTATATACATATAGGTGTACACAGCAGTTATACAGTACATAGATTGTCAATGGCCATGTGACCCATTACTATACCCTGTGAACAGGGATATGCAACAATAGTGGCAGGAACTGGATCATCTCTTGGGTATTATGTGGTGGGTATACTGGCTGTTAGTAGTAGCATGACAGGAATTGGGATATGCAGGTGTACATATACGTTGCACTACTGCCACCTCCTTGCACCTCAGGTCATGTAACATGTTATAGTATCAAAATGAACCCCTAACATTCCATTTGGGTGGGGGGGAGCTGAATAATCATTGAAAGAAAATAGCCCACTAATATTTAGAAGAGCAGTGAAAACACTTTACAAACACTTACCTATTGTATTTGAGGAGCCAAAGGTCCCAAAAGTCAGACAGAATTGGCAGCTATCATTCATAAATGATTCATGCCACAGATTCATGCATGATATGGCACTTTTGCAGCCAAGATGGTTATGTTTCAGATGGTAGTAGGTCATGTTGCCATTCACAGAGACATGATGAGGGAAGGAAGAGAAATGGGACTGGTGTGTTGAATGATTAGTTTTGTATGGTGAGCCCAGAAGAAAATAATAATGTTAGTATTTCAACTGTGTATGTCAAGTGTATATCTGTTTATTAAACAGTATATAGATGGTTATACCATTTAGACAACTGTTTATGTATACTTGGCCTTTGAGGAGTATACATAAACTAAACAGTTTGAGCTTTAGTTCAACTTTGAACTTGCATGTCCATCTGTTGGAGCAGACTACATACGCTGCACAGAGGAAGAGGCGACACATTCCTTATAACCTACCTGGGGTTTAGTTAGTCTTAGAGCTAGGGTTTAGCAGAGGTAAGAACACTGTATATCTACTACAGTACAGGTTCTCCTTATATACATAATAGTAAGGATGTCACATGACTCAGGAATGTGTTTACCACATGTATGCGCAGTAAGCACAGTAACATGTGTGTGCTGCATGCATTGCCTCATGTATGCAGCATGCATCAGAATTTAATTTCAACACCATCAATAATACCAACACTGGCAAGGGCTCTTTGGTAGCTCCAGTTTTGAAAATAAAATGTCCTGATCTCGAAAACAGCCAATTTGCCTGATTTTGACTTTGGGGCAGATTTGTAATGTTTGGCTGCAGTCCAGTTTCAAAATGGCACTTGTCACATTGTGCCATTCTTGTCCTTGGCACATTCTGGCCCTCCCCCTTCTGCTCATTTTCAATATTGTAACCTACTATGCCTATCAGTCAAGAAAACCTACCACCCACTACCTCTTTAAACTTGAAATTCCAGGGAAAGGAGCCAAACTGAACAGCAAACCCACTAGCATTTGACTAGCACCAAACAGCAAAAACCCAACCCCCTGCCAAAACCTCCCAAGCAGATGAAATGGAGTGATGAGAACTCTTGCTGAACTAATCTGAATTCTCACTGAACAGCAGGTGGCTGGAAACCAAGCAGATAATGCATGGAAAGGCTGTGTTTGGACCACTGCAGAACTTGCATGACTCAGAACTTGTATTGGGTGATGCAAAGAAGGATGCAATCAAATGCAATGGCCATTGGGACAAGGTGTGCATATCCATATCTTTTCTTGTTAACATATGCTTTCAAGCTCAAAGCTGAGTTCCCTGCTGTTCAATGCCTTTGAGGGCAATCAGGCTGGTCCTGGGGTGAAGCCTGACACAGGGTAACTGCTCCTGATGATATTTGGGATGCCCACATTGCAGTATGTATTCCAAAATTTGGATGCACCAGTATCTAATGGCTTATTTGGGGGTAGGCTCATCCTGAAGATAAGAAATGGTGCAGCCAATCCTTTCCTCTTTATGATGAGATTCTCCCACTCATTGAGGGTAGACATGCCACTGGTGAGCTTGCCTGGCACATTCCTGAGATGCATGCTTCATCTGTGGCTGGGTCCAACCTCAGAGAGGATGTTGTGGAGAATGGACAAGACCATCAGAATTTGACTGTGCCTGATGATGGCAACTTCAGCAGCTGGTCACCTTCAACTCCCCCAATGGTAAGTTCATGTCCCTGCACACCACCTTGATACTCATCATTTTTTACCCTCAGGGACCACTTGTCATGCCATCCATAACCACAGGCAAAAAGTGGCCTGCCACACCTCTGTGAACTGCATCCACCACAAAGTGTGCACATACTAAGGTCAGTGGCCCTGGTGCAGTGGCTGATGTTGCTGATGCACTCTGGGACGTTGCTGCAAAAATGAATGCAGACTTAGAAGGAAATCCAGACTAGAAACTCCTCAATGATGCACTGCAGCAATTCATGTTGTGGCCCACAAAACCTCTATCTGGAGGCAGAGTAGAATACCATGAAAATGCTGGTTGCAAAGAGCAGCTTCATTCCAGTTGACCCAGGATGTGAGTTCCCAGAAGTCAATGTTATACTTGACTATACAGCCCCCTTTTTTCATTGTCAGTTCAGAAAGGGCCTTTTCTGCATCCCCCAAAGGGTCATGAGAACCAAAGTTACTCTCTAGTTTCCTGAGGAATATTTCATAGTTCCACATCCAATGAGTAGAACCCATTAGGGTGACACCCATGGAGGCTGTTAGCTATGCCATGCAGGTTCTCTCTACAAGAAGATAAAGGAACAAGCACATGATGCATGGATTGATGGGGTGATGGGAAAGGTTATTAATAGGTGGGTTGGTTGAAGTAGGCCAGTCACACACTAGAGTTAGGTGGAATACCTAAGAGAACACAACTGGGGTTCTCCTAGGGGTGTATTTAGTTTATATACTATGTTACACTTTGTTGTACAATGTGATGCATGAGAAAAAAATATTCTCATGACTCATGCCAATGTAATATTCATAATACTAAAGAGAAAAAATAAATAAATTTTGTAATATTACATGTATGTAATGCAAATGTTTCCTAACAATTGGGTCATTAAGGCCAGGTTCAAACCAGCTGAGTGCTGATCCCTGGAGGTAGGAAATAATGAACAGGATCTTCTTTTTATCAGAGGCAAAGACTTGAGGACAATCATGAAAGTGGAGATTACATGAGACTAGAAAGTCTTAGAGTTTTCAGGGGTTGGAACTGTCAAATGTGTCATGTTCCCAAACTTTAATCTTTTTGGGGTTGGGTACTTGGTTCTGCCAGAGAGTACAGAGTCTGTCTGAGAGGTCAGAGAGAGCATTGAGAAATCTATTTTCTGGGTCAGGGTTTCCACCTACAGGAGGTTGATCTCCAGGATCATCAGAATCAGGGTCATTCCCAGGGCCATCAAGACTATTAGGATCTTTGGGTCCACCAGGAAGTTCACCCTCTTCTCCTGCAACTTCCTTGTCAGGGGGATTAGGTTGCCTATTGTCTTCTGCATACTTGAGTGGAGTAGAAATCTGAGGGGTTTCTGAAGGCTGATGCATAGACATAATATTGGTACTGGCAGATGGTGCTCCACTATTCTTAGAAGTGGAACCCCTTCTGGATGTTTACCCATCAAGGTGACATCATCCCACAGATTGATCTTCTTTTCGCTATTTTTAGCTTACTATCTCTATCACATATACTGGGCATCGACAGATGGATCCTTAGAGTTTTCTCTTTGGATTCCCCTTTGTTAGGTGTGCCTAAAGTGTCTGTATTATGTAGTCTAATATTAACTTTGGATTCCCCTCTGTTAGCTCACTTCTAAGTGAGGCTTTGAGGTTGCCCTTACAATATACATGTAATTTGCAAACTGAAGACTAAGGCTAAGCTACAGGCACTTAAATAATGAAGGCCAGAAGAATAATGGAAAAGGCAGAAGTTTAATAATGGGTCTTGGTAAGTGTCCATGACCAAAATTGGTAAGACTGTATTAGGAATAAAGTGAGTAATGGAAATGATTACTAAGGCATGTGACAACTTGTCTGATGACTAAAAAGTGCTGTGGCCAGTATGCCAGCAGAGAAGGTCAGAAAAGAGTCGGAAAAGAATCAGGAATTATCAGGAATCTGATCAGGTGAAAGGGGTCTTGACAAGTGACACCAACATGTCTCCAAGGTTTTAGCCCTCCTTTTCAAACCAATTCCTTCTTCAACTTGTGGAAACCATACTTTCAGAGACCGTATTGTCCATTAGCCTATCTGAGTGTCCATCTATCATCTCGTTTACCCATGCCCAATAGCACAGATGTATGATAAGGTTCAGGATTGTACTGAGCCTCCAAAGTCTGAAGAACAACCCCCACAGTTGCGAGAGTGATCACGGTGGCTACGAGAGCCTTCTGATGGTGCACAACCTCATCTGCTGGTGCATGGAGAGACAGAGGAGAGGGGCAACATACCATGGTGCTGCCACGTTCCATTGCAATTGGCAGTATACTTTATTTTATTTTCTTGTTCCCACAATATTTTTGAAATCAGCATATTTTATTGATTGGCAACTCAAAATTATTGACAGTTACTGAACAGGGCTTTAAGTAAATTTGAACAAATAAACAATTTTGGATTGACCTTAATAATTGACTATGTATTTAGTGTCCCCTTGAGTAAGTCCTCAATAATCGGCAATTTAATGGTGTAATAATCACCCTACTTTGACCGCTACATGGGTGTCACAAGATCCTTCGTCAGCATAGTTTCCAGATGCCGCCCGTAATTTCAACACCTTTGGACTTTCTCCCGCTTCCATGGCTTTGCCCTCAAGACGGCCCAGATAATCAACTAATACGAATGCACGATCTCGACAATCACCAAGTCCGGCCTCTCCACATGTTTACGCCTACCTCCACCAACGACATCTTCCATCAAGATTGAAGAATCGCTAATCTCTCCTCGGGAGACTGTTGATCGACAACTCAATTACGGATAATAATATTTACTACCCCAGCACCCACCCCCGCCATTGCGAGCAGTTGATGATACAAGCTTTAATACTATTAGAATGCATAAAAAGCTACCAGTTGCCCCACCATTCTGATGCACACAAGAAAATCTATTCTAGAGATACAGTGCAGTCAGACTGAAACCTGAGGCACGCCTTCCCTCCACTGCTCCATACGCTGGGTGTCTATCATCTGGCAAAAGAACGAGCCAAACGTGGCCATCGGGAACCGAAGAAGTAACAGACCCGGAAGGGGAGGCTGGCGAAGATATGTCCGAGTCAAAACTAAACGCTTGTGCGCAACACGTGATTTTCGGCAAACACCGGCGTGGGACTTGTGTCTCCCGCGGCGCACCACAAATGTCGCGCCCATCATCTCTCCTGATAAGCATGCTATTTCACTCATTCTTGACCCTTTTCCTTCGCTTTTTTGGTAGATATCATTGATATATGTAGTGATAGTAATAATGAATGGCTATTTCCACTTTTACAGCTATATCTAGCCTATAGCCAAGTATTCTTCTTGAGTTTGAGGAGAAGGAAGGGTCTCTTCTCTTCATAGTGGAGCTATGCATGTTGAATTATATATGCTTATATACATGACTGGGGATGGCTCTAGATCAGTAGGGAAGAGGAGGAGCAGGGGGTGTGAGACAGGGTACTGTCTACTGGGCTTATGCCCCCTCTACAAACAATGTATAGTGGTGGAGGTATATATTCAGAAGTGGGGATTGATGTAGGGAGAGCTGGAAACAAGGTGCTTTTTGTCAATGCCCTCAAGAAGAATGCTTGGCTAAGGGCTAGGTATTAAATTATTATTAGTAACTATATAGCTGTAAAGGTGCAAATAGCTGTTCATTATTACTATAACTACATATATCAATGATATCTACAAAAAAAGCGAAGATGGACGCGGAGACATTCCTGTTAAGGTCGATCGAATGAACCACGTTCTCAGTTGCGACATACGATACAGCGCTCGAGCAGGCCAATGTCATTCTACGTTATTTCTTGGGTATTTCCACACAGTATCCCCTCGTGTATTTTATCGCTAACCCGATCTTCGCTTCGCACAGGATCAGGACGAGTACAGCTAGCACGGGGTTTATTGGGGATGTTACCCCCTGAGCTAACGACTCTTGAGAGCCGGAGGAACGTGCGACGGAGTATGGCAGTTTTTCATGATTTGGGAGACGTTGGAACGGGTGGTGGAGTACCAGGCGAGGGATGTGCCTGGGATGGGGAGGGAGGCGAGGGCGGCGTGGTTGGCGGATTATAAGGTGGTCTTTATGGTTTTTCTGTTATGGAGTTCCTACGTTTCTGATGCGTGGAATTGGGGTTGTAGGCCGTTATTGAGGAGGCGAGGGATTAGATTACCAAGTTGTTGACTTCGGAGTGGTTGGTTACGGATGTGGAAGCTGGTGGTGGTATTTTTTTTTTTTTTCATTTAGTTCGGCGTTTGAAAATTTGATTTTTCAATTTAGGAGACCGTCGTCGACGGGAGCTCATCTGGATTCGCCAGATCTACATCCCAGAGCTTATCATCCGATTACATGTCCTCGTCTAGACACTGGATACCCACGTACGTCTTTTCCTTCCTGTGCTTGTGTATTTGTCATCTTTTCTATATCTTAGGAACCTGAAGCAGGCGCTGGAACTGGCGAATGTGGTCGCGGATTCCAGGTATAAGTTATATGAGGATTTCGCAGGTGAGGACGGGCGGCGGTTGGGAGATTATCTGGGAGCGGTGAGGCAGAGTGTGCTTGGAGGTTTGGAGGGGGGCGGGTCGGATCCATTTAGGGTTTTATTATCTTGATGCTTGAAGGAGTTGAGGTTGGCAGGTAGTTTGATGGAGGACCTGGAATGAACTACGTCTTTTTTTTGCTGCAGGCTCGTGCTCCTTGGACGTTCTTTGCATTCTTCTGCAGAGTTTTAATGTTCAATACATGCCCGCCCGATATGTGCGTTGAGCTCGAATCATAGCACTTGGCATCTGACCTTGCATGTGATGTTGTCTTTCATACTTGGGTGCTGCTTAGTCTCCCCTAGACAGACCATAAAATTCGTGTTTTGTGACGGGGAAGAGGACAACACTCATATATACAATGAGCTGGAGTCCATATGTTTGGAAAAAAAGAGTGACAATTAAGTGATATATAGAAGTTAGATATGGGGTCAATTCAGAAAACGACACGTCAATTAGCAGGCGTGTCGCGTTTGTTTGGCCTTGCATTTCTTTCACGTGAGCCTATTGCAAGCAAATGTTCGATCAACGGTTTCGACCCCGCAAGTAAAAACAAACTAGGTACTGCTGGGAGTGGTGAAGCACAGACCTTTGCCGTATTCCATCAGATTCGAAGAGGGCGCTCCGAAACATCATCACGATGATTGACAGTAATTAACTGTTCAAATCTTTGTTGACCCACATAACCCACATAGGCCGGAGCCGTATCTAGCACATACCGCTCGAGACCTTACGACAAACGTGACGTACAAGACACCGTACCATGTGCACGTGCCGCCCTCGTTCAATTAAATTTTGTTCTGAGGATCTACATTGCCTCCCGGCCTTCAAGTATTATCTGTAGCGCTCTAGCGATGCAGTATGCCACAACACACGGTTTTACGCATACCACGTTCACGTTCTAATAATAATAAGAATTGGCCGGAAATAGAAACGCTTTATCGAGTTTAAAGCTCGTTTACTCAAGTCCAATGGCGAGCGGTCTGAAATGCGGCGTCGCTTACGCCCGTTTCCTCTCGCACCGCGTGCACATCTTTCATGTTGCACCGCGTTGCACGCCTCCCTTTCTGCACCGCGTGCGAATCATCACACTGCCCGTCCACGCTTGGGTCACGACATACGGCGGGCCCCTATTCCTAGCGAGAAAAAGCGAGATCAGAGACTTTCCCCTTTTTCAGGGTCTCTCTGCAACTCACTCTTTCTCCTAGGTAAGGGCCTCACACTTTAACACTAGTCTCTCTACACGAGCTCATTTTTTACTCTAGTTTCGTCGCCTCGAGTCACATCTACTAGTGTACATTTTTTTTTGATCTCCCACCTCCCTCCTCTATGTACCAGTTTACGAGGTGTACCTCGACGATTCAAATTCAAGTAAAATTGTGACCCTTCGGCTAACCTTTCGGGTTGCCGAAGGAGTCGTTTAGCCTATCTTCTCGCTCTCGCACGTGAGATGCCAACGAAGGTAAACGCCTGCACATTGGAAGTGGCTTGCGCCAGCCAGCGATCGATCGAGTCGTTACAGTTGTTTGTTGTGTTGATCGGGAACAACGAGTCTATTCACTGCTATGCTCATCGTAGGGTTCGTAGGGATCCATTTTTGCTTGTGTGTGTGTGTGTGTTTTTCCGAAGATGTCGGGAGTCTTAACGACCTGGTCATATTGTTTTCATTCGGTGTTCGATGGGGTTGAGAAAATCCCCCTGGCAGACCAACTCCCCCCCAAAAAGCTTAAGTCTCGGTTTCTGCCATGAGAAATTGCATGAACTTACTCCTTATCGTAATTTTTATTTATAGCGAGCAGATGACCTTCTCGATAAACCGTATAGGAGCATATGCCGAGAGACTCAATTGTTTTCGCCATTATCTTCAGTGCGTTGGTAGTCAAAAATGTCCATGTCGGCAAGTTCTAGTGTGCGTACCTTGTCACTGTGATTCACAGCATCTTGGACAACTCCTTATCGCTCTCTTTGAAGAGCGTTCGAAGCACCTGGCGCCCAGGTTCAGTTCCTGAGGTTCCTCCCCCATCTCGGGGAAACGTTGATGTCGAATGACCATCACTGGAGTGTGATACTCAGCGGCCGTGTTAGCCCCACGACATCTGGCTGGAACAGTCAGGTGCGATCATATAGAAATAGACGTCTGAGAGATTGTGGTGGTGTAACGTCAGATTTAGTAGATATGACAAAATCAAAGCAATGTCAAGGGGCTAACACTGGAGCTTAGTTGTAACCGACGCCAAATTTCATCGATTCACTAGAGCACTTCAGCAACCCGTCAAACCTTATTTTTCAGTCGTTCCTGAGCAAATTTCAGTCAAACTTACCGACCGGATCCGGATTTGGGCAAGTTGCCCCGCTCACGTGAATAGAGGTTTGTGGAACAACTTTGAAACTCATTCATTTGCTTGGCCTGACTTCGTAAAGCATTAACAGAGACCTTGTAGTATACGCGCTATTCATTCAACGCGGTCACATGCGATGACAGGTCGACTGGCGATTCCACCTTTTGTCACCTGATTAATGCTTGTTTGAACAACAAGTATGGCGTCCGTGACAGGTCCAAGGGTTCTTCAGAATCGTGGCCGGAGCGGTGTACCTCCAAGCGATCCTACATCTGGATCGGTCACATGGTGATCGTGATCGCAATTGTCTCAATTAGGACAGGCACTCGGACGCGCCGCCGCCGATTCTGATAATAACATTTATTCTGGTGATGATTTGAGTGGGACTGATGAAGACACCTCACCTTGTACAAGAAGCCAGAGTCTATTTGAATTAATAATTCATTTAAATTCTGTTCGCGCCAGCCACCGCCATCATTCCAAGAAAGCTGCAAAGGGAAAGGATAAAACAAAAGCCAGATCAGAGCGCGATAATGATCCCCAAGAGGCAGATGGTGAGTTCAGCCGCTGTTCAAGTTGTCCCATCGATTGATGTGTGCAGATTCAAGTGGTTCCGATGAAGCAGATGCCAACGAAGGCGCGTTTAAGCCTGATAATGGCAATGAGCGAGACCAGGGAAGCAAGGGATCCCTCTTTTCATCGAAAGTAATGACTCGGTCGACGACGAAATTATGACAACTGTCAGTCCAAGTCACAGTCACACTGACACTGCGTCGAAGAGAGCACGTTCTATCTCTACCACTGCTGGAAGCAGTGCAGCTGCATCAAGTTCATCTGTCAAACGAAGGAAGACTCGCCAATTGCTATGGGCATTGGCGATACCAATGATATCAGAGATCGCAGGTCCAAGCACCCGGTCAACCACTCCTGGGCCCTCATCTCTTACTAGTGCTAGCACAGCTCAGGCTCCGAAATCCCCCGAGCTTCACTGGCTGATTGATGACCCATGGGCTTTGGGTCGTCAGGTTACCCTCAACTTCAGTCATTCAGACAATTAATTTGATACTGGCTCCGAATTGCAAGTAGTTTACGCACATTACTTCAACAGTAAATTTAGAATGAAAAACCCAATAAAATTACTTCAACAGTATGTATTGTAGCTGAGGTTAGACCTAAACCAATACTCATCTGACAAGTCATACATCCCAGGTTCGACATAGGTACATACCGTACACCCTGAGCATCATAGGTGGGATACCGCGTGTATATGACCATGGTCTCACCCCTCTCCCTAGTGATCCACCACCTCGCATCCTCTCCACCTCCCAATGAGAAGCCCCTGCTGCACAGTGGTGAGCTATTGCTCGCCTTCTGGCTAACAGGGGCTGCAAGTGTGGGTAGCCTGCTCCTTGCATATAGCGAGGGACCGGTGAGATCAGTCGGGATGGTTGGTGATGGAGGCATCGTCTTTGTTGTCGTTGTCTCTCCCCATGTCCACCCCGCTAGCAGTTGCTGGCAGCGGTGGTTGGGGTACTGTTGCTGTCATCGTCGTTGTTGGGGGTGCCAAGTGCTCTTGCTGTCGTCGGTACCTCCTCTTGCCGTCCCGTTGCTCCCCGTTTGCACCCTGCAAACAAATGACTGTGCACAGTGGCGATCCATCCTACGAGCAGTGGCTCGTAGCGTGGAGCCTGTTCGCTGGTGTTTGGTGTGTCGTCGGGTCGTCCTGCCAGGCTTTCCTAAGTCGAGGGGTTTTAGGCGGCTGTCAGTGACATGACGCCAGTTAAGGCGTCGGCAGGTGCTTACCTAGGGGGCATCCCCCTTCACTGGTCTCCCGGCACCTCTCTGCTGTGGCCTGCGCCCGTTCTCCATCTCCTGTTATTCCGAGGGCCTTGCATCCCGTTTGGACGGGGAGGAAGGGGTTTGAGTGGTCGTGGATGGGCGCGGCGTGCGTAGGGCTGGTGGTGGTGAGAATACAGGTTATGACCAAGAAAAGAAGAATTAGTAGTGAAATGAAAAGGAAAATGAAGCTACGTAGCAATCCTTGAGGGCGGCACTCTCGAGTGTAGTGAAGACATAACGTCGATTGAGTTCGATCACCATTGTCAGTCACGTCTCGACAGGTTCGAAATCGTTGATCGAGTTGTGAAGTGGTGGATGCGCAGGTCTGTTTTGGGCTTTGGTTAGTTCGGCAGGGGTTAGAGAAGGGGGAAGGGGGACGTACGGCATATCCGACCGAGTTCAAAGTTTGTGGCGAAGCAAGCGAGAAGGTGGACAGAGACGACTCGAGGAGAACTAAACAGCGCCAAATTTGTACTAATCCCCGATCATTCAAAGTCTGATCCTTGACAACTCATCACATCTAGAACAACAGAGGTTTTCAGATCAACCGAACACTTGGCCGAAACAATAGAAAAACCTTGTTTTGGTCAACCCACAATATCTTCTTTTAGTTACTGGACTGAAATCCAACACAGATTTCAGCTGACCCGAAAACTTGTTCGTACGTGCATGCGGCTTGCACAAAGACTTTTGCGCTCGTTTCGCTATATTATTACGAGGGGCGCTCTTTTGGTCCACCACTATTCTGAATGTCTGTGGGGTTGGAAATCATATGTGTGAGGACTTTTCACCGTTTCAAATCAGCACAATACAATCAGTCATTCGTGATGCATCTTTACATGTCTGTAAAATTAGGCTGTCTACCCACAGTTTCCCCATATATGTTAGTCTGGTTTTTTACTCACAGTTGGATAGCTTTTGCGGATGTAATATCGCGATATGGATAAATACGAGTTCTGGTAATTCGCCGCCAAGACGCCCGTAAGACAGTAAAGTTGTCTACCTCGCCATCGACTTTACCACTTGCCATGAATATCACTTCTGATATGGATGGGATGTACTGGGGTATGTAATTTTTCGCTCACTCTTAGAATTCTTACAGGAACCGGCTGCCTTTAGGTGTTGTGATATCTACCATGTACGCATCCTACTGCGTTCCGACTGGAACAGTCATTTGACTTTTTGACAGGCTTTTAGGCATCACTATGTCTCAATGCTGGACTTATGCATATAATAATAATGACAAGTGGCATCTTCGCCTCCTTGTAAGTCATTTGTGTTTCAAACTTACACTCGATGAGCCATCGTACCGACACGAGCCAGGTTGCAATTTTGATGTGGGTAAAATGCACTCGCCATTACAGAAACTTTATGAGCCTTTGTTCGCAGTCCACTGGATCTTGCTATAACATGTCTGAACTGTCTGGATCTCCGGTACTACTTGGTACTGCATTTACTTGCGCTCCACTCCGACTGGCTTCATACTGGTTTTCAAACAGATGTTAAATTTTGGGAATCCTAATGCATTCCTCACACTAACTGAGTAGGTTTTAGGTTTTACTTTTACGTCAACTACATAATTGACAGATGCTATATTTGAGCAGCACCATGATGGCGATGTTCGGCGTTACTGCGATTGTATCCTACTTGTTCGTTTTTAGGTGCCTCGGGTCTGAAGTTGGAACATTGACCTTCTAATAAACGCAGGAGCACATTGTTTTATGCCTCACGAATCTATATTTGTGAGTGATTTTTACTTTGTGGTTCCTTTCACCGATTGACGTTTACCATAATAGTCGATAGGAGCTCTTTGTGGGCTACAGCTATTGCAGTAAGCACACTCGTCCTTCGTACTGTGTGCTTCTCATTATGTGACAGTGCTGTGGTGCAACTGGATCTCTTGGTAGCCTTTTCTATCTTATTCATAATGCCTGTACTAATACCATACCTAAACCTGTAGTCAACGGAGCCCATGAGTGAACCATTCAAGTCTTTATGCAAGATTGCGGCCAATATGTACATAGTTTTAATTGATGGCTGTTGGACGAATCCTTCAGTTTCCAACCTTTCAAGTGTTGGAGCAGACTACATACGCTGCACAGAGGAAGAGACGATACATTCCTTATAACCTACCTGGGGTTTAGTTAGTTTTAGAGCTAGGGTTTAGCAGAGGTAAGAACACTGTATATCTACTACAGTACAGGTTCTCCTTATATACATAATAGTAAGGATGTCACATGACTCAGGAATGTGTTTACCACATGTATGCACAGTAAGCACAGTAACATGTGTGTGCTGCATGCATTGCCTCATGTATGCAGCATGCATCGGAATTTAATTTCAACACCCCCCCTCAAACTGTACAGCACTCTAAGCAGCTAAGTTTGAATCTCAAAAGTAATTCCGAGAGAGTCTCTAAATTTCCTGAATAAGATGGCACCAAGGTTCTTTGTGAACATGTCAGCCAGATTATCACTTCCAGGAATGAAAACGACTGTGACTTTGTCATTTTCTATGCATTCGCAGGTATAGTGGTAGCAAATATCTATATGTTTTGTCTTTCTTTTCTGAACTGGATTTGATCTGATAAAGATGGATCCCTGATTGTCAGCGCAGATTGGTATGCGCTTCAGTATATATCCGAGTTCCTGGAATAAGGACTCTATCCACACTAGCTGTCGACAAGTGTCAGAGAGAGCCATATATTCAGCTTCTGTGGATGACAGTGCTACAGTTTTTTGTAAACGGGACTGCCAGCACACAATACCACTCGCTAGAGTAGCAAAGTAACCCATTGTAGATCAGTGTTTGACAGTGTCAGCTGCCCAATCAGAATCTGTGAAGGCTTGTAGCCCCTCAGACTTCTCGCCATCATAGACAATGTTATATTTCTGGGTTCCCACCAGATAGCGCATGATGTACATCACTTTGTCTAGATGTTCTTGGCTAGGATTAGCCAAGAATTGCAACATCTTGATTACCGCATAAGTGATATCAGGTCGCGTTCCAAGCATCAGATACAATAAAGATTCAATCACACACTGATATTTTGATCTAAGTGCCGCATTGGGCATTGCTGTGTTTTCCGATGGTCTGTAACCAGTCAGGAGTGGAGTGGGGGTCGCTTTGGCATTTGTCATCTCAAATCTCTCAAGCACTTTGGTGAGATAATCAGTTTGATCGAGTTTGACTTTGCTTGCAGTCTGGATGATGTGCATGCCTAAGAATTCTGTGACTTTTTCAGTACTACGGCACTCCCAATGCTTCAGACAAGCATTCTTCTTTTCATCCACAAGTTTCTTGTTCTTCCCCATGAACAAGCCATCATCAATATAGACGAGTGCAATAACGCTGCCTGTCTTAGGATCCTTGTGTATGAAAATGCTGGCATTGGAGCTGGTGCGCACAAACCCAATGGTGCGCATAAATGCCTCTAGCTCTTTCCACTATGCAAGTGAGGCTTGTTTAAGGCTATACAATGCTCAGCGTAAGTGCAATACTTTGCACTCTTTTCCCTCAAGTCTGAAACCCTCAGGTTGATCCATATAGATCTCCTCACCTAGTTTGCCATACAAAAATGCGGTTTTTACATCTAGGCCAGTCATATACATGCCCTCTAGAGATGCAAGGGCAAACATGAGGTATACAGTCTCGTAGTGGACTACCAGTGAGAAAATCTCATTAAAGTCAACACCTTCGACTTGTGAAAAGCCTTTGGCCACAAGTCTGGCTCATTTTCTTCCATCCAATTTTATGGAGAAAACCCATCTATTTTTGATTGTTTTTTGATCATGTGGAAGATCGACGATGTCATAGATTTGTCGCTTACAAAGAGCCTCTAATTTTTCATGATAAGCTTGTTTCCACTCATGTTGCTGCTGCCATGGTAGGCACGCAATATCGCGAAATTGGTGTGGAACTTGGCTTATTTCACTTGATGGTTTGACTGCTTTTGACAACAGCCAGCGAATAAGCTTATCTCCTCCTTCCTTGGGTATCTTTTTAATATAACCTGCTTCATCCAGTTCCCGCATTGGATGATCATGTTCTTGATCATTGGAATCAGGCACACTCTCATGGGGTGCCGAACTCGGTCCAGCAACCAGTTCTTTCTGTTGAGATTGTGGTCGTGTTCAGTTATGATCCGAATCTTGACCTACAGATCTCTTCCAATATCGATCATGTGCAATGTCTCTCTCTATGTCAGAGGGGAGTCGCTTCTCTCCATAGGTATTGCCAGGACAGTTTGGGATGTTCCTCTGCCTGCCTGATCGACAGGGCAATTGCTGCCATTCCTGTTGATCATTACGTCTTGGATGAAAGTCCTCAGTGGTTACTGGAGGCGGTGGAGGAGGAGCGTCAGTCATATTGTCATGCACCTTTTGCTCGCTTGGTACATCATCATCATCATCATTTTCTGATGATGGAGGAAGGGGCAGATTTTGTGGCGGTATAGAATCATCGCCATCCATTCCAGATGAGTGGTCATCATCTTCTGGTTCTGGAGGTGGAAAATCACCAAGGTTTGTATTGGCAGGAGTTTTAGCTCCGGGACAGCATGGGAACAACATTTCATCAAATAGTGCCATAGCACCAATGAATATTGCACCGCTAGGTTGCATGAAATGATATGCTTTAATGCCATCTTCTAATCCAAGGTACGTCATTAACTCCGATCGAGGAGCTAATGTGTTTGGACGCTTCTCCTTGGGTAGATAGACATAAGCACCACAACCGAAAACCTTCAGATTGTTTAGATCTGGGCAGACCTTTGTGAGGTCCTCAACCAGTGTCAGCCATTTCAGGTGCCTTATCAGGGTTCAGTTGTAGAGGTGTGTTGCATGTTCAATGCAAAATTTCCACCATGATTGTGGTAGACATGCGGTAAATCGCAGGGTTTGCGACTTTTCCATTATTGTCCTTATGGCATGCTCTGCGTGCCCATTCTGTTGGTGAATATGGGGTGCAGACATCTCTATTTTGATGCCAAAGTCCTTGAGCACATTTTGTAGCTCATGATCTTTGAACTCCCCTCCTGGATCAACACACCAGCACTTGATTGTAGTGCCATACTATTAGGAAACAGTCTCCTAACATGCCTATTACCTAATACTATTTTTATTTTATTTTATTTTATTTTATTTCACCAAAATACACTACAAAATGCCTATATACACATTATTTGTCAGCATGGGAATTCTTTATTTACATGCATCAATATGTATGCACATGTACGCGCATGTGCATGCATGTGTGCATGCATCTGTAATAACATACTACAATATGTGTAACATAGTATATAACCCTAAAATAAATACTAGGAGACCTCAGTTGTGTTCTCTTAGGTATTCCATCCACATTAGTGGTGCAAAAGGCCTATTTCAGCCAACTGTTCTATTTTTAACCCTCACATCAAATCCATCAAATCCCCCCATGACGCGCGCACGCCCCACTGCCTTCTTGTAGGAGAACCCGCATGGTCCAGCCAGCAGATTAGTGGGTGTCACCCTAACAGAAGAACTCAACTACCCTATCAGTGCGCCTTCTCTTACTCACGTGCATACATCATTTGTCTCAGCATGCCACATTCGCTTATGCATCATTTCGCCAAGAGCCGGAATTAATTGTATATACGTATTTACCTTGCTTTCATAAGCTGATGCCAGGCCTCGCCTTACATTGCGACCACCAGTGATCAAAAGGCAGCGCTCATCATTAGGACAGCTGCAACCAGACAACTGATCGGATCTGGTTTAGCTAAGATTTATATTACTCTATTTGGACGAGTATTTTAAGTAGTTACTAGCCAAATTCAGTAATAGCCCCGAGATCAGGCACTATTGGAAGGGTTATTGATCTGAAGTGCCCAATAGCCAAAATCACATGTTTTGCCATGTTTGGTACCTAAAATAGCCAGGTCATGTGACTTGAAATTTTGCAAAAAAATTCTACAGTTGAATCTCTACACAGCCAAAGAAGTGACTCATCACAGATTACATAATCATGTCAGAACAAGCAGCTTTGAATCCTGGTCACAATCCTGTTCTTATGCCCATTCTTGAAGCCAAAATTGATGCTCTAACAGCACAAATATCCCAATTAGTGTCAGTATTAGCAGCATCTCAGCCCAAACAAGTACAAACAAATGCAGAAACAGTAGAAGACAAAGATGATGAGATGGAGGAGATGGTGGAGTGGATGTCTCAGGAGGGTGAGCATGCAGAGGAGAGATCTGAGAGTGGAAAAATGCATTTACCTAAATACGTGCCCCCACAAATATTTGATGGTACTATGGAGAACACAAAATTCTTTATCAGCTCTATAGTGTTGTATATTCATGGGAGAAAGCCCAAATTTCATATGACTGAGTCTAGAATTATGTTTGCTCTCTCATACATCCAGGGAGGGAAAGCACAGTTCTGGAGAAACGAAGCCATTAATCAAATTGCCACGGGATATAAACTGTTTGCAAGCTTCAGGGAATTTTTGGAGAGGTTGGAGGCACAGTTTGGAGACCCTAACCCAAAGGCGACAGTGAATGCTAAATTAAAAACCATGCGCCAAGGTTCTCTGACTGCAGATGAATTTATTTTGCAGTTTAAAGCAGAAGCATCACAAACTGATATGGGAGAAGCAGTGTTGGTGGAATATTTGAAGGCAGGATTAAATTCCTCATTATTCAAGTATATCTATTGACTACCTTCTATGCCGGAGAGGTTGGATGAGTAGTATAATTGGGCAATGTGTCTTGATCAGCAGTATCGACAGGAACAGGCAGAATCGAAATTGATGTATGGGAATTCCAGATTTGGAAAGTCATTGAGAGGAAAGTTTGAGAAAGGAAGGACACCTCAGGTACAAACTCCGAGGGCACAGCCACCGACCATGGCAGTGACACCTATTGTTAAGGAGTCAGCAGCATTGACGGATGCGATGGATGTTGATCAAGTAGGGAGATGAGCTCCAGTTAAATGTTTTAACTGTGGGCAATTAGGGCATATGGCTTGAAATTGTAGGCAAAAAAGGAAAATTAGGGAAGCGACAATTGAGGAAGTGAAGTTGGAGGAAGATAAGCAGAAGAATTTTGTGGAAGAGTCCCAGTGAAGGTTTCCTCATTGGTGACCCAGAATCAATATAATGTATTAGCATCCGAGGAAACCGAGAGTGAACCCAAAAGAGAAATTGAAGAGTATGACCATCATCATTTATCCGACAAAGAATAATGCCCAGCCTTATTTCTGAAGACCTCTAAATTTTTTATTCGCTCAGCACAGATAGAATCCAAAATCAGCTTGACAGTAGGATTGAAGACAGTGGACATGCATGCAGCAATTAATGTGGAGGCATTGCTTGACAGTGGTGCTATCAGATTATTTATTAATCAATCCCTAATTACTGGAAATGGTATTTGCACATGTAAACTGCCACAACCTACAGTGACTCACAAAACTGAGTCAATGTTTTGGACTTTCTGATTCATTGTTGAATAGCTTCCCATAAACAACAAAACCAAACAAGGTATTGGTGTACCGAATAACATACATGATCAGGGCTACCAAACAAACAAAGAATTATGTAATTTTAATCATCCCTCATGGAGATATGATTATTTTAATTCAGGGACTCATTGACTCAGTTGTGTGAGGGGTAGTCAGAAATATTAGAATCTGATGCTCCACCAACTGTATAATGTCAAAAACTTGACAGATGGTTTCTAAGGTGATGTGACCCTTGATGGGACCTTAAATTATAGTATTTAATTAGAACTAGCATTCTTCATACTTCAATATTCTCCAATGCATCCCATCTCCTCTGCTCAGAAGGAAAACATTCTTTCCCTGGCCTCCAATCATTATTCTACCCACAATATTGCCTTTAAACTCAACCTCATCCAGTCTAGTGTATCCAGAACACTCAGGGCTCTCCATCCAAACCTGGATTCCCCCTCTGGTGGTCATCCTTCTAAGCTCTCATCTACCTCTCAGAAAGCCATCCTTACCCAAATCACCACTGGCAAGGCTGCAAATGCTGTTCAGGCCACCCATTACATCAACAGCATCATCCCCACTCCAGTCTCCTCAGAAACAGTCAGAAGAGTTCTCAGAAAAAACTCATTCAAGGCTGTGGTGAAGAAGAAAAAGCCTTTGCTTAGTATAAGGCATAGGAAAGCAAGATTGGCTTTTGCTCAGAAGTATAGAGAGTGGACTGTGGAGGACTGGAGAAGGGTTATTTGTTCAGATGAGACTAAAATTAACAGGTTTGGGTCAGATGGGAGAGAGTGGGTTTGGAAACAGAAGGGAGAGGGGCTGATTGAGAGAGAGGTGCAGGGAACTGTCAAATTTGGGGGAGGAAACATTATGGTATGGGGGTGTATGGGATGGAATGGAGTGGGGCATCTTGCAGAGGTTGAGGGGAGGATGAATGCTGACCAGTATGTGTCCATTTTGAAGGACCATATGCTGCCTAGCTTGGAGGAGAGTGGAATTCGCACGCATAAACTGCAACAATCTATAATGGTGTACAATATTGACAGTATGATCAATCGTGGAGGAACTATTAAGAAGGAAGTGACGATGATATTGAAGTATCAGGATCATCAGGAGTGAGCTGTATTTGAAGTGTGCGACCTTGGGAAAACCAATCTAATAATTGGATGTCCATGGTTACAAAAACATAATCCGGAAATTGATTGGAAAACTGGGAAGGTACACATGACTTGTTGTCCTAAAGAATGTAATGTGTATGGGAGAAAAGTAAAAAAGGAGAAGAAGGAAAAGAAAGAGAAAGAATGTCCGAGGAAGTATTCTGTTACGATGGAGGAAGTGGAAGATGAAGATATGCCAAACAGGGAAGTTTCAATTATGACAAGTAAAGAAGAACAGAAGCAGACCTTTAGGGAAATTCATGGAGGACAGTCATGGGATAAAAATGTGGAGAAAGTGGAGAAGCCAGTGGAGGAGTGGGTGCCAAAAGCCTACCATAAATATTTGTCAGTTTTTTGGAAGAAGGAATCGGAGCAGATGCCAGTGCGAAAGCCATGAGATCATGCTATTGAAATGAAGCCGGGATTTCTGCCGAAGAAGTCAAAAGTCTATCCATTATCTCTGAAGGAACAAGAAGAAGTGGATGCATTCCTTAATGAACAATTGCACAAGGGATACATATGACCTTCGAAATCACTGCAGACATCACCAGTATTCTTTGTACCAAAAAAAGATCACAGGAAGAGGATGTGTACAGATTATAGGTATTTGAACGATTGGACAGTGAAGAATGTGTACCCTTTGCCATTGATTTCAGAGATAATTGACAAAGTGGGAAAGGCCAAGGTCTTTACAAAATTAGATTTATGCTGGGGGTACAACAATGTATGAATAAAGAAAGGAGATGAGTGGAAAGCAGCATTTGCCATGCGTCGAGGATCCTTCAAGCCGCTAGTCATGTTTTTTGGGATGACCAATAGTCCCCCAACTTTCCAAAATATGATGGACGATATTTTCAAGGATGTGATAGACAAAGGCATGGTGATAATATTTATTGACGACATTTTGATATTCACAGAGGATAAAGAAAATCATGAGGCGATAGTGCAGGAGGTATTGAAGAGGTTGGCAGAGAATGATTTATTTGTTAAACCAGAGAAGTGTGTATTTGGAGCAAGCGAGATCAAGTTCTTGGGATTAAAAATTGGTCCTGATGGAATCAAGATGGATCCTATCAAGGTACAGGCAATTGTTGATTGGCCCATGCCTACTCATATCAAGGAAGTTCAGGCTTTCTTGAGACTTGCCAATTTTTATCATTGCTTGGTGCATAATTTTTCCAAAATTGCTGCACCATTACACAACCTTATGCAAAAGGGAGTAGTGTGGAGATGGGGAGAACAACAGCAGACAGCATTTGAGGAGTTAAAGAGGAAGTTTGTGGAAGAGCCAATATTGGTCCCAGTAGATTTCACATGTCCCTTATGAGTGGAATCAGATGCATCAGACTTTGCTACTGGAGCAGTATTATCAATGCTATGTGAAGATGACAAATGGCATCCTTGTGCATATTTGTCTAAAGGGTTGAATGATGTGGAGAGGAATTATGATGTGCATGATAAAGAGATGTTGGGAATAATATGAGCTTTGGAGGCATGGAGACATTATTTGGAGGGATGTATGCATCAGATTGAGATCTGGACAGACCATCAAAATCTGCAGTATTTCATGTCCGCTAAAACACTTAACCGTCGACAAGCACGTTGGGCATTATTCCTATCGCGCTTTAATTTTCACTTGGTCCACAAAGCAGGAAGCTTGATGAGGAAAGCAGATGCATTATCCAGATGTACAGATCATAAAAGGGGAGTGGAGGAGGACAATAAAAATACTACCCTACTCAAACCTGAATACTTTCGTATTTGTGCTATGTGTCAAGGACATTTATTGGTGGATAGCTCAGAGATGGAAATGTTGTCTAAAATCAGGCAATGTTCAGAGATGGATGATGAAGTGGTGGAAGCTGTGAAAGCTTTGAGGGGAGAGAAGAAAAGTAATATTAAAGGAGATAAATGGGTTGAAGAACAAGGGTTAGTGTTATTCAGAGGAAAGGTCTATGTACCAAAGGATCAAGATTTACGTAGGGAGATTGTATGGTTACATCATAACACGCCAGCTGCTGGACATCCAGGAAGGTGGAAAATGTTGGAGTTGGTGATGAGAAATTATTGGTGGCCCGGAATTTCAAAGTATGTGTTGGGGTATGTGGATGGGTGTGACACATGCATGAGGGGAAAGAAATTTCCAGAAAAGCCTGCTGGAAAATTAATGCCGAACCCTATACCTAAAGTGCCATGGCGAGATATATTTGTGGACTTTATCATAGGATTACCTGAAGCTCAAGGATATGATGCAATATTTGTAGTACGTGACCGCTTCACAAAGGAAGTCCATATCATTCCTACTACTGCAGAAACCTCATCATTGGGCTTGACGCATCTCTATCTAAATCAGGTATGACAGTTACATGGATTACCTGATACAGTTATCTCCAATCGTGGATCACAATTTGCTTCTGCATTTATGCGAGAGTTAAATAACATATTGGGGATTCAAACCAAATTGTCTACAGCATATCACCCACAAACCGATGGGCAGACAGAGAGAATGAATCAGGAGTTGGAGCAGTACCTATGCATGTTTGTCAATCACCGACAAACCGACTGGCCTGAATGGTTGGCAATTGCAGAATTTTCCCACAATAATAAATTCCATTCAGCTACTCGCATGTCACCCTTCTTTTCTAATTATGGGTATCATCCCAGAATGGGAGTAGAACCACGAAGGGAAGTCAAGGTACAATCAGTGGAGGACTTTGTGTCAAAAATGCGAAAGGTGCAGGAGGAAGCAGAGGCAGCATTGATGAAAGCACGTGATGATATGATGTGACATGCAGATCATACTCGAGCTGTTGCTCCAGAGTATAAAGTTGGTGACTTGGTATGGCTAAGTACCAAGGATTTGAATATTCCACGACCTTCAAGAAAGCTTATGGAGAAGCAAGTTGGCCCATATCCGATTTCTAAAATAATTTCACCCAATGTGGTAGTGTTAAAATTACCTCAGTCATTCAAGATTGATCCTGAGATTAACATTTCCTGTTTACACCCTTACCGCCCACCCACTATTCCTGGTCAACAAACTACTCCACAGCCTCCAATAATGGTAGAAGGTGCTCTAGAATATATTGTGGAAGAGGTTTTGGACTCACATCTTCAATGAAACAAATTGGAGTTCTTAATCAAGTGGAAGAACTACACCAACAAAAATAATTTGTGGGAGCCAGAAGAGAATTGTAAGCGAGCGCGCAAGGCAATTGCCCAATTCTTTACACGTAATCCAAATGCTGCGCGTCGCATTGCTAGAATGGTGTATGAGGGGATGAATTTCTAGCCTTACCAAAATTTCACAGAGGGGACAGATACGATATTTTCTCACCTGGAAGTCGAGGCCTAAAAGGGGGGTAATGTTAGGAAACAGTCTCCTAACATGCCTATTACCTAATACTATTTTTATTTTATTTTATTTCATTTTATTTCACCAAAATACACTACAAAATGCCTATATACACATTATTTGTCAGCATGGGAATTCTTTATTTACACACATCAATATGTACACGCATCTGTAATAACATACTACAATATGTGTAACATAGTATATAACCCTAAAATAAATACTAGGAGACCTCAGTTGTGTTCTCTTAGGTATTCCATCCACATTAGTGGTGCAAAAGGCCTATTTCAGCCAACTGTTCTATTTTTAACCCTCACATCAAATCCATCAAATCCCCCCATAATGTGCGTGTGCCCCGCTGCCTTCTAGTAGGAGAATCTGCATGGTCCAGCTAGCAGATTAGTAGGTGTCGCCCTAACAACATCACATATCTGGGTCCAATGCCTTAAAAAGAAATCTGATGCTGCTGTGGCCATCAGACAATTTCGGGCAGTGGCTTTGACACAGTATGTAACTGATTGCCCTCTGCCAACCATGGATTGGATGGCTCTGTTAAAAGTGATCAGTTTGTGATGAGCATTGATGTGTTTGGCTGAGAACTCAGATGCCATATGGTCTCCCCATTGGCAAAGTTCTTCAGTTCGGTATGGAAATACATATGAAGTTGCTTTCATTGCAGCATTCCAGGAAACAGTCCAATTACCACTCATTTGGACTTTGCGAGCCAGATCTGTTCTTCCAAGAGATATTTCTGTGCTACCAATGATAATACTCGACCTGGAAACCAAACAAAAACCTGTTAAAAGGCCTAAAAAGTGTAACACAGGCTAAAGGAAGAGTGCAAGTTGGTACTAAATATCACCACTGTTACCCAAAGGTTGTGGTTAGAGGTGTAAAATGGTGAGATGTGCTCTGAATGGTTTTAGAAGCATACAATGTTGTTTGAAAGAGCTACAAAGATGTCCAAAATGGTTCGAAGGAGGTTCAAAGATGATTCAAAGATGGTTTAAAAAGATTCGAAGACTTTAGAGAGGTTTGGGAAGAATCGGAATGGTTTTGAGGGATATTAGAAAATGAATATAGTGAATTGGAGAAGTTTTCAAGTGACAATAGGCGATACACAATAAGTCAAGAAGCTAATATGAGAGTTCAAAGAAGTTCACGATAATTCGCAAAACTTAGAAATATGACATGAGACTTGGACTCAAGAGGATAGCTCTTAAATCAGATGATAATGGAAAAGGGTAACTTCTTCTCTGTTGTTCTAAGTAACTAGTACAAGTCTATAGACATTTTGAAGAGATAATACTTTAAAGGAAATATAACATGAGAACATGAGGCAATGTGCACAGCAATAAAGGACTTTGTAAATCATAAAACAAATGAGAAATAATAATAAATGAAATGTACAGTGTCGCAGTATAGTAAAAATACTCATCCTATTGTTTCAATATATTATTGAAACACCAAAATGCTGCAATTGAGTCCTAAAAGTCTTTTGTCGTGTCTCCTCATGCCCGGTGATGATACTCAACCTGGAAACCTAGCAAAAACCTGTTAAAAGCCTTTTGTAGTATAACTCAGGCTAGAGGAAGGGTGCGAGGTGGTTCTAAATATCACCGCTAATACCAAAACATTGTTTTAGTGATGCGAAATGGTAGGGACGTGATGAATAGCCTTTTTAAAGCGTATGAAGATGGTTTGAAGTCGTGTGAAGTAGTTCAGAATAAGTTCGAATGGGTTCAAAGTTGTTCAGGTGAGTTCAAGGGGATTCGAAGGTGTTTGACTGGCATTGATATATGTTTTGACAAATGAATATTGCAGTTGCGAGCTGTGTTTTTAGTGACAATAGGCGATGATGAGTTGAGAATGAATACAAAAGTTCGAGGAAGTTCGCGATATTTCGCAGAACTTCAGAGATATGACGTGAGGTAAGACTCAAGAGAACTGCTCTTAAATCCGACTATAGTGGAGAGGGTAACTTGTTCTCTGTTGTTCTAAGTAACTAGTACAACTTTATATACATTTCTGAAGAGATAGTACTGAAAAGGGAAGTAAAACATGTGTAAAACATGTGGCAATATATCATACAATGAGGACTTTGTAGATTAAAAATAAATGAGAAACGATAAATAATTGAAACATATGTGTCCCCATATGGTAAAAGTACTTATCTTTCACTGTAATATATCATCGAAACATAAAAAATGCTATTATTGCATCCTAAATCTCTTGTCATCTCTCCTCGTGTCCAGTAGTGCTTGATATGTGACAGAATAGTTTGTTCTGGATGTGCAGCATATATCAAAAGTATTTTCACACAGCTATATGGCAGCTGATGTTGTTCAAAATTCTGCGAAGTCGCTCAAAGTGTCACAAAGTTGTTCGAAGTCATTCAAAGTGTCATGAAGTTGTTCAAAGTTGTTTGAAGTGTCGCAAAGTCTTCCAAAATAGTGCAAAATAGTGCGAATTAGATTTGACGTTGATTTTGTGGCATTCGTAGTGATTCAGAATGTCTGTCGTAATGTCTCGATATGAGTAAAACTGTTCTCCAGACCTTAAAGTGTGTAGTGGACCTATCATCCTCCCCCTTACTGAAATCCTAATTGTCCCAGTTAGCTGATCGAAGTCATGTGCAAAATGTGTGGTCGGGGTGAGGAAATTAGCAACATTCAATATATTGCTCATTCTTCCATGTCACCTCCTAATTTCATCAACTCTTTCTTGTATAATGTCTCTCCTCATCCAACTCAACGCCGAAATCCTTGAATACACAAAATTGATGCCTGAGCGAGGTGTCGCCGAGGACTCGGATTTTGAACTGTGGGGGAAGGGTTTTTGTGTGAAAATGGTATGTCTGTTGCTGATCGATTTATAGTTAAAGATGCTAAGACATTTCATGTAGGCAGAATATGATGAACTCGCTGAAGATCTTGGTGAAGAACACGAAGTGGCTGTTCAAAAGGTCATGGACGAAGTATTTGAGCTGTATAAACCAATGGCACGACGTGAATGGATTTCGTGGGGTGGAGAGCTATTGTTTGTAGATTTGGCTGAGGAGATAGAACGCCGAAGAAGGGAGGAGGAAGAAAAGCGGGTGAGAGAGGAGCAGCAGGAGGCAAAGCAGGCGGCAATCGAGGGTCAGAGGAGGGCATTGGCGGATGCTCAAAATGTGGCTCTTGCTGCATTTTGTGCAAAGACAATTTCAAAAGATGACTTGAAAAGGCAGAGTGCGAAGTTTGAGGCTGAATTACAAGCGATCGAAAAGGTGGAGGGAGGCAAGGATGATGAAAATGAGGACGAAGATGAGCTGCCCATGGTGAGGGTGGCGAAGCAAAAGGTGGTCAAGGTTGAGAGTGAAGATGATGAGGAAGAGGAGATCGCAGGGGTAGAGGCTGCAAAGCAGGCACCAGTTGAAACAAGTGCATTGCTCAATTTTGAAGGTCCAGTGAGTGTTTTATTTTATGTTCAAAAGTTTTTTGCGCTGCTAAATACTTTCGTAGTGTGATCAGTGTGCTGGGTTCAAGTCCCAGCTGCAGTGTGTTGTTAGGGAGGGCATCGCAAAGTATTCGAAGTGCACCCAGGAGGCACAAGGCTGTTACTGGGCCAGTTTGTCAAGGCGAGGCATTTGAAAAGGCAAAGTAAAGAAGTTCATAAGTGCGAAATGAGATTCACACCCCAGAAAAGGTACGAAAATTGTTTGGAGTTGTTTCGAAGTAATTGCTAACTTGTTTTTGAATTTTGTAGTATGTCAAATTCGCATTGTGGGCCCATTTAAAGATGTCAAGCTGGTAGCGGGGCCATCGAAGGCATCAAAGGAGAGAAAAAGGTCATTGAAAGGGAAGGCGAAGGTGAGGGCCATTCGAAGGGTCGAGGATGTCGAAGAGGCTGGGGATTCAGATGAGGTTGGCACTCATCGTCGAGTGCTGGCGAGAAAATTGGTCGAGATGAAGGTGGAGATGGAGGTGTTGGGGAGGGAAGTCAAGGTGTTGGAGGAGATGTTGGAGGAGTAGGACTTTTTGTTTTGTCTATTTTAAATTGTCTTTTGTTAAATGTGTTTGGAAAGTAAGATGAAGCAGAAATGAAGATATAACAGACAAAAAATTGAATTTTTTAGGGAAAGGCTCAGTAGTTCATCATAGCTAAAAAACCCTTTGGAGTTTGCATGACCACACTATGATGCGATATCACGACTTGTATCATGCACTAAAAGTAATCGAAAGTTTTTGTAAGTAATTGCAAAAAGGAAAGAAAGGATAATTATTCGTTTTCGAAGTCCTGAAAATCTTCGAAGGCATCTTCGTCAAAGTTCGAACTTGTTCGAAGTTGTTTGAGGCACTCGGAGTCGATATCGAGGAAATTCAGTGGTAGGGAAATTGATTTTCGGGCGAGGTATGGTAGCAAATGAAATGTGGCAATAGGTCTATGTAGTACTGACCCATCGAGTTCGCAGAGAATATACGCCCCTCCGTAGTTTTGTTCGATAATGATAAGAGGGCCAACATATCTGGGTTTCATCTTGTGATTAAAGGACTTCTCAATTTGCATATTTTGAAGTAGCACTAAATCTCCTTTCACAAAGTTGTAGTCATGCATCGTATGTATGTGAGCAAGTTCAAAGTGTTTCGCAGCTTCGATTCGGGACATGTAGAATTTTGAATATAACAGTTCGAGGTCATTAGATCGTTTTTGTAGCGCTATGGCTCATTGAGCTATAAGATCGGTTGTCGATAAAATTGAATCAGGTGGTGGTTGTAAGTATGTTGCCTCGGAGATGTCGAGGGGTATTAGAGGATGTGCTTTTGTAACTGCGAAGTAGGGAGAACAACCCATGCGTTTATGAACTGTGACTCATTCTGCCCAAAACACTGAGTGCGCCCCTGCTGACCATTTCGTTTGATTTCCATCGACAGCTTTAAATAATGATTGTCGAACATCGAAGTGGGCTCGTCGATCGATGAGTCCATTGGTGCATGAATTATAACCGCTAATTCGAATATGGTTAATGTGATATCGTTTTGAAAGATACTCCATAGCTGCGATAAACACAGCGCCATTGTCAGTTACAATTTCGTATAGCGAGCCCCATCGACAAATAATGTCTTCAAAGATCCAATCGCCCAGAGATGTGGCATTTTCGCATCGAAGTTTTTGCCATTCTGGATAGGTTGTTAGTGAGCATCGACCTTGTACGATGTATTTAAATCCATTTGAAGGTGGCATTTGCATTGTGTCGATATAGACTTTGCTGAAAAGGGGTGCTGGAGTGGCGACTGTGGGTGGAATTAGAACATTTCATGTCTGTTGAATTTGGCATAGGTGGCAGGTTCGAATATACCATGCAATGTTGGCTTTCATGTTCAGCCACCAAAATTGAAGGGCGATAACTGATTTAGTAGCGAAAACCATTTTGTGTCCGATGTCGTCGTGAGCTGCGCAAATGATTTTGAGATGACATTCTGGAGGAGCAACAATTTTGTGAGCTCCTTGGGAGTCTTTCCTCCATAGTTTGCCCGAGTCTAAAAAGAATTCAGTACAATATTGAATAAAGGTAGTGTATTCTGCGTCTGATAATTCAGGGGGTCGCACCAAGTCATGTAACCATTTTCGAATGCGAAGTAACCTCTCGTCGTTCATTTTTGCATTATTCAATCATGGGACATCGTTATAGGTAAGATCCTCCCCCTTACTAAAATTTGAAGAGAGGGAGAAGATCAAAATTCGATGCGAAGTAACTGGTCGGGTTGTAATAGGATTTATTTGATGTACAAAACCGTGAAGGCAGTTGATCCAGTCTCTGAAATTATCTTCATTGTCGAGCTGAACATTTTCGTCTTGTGGGGGTCATCTCAAAAGTCCATCAGGACCATGGTGTGTTCCTGCAACATGGACTAATGTAAAATGAAAGGTTAGAATGGATACTATCCATCGATTGACGCTAGCGCTAGGTGCGATATCAGGATTCAAAAACATGCCTTTAATATATTGTGTGTCGACTTCGATGATAAGCCTTCGAACTCCTATTAGGTACAATCGTAGTACTCCGAGAGCACGATATAGACTGTAAAGTTCGAGTTTTGGTTGCAAAAATCTGGATTCGTGGTCATTAAGCATAATCGATTTGAATTGACTATAATATCATTTTCGAGGGTTTTCAGGATCGCATTGAGCGAGAAAGAAACCAATAGCAATGTTAGAAGTGTCGACCGATAGAATAACCAGGGCTGGAGATGAGTAATCGATTGCTCGAATCGCTAGGGAATTGATTAGAGCTGCTTTCAAATCTTCTTGGGCTGCTATTTGTTCTGCTCTGAATTTGAAAGGAACATCTTTTCGAGTGAGTTGTATCAGTGCTGCAGCTCGTTGAGCAAAAGTGCTCGATATGCAATGCAGTAGCTCATACTGAATGTGCTGTGTGTATAGAAGGGGTGTTGGGATAGCCATATGGTGGCTGACATTGTTTGAAGTGGTGCGAAGTTATTCAAAGTCATTCAAAATGTTGCAAAGTCATTCAAAGTCATTCAAAATGGTTTGAAATTGATTTCATGGGGTTCACAGGGGTTGGGATCATAAGTCATAATGTGTCAATACATTTGAAAACCTTTCCAGACCCTAGAGTGCACAGTGGACCTAACATTGCCATCAACTTTTGCTAGGCAGCAGCATTGCAGGAGCCACTTGGTGGCATTGTCTATGACTCTCTCCTCATTCCCTCTCCATGTTAGCTTGTTGTCGATGACTATTCCAAGGTACCTGTATCTATTCACAGCATTTACCTCTTTCCCCTGTAGGGTGAGCTTTGGCTTCTGCATTAATCTCGAATCTGGAGTTATGCTTAGCCGACCACTTGAACCCACTGTTTTCTCCTTCCATGTGATTATGAATCACTTGGGTAGTCTCTTTGAAGTCTTTTCCCTTGGCATTACCATTGTGTCATCAATATACCCCAGTGCCTGTAACATGTTGTTCAGCTTGAGAAGGTCTGCATTATATCTTAAAACAGGAAAATGGGAGGCTTATATACCCCCAGGTGCACTGACCATTTGGTCTTGTGTGCACAGCACATCATTGTTGATTGTTGACACATTATTTACCTACATTTGTACCTACTTTATATCATTCAACAGCTCCGTCATCCACCTTCTCACCCACTCCTTCAACCCTCACTGCCCCACTCCCATGCCCCTTGACACATAAAATGCAGCCATGGCCAACAGACAGAAAATGGGCCAAATGCCGATGTATGGCATTTGGGCCCCAGGTAGGTTTTTCTTCTTTTTCTTCTTTTTACCAACTACTTCAATTTCACTTTTAGGTTATCATCATCTTATAGCAATGCACCCAACTCTGCTACCCTATCCTACACCACCACTGAGAGCCCCTGCTTACAGGGTGGATGGCAGGGTGATGACCAACCAGCAATGACAGAGACAACAGGAAACAGCCAACAACAACCATGATGATGATAGAGGCAGGACAACAACAATGACAATGACAATGGGGTAGGGCAATGACAATGGCCATGGGGGGAGGGCAACAATGTTGGAGGGATGACACTGCTGACCCAGATCCCCATCACCACAGCAACCCCAACTGCTGCCATGAGCAACTGCTCATGGAATGGAAACAAGGAGCAATGGGGATAGGAATATGACACTGGCAACAACAATGAAGTCAAAGAGGCAGAGGATGACCATGATTATGAAGAGGACAACAACAAAAATGACAGCCAATGACAACAGGTCAGGGAGGGGGTTGACAATGATGAGGAGGACAATGACTAGGAAATGCAAGACAACAAGGATGACCCAGTACTCCTCACCACCACTGCACAGCAATGCAATAGCACCCCAAACTGCCGCCATGAGCAACTGCTTGTGGGGTGGAAATGGGGAGCAATTGGGCAAAGACAATGGGGGGCCCAAGAGACGTTGTTGAGAGACATTGTTGAACATCTCTTGGGCCATAAGTTTATTATTTTTCCTGTATTAGTTTAGATACAATTAATATATATATATAATATATATTTGGTATGAGACCCATGTGGGAATCGATATCTATGGGACTCACTGGGTGTCAGCCTGTGGGTCGATGGGTTAATCCTCATGTGGGTATGGGTGGTGATAGAGGTCTGGGTACCTGTGGGAGTACCCATGCCATTGCCTAGTCATGCAGCTCCAGTGATGAACATTGTACTGTCCAAATCCAAGTTTACTTTGACTGTGGATCCTCCAATGAATATTGATCCTTGAATGCTGGTTCTTTCAGTACATGAGGATCTAGGCAGAGAGTGGCTTCACATCCTGGCTGGTGAGTGGTTGGAAACTCAAGCAAGTGCATGATAATATGTTATGGTAGTTTTCTGGTAGCTGACAGGATTAACATAGATTGCCTCCAGTGGAACATAATGTTTCCCTGTCTTTAGACCAGGATGAAAAACTCCTCATATGTACATTACCACATGGCTCACTGAGACTGACAATATCCAGACCAGTGAAAAAGGGCTTTTAGTGTAGAGATCATGATTTCTTTCCATGCTGCCAAGTTCAACACCTGAGATACATAGTAGTCATACAGCTTTAAAGTTACTTTACTATTTTCAATCTTCAATCAAGAATTGACATTTGGAAAGCTATCTCATTAGCATCATAATTGATGAATTTATTTACATGATAGGCATCAAAAGCATCCCAAAACCCAATGTGAAGAAAATTAATAGGAAGATAGTGAGATCCATAAACAGGAATGAGATGGGCACCCCACACAAAAGAAGGACTGAACACAATACCTCATTATTCACATTAAGCTCAGGTTGGATGATCCACATCTCAGTTTGTCCATCAGGATTCTCTCCTACTTTCTTGAACCACTCCATAAAAGTGCAAGGATATGTTACTCCACCATGCTTGAAAGAGGAAAGAAGGCAGATGCATTACACTCATCCTACAAAAAACCTTCCTAGTCATAATCATCAACTGTAAGGGGACTAGGAGATGTCCCAAGGGTCTTACCAATTTTCTGGATTTGTCCCATATTTGTTTACATTTTGTTTCACTCTATTCTGCATTTTTTATAATTTTCTATGATTTTATCCCTGTTTATTATTTTTCCATTTTCTCCCATTATACATGTTGACAATTTTATTTTTAGGGGTGGGGCCCCTTTTGGATACTTACCCATTGAGGTGACATCATTTTGTAGCTTTTATCAGCCTATCTCCACCTTTTTCTATTTTTAGCCTACTATTTGATTTTCAGGTCTTTCACATACATATACTGGGCATCGACATATGGGTCCTTAGAGTTTTTCTTTTGGATTCCCCTATGTTAGGTGTGCCTATATCAATTGTATTATGTAGCATAATATTAACTTTGGATTCCCCTCTGTTAGCTCACTATTGAGTGAGGTTTTGAGGTTGCCCTTACATCAACAACATATACAACACTCTGCCACCTAGGAGTGCATTGTATCTGTTCCCATTGCATGCTATGGATGCCAGAGGGATTACTAGGTGCATAGAATGTGGCCACTGCAAGATGAAAAACTGAAATCAGGGATGATATTTTTTTATGTGGCTCAGGAATGTTGCTGGCATCACTATCATTTAAGGAAGCTGATGATTGACAAAGAGATGAACTAGATCATAAAAGTTGGGCTTATTTATATGATTAGCCAAAGCTGAGAGGTCTCATGGGTAATTATGTTCTGTGAGGGTTTATGTTACGAGAGAACTGCGCAGATGGGGGAATTCAATTTTCTATTGTCTTTATTGTCTTGTATCACGTACGTCCCATGCTATCATTCTTTACTCTTTTGTTTCGGCAACGCGTGCCTTTACTCTGCGCCTTTCACCTTCTCACGCTGTTGTAGTGTACTGCGGACACCTATTGTTTCTATTGTCTTTATTGTCTTTACCATTCTTATTGTTCTCGATCCCGCTTGTACTATTTAATGCAACGAATATACGACTGGTCAACTAGCTTGACCTAGTCCTTTCTACAACTCCTATCGAGTCGTGATCTAAGCTTAGCTCAACCGTCGCTTACGAGCTTTGGTGAATCTTGAAACTCTCTGAATGTCATTGCTCACAAGCTTTGATTATATTTTGATCTAGGAGTTATTGACCATAACAAAAGGTCAAGCTAGTCGATATCCTGCCGACTAATCTCAGTCTAGGCAGACCACACTCTACAACACAATTCTTACGAGAACTATCCGACCTCTTCCGACCAAACGAATCATGGCAGCACCATCAACCCCCACCGCTCCCACTGCACCCATCGCCCCCATCGCCCGCCCCGCTGAAATCAAAATGAGGGCCCTGACCGACTACTCTGGGGACAGAGCTAAGACAATGCTCTTCCTCCTCGAATGTGGAGCTTATGTGGATGCAAACGCGGCTGCATTCCCGGACGACAGGCACAAGATCCTGTTCATGCTGTCGTACATGAACGGGGGAACGGCAGGGCCCTGGAAACAGGCGTATTTAGAAGAAAGATATATTGAGTCTAAACCCTGGGACACGTTCCAGGAGTTTATCGCCAAAGTACGTGGAGCATTCTCTCCCATTGACGACGCAGGGAATGCACGCACCCAATTACGGGCGCTCTCTCAGGGAGGAAGGGGGGTCGACGAATACATCACGCAATTCAAGACACTCGCGTACAGAACGAAAATTAAAGAAGACGCCGCTCTCATTGAGTATTTCGTTGATGGACTAAACAACAAAGTGCTAGATAAGGTCTTCGGCATGGAGAACCCACCTGACACAATCGAGGGATGGTACACCCACGCAGCGAGGGCCGAGGGACATCTGAGGAGAGCAAAAGTGATAAAAGAACGAACGTATAGTAAGATAGGGGGAGGAGGAGCAGGTAGCTCCTCAAGGGACCCCAACGCCATGGACATCGACGCGACGTGCCTCTCTTATGCAGAAAGGGTAAAGCACATGAAAGAGGGAAGGTGTTTTATTTGTCATAAAACAGGGCACCGGGCCAGCGACCACAAGGGTGGGAAAGAGCCACCCGTGAAAGAAGAGAAGAAGATCGAGACAAAGAAAATGTCTCGAGAACATTACACAAAGATCAGAGCGCTCATCAACGAATTGGAGGAGAAGCAGAAGGAGGAAGTATTGGACTTAATGGTCGAGGAGGGTTTTTGAAGCGGCGGCCTGCATCGGCAGCAGAGCCCGCCAGAATAATTGTCTCAAGTGTACTCATAGCTGATGTAAGCAATCAGTCTATGCGCATTCCCGTTCACTGCTTGTTAGACAACGGAAAAGCTGAAATCCCTGCCCTGATTGACTCAGGGGCGGGCAAAACCTTCATCGACCACCGAGTCGTCCAAAAACTCGAACTAAAGAAACTCCCACTCGCCCGGAGAATCCTCACCAAAAATGTTGACGGAACCTTAAACAAAAATGGGACAATCTCACACTACGTCCGAATTAACACCGAGATCGGGGGAAAAGAAGAGGAAATCGTGATGCTGATCACTGGGCTAGGAAAAGAGATGATGATCTTGGGTTACACGTGGCTCCAGAGGCGCAACCCTATCATCGATTGGGAGAAAGGGACCCTCATGGACAGGCAGACCGAAAGGTCCCTCATGAAGAAAATCCGGACCATGATCGAGCGAACACGGACTACAATCGGTAAGCAAAGCCTTACTATAGATGACAAGGGGCCGTCAGAACCGAGAGTAACGTTGAGCCCGACTCTCGGGAGGCTACCTAGAAGGAGTGCTGGGGAGACCTTCGGGGAAACCCACCTCGCCACCGCCGAGTACGTGAAGAGTAGACTCGGGGCGGTTCATCTCGCAAGAGGGCTTTGCACCGCGGACAAACCGGACAGAAATGGATCACACACGGTAAATGACACGGCTATGGACACCTGCTCCGAGATCGATCCACCGATCTCCACACCGGACGAAGCTAACATTGACTTATCGCTTAACAGAAACAACGACGGAATGGATGCCTTATTCGCTTACATCCGGGGGGAACCGATGATTGGGGTATTCAGGACCGAAGAATCCCCCCTCACCATCGAACACAATTACATCCCCCCGAATTATCAGAAACTCAGACACATTGCGCACATCACTCGATCTCGATCGACAGGCAGATTCGTCTTTTCTCATACCACCCATATCCGAGCCAAGACCTCCGTCTCGCAGAGGCTCGCTCACGAGAAGGGAGATGACAAGGAGAAACTATCACTCGACGACCTGCTCCCCGACAAGTACAAGGAGTATCGAAGCGTGTTCGAAAAGGCAGCATCGGAGAGGTTTCCTGAATCAAAACCGTGGGATCATGCGATCGAACTCAAACCGGACTTCATCCCCAAAGACTGCAAGGTCTATCCAATTACCCCGGCAGAACAAAAGAAGCTAGACGAATTCATCGACGATAACCTGAGGAAGGGGTACATCACCCCATCCAAATCTCCAATGGCATCGCCATTTTTCTTTGTGGCAAAGAAGGACTCTGACGCCCTCAGGCCGTGTCAAGACTATCGGTATCTGAATGAGGGGACCATCAAGAACTCATACCCGCTACCATTAATCAGCGATCTGCTGGATAAGCTGAAAGAGGCAAAGTGGTTCACCAAGTTGGACATCAGATGGGGTTATCACAACGTCCGGATCAAAAAGGGAGATGAATGGAAAGCAGCATTCAAAACTAACAAGGGGCTGTTCGAGCCCAAGGTTATGTTTTTCGGTCTCTGCAACTCCCCGGCGACCTTCCAGGCCATGATGAATGATATCTTCAGGAACATGCTAAACGAGGGATGGCTGGTAATATACATGGACGACATTCTCATCTTCTCCAAAGACAAGAAAGAACACGAGGAGAGGACGAAAAAGGTCTTGGCAAGGCTCAGGGAAAACGACCTATACCTAAAACCGGAAAAATCTAAATTTGATGTGCAGGAAGTTGAGTTCCTCGGCCTGATCCTGCGACCAAACCAATTAGCTATGGACCCCACTAAGCTAAGCGGAATAAGGGACTGGCCAGCCCCGACCAATGTAAAAGGAGTTAGATCGTTCCTAGGCTTCGGGAACTTCTACAGAAGATTCATCAGCAATTTCGCTGCAATCACTAAGCCGCTGAACGACTTAACGAGAAAAGACCAACCATTCAACTGGACTAGCGAATGCCAAGGGGCGTTCAACTTACTGAAGAGGAAGTTCTCTGAGGCACCAGTATTACTGATGCCCGACGCGGAGAAACCATTCGTGATCGAAAGCGACGCCTCGAAATACGCAACAGGCGCCGTACTGAAACAGACCGACTCCAACGGAGATTGGCACCCTTGCGGGTATATCTCCCACTCCCTGACAGCCACCGAGCGAAACTACGAGATTTATGATCGGGAACTATTGGGAATAATACGGGCACTCAAGATGTGGAGACATTATCTCCAGGGATCAGAACATGCGACAACGATCTTATCAGATCATAAGAATCTGATGTACTTCAGGACAGCACGGAAATTGAACTGGCGACAGGCAAGGTGGAGCCTTTTCCTGTCACAATTCAACCTAAAATTGGTACACGTCCCCGGGAAGATGATGATTCAGTCAGATGCCTTATCACGGAGGGGAGATCACATCCCCGATATCGACAATGATAACGACGATATCACCCTGCTAAAGGACGAGATCTTCGCATGGACAATTGACACCGAACTAAAGGAAGTGCTAACTGAGAGCATGATGAAGGACGACTTACTAAAAGAAATAGTAAGAGCAATCAAAGAAGGAGGAACGCCACCGATCAAATCGGCGGTAGAAGATTGGAGGATGGAAGATGATGGGACGGTCTTCTTCAAAGACCGGTGCTATGTCCCTGATGACAAAGAATTGAGAAGGAAGATCGTGCAAAAGTACCATGACAATTTACTTACAGGACACCCCGGCCGATTCCAAACTCTTGAACTGGTGCGAAGGGATTACTGGTGGCCAGGGATGACCATCTTCATCTGGAACTATGTCGATGGCTGCGCGACCTGCCAACAGATGAAGGTGAACACTCACCCGACAACACCCGGACTATCCCCAATCAAATCTAACGTCACACGACCATTTGCTCTAGTAACGATGGATTTCATTACCGATCTCCCGATAAGCGACGGATCTGACACAATCATGGTCGTGGTAGACCATGGTCTTACTAAGGGGGTGATTTTTATTCCCTGCAACAAGAGCATCGACGCGCTAGGGGCGGCCGACCTCTATTTACATAACGTATTTAAGAGATTCGGCCTCCTGGACAAGATCATATCCGACCGAGATCCTCGCTTTGCCTCTAGGGCTTTTCAAGAACTGGGAAGACTCTTGGGAATAAGGCTAGCAATGAGCACAGCCTACCACCCACAAACCGATGGGGAGACTGAGAGGGTGAATCAGGAACTCGAAATCTACCTCCGAATCTTCTGCGCTAACAAACCTTCGCAATGGAAGAGCCACCTCACCACCGCCGAGTTCACACACAACCAGAAACACCACTCGGCCATCAAAAACACCCCGTTTTTTGTGATGATGGGAGCACATCCTAAAGCCATTCCCACAACCTATCTAAAGACTAACGTACCGGCTACCGAACAGCGGATAGCCGAATTAGGAAATGTATGGCGGGAGGCCCTAGCGGCCCATGAACTCTCTCGACAAGTGATGATCGGGCGAAATGGACGAGGATTCCGCCCATTCACCATAGGAGAAAAGGTCTGGCTTGACTCGAGGAACTTGAAGCTAGGGTACCCAACCAGGAAGCTCGCCCCTAGATGAGAGGGACCCTTCCCCATCACACGGGTGATTTCATCCCACGTCTATGAACTAAAGCTTCCCCCGCAGTGGAGGATCCACCCTGTATTTCACGCTTCTTTACTCTCACGTTTCAAGGAGAATGACACCCACGGACCGAACCCGCTTCCTCCAACACCCGACCTGATCGAAGGAGAGCTGGAACACGAGGTGGAGGCTATTTTGGCGCATAGAGGAAGGGGTAAGAGAATGCGGTTCTTAGTGAAGTGGAAAGGGTACGGCTCAGCGGAAAACACCTGGGAACCACCGATTCACTTAAAAAATGCAGCTGAATTATTGGGAGAATACAAGACCACTCACAACCTCTCTCAGATATGAGTCGCCCTCTTCATTTTTTTATGAATGTCACACCCGACCCTGACCCCGTCAGAACCTTTGAACTAATCCTCAGCTTCGTCCGAGACACAGACGGCATCAGAAACGAAGAAAGATTATTATCGGTGACCCAAGACCGCGCACTGCTGCATAGCACGACACAAAACCTTTTTGAAACATACAGAGCTATCTCCCGACTCCAACGGGTATTTCGACGATTGACCGAGGAAGCATATTACCTCGATTTGCTCCCACTAATGAGAAGTCTAGACGAACAAGCGCTCCGATACAGACCCGGAGAATGGGTCCCCACCCCTCAACAGATCTTTATTATAGAGCCACTCGACAGCGAAGAGGACGAAGAGATGCCGATAACAACATCCCCACATCCTCCTCTCCCACCTCACGTCCCACACTCTCCGCCGAGATGAGCACCGATGCCCTACCCTACCCAAACCGCCGCCCCTGAGTACGCGCCAGCACCAGCCTGGATGAGAAACTCAGTTTGCTTCACCTGCGCCCAGGTGGGGCACTTCTCGTCGCACTGCCCCGAATACCAGTGCCCGCACTGTCGACGGTGGCGGCCAGAGCACTCGGTGCTTTTCTGCCTGAACAACCCCACACGTGATGTCCCACCACGTCATCGCACGACTTAGAGCTAGCCACCATGCTCTACAACTCATATGTCATCATCGCTCTCAGCGCCATATTCGGCATGTCAATTCTTATTATATTCGTGTGTTATATGCTTATCTTATTCAAAATCGTCACCGCTCCACAACTCCCTCGACTCACCTCCATCCTCACTGGGACCTCGGTTCGTTTCGCCGAAGGAGGAGACATTGAGCTGCCAACTCAGGTTTACGGCCATGATACCCCGACTCCCACTTCCTTCTCTACATTCACCGCGACGACCAGCGACGGGGCGTCTTTCGACCCAATGTGGACAATGAGGCCCTAGTTTCGGATGGGACTCGAAACGTTGAGGGGAAGCTAATGTTACGAGAGAACTGCGCAGATGGGGGAATTCAATTTTCTATTGTCTTTATTGTCTTGTATCACGTACGTCCCATGCTATCATCCTTTACTCTTTTGTTTCGGCAACGCGTGCCTTTACTCTGCGCCTTTCACCTTCTCACGCTGTTGTAGTGTACTGCGGACACCTATTGTTTCTATTGTCTTTATTGTCTTTACCATTCTTATTGTTCTTGATCCTGCTTGTACTATTTAATGCAACGAATATACGACTGGTCAACTAGCTTGACCTAGTCCTTTCTACAACTCCTATCGAGTCGTGATCTAAGCTTAGCTCAACCGTCGCTTACGAGCTTTGGTGAATCTTGAAACTCTCTGAACGTCGTTGCTCACGAGCTTCGATTATATTTTGATCTAGGAGTTATTGACCATAACAGTTTATTAGTTTGACTTATTTTGCAGTCCCTTTAAAAAAACCCAAGGGGTTTCCTCATCAAGTTAAGGCATCTTGGAAGATGATAGTTATATATCTTCTGTTTGTCCACAAATGGAATGTGGTGGTTTATATCCCTCAAAGGAGGGAGGTTCTTGGCCACTCTACTCATAATGTCCTGAAATGGATTTTTCCATTTTTCTCTGAGGCATGGAATGTCCTTCTCAGTTAAAGTCCTCTCACCATTGCTTTTCCAGCTAGGTCTTCCCACATTGAAAAGAGGACATCATTCAAGTCATTGAAGTTTGCATGATCAAAAAAAGAGGTATCTAACTGTAGGTCAGAATCAGCACATTGCAAGTAAGAATGATCAGACAAACATTCTGCAAAGCAAGCATAAAGTCAGAAATGTTGAGTTGCAAAAGCACTCTTGCAAATTGTAGATTGATACAATCTGATGTGCAGTGCACCATGATTTTAATATCCAATCTCCAGGCCCAAACAGTGCAATGAACATCACTGTACATCTATTCGTTTGGCAGCCTGGGCTTCACAGACATTGTATGGGGTGTCCACATCACAAGGAATGGTAGCAGCATATCAACAGAAAGAGCATGCCAAAATGTGCAGCACCACATGTAAGTGAGATGATTGACAGTATATTAAAAATGATCTCCATTGTGAGGAACAAGATATGAACAAAGTCAAGGGGAGAGAGAAGACCAAAACCACCTTTCCAAATGAGTGCATGAACAGATATGATTCCCGTAGAAGGTCATATATTGACCACACAGACTTATGACAACACAGAACACAATACCATATTACAGCTGCCTGCACTTACCTGCAGTTGCTTAATCATACATGAGTAAATTTCCATCACCCACCTGCAGTTGCTTAGTAATCACATGACTATACTCATTTTACCAACACACAACTAATATTCTCATCACCTGTCAGAGTTCAGATTGCTACTACCAAGGTTGGGACTTGGTCAGGAAAAACACCAAACTTCTGGTCAGACCCAGTCATCAGTGGTCAGAGGATTCAGAGGTATTGGGCAGAATCCACCGGGCTGTAGCAGGCCAGGTGAAAACAGAGAGGACTTGGCTTCAACTTGTAAGAAGTTGCACCCTTCTCCTCATCAGTTGTCCAATTTTAGGATGGAGGTAGTTCATATTTTTAGAGGGTTTCTGGATGGAGGGCAAGGATAGATTAAGCAGAGGTTTGAAGTTGATTCGAAGTCAAGAAGAGTGATGAGATTAAGAGATTAAGTCAAGATTGGGTCGAGGGTGATTAAGGATTGATATTAGACTGGAGTGATTAAACACAAGTGAATTACAACATGTAGATAAATATAATTTTTAATTTGAAGTCCAAGGCTAAGCTACAGGTGCCTAAACAATAAATGGCCAGAAGAATAACAGAAAAGGTGGAAGTTTACTAATGAGTCTTGGTAAATGTCTATGACCATGATTGGTAAGACTGTATTAGAAATAAAGTAAGTAAACAAAAGATTACTAAGGCATGTGATGACTTGTCTGATGACCAAAAAGTGCTGCAGCTAGAATGCCAATGATGATACTCAACCTGGAAACCCAAACAAAACCTACTAAATGGCTTTGGATGGTATAACATGAGTCAGAGGAAGGGTATGAGTTGGTGCTAAATATAACTGCTAATACCCAAATATTGTGTTTAGTGACATGAAATGGTAAGGTCCATTGCGAATAGTCTTTATAGGCATACGAAGTTGTTTGAATGAGTTCGAAATAGGTTCAAAGACTTGCAAAATAGTTTGAATAAGTTTGAAGATGTGTGAAGTAGTTCAAATATGTTTGAAGAGGTTCGAAGTATATCGAGGAATGAGTTTAGCCAATGTGATGTGTTTTTTGAATGGTGATAGGTAATGGGCAATGAGTCGAGAGACTAATATGAAAGTTCAAAGAAGGTCGCGATATTTTGCAGAACTTAGAGATACGATGTGAAGATAAGACCCAAGAGAACTCTGATGGTAGTGGAGAGGGTAACTTATGCTCTGTTTCCCACTGGTATTCTTTTATGCTAAGTAACTAATACAAGCCTATATACAAATTGAAGAGATATCACTAAAAAGAAAATAAGAACATGTGTAAAACATGAGGCAATATATCAAACAATGAGGACTTTGTAGATCATGAAACAAATGAAAAATGATAAATAACTGAAATGTGTAGTGTTCCCATATAGTAAAAGTACTTATCTTTTGCTTTAATATATCAATGAAACATAAAAACACACTTATCACATTATAACTCTCTTGTAGTCTCTCCTTGTGTCTGGTGGTGCTTGATATGCAGCAAATTGGCTCATTCTGAATGTGCAGCATGTATCAAAAGTGTTTTAAAAGAGCTATATGGTGGCCTATGTCATTCAAAATGCTGCAAAGTCATTCGAAGTGTTGTGAAGTAGTTCGAAAGCATTCAAAATGTCTCAAAGTCATCCAAAATAGTGTGAAATAGTTCAAAATAGTTCAAAAAATTTTTGTAAAGTTCTTAATGATTCGGAGCATGTGTCATAATGTCTTGATATGAGTGGGAATGTTCTCCAGATCTTAAAGCATGTATTGAACCTATCACCGATAGAGAAGGTTAGAAAAGAGTCAAAAAAGAGTCAGAAAAGAGTTGGGAGTTATTGGGAATCTGATCAGGTGAAACAGGCCTTGACATCACCTGCCTGTGGTCACCTGGGGTTGCTGAGTCATCATGTGACTCAATTCCCATCACCTACCTGCAGTTGCTTAGTCAGCACATGACTTATACTCATACACCACTGGCACTGCACACACACTGACAACACATACATTGGTGACATCACTGGTGTTGATTACTGTCAGTATATGGCATTTTTCTATTATGTGATCATTCTTGATGCAGCCTTCCTGAATCACATGCTATGCTTGATGCAGCCTTTTACTTACATGTCAATCTTTCACATATTTAATTAACCTCATTTTTAATTCTGCCTTCATTCCCACTTCTGTGCAACAAAGGTGTAATAACATATTATTTCTTTAACCTGTAGTAGCTTAGAGGTTCTCACTTCTGTGCAATAAAAATAACTTGATCCTGTCTCTCCTGTCCACCTGTCCACCTGAGTGTAGGCTGCCAAACATGGCAACCTTCCACTTTTTGTTTTTGACATAGACAAGGTTCTTCACACTTGATGAACCCACCCTGTCTCAGCAACCCTCTATCTTTCCACTACTCCTCATCTGGAGTGTGAGAAGATGCTTGCAGGACTCAGGCACCACCACTGCCTTTGAGACTCTACCGATCATCCATCAAACCTGTGTGCCCACATGCCTGGCTCTACCATCACCATCACTGCCTCCTACCACTCACTCTAACTCATCCACTGACAAATGATGACACACCAGTCACCACTACACCTACTGTTGATGATACTCAACCTGGTAACCTAACAAAAACCTGTTAAAAGGCTTAAGAAGTATAACAGAGGCTAGAGGAAGGGTGTAAGTTGGGACTAAATATCACCGCTGATATCCAAAAGTTGTAGTGAGCGATGTGAAATAATAGGGCATGTTGTGAATAGGCTTTAGAGGTGCATGAAGAGGTTCAAAAGAGTTTAAAATAGGTTTGAAGGTGTGTGAAATAGTTTGAAAAATGTTTGAAGGTGTGCGAAATAGTTTGAAGAAGTTTCAAGAAATGTCAAAGTGGTTTGAAGTGGTTTGAGGTATATTTGAGAAGTGAGTATAGCGAATGTAAAGTGTTTTTTAAATGGTGATAGGCGATAGGTGATGAGTTGAGAGACTAATACGAAGGTTTGAAGAAGTTCATGATATTTCACAGAACTTATAGATACGATGCAAGCTAAGACTCAAGAGAACTGCTCTTAAATCTGATGATAGTGGAGAGGGTAACTTATTCTCTGTTCTCCATTGCTTGGCTGTCATTCTAAGTAACTTATATACAAATTGAAGAGATAGTACTAAAAAGGAAATAATAACATGTGTAAAACATGAGGCAATATATCCAACACTGAAGACTTTGTAGATCATAAAACAAATGAGAAATGATAAATAATTAAAATGTACAGTGTTCCCATATAGTAAAAGTACTTATCTTTTGGTTCAATATATGTATCATTGAAACATCTAAATGCTATTATCATATCCTATGTCTCTCATAGTCTCTCCTCGTGTCTAGTGGTGCTTGATATGTGATGGAATGACTCATTCCAGTTGTGCAGTGTGTATAGAAAGGGTTTTAGGATACGTATGGCAGCTAATGTCATTTGAAGTGCTGCGAAGTCATTTGAAAGTGTTTGAAATGTCACAAAATAGTTTGATTTTGTTTGAAGTCATTTGAAGTAGTGTGAAGTTTGTTTGAAAGGTTCGAAATAGTTTGACAAGTGTTCGAAATTGGTTTTGTGGTGTTCATAGTGGTTCGGAGCATCTGTCGTAATGTGTCAATACGATTGGGAATCTTCTCCAGACCTTAGAGCATGCAATAGACCTATCACTATTACCCTTCCACACCACAGCCAGACTATATGCTGTACCACTCTACCCACCATGTCTCTGTTGACACAAACCCTGGCTGAGGTTAAGGGTAATAAATTGAAGGAGTGCCCAATGCTCACTGCTGGGAAGATCCCCCCCCCTCATTATGCAATCATGGACCCTCGCATGCAAAGGCTACCCTCACATAGTGGCCATACCACTGCCGACATCATCAGCTATGTTGCTGAGGGCATGTTTGAAACATGCCTTGTTGCATGGTACCAAGCTGATAAAAGCCAAATTGATGCTCTCACCTTTTACCAGTCCCTCACAGAGTTAGTATTCTTGGTACTAGAGAAAAAAGGGGCACATGACATCCTTGAAACTATCCTCTCCTCATCTCAAGGCACCCAAGTCTTTATAGACTGGGAAATGGAGCTCGATAACCTCAATGCTATACCCACCACCTCTGCACTACTTAAAGCACTTACCAAGGACCAACTCAGGAACCAACCACCCTGACCTAAGACTCAGATTCAACCTTAAACCCATTTTGGCTACAGACCTTGCTGCTTGGGTCTTTGAGGTCAAGGAGCATGATGATCAGATGTGTGTGGAGGATGCATGTACTCAGAGACTAATTGACTCAGGGGAAAGACCTTGTTGCATGTTGGAGCAGACTACATACGCTGCACAGAGGAAGAGACGACACGTTCCTTGTAACCTACCTGGGGTTTAGTTAGTCTTAGGGCTAGGGTTTAGTAGAGGTAAGAACACTGTATATCTTCTATAGTACAGGTTCTCCTTATATACATAATAGTAAGGATGTCACATGACTCGGGAATGTGTATACCACATGTATGCACAGTAAGCGCAGTAACATGTGTATGCTGCATGTATCGCCTCATGTATACAGCATGCATCAAGGGATTTAATTTCAACACCCCCCCTCAAACTGTACAGCGCTCTAAGCAGCTAAGTTTGAATCTCGAAAGTAATTCCAAGAGAGTCTCTAAATTTCCTGAAAAGGACGGCGCCAAGGTTCTTGGTGAACATGTCAGCCGGATTATCACTTCCAGGAATGAAAACGACCGTGACTTTGTCTTTTTCAATGCATTCGCGCATATAGTGGTAGCGAATGTCTATATGTTTAGTCCTCCTTTCCTGGACTGGATTTGATCCAATGAAGATGGATCCTTGATTATCAGTGCAGATTGGTATGTGATTCAAGATATATCCGAGTTCCTGGAATAAGGACTCTATCCACACTATCTGCCAACAAGTGTCAGAGAGAGCCATATATTCGGCTTCTGTGGATGACAGTGCTACAGTTTTTTGTAAACGGGACTGCCAGCACACAATGCCACTCACTAGAGTAGCAAAGTAACCCATTGTAGATCGGCGCTTGACAGTGTCAGCTGCCCAATCAGAATCTGTGAAGGCCTGTAGCCCCTCAGATTTCTCTCCATCATAGACTATACTGTACTTCTGGGTTCCCACCAGATAGCGCATTATGTACATCGCTTTGTCTAGATGTTCTTGGCTAGGATTAGCAGAGAATTGCGACATCTTGATTACCGCGTAAGCGATATCAGGTCGCGTTCCGAGCATCAGATACAATAAAGATCCGATCACAGATTGATATTTCGATCTAAGCGCCGCGCTTGGTGTCGCTGTGTTTTCCGACAGTTTGTAGCCAGTCGGGAGTGGAGTGGGGGCAATTTTGGCATTTGTCATCTCGAACCTCTCAAGCACTTTGGCGAGATATTCTGTTTGATCGAGTTTGATTTTTGCAGCGGTCCGGGTGACGCGCATGCCTAAGAATTCTGTGACTTTTTCAGTACTACGGCACTCCCAATGCTTTAGACAAGCATTTTTCTTTTCATCCACAAGTTTCTTGTTCTTCCCCATGAACAAGCCATCATCAACATAGACGAGTGCAATAACAATGCTGCCTGTTTTAGGATCCTTGTGTATGAAAATGCCGGCATCGGAGCTGGCGCGCACGAACCCAATGGTGCGCATAAATGCCTCTAGCTCTTTCCACCATGCAAGTGAGGCTTGTTTAAGGCCATACAATGCTCAGCGTAAGTGCAACACTTTGCGCTCTTTTCCCTTGAGTCTGAAACCCTCGGGTTGATCCATATAGATCTCCTCATCTAGTTTGCCATACAAAAATGCGGTTTTTACATCTAGGCCGGTCATATACATGCCGTCCAGAGATGCAAGTGCAAACATGAGGCATACGGTCTCGTAGCGGACTACCAGTGAGAAAATCTCATCAAAGTCAATGCCTTCGACTTGTGAAAAGCCTTTGGCCACGAGTCTGGCTCGTTTTCTTCCATCCGATTTTACGGAGAAAACCCATCTATTTTTGATCGTTTTTCGATCATGTGGAAGATTGACAATGTCATAGACTTGTCGCTTACGAAGAGCCTCTAATTCTTCATGACAAGCTTGTTTCCACTCACGTTGCTGCTGCCGTGGTAGGTGTGCAATATCGTGAAATTGGTTTGGAACTTGGCTTATTTCGCTCGATGGTTTGACTGCTTTTGACAACAGCCAGCGAATAAGCTTATCTCCTCCTTCCTTGGTTATCTTTTTAATATAACCTGCTTTGTCCAGTTCCCCCATTGGGTGATCATGTTCTTGATCATTGGAATCGGGCACACTCTCGTGGGGTGCCAAACTCAGTCCAGCAACCGGTTCTTTCTGTTGAGTTTGTGGTCGTGTTCAGTTATGATCCGAATCTTGACCCACAGATCTCTTCCAATATCGATCACGTGCAATGTCTCTCTCTATGTCAGAGGGGAGTCGCTTCTCTCCATAGGTATTGCCAGGATGGTTTGGGATGTTCCTCTGCCTGCCTGATCGACGGGGCAATTGCTGCCATTCCTGTTGATCATCACGTCTTGGACGAAAGTCCTCAGTGGTTACTGGAGGTGGTGGAGGAGGAGCATTTGTCACATCGTCATGTGCCTTTTGCTCACTTGGTACATCATCATCATCATTTTCTGATGATGGAGGAAGGGGCGGATCTTGTGGCGGTATAGAATCATCGCCATTTGTTCCAGATGAGTGGTCATCATCTTCTGGTTCTGGAGGTGGAAAATCACCAAGGTCTGTATTGGCAGGAGTCTTAGCTCCGGGACAGCATGGGAACAACGTTTCATCAAATAGTGCCATAGCACCAATGAATATTGCGCCACTAGGTCGCATGAAACGGTATGCTTTAATGCCATCTTCTAATCCAAGGTATGTCATCAACTCCGATCGAGGAGCCAATGTGTTTGGACGCTTCTCCTTGGGTAGGTAGACGTAAGCACCACAACCAAAAACCTTCAGATCGTTTAGATCTGGGCAGACCTTTGTCAGGTCCTCAACTGGTGTCAGCCATTTCAGGTGCCTTATCGGGGTTCGGTTGTATAGGTGTGTTGCATGTTCAATGCAAAATTCCCACCATGATTGTGGTAGACATGCAGTAAATCGCAGGGTTTGCGACTTTTCCATTATTGTCCTTATGGCACGCTCTGCGCATCCATTCTGTTGGTGCATGTGTGGTGCAGACATCTCTATTTTGATGCCAAAGTCCTTGAGCACATTTTGTAGCTCATGATCCTTGAACTCCCCCCCTGGATCAACACGCCAGCGCTTGATTGTAGCGCCATACTGTGTCAAAGCCACTGCCCGAAATTGTCTGATGGCCGCAGCAGCATCAGATATCTTTTTAAGGCATTGGACCCAGATATGTGACGTTTTGTCATCCAGAAATACAATAAAGTATTTATGTTTATGGTACGATAGTACTGGGAGTTCCTTCAGATTGGAATGTATTAATTCAAAGGGTCTTTCTGCACGTGAATCTGATTCAGGAAAAGATTTTGAGGTCATTTTCCCTTCAGCGCACCCTGGACATATAATTTTGTCTTTAGGAATAATTAAATTCCTTGGGAATTTTATGGTGCTATTAGGCATCTTCCCTAGCGCCTCTTTGGATGGGTGTCCAAGTCGCTTATGCCAAGTCGAGTAGTCTGCGACATATATTGTCGCAACATTGATTCCCTTGGTGCTCAATATATGAGTCCAAGCCCAATAAATAGTGTCACGTTTCATAAGAGGGACGCAATCCATAATTGGGTTTCCTTGCTTGAAAAATGAAATGTGTGCGGAGGAACCATGCACATCACTTCTGTCTTGTAAGAAGATGCCCATTGACAGTAATCGAGCATTACAGTCGGGTATGTAGTAGACGGGGTATAATCGTGTTTCACGCGTCTCTGACTTCCCATGACATACTACCTGGTGTCTAATGAAGACTGCTCCTTTCCCTACTATATGAGTAGTACCCGTGGCTGTTTGAACCAGGGTAGAGTCCTTTCTTGGTAAAGGCTCGTAAGAAGCAAAATCTTTAATTTCACCAGTGAAGTGTTTTGATGCGCCTGAATCCATGATCCAGTCAGCACCTCTCTTACATTTTCCACTTGCACACATAACACATATATTAAAATGTACATAATTCCATGATACATTTAATAGCGGTAAAATTTCACATGAAAAGTTCGCTGTATTCATAGGAATTTTAATCCTTGTGCTTGTGGCAGGGAAAAGGACTGACCTATCATCATACGCCCCTGTGTCAAGGGGTTCATCGACGAGCATCTCGTCGACAATCTTCCACACTTCCTCGTCAGTTGCCGGCGGTTCTGATCTGAGGGAGACAGTATCGTCTTCTACCTCCTCGATCGTAGCCTCGGTTTCTGGCTCTATCCTCCTTCTCTTACCTTCTCGCACCGTAAGGTGCTCTTCCAGCGGTCGCAGATTTTTCGCGCTGCGCGGAAGTTGCATGTGCTCGAGGGTGTCTCGAGCTTGCTGGTACTCGGCGTAAACCGAGCAAGAGGAGGTCACGCCCGTATATGCCTGTGCAGGCAGTCAGCGGCGAGGATTCCTTGTGGGAGTGTGCTCGATGCGCTGTATGAGCGGCATCGGTGGTATGATGGTGCCATTACCATTTATGGTGGTAGAGGCTTGTGAGGCGAGGTGGGTATGTTTCTCTTTTGGCTTCTCCTCCTTAGTCTTTCTGTCCCCACGTTTTTGGGATGATTCTCCATTGTTGCCCTGAGATTGCCATTTGGGGTTTCCCCCTTTGCGCTTGACAGCAAAAAGCTTGGTCGCCTGAGGCTGGCCAGCGGGCTTCCCAACTGCCGTGCGGCATGAGGCTTCAGCGACAATGGAGTCCTTGACATGTTTAAACATCAAGGCTCTAGTGGCGGTCGTGTTAAGGACCATTGAGGACAATGAATCGAACTCGCGCGGCATCGCAGCAAGTAAGATCATGGCCTGCACTAGTTCGGGGATGGCGACATTGGCAGCCGTGAGGCGCTCAAACTTGTCGGCCATTCTGGCGATCTCCAGCACAGGATTCGCAGCCGGAATCTTGATCGTTATAGCGGACCTAAAGTCTGAAAAGACTTGAGAGTGGCCGTCCACACCATAGTTGGTGCGGATGAGATCCCATACCTCCTCAGCAGTGTCCTTGGTGTTGGCACGCTGCCGAATAGAGGGGGCCAGGCGGAGCACTAGGCTACCAATTGCCTGGTCATTCTTATTGTTCCAGGTCTGGAGCTTGGCATTAGCTTCCGCTACCAGTGCAGCGTTTGTCGCCGTCAAAGGAGGCGCCATGGGTGGTTTTAGTTCCATTCCGCTAGTTATTTGCCAGAGGCCCTGAGACCTGAGCCACGCCTTCATTGAGTCGGCCCATTGAATGTAGTTAGAGCCGTCGAAAGTTTGTACGAGTTTTTCAAGAGTTGAAGACATGATGTTGTAGTGGCAGCTGGTAAAAGCGCTCAATCAGTTCTTCTATTCAAGAAAACACGTTCCATATTCTCAGGCAAAAACACTCCTTCAGAGTGGTTAACCCTAGTCAACCTAGGTTTTTAAATGCAGCTCGCAGAGAGCGCAATGCAGCTCACGAAGAGCGCAAGGTTACAATTTGGAGACAATGAAGTCAATGTCGTTCGCAGCCAGTTAAGGCGCGTTCGCGACGTGCCCAGCAGGGCCCATAACCTGTTGGAGCAGACTACATACACTGCACAGAGGAAGAGACGACACGTTCCTTGTAACCTACCTGGGGTTTAGTTAGTCTTAGGGCTAGGGTTTAGTAGAGGTAAGAACACTGTATATCTTCTATAGTACAGGTTCTCCTTATATACATAATAGTAAGGATGTCACATGACTCGGGAATGTGTATACCACATGTATGCACAGTAAGCGCAGTAACATGTGTATGCTGCATGTATCGCCTCATGTATACAGCATGCATCAAGGGATTTAATTTCAACATTGCATTCTTTGTTGGTGAGGGGGGTGAACATGCTTGTATACTCAGCAAGTGCTGGTAGGAAGGTGGCAATGTATCTGGTGAGTCCCAGGAATTCTTCAACATTGGTGGCCATTGTGGGTTGTGGCTAGGCAGCAATATGATCAGTTTTTTTGGGGTTAGGTTCAATCCCTGTGTCTGAGATGATGTGTCCAAGGAAATACAGGCTGGTGGTAAAGAGGTTGGATTTGGCTTGGTTGCAATAAATACTGGCCTTGTGAAGGGCCTCAAGAACTGTCAGTTCCATTCATGTTCCTCCATGTTTTTTGACCATATGATATGTCATCGAGATATATGTGACAAATTTTGCTAATGTGGTCTCATAATGCATCAGTCATTTGGTGCTGGTAGGTAGTAGGGGCATTGCAGCCTCCTTGTGGCATGCTGGTCTATTCACAGAGACCCCATGGGGTTCATACAGCAGTGAGGTGAATGTCATCTGGATGTACTCAGGTTTGGAAGAAGGAGTTAGTCATGTCCATCTTCCCAAATATTTTACCCTTCCCACAATTGGTGAGTATGTCATCAATGTGAAGTAGGGGAAAACTGTCATGCACTGTGTTAGAGTTCAGTACTCAGTAGTTGTTCACCCAGTGGGGGTCAACACTCAAGTCGGGTATACCAGCATACACAGAATGCTGGTGAGGCATATTCTGAGGAGGATGGTCATAGATGGTCTGCCTTGAGATGGTCATCAAGGAGTCACTTCCAAGACTCCTGGTATTTCTTGGGAGCTGTGTATCACTGACAAAAAATATGATAGGTGACTATGATAGGAATCACAGCCTTGACATTGCTGACCTTAATGGGGGTTTTGAGTTGGATGCAGTGGAACATGTGTCCAGGTACCTCAGCAGTGCTATCAGGAAGATGGAGTGGGAAGCGATCAGCAAATTTGAGTATCATTTTCAGTTCTTTCACCTTGAGGACCTCTTGGAATGATAAGGCCTCAATGTGGTCCTGTACAGCAGCCATGACAGGGCCAGGGAGTAGACAGCTAGCCAGTGCAGGAGGCCCAGTGTCTTCAAGAGTGGGTGGTTTTGGTACCCATACTTTTTTCAGGGTTGGTGGAGGTGTGGCCCATGGGACACTTCAGGCTCATGACTTGAGAATAGAAGGGTTGGAAAGGTTATAGCCAGACCATTTGTCAATGCCTGTTTACTTGTGGGTGTCTATCACAATGTGTTAAAGAAATGATATTCCTAATATAATGGGGAAGCATAGCCCTTTGTTGGTAGTTGACAAATATACATAGGTACTGCTCCAACTCTTGGTTAATTCTCTCTGTCTGCCCATCAGTTTGCAGGTGATATGCCATATATAACTTGGTTTGAATTCCCAATATATTGTTTAACTCTCACATAGATGTGGAGGCAAATTGTGGTCTGCGATCAGAGATTATGGTATCAGGTAATTTATGTAACCACCATACCTGATTTAGATAGAGGTGTGCCAAGCTTAATGATGAGGTTTCTGCAGTAGTAAGAATAATATAGACCTCCTTTGTGAAGTGGTTGCATACTATAAATATTGCATCATATCTCTGAGCTTTGGGTAATCTGGTGATAAAGTCCACAGATATATCTTGCCAAGGGACTTTAGGTATAGGGTTCAGCATTAATTTCCCTGTGGGTTTTCTGGAAATTTCTTTCCCCTCATGCACATATCACATCCATCCCCATACCCTAACACATATTTTAAAATTCCAGGCCACCAATAATTTCTCATCATTAATGCCAACATCTTCCACCTTCCTTGATGTCCAGGAGTTGGCATATTATGATGTAACTGGATGATCTTCCTTCACAAATCCTGATTTTTTGGTACATATACTTTTCCTCAGAATAACACCAACCCTTGCTCCTCAACCCATTCATCTCCTTTAATATTACATTTCTTCTCTCCCTTCAAAGCTTTCATGGCTTCCACTACATCATCATCCATCTCCAAACATTGTCTAATTTTAGACAACATTTCTGTTTCTGAGCTATGTAATAAATGCCCTTGATGCATAGCACAAATGCAAAGGTATTCAGGTTTGAGTAATGTAACATTCTTGTTGTCCTTCTCCACCCTCCATCTGTGATCTGTACCTCTGAATAATGCATCTGCTTTCCTCATTAAGCTTCCCACTTTATGGATGAAGTAAGAATTAAAATGTGACAGGAATAATGCCCAATGCATTTGCCAATGGTTAAGCTTTTTAGTGGACATGAAGTATTGCAGATTTTGATGATCTGATGTGTACATCCCTCCAAATAATGTCTCCATGCCTCCAATGCTCATATTATTCCCAACATCTCTTTGTCATGCACATTATAATTTCTTTCCACATCATTAAACCCTCGACACAAATATGCACAAAAATGCCATTTGTAATCTTTGCATAGCATTGATAATACTGCACCAGTAGCAAAGTCGGATGCATTTGATTCCACTCATAAGGGACACATGAAACCTACTGGGGCTAATATTGGTTCTTCCATAAACTTCCTCTTCAATTCCTCAAATGCTGTCTGCTGTTGTTCTCCCCATCTTCATACTACTCCTTTTCACATTAGGTTGTGTAAGGGTGCAGCAATGTTGAAAACATTATGGGCAAAGTGACAATAATAATTTGTGAGTTTCAAAAAGGCTTGAATCTCCTTGATCCAGGTGTCCACAGGCCAATCAATAATTGCCTGTAACTTGATATGATCCATTTTGATTCTGTTGGGACCGATCTTTAATTCTAAAAACTCAATCTCGCTTGCCTCAAACACACATTTCACCAGTTTCACAAATAGATTATTCTCTGCCAAAAATCATAGCATCTCCTGTACTATCACTTCATGGTTTTCTTCATCCTCCATAAATATCAGAATATCATTAATAAATATTATTACCACACCTTTGTCTATTACATCCTTAAAAATGTCATTCATCATATTTTGGAAAGTCGGGGGACTATTGGTCATCCCAAAAAACATGACAAGCAGCTTGAAGGATCCTTGACATGTGGCAAATGCAGCTTTCCACTCATCTCCTTTCTTTATTCATATGTTATTGTACCCCCATTGTAAATCCAATTTCATAAAGACCTTGGCTTCTCTCACCTCATCAATTATTTCTGAGATCAATGGCAAAGGGTACACATTCTTCACTGTCCACTCATTCAGATACATATAATCTGTACACATCCTCTTCCTCTGATCTTCCTTTGGTAAAAAGAATATTGGTGATGTCTGCAGAGATTTTGAAGGTCACATGTATCCCTTGCACAATTGTTCATTTAGCATTGCATCTACTTCTTCTTGCTCCTTTGGAGATAATGGGTAGACTTTTGACTTCTTCAGCACAAATCCTGGCTTCATCTCAATGTCATGATCCCATGGCTTTCACACTGGCATTCACTCAAATTCTTTCTTCTGAAAGACCAACAAATATTCATGATAGGCTTTGGTACCCACTCCTCCACTGGTTTCTCCACCTTCACGGTATTTTTGTCCCATGACTGTCCTCCACAAATTTCCCTAAAGGTTCACTTCTGTTCTTCTTGGTCGATCATGATTGGAATTTCCCCATTTGGCATTTATTTATCTTCCACTTCCTTTATCGTAACAGAATACTTCCTTAAATGTTCTTTCTCTTTTCTTTTCTGCTTTTCCTTCTTAATCTTTTTCACCTTCCTCCCATACACATTACATTCTTTAGGACAATGAGTCATGTGCACTTTCCCAGTTTACCAATCAATTTTCAGATTATGTTTACATAACCACAGACATCCAATTATGAGATTGGTCATTCCAAGATCGCACACTTCAAATACTGTTCCTGATGATTTTGATGCTTCAGTAGCATAGTCACTTCCTCCTTGATAGTTTTCCATGGGTTATCATTCCATCAATATTATGCATCATTATAGGTTGCAACAGTTTGCACATGCTAATACCATTTCCAGTAATTAAGGACTGATTAATGAATAATCCTGTAGCACCACTATGGAGTAATGCCTCCACATCAATAGCTGCAGGCATGTCTACTGTCTTCAATCCTACAGTCAAGGTGATTTTGGGTTCTATTCATGCAGAGCGAATAAAGAATTTAGGGGTTTTCAGAAATAATGCCTGGTAATTTTTCTTATCATGTCCTTTTCAGGTTCATTCTGGGTTTCTTTGGATACTAATACATTATAATGATTCTTGGTCACCAATGGGGAAACCTTCACTGGGACTCTTCTGCAAAATTTTTCTGCTTGTCTTCCTCCAACTTCACTTCCTCAATTGTAGCTTCTCTAATCTTCCTTTTCTGCCTACAATTCCTAGCAATATGCCCTAGTTGCCTACAATTAAAACATTTAGGTTGGGCTCATCTTTCTGCTTGATCAATATTCATTGCATCTGCTCATGCTGCTGACTCCATAACTTTAGGTGTCATTGCCATGACTGGTGGCTGTGCCCTCAGAGTTTGTACCTGAGGCACCCTTCCTTTCTCAGACTTGCCTCCTGATGACTTTCCAAATTTAGCATTCTATACATCAACTTTGACTCTGAATGTTCCTGCCAATATTGCTGATCAAGGGGCATTGCCCAATTATACCACTCATCCAACCTCTCTGGCATAGAAGGTAGTCAGTAGATAGACTTGAATAGAGAGAAATTTAATCCTGCTTTCAAAAATTCTATCAACACTGCTTCTCCCATATCTGTCTGTGAAGCTTCTGCTTTGAACTGCAAAATAAATTCATCCGCTGTCAGAGAACCTTGGTGCATGGTTTTTACTTCAGCGTTAGCTGTCAACTTTGGATTAGGGTCTCCAAACTGTGCCTCCAGTCTCTCCAGAAATTCCTTGAACATTGCAAATGGTTTATAACCTGTGGCAATTTGATTAATGGCCTCATTTCTCCAGAACTGTGCTTTTCCTCCCTGAATGTATGAGAGAGCAAACATAATTCTAGATTCAGTTGTATGAAATCTGGCCTCCTCCCATGGATATACAATACTATAGAGCTGATGAAGGATTTTGTATTCTCCATGGTACTGTCAAAGATTTGCAGGGGTGTGTACTTAGGTAAGCACTCTTTTCCATTTTCAGATTTCTCTGCTGCCTGCACATCTTCCTGGGACATCCACTCCACCCTCTCTTCCATCTCATCATCTTTATCTTCCATTGTTTCTGGTTTTATTTCTGCTTGTCTGGGCTTGTCATGAGAACAAAATCAACATTTTACAGGATCTTATCTAATCATATCAGATCATCTTAGTAGATTACATATGGCATGGTTAGGCAGGCACTGTGCATCAGCATGGGTGCAGAATGGCAAGGGAGGCTTACAGATTTAACATATGGGGTAAGCATCGCCAAACCTCATGAATGCAGCATGTATAGTAGTATATAAAATGCAATATTATACCAAGAGACTGTAGTTGAGTTCTCTTAAAATTCCACTATAACAAATGTGAATGCTTGAGACTGCAAAGACAACCTTTCCAGAAGAACTTAACTCCTTACCTGCCATATCAGACACAACCCCATCATCAGCATTTTCATCTACTACATCACTATCTGCTAACCTACCATTAGTAAACATGGGGGAATTGTCAGAAGATTTTGAATTACCAAGAGAGCCAGTACTCTCCATAGAGGAATGCTATGCAAATCTGAAGCAGGAATGTGATGAGATCATCACACAATTCTTGTTGATGAAAGAGGAGCTAAACCTCACTAAAAACAAGCTCGAGGAAACAAAGCACAGGGTGCTGAAGATTGCTTTACCACCAGTGTTCACAGGGAAGATGGAGGAAGTTGATGCATTCCACACTGCATGATACATGTACCTGCATGGGTGCACCAATGAATTCCCTACAGAAGAATCCAAGGTCATATGGATTCTCTCCTTCCTGCAGGATGGCACAGCATTGAAATGGCACAAGGTAGCCATACACAAAATCATGCATGGTGTAATGCCATTTGAAACAGCTGAAATATTGCTAGATAACATTGAGGAGAGCTTTGGGGAGCCTAACAAGAAAGACACCCAAGTCTTTAAGATCATGACCATGGCACAGGGTGATAAAACTGCAGATGAACATGTCCAAGACTTTAAAATTGCTGCACATGAATTGGGCTACACTGGGAAGCCCCTGAACTATGAGTTCAAGTGGTCTCTTAACTGGGCACTACACAAACAACTTGATAACTTGGAATGGAGACCATACACAATCAGTGGGTGGTACATAGAATTAATGAGGCTGGACTGCCAATGGTGACAAGCAAAAATGGAGCAACAGATGTTTGCCTCACACAGGAATCAGATGGTTAAGGCACCAGCAGTGCAGCCATTTTGGGAAAAACCACCCAAGGTGCAGCAGCCAGCTGTGCAGCTGAGAAGGGATCCAAATGCTATTAATGTGGGTCATGGGGAAGTAAGACCTCTGATGAAATGTTGGAAATGGGGCAAGCTGGGCCACATGGCAAGGAATTGTAGAGTCAGATTAGATATATGAAACATGTCCTATGATAAAATGAGTGACTTTTTCAGAATGGCAGAAGAAGAGAAAGCCAGGAAGAAGGATTTTCCAAGCAAGGACAAGTGTTAGGAAACAGTCTCCTAACATGCCTATTACATAATAATATTTTATTTTTATTTTATTTTATTTTATTTCACCAAAATATGCTACCAAACACCTATAAACACTTTATTTGTAGCATGGGAATTTTGTATTTACATGCATCAATATGTATGTGCATGTACATGTGCATTGGTAGCAACATATTACAATACATGTAACATAGTATATAAATGTTAAATATATACCTGGGGACCTCAGTTGAGTTCTCTTAGGTATTCCATCCACATTTGTGGTGTGAAATGCCTATTTCAGCCAACTAATCTATTTTTAACCCATCACATCAAAACCATCAAGCCCCCCATCATGCGCATGGTGCCCCGCCGCCTTCTTGTAGGAGAGCCCGCACAGTCCAGCTAGCAGATTAGTGGGTGTCGCCCTAACAGAAGAACTCAACTACCCCATCAGTGTGCCTTCTCTTACACATGCATACGTCATTGTCTCAGCATGGCACAACTGCTTACTCATCATTTTGGCAAGAGCTGGAATTGATTGTATATATGTATTTACCTTGCTTTCATAAGCCAATGCCAGGCCTCACCTTACATTGTGACTGCCAGTGATTGAGAGGCAGCGCTTGTCATTAGGACAGCTGCAACCAGACAACTGATCGGATCTGGTTTAGAGATTTACATTACTCAATTTGGACAACTATTTTAGGTAGTTACTAGCTGAATTCAGTAATAACCCCAAGATCAGGCACTGTTGGAAGGGTTATTGATCTGAAGTGCCCAATTGTTGACAAATAGCTGAAATCACATGTTTTGCTGTGTTGGTACCCAAATAGCTGGTTCATGTGACTCGAAATTTTGCGAAAAAATTCTGAAGCTGAATTTTGACTCAGCTGAAGAAGTGACTCATCACAGCTTATGTCATTATGACAGAACAATCAACTTTGAATCCTGGTCATAATCCTGTTCCCATGCCAGCTCTAGAAGCCAAAATTGATGTGCTCATAGCACAAATGTCCCAAGTAGTGTCAGTATTAGCAGCATCACAGCCCAAACAAGCAGAAATAAAAGCAGAGACAGTAGAAGATAAAGATGATGAGATGGAGGAGATGGTCAAGTGGATGTCTCAGGATGATGTGCAGGCAGAGGAGAGATCTGAAAATGGAAAAATGCATTTATCTAAATATGCGCCCCCACAAATATTTGATGGTACCATGGAGAACACAAAATCCTTTATCAGCTCTATAGTATTGTATATTCATGGGAGAAAGCCTGAATTTTATATGACTGAGTCTAGGATTATGTTTGCTCTCTCATACATCCAGGGAGGGAAAGCACAGTTCTGGAGAAACGAAGCTATTAATCAAATTGCTGTGGGATATAAACCATTTGCAACCTTCAGGAAATTTTTGGAGAGATTGGAGGCACAGTTTGGAGACCCTAATCCAAAGGTGACGGCTAATGCAAAATTAAAAACCATGCACCAAGGTTCTCTGACAGCGGATGAATTTATTTTGCAGTTCAAGGCAGAAGCATTACAGACCGATATGGGAGAAGCTGCGTTGGTAGAATTTTTGAAGGCAGGATTAAATCCCTCTTTATTCAAGTCTATCTATCGACTACCTTCCATGCTGGAGAGATTGAATGAGTGGTATAATTGGCCAATGTGTCTTAATCAGCAATATCGACAGGAACAGGCAGAGCCAAAATTGATGTATGGGAATACCAGATTTGGAATGTCATCAGGATTCCAAAATTGCCACACCATTACACAACCTTACACAAAAGGGAGTAGTGTGGAGATGGGGAGAACAGCAGCAGACAGCATTTGAGGAGTTAAAGAGGAAGTTTGTGGAAGAGCCAATGTTAGCCCCAGTAGATTTTACACATCCCTTATGAGTGGAATCAGATGCATCAGACTTTGCTACTGGAGCAGTATTATCAATGCTATGTGAAGATAACAAATGGCATCCTTGTGCATATTTGTCTCGAGGGTTGAATAATGTGGAAAGAAATTATAATGTGCATGACAAAGAGATGTTGGGAATAATATGAGCATTGGAGGCATGGAGACATTATTTGGAGGGATGTACACATCAGATCATCAAAATCTGCAATACTTCATATCCACTAAAAAGCTTAACCATTGACAAGCGCATTGGGCATTATTCCTATCGCATTTTAATTTTCACTTGGTCCACAAAGCGGGAAGCTTGATGAGGAAAGCAGATGCATTATCCAGATGTACAGATCATAAAAGGGGAGTGGAGGAAGACAATAAAAATATTACCCTACTCAGACCTGGATACTTTCATATTTTTGCTATGCATCAAGGGCATTTATTGGTGGATAGCTCAGAGATGGAAATGTTCTCTAAAATTAGGCAATGTTCAGAGATGGATGATGAAGTAGTGAAAGCTTTGAGGAGAGAAGAAAAGTAATATTAAATTAGATGAATGGGTTGAAGAACAAGGGTTAGTGTTGTTCAGAGGAAAGGTATATGTACCAAAGGATCAAGATTTATGAGGGGAGATTGTATGGTTACATCATAATATGCCAGCTGTTGGACATCCAAGAAGGTGGAAGATGTTGGAGTTGGTGATGAGAAATTATTGGTGGCCTGGAATTTCAAAGTATGTGTTGGGGTATGTGGATGGGTGTGATATGTGCATGAGCAGGAAGAAATTTCCAGAAAAGCCTGCAGGGAAATTAATGCTGAACCCTATACCTAAAGCACCATGGCGAGATATATTTGTGGACTTTATCACAGGATTACCTGAAGCTCAAGGATATGATGCAATATTTGTAGTATGTGACCACTTCACAAAAAAAGTCCATATTATTTCTATTACTGCAGAGACCTCATCGTTGGGTTTGGTGCACCTCTATCTAAATCAGGTATGGCCATTACATGGATTACCTGATACAGTTATCTCCAATCATGGATCACAATTTGCTTCTGCATTTATATGAGAGTTAAATAACATATTAGGGATTCAAACCAAGTTATCTATGTCATATCACCCACAAACTGATGGGCAGACAGAGAGAATGAATCAGGAGTTGGAGCAGTACCTATGCATGTTTGTCAATCACCAACAAACCGACTGGCCTGAATGGTTGGCAATTGCAGAATTTTCCCACAATAATAAATTCCATTCAGCTACTTGCATGTCACCCTTCTTCGCTAATTATGGGTATCATCCCAGAATGTGAGTAGAACCTTGAAGGGAAGTTAAGGTACAGTTAGTGGAGGACTTTGTATCAAAAATGCAAAAGGTGCAGGAGGAAGCAGAGGAGGCATTGATGAAAGCACGTGATGATATGATGCAACATGTGGATTGTATTCGAGCTGTTGCTCCAGAGTACAAAGTTGGTGACTTGGTATGGCTAAGTACCAAGGATCTAAATATTCCATGACCTTCAAGAAAGCTTATGGAGAAGCAAGTTGGCCCATATCCAATTTCTAAAATAATTTCACTTAATGCGGTAGTGCTAAAACTACCTCAATCATTCAAGATTGATCCTGAAATTAACATTTCCCATTTATGCCCTTACTGCCCACCCACTATTCCCAGTCAACAAACTACTCCACAGCCTCCAATAATGGTAGAAGGTGCTCCAGAATATGTTGTGGAAGAGGTTTTGGACTCACATCTTCAACAAAATAAATTGGAGTTCTTAATCAAGTGGAAGAACTACACTGATGAAAATAATTCATGAGAACCCGAGGAGAATTGTAAGTGAGCGCATAATGAATTGCCCAATTCTTTAAACATAATCCAAATGCTCTGTGTTGCATTGCTAGAATGGTGTATGAGGAGATGAATTTCCAGCCTGACCAGAATTTCACAGAGGGACAAATACAATATTTTCTTGCCTGGAAGTCAAGGCATAAAAGGGGGGTAATGTTAGGAAACAGTCTCCTAACATGCCTATTACATAATAATATTTTATTTTATTTTATTTTATTTCACCAAAATATGCTACCAAATGCCTATAAATACTTTATTTGTCAGCATGGGAATTTTGTATTTACATGCATCAATATGTACATGCATGTACATGTGTATCAGTAGCAACATAATACAATACATGTAACATAGTATATAAATGTTAAATATATACCTGGAAACCTCAGTTGAGTTCTCTTATGTATTCCATCCACATTTGTGGTGCAAAACACCTATTTCAGCCAGCTAATCTATTTTTAACCCATCACATCAAAACCATCAAACCCCCCATCATGTGCATGGCACCCCACTGCCTTCTTGTAGGAGAGCCTGCATGGTCCAGCTAGCAGATTAGTGGGTGTCGCCCTAATAACAAGTAGCTCTCATATTTAGTTCTCAGAACAGATACAGTAATTTAGTAGTGGATGACTCATGTAATGATTATAAAACCAGGGGGACTCAGGAAACTGAGCTTGGTGCACAGGGGGCATGCTTAATTCCTGTTTCACATAAGGCATTGGAGTCTGAAGCAAACAAAAGCAAGGGATAATTGATCAGAAGACACTTTGTATGATTGATAAAATTAGAAAGGGATATACTGATGGATGTTGCTATCACCACCATGGATACACATGACTTGATATCAGTCAAGGTGCTGCTGGATAGTGGAGCAACTGGTCTATTCATAGACAAAGAATTTGTGCACTACAATGGATTGAAAACACAAGTGCTGGAGTACCCCATTAAGGTATACAATGTAGATGGCACAGAGAATCAAGGAGGCTTGATCACTGAAGAGGTCACCTTGATGTTGTCACACAAGGGACACTGAGAAAAGGCGGTGTTTGAGGTGTGCAATTTAGAAAAGGCAGTAATGATTTTGTGACACCCCTGGTTGAGGAAACATAATTTAGAGATAGAGTGGATTACACGAGCAGTAAAGATGATTTAATGCCCACATGAAGACAATTTGTACATAAGGGCAGTAAAGAAGAAGAGACATCAAAAGAAGCTGGCAGCATGATGGAAATACAAACCATCGGTATAGGTTATACAGGACGAGGGTGCACAGGCACATAGGAGAGGAGTAGTTGAGAATAAAGATATAATTTTGGAAGAAATTATTTGAATAGCAGCATGACCTGCATTATGGGGAAGCCAGGATTTAAACTTGCAAATAAAGGATGAAGTGCAGAAGATGGTTGAGGAGATAGTACCAAAACAATTCCACAGATACCTAAAGAAAGCATCAGAAAGGATGCCAAAACACCAACCATGGGATCATGTGATTGACTTGAGACCAGGGTTGGAACCAAGGAAGACAAAGAACATTTCACTATCACCTCAGGAACAGAGGGAGGTAGACACATTCTTGTTGGATCAATTGGCTAAGGGATATATATGCAAAAGCAAATCACCACAAACATCAGCAACCTTCTTTGTGCCAAAAAAGGATATGAAGAAATGTTTTGTGCAGGATTACAGAGCACTGAATGGGCAGACAATCTGGAACAACTACCTATTACCATTGATCAATGAGTTGGTTGACAAGGTAGCAAAAGCAAGGGTGTTCACAAAGCTGGACATTAGATGGGGAATACAACAATGTGAGAATGAAGGAGGGAGCTGAGTGGAAGGCAGCATTTACAACACATCAAGGGGCATTTGAACCATTGGTCATGTACTTCGGATTAACAAACAGCCCCAGAACATTCAAGTCAATGGTGAATGGGATTCTGAAAATGGAAATCAAGAGTGGGAAGATGGTTGTCTATATAGATGATATAATGATATACACAGAGACCAAAGAGCATCACAACAATGGTAGAGGAAGTGTTGAAGAAGTCAGCAGAAAATGATTTATACTTGAAACCAGAAAAGTGTGTATTCAAACAGAAAGAGGTGGAGTTTTTAGGTGTGGTCATCAGACCAGATGGATTAGAGATGGATGAGATGAAGGTCAAGGCAATAAGGGACTGGCCAGCACCAACATGCATGAAGCATGTCCAGCAGTTTCTAGGACTTGCAAACTATTACTGCCAGTTTGTGGAGGACTTCTTGAAAGTGGTGACACCTTTAAATAAGTTGTTATAAAAGGAACAGCAGTGAGAATAGACAGAAGCACAGCAAGGTGCATTTGATGAACTGAAAAGGCAGTTCACAACATTTTCAATATTGGTAAACCCAGATCTGGAAAGATCAATGGATAGAAGCAGATTCATTGGGGTTTGTGACTGGGGCAGTCTGGTCAATGAAGGGAGAAGATGAGAAATGGAGACTGTGGACATTCTACTCAAAAACATTAAATGATGTTGAGAGAAATTATGATGTACATGATAGAGAAATGCTGTTGATAATTAGGGCATTAGAGACATGGAGGCATTATCTGGAAGGAGTGAAGCACAAAGTGGAAATCTGGTTGGATCATCAAAACCTGTGATATTTCATGATGGCAAAGAAGTTAAATTGGAGATAAGCATGATGGGCACTGTACCTATCAAGATTCGACTTTGAATTAATACTAAAGCCAGGAACAGTAATGGGAAAAGCAGATGCTCTGTCCAGGAGGCCAGACTTTAAAGAGGGGATGGAAGATGATAATAAAGATGTCACTTTATTGAAGCCTGAGTTTTTTACTGTATGGGCACTACAACAGGGACACCTGCTGATCAAAGAAGGGATCTTATCAAAAATCAGAAAATTGAGAGAGAGGGATGAATCAGTTGTAAAAGCAATTGAAGAAATGAAGAGATCACCAACAAAGAGATTAAGATTAGAAGAATGGGCTGAGGAGCAAAACTTAGTACTGTTCAGAGGAAAGATCTATATACCTAAAGACATACAGTTGAGGAGAGAACTGGTGAAATTGCATCATGACACACCAATAGCAGAACACCCAGGGAGGTCCAAAATGCTAGAGTTGATATCACAAAATTATTGGTGGCCAGGGATTATAAAGTTTGTATTTGATTGCATGGACGGGTGTGATAGATGTCAGTGGAACAAGAACTACCTGCAACCTCTGGCAGGAAAACTAAAACCATCAGAGACACCAATGGAGCCATGAAAGGGAGTTGTGGCAGATTTTATCACAGGGTTACCAGAGGCACAGGGTTTTGATGCACTACTGGTGGTGGTTGACAGGGTAAAGAAGCAGATATATGCAGTTCCAACAACAAAGGAGACAAGTGTGTTAGGGCTGGCCAGGTTGTATCAGGATAATGTGTGGAGGTATCATGGATTACCTGAGTCAATAATCTCACATCAGAGACTGCAGTTTGCAGCAGACTTAATGAAAAAGCTGAACCAGATACTGGGAATTCAGATGTGGCTGTCAATGGCGTATCATCCACAGACAGATGGTCAGACCAAATGAACAAATCAGGACATAGAACAGTACTTGAGAATGTTCATGGCACACAGACAGGATTCTACCCATGCATGGGATTTGAGCCAAGGAGAGGAACAAAGAATGAAGCAGTGGATGACTTCACAAAGAGAATGAAAAGGGTTTATGTGGAAGCAGAGGCAGCACTAATAAGGCATGAAATGAGATGAAGCACTATGCAGATCAACACTGTGGGGAGGCGCTGAAGTATGCAGAGGGACAAAAAGTATGGTTGAAGACAGAGAATTTGAGCATTGGGTGACCAATAAAGAAGCTGACAGATAAACAAATCAGTCCATACAAAATTATGTAGGTGCTGTCACCAAATGCAGTCAGATTACAGGTGCCAAAGACAATGAAAATACACCCAGTAGTCAATGTGTTGTAAATAAGGCCATATAATAAAACACAAATTCCGAGGCAACAAGTCATGCCACCAGAACCAGTGATTATTGAAGAAGAGAAAGAGTATGAGGTTGAGGAGGTACTAGATTCAAGAATGAGGTGAGGGAGGTTAGAGTATCTAGTCAAGTGGAAAGACTAAATAGAAGAGAACAACACTTAAAGCCACTCCCAAACCTTGGCAATGCATTACATAAGGTGCAAGAATTTCACTGTCTGCACCCCTCAGCACCATGATGAATTTGAGTGTTGGATGGATTAAACTTTTGACCAATCAAGAACTTTACCACAACACCAGAAGGAATGCTCAGCAAGTTGAACATTGACTAGTCTCCCACACAAAAGCTCCTCTCCACTACAAGTTAAGACACACCCCAATTGTAACTGTATAGTCCTTGGGTCAAATGGCACAACCACTCCTGACTCATCCATTTGGGTGCCAAAAATTGATGATGTGTCCACATGTGAGGCATGTGTATAGTGGTGGAGGGTTGCCAGATTGACTGGAGCTCAATGTCTATGAAGACAATGGTTGTGCAATATGTGTGAGCTGATGAATGTGAGGATGAATCATGTACAGTATGTGCAGTCTGCCAAAAGAGGCAGATGAGGGCAATAAAAAAAGTACTTCCAAAGAGTGCTCCAAGGATGGCAAGTAACACATGGTTGAGTGACATTGGGGGAGCAAGCATTGAGGATGGCATGTGACAAGCAGAGTAGCTGGTGTTTGGTGATAAAGTCTCTCTTGTGGCTTGAGTCCAGATCTTGATTGGTGTTGAAATTAAATCCTGATACATGCTGCATACATGAGGCCATGCATGCAGCACACACATGTTACTGCGCTTACTGTGCATACATGAGGTAAACACATTCCTGAGTCATGTGACATCCTTACTATTATGTATATAAGAAGAACCTGTACTGTAGTAGATATATAGTGTTCTTACCTCTGCTAAACCCTAGCTCTAAGACTAACTAAACCCCAGGTAGGTTATAAGGAACATGTTGTCTCTTCCTCTGTGCAGCGTATGTAGTCTGCTCCAACAGGTTATGGGCCCTGCTGGGCACGTCGCGAATGCACCTTAACTGGCTGCGAACAACGTTGACTTCATTGTCTCCAAATTGTAACCTTGCACTCCCTGCGAGCTGCATTTAAAAACCCAGGTTGACTAGGGTTAACCACTCTGAAGGAGTGTTTTTGCCTGAGATTATGGAATGTGTTTTCTTGAATAAGAGGACTGATTGAGCGCTTTTACCAGCTGCCACTATAACATCATGTCTTCAACTCTTGAAAAACTCGTACAAACTTTTGATGGCTCTAACTACATTCAATGGGCCAACTCAATGAAGGTGTGGCTCAGGTCTCAGGGCCTCTGGCAAATAACTAGCGGGATGGAACTAAAACCACCCCTGGCACCTCCTTTGACGGCGACAAACGCTGCACTAGTAGCAGAAGCTAATGCCAAGCTCCAGACCTGGAACAATAAGAATGACCAGGCGATTGGTAGCCTAGTGCTCCACCTGGCCCCCTCTATTTGGCAGTGTGCCAACACCAAGGACACTGCTGAGGAGGTGTGGGATCTCATCCGCACCGACTATGGTGTCGATGGCCCCTCCCAAGTCTTTGCGGACTTTAGGTCTGCAATCGCAATCAAAATTCCAGCTGCAAATCCTGCACCAGAGATTGCCAAAATGGCTGATAAATTCGAGCGCCTTACAGCTGCCAATGTCGCCATCCCTGAATTAGTACAGGCAATGATTCTACTTGCTGTGATGCTGCGTGAGTACGATTCTCTATCTGCCACGGTCCTTAACACAACCACTACTAGAGCCTTGACGTTTAAACATGTCAAGGACTCCATTGTCGCTGAAGCCTCATGGTGCACAGCAGTTGGAAAGCCCATCAGCCCCCCTCAGGCCACCAAGCTTTCTGCTGTCAAGCACAAAGGGGAAAACCCCAAATGGCAATCTCAGGGCAACAATGGAGATTCATCCCAAAAGTCTAGATGATGTGGGGACAAAAAGACTAAAGAGGAAAAGCCTAAAGAGAAACATACCCACCTCACCTCAAAAGCCTTTATTACTATAAATGGTAATGGCACCATCATACTGCCAATGCCGCTCATCCAGCGCATCGAGAAGCATGAACATACTCCCACAAGGGATCCTCGCCGCCGACCACCTGCACAGGCATACACGGGCACGGCCTCTACCTCTCATTCAGTCTATACTGAATATCAGCAGGCTCGAGACACCCACGAGCAAATGAATCTCCCACACAGTGCGAAAAATCTGCGACCGCTGGAAGAGCACCTAACAGTGCAAGAAGGTAAGAGGAGGAGGATTGAACCAGAACCAAGGATCGTAGAGGTAGAAGACGATAGCATCTCCCTTGGATCAGAACCTGCCATTTCTAATGAAGAAGTATGGAAAGCCATCGATGAAATGCTTGTCGATGAACCGCTTGAAACAGGTACATATGATGAAAGGTCAGTCCTTTTCCTTGCCACAAGCACAAAAATTAACATTCCACTGATCACAGCGAACTTTTCATGTGAAATTTTACCGCTACTAAATGTATCATGGAACAATTTACATCTTAATATATGTATTATGTGTGCAAATGGAAATTGTAAGAAAGGTGCTGACTGGATCATGGATTCAGGCACATCAAAACACTTCACTGGTGAAATTAAAGATTTTGCTTCTTATGAGCCTTTACTGAGAAAGGACTCTACCCTGGTTCAAACAGCCACGGGTACTACTCATATAGTAGGGAAAGGAGCAGTCTTCATTAGACATCAGGTAGTATGTCATGGGAAGTCAGAGACACATGAAATGTGATTATACCCCATCTACTACATACCTGACTGTAATGCTCAATTACTGTCAATGGGCATCTTCTTACAAGATGGAAGTGATGTGCGTGGTTCCTCCACACACATTTCATTTTTCAAGCAAGGAAACCCAATTATGGATTGCATCCCTCTTATGAGACGTGACACTATTTATTGGGCTCGGACTCATATATTGAGCACCAAGGGAATCAATGTCGCGACAATGTATGTCACAGACTACTCAACTTGGCATAAGCGACTTGGACACCCATCCAAAGAGGCGCTAGGGAAGATGCCTAATAGCACCATAAAATTCCCAAGGAATTTAATTATTCCTAAAGACAAAATTATATGTCCAGGGTGCGCTGAAGGGAAAATGACCTCAAAATCTTTTCCTGAATCAGATTCACGCACTGAAAGACCCTTTGAATGAATACATTCTGATCTGAAGGAACTCCCAGTACTATCATACCATAAACATAAATACTTTATTGTATTTCTGGATGACAAAACGTCACATATCTGGGTCCAATGCCTTAAAAAGAAATCTGATGCTGCTGCTGCCATCAGACAATTTCGGGCAGTGGCTTTGACACAGTATGGCGCTACAATCAAGCGCTGGCGTGTTGATCCAGGGGGAGAGTTCAAAGATCGTGAGCTACAAAATGTGCTCAAGGACTTTGGCATCAAAATAGAGATGTCTGCACCCCATGTTCACCAACAGAATGGGTGCGCAGAGCGTGCCATAAGGACAATAATGGAAAAGTCACAAACCCTGCAATTTACCGCATGTCTACCACAATCATGGTGGGAATCTTGCATTGAACATGCAACACACCTATACAACCGAACCCCGATAAGGCGCCTGAAATGGCTGACACCGGTTGAGGACCTGACAAAGGTCCGCCCAGATCTAAACGATCTGAAGGTTTTTGGTTGTGGTGCTTATGTCTACCTACCCAAGGAGAAGTGTCCAAACACATTGGCTCCTCGATTGGAGTTGATGACGTACCTTGGATTAGAAGATGGCATTAAAGCATACCATTTCATGCGACCTAGTGGCGCAATATTCATTGGTGCTATGGCACTATTTGATGAAACGTTGTTCCCATGCTGTCCCGGAGCTAAGACTCCTGCCAATACAGACCTTGGTGATTTTCCACCTCCAGAACCAGAAGATGATGACCACTCATCTGGAATGGATGGCAATGATTCTATACCACCACAAGATCCACCCCTTCCTCCATCATCAGAAAATGATGATGATGATGTACCAAGTGAGCAAAAGGCACATGATGATGTGACAAATGCTCCTCCTCCACCGCCTCCAGTAACCACTGAGGACTTTCATCCAAGACGTGATGATCAACAGGAATGGCAGCAATTGCCCCGTCGATCAGGCAGGCAGAGGAACATTCCAAACCATCCTGGCAATACCTATGGAGAGAAGCGACTCCCCTCTGACATAGAGAGAGACATTGCACGTGATCGATATTGGAAGAGATCTGTGGGTCAAGATTCGGATCATAACCGAACACGACCACAAACTCAACAGAAAGAACCGGTTGCTGGACCGAGTTTGGCACCCCACGAGAGTGTGCCCGATTCCAATGATCAAGAACATGATCACCCAATGGGGGAACCGGACGAAGCAGGTTATATTAAACAGATAACCAAGGAAGGAGGAGATAAGCTTATTCGCTGGCTGTTATCAAAAGCAGTCAAACCATCGAGCGAAATAAGCCAAGTTCCAAACCAATTTCACAATATTGCATGCCTACCACAGCAGCAGCAACGTGAGTGGAAACAAGCTTGTCATGAAGAATTAGAGGCTCTTCATAAACGACAAGTCTATGACATTGTCGATCTTCCACATGATCGAAAAATGATCAAAAATAGATGGGTTTTCTCCATAAAATCGGATGGAAGAAAACGAGCCAGACTCGTGGCCAAAGGCTTTTCACAAGTCAAAGGCATTGACTTTGATGAGATTTTCTCACCGGTAGTCCGCTACGAGACCGTACGCCTCATGTTTGCACTTGCATCTCTAGAGGGCATGTATATGACTGGCCTAGATGTAAAAACCGCATTTTTATATGGCAACCTAGATGAGGAGATCTATATGGATCAACCTGAGGGTTTCAGACTCGAGGGAAAAGAGCGCAAAGTATTGTGCTTACGCTGAGCATTGTATGGCCTTAAACAAGCCTCACTTGCATGGTGGAAAGAGCTAGAGGCATTTATGTGCACCATTGGGTTCGTGCGCGCCAGCTCCGATGCCGGCATTTTCATACACAAGGATCCTAAGACAGGCAGCATTGTTATTGCACTCGTCTATGTTGATGATGGCTTGTTCATGGGGAAGAACAAGAAACTTGTGGATGAAAAGAAAAATGCTTGTCTAAAGCATTGGGAGTGCTGTAGTACTGAAAAAGTCACAGAATTCTTAGGCATGCACGTCACCCAGACTGCAAGCAAAGTCAAACTCGATCAAACTGAATATCTCGCCAAAGTGCTTCAGAGATTCGAGATGACAAATGCCAAAGTGGCCCCCACTCCACTCCCAACTGGTTACAGACCATCGGAAAACACAGCAATGCCCAACGCGATGCTTAGATCAAAATATCAGTCTGTGATCGGATCTTTACTGTATCTGATGCTCGGAATGCGACCTGATATCGCTTATGCGGTAATCAAGATGTCGCAATTCTCAGCTAATCCTAGCCAAGAACATCTAGACAAAGCAATGTACATCATGCGCTATCTGGTGGGAACCCAGAAATATAACATTGTCTATGATGGTGAGAAGTCTGAGGGGCTACAGGCCTTCACAGATTCTGATTGGGCAGCTGACACTGTCAAACGCCGATCTACAATGGGTTACTTTGCTACTCTAGCGAGTGGCATTGTGTGCTGGCAGTCCTGTTTACAAAAAACTGTAGCACTGTCATCCACAGAAGCCGAATATATGGCTCTCTCCGACACTTGTTGACAGATAGTGTGGATAGAGTCCTTATTCCAGGAACTTGGATATGTACTGAAGCACATACCAATCTGCGCTGATAATCAGGGATCCATCTTTATCGGATCAAATCCAGTTCAGGAAAGAAGGACCAAACATATAGACATTCACTACCACTATACCCATGAATGCATAGAAAATGACAAAGTCACGGTCGTTTTCATTCCTGGAAATGCTAATCCAGCTGACATGTTCACAAAGAACCTTGGTGCTGTCTTATTCAGGAAATTTAGAGACTCTCTCAGAATTACTTTCGAGATTCAAACTTAGCTGCTTAGAGCGCTGTACAGTTTGAGGGGGGGTGTTGAAATTAAATCCTGATACATGCTGCATACATGAGGCCATGCATGCAGCACACACATGTTACTGCGCTTACTGTGCATACATGAGGTAAACACATTCCTGAGTCATGTGACATCCTTACTATTATGTATATAAGGAGAACCTGTACTGTAGTAGATATACAGTGTTCTTACCTCTGCTAAACCCTAGCTCTAAGACTAACTAAACCCCAGGTAGGTTATAAGGAACGTGTCATCTCTTCCTCTGTGCAGCGTATGTAGTCTGCTCCAACAGGTTATGGGCCCTGCTGGGCACATCGCGAACGTGCCTTAACTGGCTGCGAACGACGTTGACTTCATTGTTTGAAGTTGAAGGTTCAAACATCATGATTTCAAGCTGTGATGAGTCACTTCTTCAACAATTCCAAAAGTTGGTTTTTGGGACCTCTCCAAATGTCTACAAGTCATGTAATTCAGTAACTCAGGTACCAAACTCAGCAAAACCCATGATTTGATAACTTGTCAACTGTTTGGGCTCATGAAGCGCTTCAGATCAATATCCCTTCTGACAGTGCCTAATCTTGGGGATAGTACTGAATTTGGCTTGTAACTACTTAAAATAGTCATCTGAATAAAGTAAGGTAAATCTTGACTAAACCAGATCTGAGTGGTTGTCTGGTTGCAGCTGTCCTAATGATGAGCACTGCCTCTCAATCACTGGTGGTTGCAATGTAAGGTGAGACCTGGCATTGGCTTATAAAAGAAAAAGTAGATAAACAGTATTCCATCCACACTTGTGGTGCAAAAAGCCTTTCTCAACCAACTCATCTATTAATACCCCTCCCATCAAAACCATCAAAACTCCCATCACATGCATGGATCCCACCCCCTTCTTGTAGAGAGAACCCACACAGTCGAGCTAGCAGATAAGTGGGTGTTGCCCTAACAGAAGAACTCAACTACCACATCAGTGTGCCTTCTCTTACACATGCATACATCATTGTTTCATTGCACCACAACTGCTTACTCATCCTTTCGGCACAAGCTGGAAGTACTTGTATATACATATTTAGATCACTTTCTCAGCTCCTTCACTGCCAGAGCTGCAGCATCCTCATGTAAACTGCTATGGTTTGCATGATGAATGTCACATAGGATACTGCACTCCTCACCCTCCAAGGCAACACCTTCTGATGCAGAGACTGTAACAGATCAAGTTGCAAGAACACAATACCTTGATTGTCATTGCTTCCATCCCCATGGTCTGGGCAATGAGAGAGAACTTCAGTCTTTCCCATGCTGTATCCTGAGCGATGATGCAGGGAGAAATCAAACCCGAGGTCGAGGCTATTTTGGCTCACAGGGGAATAGGCCGAAGGACCCGATTCCTAGTGAAATGGAAGGGCTATAGCATGGCAGAAAATACCTGGGAGCCTAAAACACACTTAAGAAATGCTGCAGAAATCCTAGCTGACTACCAATCCACCCATAACCTCCTAACAACATGAGTCACCCTCTACATTTCTTCATGAACGCTACCCCCAACCCCGACCCAATCAGAACTTGAGAATTAATTCTAAGTTTCGTTCGTGACACCGACCACTCCAGAAACAAAGAAAAACTGCTCGCTGTCACCCAAGATCGAGCGCTTCTTAACGGAACAGTACACAACCTGTTCCAAACTTATCGAGCAATCTCTTCCCTTGAACAAGTATTCCGGCGCCTAACCAAAGAAGCATACTACCTGGATTTGCTTCCCCTCATGAGAAGCCTAGATGAGCAGGCCCTTAATTACAGACCCGGAGAGTGGGTCCCCACCCCTCAACAAGTATTCATCATAGAACCCTTCGATGACGAAGAAGATGAAGAAACGACATTCGAACTACCGACTTCACCATCTCCTTCACCACCACCTCAGTATCCATCATCGCCACCTCCACCACCACACGCATCCATGCCCCATCCCTCACGACCTGTTGCAGAATACCCGCCCGCACCACCGTGGATGTGGAACTCCATATGCTTCATGTGCGCACAAATTGGCCACTTCTCTTCACACTGCCCTGAGTACCAGTGCCCGCACTGCCGACAGTGGCGACCCGAACACTCCACCCTTTTCTGGGATCCCAGTAACCCAACATGTGACAACCCACCACGTCACTGTACGACTTAAACTCTAACCACCATGATCTCCAATTTAAACGTCGTTATTGCCCTCAGCGCCATCTTTGGTGCAGCTATGCTTACTATGTTGGTTTGTTACATTCTTGTTTTATTTAAAATCATCACTGCTCCACCCCTGCCCCAACTCACTACGATCATCACTGGCACTTTGGTGTGGTTCGCGAGGGAGAATGACATCGAATTACAGAATAGGGTCTATGCACACGACGCCCCAACTGCAACGATATTCAAGACGTTCACCATAACAACCAGTGACACGGCATCTTTTGACCCCATGCGGACGATTAGACCTTAGTTTCAGTTGGGACTCGAAACGTTGAGGAGGAGCTAATGTTACAGGAAGTACTGCGGACAGGGATCTAAATTCTTTTTGTTTCTATTATCATCTGCTAAGCACGTGCTCACACTATTGTTCTTCTATTATTGTTCCTATTGTTCTCGCTTCATTATTGTTCTTTTGTTATTGTCTTATTGTTCTCAACATACATACTCGCTTATTTACGATCTCACATGTATGCTATTTAATCTGCAATGTTATGGCCAGTCAAGCTCAGCTTGACCTGGTCCTTTCTATGCTTCTAACTAAAGCCAAGCGACTTAAGTCTTTCTCAAGCTGTTGCTCACGAGCTCCGGTGATCTTGAACTCTTGCTGAACGTCGACGCTTACGAGCCTCGACTAACATTTTGATTTAGGAGCTTGGACTATAACACCTAGCCTTGCATCATATTTTTAAGTTCTGCAAATTATTGCAAACTTCTTCAAATTTTTGTACTAAGCCTCTCGACTTATCGCATATCACCTATCGTCTCTTGAAAACTCTTCCAATTTGCTATATTAATTCCCCAATATTCCTCGACACCAGTCTGACTTCTTCCAAACCCCTCAAAACTCCTCGAACATCCTTGAACCATCTTCAAACCTTCTTCAAACTATTTCGAACATCTTCATAGCTCTTTCAAACATCTTCGTACACTCCTAAAAACTATTTGCAACATGTCTCACCATGTCACACCTCTAACAACACCTCTTGGGTAACAGCAGTGATATTTAGTACCAACTTACATCCTTCCTCTAGCCTGTGTTACATTTCTTAGGCCTTTTAGAAGGTTTTTGTTTGGTTTCTGTTAGGAAACAGTCTCCTAACATGCCTATTACCTAATACTATTTTTATTTTATTTTATTTCATTTTATTTGATTTTATTTCACCAAAATACACTACAAAATGCCTATATACACATTATTTGTCAGTGTGGGAATTCTTTATTTACATGCATCAATATGTATGTGCATATACGCGCATGTGTGCGTGCATCCGTAATAACATACTACAATATGTGTAACATAGTATATAACCCTAAAATAAATACTAGGAGACCACAGTTGTGTTCTCTTAGGTATTTCATCCACATTAGTGGTGCGAAAGGCCTAATTCAGCCAACTGTTCTATTTTTAACCCCTCGCATCAAAACCATCAATCCCCCCATCACGCGCGCGCCCCCCGCCGCCTTCTTGTAGGAGAACCTGCACAGTCCAGCTAGCAGAACCGTGGGTGTCGCCCTAACAGAAGAACACAACTACCCCATCAGTGCGCCTTCTCTTACTCATGCGCATACGTCATTTGTCTCAGCGCGCCACATCCGCTTACGCATCATTTTGGCAAGAGCCGGAATTAATTGTATATATGTATTTACTTTGCTTTCATAAGCCGACGCCAGGCCTCGCCTTACATTGTGACCGCCAGTGATCGAGAGGCAGCACTCGTCATTAGGACAGCTGCAACCAGGCAACCGATCGGATCTGGTTTAGCTAAGATTTACGTTACTCAATTTGGACAACTATTTTAGGTAGTTACTAGCCAAATTCAGTAATAGCCCCAAAATCAGGCACTGTTGGAAGGGTTATTGATCCGAAGTGCCCAATAGCCGAAATCACGTGTTTTGCCATGTTTGGTACCCAAAATAGCCAGATCACGTGACTTGAAATTTTGCGAAAACATTCTACAGCCGAATCTCTACACAGCCGAAGAAGTGACTCATCACAGATTACATAATTATGTCAGAACAAGCAGCTTCGAATCCTGGACACAATCCTGTTCCCACACCCATTCTTGAAGCCAAAATTGATGCTCTAACAGCACAAATGTCCCAATTAGTGTCAGTATTAGCAGCATCCCAGCCCAAACAAGTACAAACAAATGCAGAAACAGTAGAAGATAAAGATGATGAGATGGAGGAGATGGTGGAGTGGATGTCTCAGGAGGGTGAGCATGCAGAGGAGAGATCTGAGAGTGGAAAAATGCATTTACCTAAATACGCGCCCCCGCAAATATTTGACGGTACCATGGAGAACACAAAATCCTTCATCAGCTCTATAGTATTGTATATTCATGGGAGAAAGCCTGAATTTCATACAACTGAGTCTAGAATTATGTTTGCTCTCTCATACATCCAGGGAGAGAAAGCACAGTTCTGGAGAAATGAAGCCATTAATCAAATTGCCGTGGGATATAAACTGTTTGCAAGCTTCAGGGAATTTTTGGAGAGGTTGGAGGCACAGTTTGAAGACCCTAACCCAAAGGCGACAGTGAATGCTAAATTAAAAACCATGCGCCAAGGTTCTCTGACTGCAGATGAATTTATTTTGCAGTTTAAAGCAGAAGCATCACAGACCAATATGGGAGAAGCAGCGTTGGTAAAATATTTGAAGGCAGGATTAAATCCCTCTTTATTCAAGTCTATCTATCGACTACCTTTGATGCCGGAGAGGTTGGACGAGTGGTATAATTGGGCAATGCATCTTGATCGGCAATATCGACAGGAACAGGCAGAATCGAAATTGATGTATGGGAATTCCAGATTTGGGAAGTCATTGGGAGGAAAGTCCGAGAAAGGAAGGACACCTCAGGTACAAACTCCGAGGGCACAGCCACCGGCCATGGCAGTGACACCTATTGTTAAGGAGTCAGCAGCATCAAGGGATGCGATGGATGTTGATCGAGTAGGGAAACGAGCTCCAGTTTATGTTTTAATTGTGGGCAATTAGAGCATATGGCTCAAAATTGTAGGCAGAAAAGGAAGATTAGGGAAGCGACAATCGAGGAAGTAAAGTTGGAGGAAGATAAGCAGAAGAATTTTGTGGAAGAGTCCCAGTGAAGGTTTCCCCATTGGTGACCCAGAATCAATATAATGTATTAGTATCCGAGGAAACCCAGAGTGAACCTGAAAGAGAAATTGAAGAGTACAACCATCATCATTTATCCGACAAAGAAAAATGCCCAGCCTTATTTCCGAAGACCCCTAAATTTTTTATTTGCTTAGCGTGGATAGAACCTGAAATCAGCTTGACAGTAGGGTTGAAGACAGTGGACACGCATGCAGCAATTAATGTGGAGGCATTGCTTGACAGTGGTGCTACCGGATTATTTATTAATTGATCCCTAATTATTGGAAACAGTATTCGCACACGTAAACTGCCACAACCTATAATGGTGTACAATATTGATGGTATGATCAATCATGGAGGAACTATTAAGGAGGAGGTGACGATGACATTAAAGTATCAGGATCATCAAGAGCGAGCCATATTTGAAGTGTGCGACCTTGGGAAAACCAATCTAATAATTGGATGTCCGTGGTTATAAAAACATAATCCGGAAATTGATTGGAAAACTGGGAAGGTACACATGACTCATTGTCTTAAAGAATGTAATGTGTATGGGAGAAAAGTAAAAAAGGAGAAGAAGGAAAAGAAAGAGAAAGAATGTCCAAGGAAGTATTCTGTTACGATGGAGGAAGTGGATGGAAGATGAAGATATGCCAAATGGGGAAGTTCCAATTATGACTAGTAAAGAAGAACAGAAGCAGACCTTTAGGGAAATTTGTGGAGGACAGTCATGGGATAAAAATGTGGAGAAAGTGGAGAAGCCAGTGGAGGAGTGGGTGCCAAAAGCCTACCATAAATATTTGTCAGTTTTTCAGAAGAAGGAATTGGAGAGGATGCCAGTGTGAAAGCCATAAGATCATGCAATTGAGATAAAGCCGGGATTTGTGCCAAAGAAGTCAAAAGTCTATCTGTTATCTCCAAAGGAACAAGAAGAAGTGGATGCATTCCTTAATGAACAGTTACGCAAGGGATACATACAACCTTCGAAATCACCGCAGACATCACCAGTATTCTTTGTACCAAAAAAAGATGACAGGAAGAGGATGTGTACAGATTATAGGTATTTGAACGATTGGACAGTGAAGAATGCATACCCTTTGCCATCAATCTCAGAGATAATTGACAAAGTGGGAAAGGCCAAGGTCTTTACAAAATTGGATTTATGCTGGGGGTACAACAATGTATGAATAAAAAAAGGAGATGAGTGGAAGACAGCATTTGCCATGCATCGAGGATCCTTCAAGCCGCTAGTCATGTTTTTTGGGATGACCAATAGTCCCCCAACTTTCCAAAACATGATGAACGATATTTTCAGGGATGTGATGGACAAAGGCGTGGTGATAATATTCATTGACGACATTTTGATATTCACAGAGAATGAAGAAAATCATGAGGCGATAGTGCAGGAGGTGTTGAAGAGGTTGGCAGAGAATGATTTATTCGTTAAACCAGAGAAGTGTGTATTTGGAGCAAGCGAGATCGAGTTCTTGGGATTAAAGATTGGTCCTGATGGAATCAAAATGGATCCTATCAAGGTACAGGCAATTGTTGATTGGCCCGTGCCTACCCGTATCAAGGAAGTTCAAGCTTTCTTGGGACTTGCCAATTTTTATCATCACTTTGTGCATAATTTTTCCAAAATTGCTGCACCATTACACAGCCTTACATGAAAGGGAGTAGTGTGGAGATGGGGAGAACAACAGCAGACAGCATTTGAGGAGTTAAAGAGGAAGTTTGTGGAAGAGCCAATATTGGTCCCAGTAGATTTCACACGTTCCTTACGAGTGGAATCAGATGCATCAGATTTTGCTACTGGAGCAGTATTATCAATGCTATGTGAAGATGACAAATGGCATCCTTGTGCATATTTGTCTCGAGGGTTGAATGATATGGAGAAAAATTATGATGTGCATGATAAAGAGATGTTGGGAATAATACGAGCATTGCAAGCATGGAGACATCATTTGGAGGGATGTATGCATCAGATCGAAATCTGGACAGACCATCAAAATCTGCAGTACTTCATGTCCACTAAAAAGCTTAACCATCGACAAGCACGTTGGGCATTATTCCTATCGCGCTTTAATTTTCACTTGGTCCACAAAGCGGGAAGCTTGATGAGGAAAGCAGATGCATTATCCAGACGTGCAGATCATAAAAGGGGAGTGGAGGAGGACAATAAAAATACTACCCTACTCAAACCTGAATACTTTCGTATTTGTGCTATGCGTCAAGGACATTTATTGGTGGATAGCTCAGAGATGGAAATGTTGTCTGAAATCAGGCAATGTTCAGAGATGGATGATGAAGTGGTGGAAGCTGTAAAAGCTTTGAGGGGAGAGAAGAAAAGTAATATTAAAGGAGATGAATGGGTTGAAGAACAAGGGTTAGTGTTGTTCAGAGGAAAGGTCTATGTACTAAAGGATCAAGATTTATGAAGGGAAATTGTACAGTTACATCATAATACACCAGCTGGCGATTGCAGAATTTTCCCACAATAATAAATTCCATTCAGCTACTCGCATGTCACCCTTCTTTGCTAATTATGGTTATCATCCCAGAATGGGAGTAGAACCTCAAAGCGAAGTCAAGGTACAATCAGTGGAGGACTTTGTGTCAAAAATGTGAAAGGTGCAGGAGGAAGCAGAGGCAGTGTTGATGAAAGCACATGATGATATGATGCGACATGCAGATTGTACTTGAGCTGTTGCTCCAGAGTATAAAGTTGGTGACTTGGTATGGCTAAGTACCAAGGATCTGAATATTCCATGACCTTCAAGAAAGCTTATGGAGAAGCAAGTTGGCCCATATCCAATTTCTAAAATAATTTCACCCAATGCGATAGTGTTAAAATTACCTCAGTCATTCAAGATTGATCCTGAGATTAACATTTCCCATTTATGCCCTTACCGCCCACCCACTATTCCCAGTCAACAAACTACTCCACAGCCTCCAATAATGGTAGAAGGTGCTCCAGAATATATTGTGGAAGAGGTTTTGGACTCTCGTCTTCGACGAAATAAATTGGAGTTCTTAATCAAGTGGAAGAACTACACCAACGAAAATAATTCATGGGAGCCAGAAGAGAATTGTAAGTGAGCACGTAAAGCAATCGCCCAATTCTTTAAACATAATCCAAATGCTCCGCATCGCATTGCTAGAATGGTGTATGAGGGGATGAATTTCTGGCCTTACCAAAATTTCACAGAGGGGACACATACAATATTTTCTCGCCTGGAAGTCGAGGCATAAAAGGGGGGTAATGTTAGGAAACAGTCTCCTAACATGCCTATTACCTAATACTATTTTTATTTTATTTTATTTTATTTCACCAAAATACACTACAAAATGCCCATATACACATTATTTGTCAGCATGGGAATTCTTTATTTACATGCATCAATATGTACACGCATATACGTGCATGTGTGCATGCATCCATAATAACATACTACAATATGTGTAACATAGTATATAACCCTAAAATAAATACTAGGAGACCACAGTTGTGTTCTTTTAGGTATTCCATCCACATTAGTGGTGTGAAAGGCCTAATTCAGCCAACTGTTCTATTTTTAACCCCTCGCATCAAAACCATCAATCCCCCCATCACGCGTGCGCCCCCCACCACCTTCTTGTAGGAGAACCCGCACAGTCCAGCTAGCAGAACCGTGGGTGTCACCCTAACAGTTTCCAAGTCAAGTATTATCACCAAGATGGTGGAGCTCTTGAGGAAGCTGGCATCTGCCATCAAGGGGTTAAAGTGGGAGGTGAGGGAGCTTAGGGTGCAGAAAGAAATCCATGATCTATATGATCCAGAGTGGGCTTGGGCAGGGGAAGTGACAAAAGGTGATAAGTGATAGATTGAGAGGCTACTACAAAAGTTCAAAGAAGTTCATGATAATTTGCAGAACTTAGGAATATGAAGCAAGGCTTGGACTGAAGAGGACGGCTCTTAAATCAGATGATAATGGAGAGGATGACTTCTTCTCTGTTATTGTAAGTAACTAGTACAAGTCTATATACATTTTGAAGAGATGGTACTAAAAAGGAGATATAATATGTGTAGAACACAAGGCAGTATGCACAGCAATAAAGGACTTTGTAAATCATAAAACAAATGAGAAATGAGAATAATTGTAACATACAGTGTCCCAGTATAGTAAAAGTACTTATCCTATTGCTTCAATATATCATTGAAATGCAAAAGCACTATTATCACATCCTAAAGTCTTTTGTTGTGTCTCCTTGTGTCCAGTAGTGCTCGATATGCAATGCAATGGCTCATGTCAGATGTGCTGTGTGTATGGAAAGTGTTTTGGAATAACCATATGGCAGCCAACATCATTTGAAGGGGTGCAAAGTTATTCGAAGGCATTCAAAGTGTCGCAAAGTTGTTCAAAGTCATTTAAAATAGTTCAAAATTGGTTCGAAATCAAATTCATGTGGTTTGTAGGGGTTGGGATCATGAATTGTAAAGTCTCAATATGTTTGGAGACCTTTCCAGGCCCTAGAGCACACAATGAACCTATCACCATTATTTCATTATTTTATTGTTGGTGTTGCCATTGTCTAGTGGTTGGTCTGGGTGTGGTGGCTTGATGTCAGTTGTTTAGTGCTTAAATGTCCGGTCAATGTGACCAGAAAATAACCTGAACCTGACCGGACTGTGACTGAAAAAAATCGGACCATCAGTTGCTGTGAGTGTGGGCCGTCGTGACAGCACGAAATCTATTACGAAATCTATTTGTCAGTTGGAAAAAAAAAAAAAAAAAAAGAAGCGGATACATCCCAAACGACGATAAACATCGTTTGGTGTATCCTCGTTTCTACTGAATGGTCGTTCTACGGCGTGGTGGCGGGCGCGGCAGTCGGGGGGTGCAGGCGTTGACAAAGCAATGGCAAGCATCACATGTCATGCACGTGTTGCGTCACAACCTGCTGGGTGGATTGCTTTCAGTTCTTACTTGTAACTTCCTAGGCTGGCCATGTCTCTCGTTTCATTCAAACTCAAGAAGGCGAACGCTCCGAGTCGACTTGTAGGTTTTTATGGGCCGCCAAGCTGGGAAGATCTTGCCCGGAAAATCACACAATTGTTCAACATTCCTTTGGATCGCGTTGGTGTCGCTTTCGTCAACGAAGATAAAGAGGCATTCATTCTCACCGACGAGCAAGGGCTTCAGCTGTTCTACAAGTCCTTAGATCAGTCTTCTCCAGAAATCCCAGAAATCAAGTTCGTTGTGCAGGATCTACAGACTCTTGATGGTGCGCCCACTTTCAGTTCACAATACCCAGCCTCTCGTTTACTTCCCCCTCGCCGATTCTCACATACACATCCGATCTCATTATCTCACCTCCCTGCGTTTCTGATCCCTTATTCATCACTCATCTATCAGCCACCAAAACAATCGCTTCAACTTGGTCAATGGATTCCAATCTGTCTGAGCAATCCAAGACTGGTAAGCGATCCAAGACCGTTAAGCAATCAGCAGTCAGACCATTAAACCCGCTCAACCATTGGCTCAGATGACCGCCTCACCCTCTTCTGTTGGGTTCTCAAAAAATCTGACAGTCCCTTCCCCGTTGACATTGGGAAAAGTATGACGATGGGTCACCTGAAGAAAGTGATAAAGAAGGAGATGGAACCTAAACTTGATCATCTTGCTGCAAACACGCTCAAGATCTGGAAGGTGAGTGTGTCCTTCTGGCATGTGTCGATTATGAGATCTGATATTTGGGAAGCTATCTCCACCCATTCATTCTTCTGAAGTTGACGTGAAGCTGGGACACGCCCAAAGTCCGCAGGATATCCCAGGCTGCATCAAATTAAACCCTTTGGACGAATTGTCGGAACATTTCTCGTCACCCCCTCTCAAGAATGTCCATATCATCGTGCAACTTCCCCCCGACCGTGAGTATTCTCGTCATCTCTTTATTATGATCGCTCATTTCTCCGCTGCCACTCCCTATATTTTACCAACGTTTCATGCTGTCTCATTCCCCTCTTCCTCCTTGCTGTTTTTTTCCAATGCTTCTTCCGGGCATACATTCATCGCTTAGACATACTCTCGAGTGAAGGCAAGCAAAATTTCCAGTTGCATACACTCACTCACTAATTCGCAGACGCAGATGAGCCTCCAAAGCAACGGCGTCAAAGTGAAGAAGTATTTGACGTAGTGGAAGAGGGTATGCGCATTTGAAATTCAATGTTTATGGGAACTTGCCCTGATATATATTAATATGATTGTCGTCAGACGTGATTACATTCTGGCGTGATCTCTGGGTCTCTAGCAAAAATCTGATCCGTCAAGAGACTGTTCAACGGGATACCGATTGTCTTGAGGATGTTGACATTCCAGCAATGTTCGATGTACTCCACGGATTGCCTGTTTCCTTCACGAAAGGCGGCATCTTGATAAGGGGCGAGTATAAATCCGCAGAGGAAGGTATAGAGAGTCATCAACCGTATGTGAATGCCGTCGTCATTGTTGGTCATCCAGGCATCGGTAAGTCAGTATCTCTTTACGTGGTAGCATAAAGCATGACAAAATAGCAGGAAAATCTAGTTTCCTGTTTTACCTGTTGGCTCGTCGCCTTCTTGCTCGAAAGCCAACTATTTTCCAACGGGATGCGAAATCCATCTATTTCTTCTCTGCTACGGGTGTTCAGCGGCTATCCCGTGACACTGTCAACCCATCAGTTAACTTGTCGGAAACTTGGGCCTTGCTTGATGCAAAGCAGGAGGACAAGACTGCTCCAATTTTCTTGATAGATCGCTCCGACCTTTTTCTTGTCATCGCCTCCTCACCGCGTCCATCACACTGGCAAGATGTGGAGCATTACCGACCTCCTGTGAAGATATGGATCATGGAACCATTTTCGCTGGAGGAGCTCATTCAAGCGCAAGTATTTCTTATTACCTTATGTTATTATGATGTTCAACGAATGTTTTAGCCGTCAACTCCAGCAAATCAAACGCAGCGAGACATCAATCCAGCAGTTTATGCAGGAATATGGCCCGTCTGCTCGTGACTGCTATGCATTCTGCGAGTTAATTCCATATTATTTCATGCACCATATACACGACAGGGTGAAAGATATCACTTGGGATACCGTTACAGATGTGTTGACGGCTCGAAAGGATGTCATTGGTTTGGATGATGGATCCCATAAACTTATTCTTGTCTGTCCTTCGCCCGCAGACCGTTCATCTCCTTCGTTGAGCATCATTACGAAGACTGTAGCTCGCCTCTTACACGAACGCGATTCTGATGCACGGTGGCAGAATGCACGGAAGCTTTACAGAACACTCCGAGCTGATCCAAACAGTCAATCTACTGCTGGGAAGCTCCTCGAGCCGCCGTTTCATGCCTTGTGCATGAAAGGAACATCATTTCGACTCTCTTCGATGAATGTGAAACCCGGTGGACGGACTTGGGATACATTCACTAATGACAGTGCCAACTACCACGCAACATTAACACTACCTCCGCAGCCGCGCATTGTGTTCGATCGAAAGCATCCTATTACGACTCTTTTAGCAAATCATTATTACCAGCCAACACATGGGACCCAACCCTCATATGACTCGTTTGTTTTCAATCCTGAAGAGGCAAAATTCACCCTGTTTCAGGTTACCTGCGGCCTTACCCACCCTGTCTGCCTCAAAGGGATCAAGACACTAATTGACCTCGCGACACAGCTGGGGGTTAATGATCCAACTCTGCACTTTGTTGCAGTAGTACCTGAGGGCAACAGGGTAGAATTTCCAGTGCCTAAAGACAGGAAATTTTTGTTGCATATGCTTTGTATTGAAGTTACAGAGTGTGAACTGTATGATTAGATTTCTAAAAGCAATTTTATGTGAAACTATTCTGATACACAATTCAGTAAATGGTAGATGTAAAAGATTGGACCCTAAGGGATTTGAACATGCATGCTATGTAAGGTAGGTGATGATGGTCATATGTCATGCTTCCAGTGTCCTGTCCTCTGCATTGCCTTCCAGGGTCCTCAATATGTGGTGGATGGTCATCTTCCCAGTGAGGGTGAGATCATTGGTGTTTGCCTCTCACAGGACCTTGTTGGACCTGCCTCTATCATCGCTAGTCACAATCTACCATCTTAGGTTACTCAACACAATTATCACCACACCATCATCTTGGACATCGATTTGAAAGTTTTTCAACCCCTCCTTTTCTTTACTGTTCTCCCAATGCCCTCTTACTCTACTATGTACTGATCTAACTTTCAGACTATCCTTGACCAGTTGGCTACTCAGCCAACCCATTGTCCAACAGCAACATATCCCAGTCCCATATGAGCAGTCATCTCTCATGCAACTCCAACCTCCATTCTCGACTCCAGTGTGATTCAGTGATCCTCTTGAAGTGGGTGGGTGGAAGGATCACAAACCTAGCTGGATGCTAGCTGTACCAGGTGACAGAGTTAACACATACATCCACTGTACATACTTTAGCCTGGAGGCAGATATTACCCTCTGATGTGGCTCACATAGTTCAAATGCTTTGAACTCCCAGTCAAACTGAATGAGGACAAACTAACACATCTTAGAGAATATAGTGGACTCTCCCCTTCACCTGTTGTTCACAGTAGCAGCACAATTGTCTTCATTTCCTCCTGCAAGTTGGGATTCTGTGTTTGGAGGTGTCAGAGTTCAAAATGCTGCTACCAAAATGGGACTTGGGCAGGAAAGACACCAGACTTCTGGTCAGACCCAGTTACCAGTGGTCAGAGGGTTCAGGAGTTCTGGGGCAGAATCCACCAGGCTGTAGCATGCCAGGTGAAAGGGGCCACAGAGGACTTGACTTCAACTTGTAAGAAGTTGCACCCTTCTCCTTGTCAGTTGTCCTATTTCAGGGCAGAGGAAGTTTGGATTTCTGGAGGGTTTCTGGATGGAGGGCAAGGATAGGAATAAGCAGAGGTTTAAGATTAACTTTAAGAGTAAGGCTTTGGAAGGAGGAGTGAAGGAGTTGGTTGGCTAAGTCAAGATTATGTTGAGGTTGGATAAGGATGGGTCAAGATGGGTTTAGATTAATGTAACTGATACACACACACACACACACAAGTTGCAAACTGCACTACAAGGCTAAACTATGGGTGCTTAAATAATGAAGGCCAGAAGAATAATGGGAAATGCAGAAGTTTACTAATGGGTCTGAGGTCATTGTAAGTGTCCATGACCATAATTGGTAAGACTGTATTAGGAATAAAGTGAGTAAGCAAATGATTACTAAGGCACATTGATAGGTCCACTGCACGCTCTAAGGTCTGGAGAAAGTTTCCAATTGTATTGACACACTATGACAGACCCTCCGAACTGCTATGAACACTATGAAATCAACTTTGAATTCTTTTTGACTTATTTCAAACAACTTTGAACAATTTTGCGACACTTTGAATGACTTCATACTACTTCGAATAACATCTGCCATTACATAGCTGTTCCTAAAACCCTTTGGATATATGCTGTGCAACCAGAATAAGCCATTTTGTCACATATTGAGGCCCACCAGACACAAGGAGAGACAACAAGAGACCCAGAATGTGATAAGTGTGATGTTTATGTTTCATGATATATTAAATCAACAGGACAAGAATTCTTACTATACTGGGACAATGTACATTTCAATTATTATCATTTCTCATTTGTTTTACAATTTACAAAGTCCTTTATTGTTGTGTATATTGCCTGTTGGTCTCCATATGTAATGTATATTTCCTTTTTTGGCACTATCTCTTCAAAATGTATATAGCCTTGTACTAGCTACTTGGAACAACAGAGAAGAAGCTACCCTCTCCACTACTGTCAGATTTAAGAGCAGTTCTCTTGAGTCTTAGCTCATGTCGTATCTCTAAAGTTCTGCAAAATATCACAAACTTCTTTGAACTTTTGTATTCGCTCTCAGCTTATTGCCTATCGCCACTCAAAAACCACTTCTTATCTGCTATAATCATTTTCGACATATCTCACCACCAGTCAGACATCTTTGAACCTCCTCAAACTTACTTTGAACTACTTTGCATGCCTTCAAACCCATTTCAAACTTTTTGAACATCTTCATATGCCCTCACAGATTATTTGCCACATCCCTTACCATTTTGCATCACTAAACACAACATTTTGGTTTTAGTGGTGATATTTAGTACCAACTCACACCCTTCCTCTAGCCTAAGTTATACTTCCTAAGCCTTTTAACAGGTTTTGTTAGGTTTCCAGGTCGAGTATCATCATTTTGGAGCTTACTGCGAGGGGTTTTTAAATCATTTCATTGCCTAATCCATCTCGAATCTCCCGGCTTAGGCCAACTCAAGCTCAAAACCTTAGAATCGAAACTTGCCATGCCTTAAAATCTCTCGAACAATCGGGGAATATTGTAATTCCTGTCTCTGATGCAGAATCTACACATTGTCATTTGTTTCCTTCACCTATTTCCTCATCTCCAACCTTGTCTTCCTCTTTCCTCCTCAGTTCCTTGTCGTCTGGGACGTAGCATCAGTCTTTAAAAAAGACCATCCCATCATCTTCCATTCTCCAGTCTTCTACCGCCAACTTGATCAGTGGTGTTCCTCCTTCTTTGATGGCCCTTACTATTTCTTTTAGTAAGTCATCGTGCATCATGCTTTCTGCCAGTACCTCCTTTAGTTCGGTGTCTATTGTCCATGTGAAGATCTCGTCTTTTAATAGTGTGATGTCGTCGTTGTCATCATCGACATCGGGTATGTGATCTCCCCGTCATGATAGGGCATCAGATTGGATCATCATTTTCCCTGGGACATGTACTAATTGGAGGTTGAACTGTGACAGGAAAAGGCTCCATCTAGCCTGTCGCCAATTTAGTTTCCGTGCTGTTCTGAAATACATCAGATTCTTGTGATCCGATAGGATCGTCATTGGATGTTCAGATCCCTGGAGATAGTGTCTCCGGGTTTCCAGTGCTTGTATAATTCCCAGCAGCTCTCGATCGTAAATCTCATAGTTCCGTTCAGTTGCTGTTAGGGAGTGGGAGATATAGCCACAAGGGTGCCAATCCCCGTTTGTATCTGTTTGTTTTAGGACGGTCCCTGTCGCATACTTTGAGGTGTCACTCTCAATCACAAAGGGCTTTTCGGTGTTAGGCATCAACAGGACAGGTGCCTCGGAGAACTTCCTTTTTAGTGTGTCATATATTACCTGCTTCCTCACAGCTTAGGTGAATTAATGCTATTGAAAATTCTCATATCAAGCTGCCTCCCTCCCATTTGTGGAGGTGAGTCACCATGAAATATGTTTGCTATGAGTGTGATATCAGCATTGTCTCATGTAAGCATGATGGCATCAGATAAGATGGTGCACATGTCATAGATATAGGATATATGGCAGGAAGGGGGGAGTTAGGAAACAGCCCCATTACATAATAAGAATTTTATTTTGCACACATCAACATGTTTGTGCATGTATGAGTGCATCAGTAGCAACATTGTACAATATGTGTAACATAGTATATAAACTGTAAATATACACCTAGGGGACCCCAGTTGTGTTCTCTTAGGTATTCCATCCACACTTGTGGTGCAAAAAGCCTTTCTCAACCAACTCACCTATTAATAACCCCTCACATCAAAACCATCAATTCCCCCATCATGCACAGGGATCCCACCCCCTTCTTGTAGAGAGAGCCCATGCAGTCGAGCTAGCAGATAGTGGGTGTCACCCTAACATGGGGGAGGGGGGTTGAGAAAGTTCTCTTAAATTACAAACTGACATGATATGTAATTTTTGCATTCCACCACCCCCTTGATTTTTATCTACATTCTATCTATACATTATCATATACTTCATTATATACAATATTTTTTGTTATAGCATCCTCACTTGTACTTGCCCAGATTGCCTTGATATTGTGAACTGATGTTACTTGAGAAATTACCACATAAAACTGCCCATGTGTGAAAACTGGAGTCCACAGGTCAAGACCAACATATCTGACAAACTGGCCCTGTGACTTGTTGATTGTCATTGCAAAGGAGAGCCACACTGGAAACTGCCTCCTAGTGAACTCAAAAGGCACTTGATCTCAGTTGGTCACAGTGTGATTCTTGGAATGAACACAATCTCTCCAGCATGATCTCCAGTAAGAAGCCATACCTCCAACACCATGTTTCTCATCCTTGTAAGAATTCCTCTGCTCCCATTGCAGACACCATGCCCAGGATCCAGATTCCAAAGCACCATCACTGGACAACCAATTTTGAGAGCTGTCTGAGCCAATGGCAGTCCTGAGCAGTTGATTGAGTTCAGGTACTCCACAGGATACATGAACTCTCCCTGGTCTGGTGTGTTGTTTGAAATTGAGTCAGCACTGTGTAAAACCCTCTGCTGTCCAGGGAATTTGTGAAGGACATAAGCATTGAGGTCATCCACATCATCATTGTAGCTTGAGAGAATTGTCTGATCTGAGAAGTACTGATCTGAGTGCTGTTGTGAGTGATTAATGTCAGAATAGATGACATCAATGAGAGAAGAGACTGAGTTCTCTGGACACTTGAAATGGTCAGGATGTTGGATGTTGGCCTCTGTTGAAATTAAATCTCTGACACATGCTGCATACGTGAGGCAAACCATGCAGCACACACATGTTACTGCGCTTACTGCGCATACATGTGGTAAACACATTCCTGAGTCATGTGACATCCTTACTATTATGTATATAAGGAGAACCTGTACTGTAGAAGATATACAGTGTTCTTACCTCTGTTAAACCCTAGCTCTAAGACTAACTAAACCCCAGGTAGGTTATAAGGAATGTGTCGTCTCTTCCTCTGTGCAGCGTATGTAGTCTGCTCCAACAGGTTATGGGCCCTGCTGGGCACGTCATGAACACGCCTTAACTGGCTGCAAACGATGTTGACTTCATTGTCTCCAAATTGTAACCTTGCGCTCTTCGTGACCTGCATTGCGCTCCCTGCGAGCTGCATTTAAAAACCCAGGTTGACTAGGGTTAACCACTCTGAAGGAGTGTTTTTGCCTGAGATTATGGAACATGTTTTCTTGAATGGAGAACTGATTGAGCGCTTTTACCAGCTGCCACTATAACATCATGTCTTCAACTCTTGAAAACCTCATACAAACTTTCGATGGCTCTAACTACATTCAATGGGCCGACTCAATAAAGGTGTGGCTCAGGTCTCAGGGCCTCTGGCAAATAACTAGTGGGATAGAACTAAAACCACCCCTGGTGCCTCCTTTGATGGCGACAAACGCTGCACTAGTAGCAGAAGCTAATGCCAAGCTCCAGACCTGGAACAACAAAAATGACCAGGCTATTGGTAGCCTAGTGCTCTGCCTGGCCCCCTCTATTCAGCAGCATGCCAACACCAAGGACACTGCTGAGGAGGTGTGGGATCTCATCCGCACTGATTATGGTGTCGATGGCCCCTCCCAAGTCTTTGCAGACTTTAGGTCTGCAATCGCAATCAAAATTCCGGCTGTGAATCCCACACCAGAGATTGCCAAAATGGCTGATAAATTTGAGCACCTTATGGCTGCCAATGTTGCCATCCCCGAATTAGTACAGGCAATGATTCTACTCGCTGCGATGCCACGCGAGTATGATTCTCTATCCGCCATGGTCCTTAACATGACTGCTACTAGAGTCTTGATGTTTAAACATGTCAAGGACTCCATTGTTGCTGAGGCCTCATGGTGCACAGCAGTTGGAAAGCCCATCAGCCCACCTCAGGCCACCAAGCTTTCTGCTGTCAAGCACAAAGGGGGAAACCCCAAATGGCAATCTCAGGGCAACAATGGAGATTCATCCCAAAAGTGTAGACGATGTGGGGACAAAAAGACTAAAGAGGAAAAGCCTAAAGAGAAACATACCCACCTCACCTCAAAAGCCTTTATTACTATAAATGGTAATGGCACCATCATACTGCCAATGCCGCTCATCCACCGCATCGAGAAGTGTGAACATACTCCCACAAGGGATCCTCGCCGCCGACTGCCTGAACAGGCATACATGGGCATGGCCTCTACCTCTCATTCGGTCTATACTGAATATCAGCAGGCTCAAGACACCCTTGAGCAAATGAATCTCCCACACAGCATGAAAAATCTGCGACCACTGGAAGAGCACCTAACAGTGCAAGAAGGTAAGAGGAGGAGGATTGAACCAGAACCAAGGATCATAGAGGTAGAAGACGATAGCGTCTCCCTTGGATCAGAACCTGCCATTTCTGATGAAGAAGTATGGAAAGCTGTCGACAAAATGCTTGTCGATGAACCACTTGAAACAGGTACATATGATGAAAGGTCAGTCCTTTTCCCTGCCACAAGCACAAAGATTAACATTCCACTGATCACAGCAAACTTTTTATGTGAAATTTTACCGCTACTAAATGTATCATGGAACAATTTACATCTTAATATATGTGTTATGTGTGCAAATGGAAATTGTAAGAAAGGTGCCGACTGGATCATGGATTCAGGCACATCAAAACACTTCACTGGTAAAATGAAAGATTTTGCTTCTTATGAACCTTTACCGAGAAAGGACTCTACCCTGGTTCGAACAGCCATGGGTACTACTCATATAGTAGGGAAAGGAGCAGTCTTCATTAGACATCAGGTAGTATGTCACAGGAAGTCAGAGATGCATGAAATGCGATTATATCCCATCTACTACATACCCGACTGTAATGCTCAATTACTGTCCATGGGCGTCTTCTTGCAAGATGGAAGTGACGTGCATGGTTCCTCCGCACACATTTCATTTTTTAAGCAAGGAAACCCAATTATGGATTGCATCCCTCTTATGAAACGTGACACTATTTATTGGGCTCAGACTCATATATTGAGCACCAAGGGAATCAATGTTGTGACGATGTACGTCGCAGACTACTCGACTTGGCATAAGCGACTTGGACACCCATCCAAAGAGGCACTAGGGAAGATGCCTAATAGCACCATAAAATTCCCGAGGAATTTAATTATTCCTAAAGACAAAATTATATGTCCAGGGTGCGCTGAAGGGAAAATGACCTCAAAATCTTTTCCCAAATCAGATTCACACGCTGAAAGACCCTTTGAATTAATACATTCTGATCTGAAGGAACTCCCAGTACTATCATACCATAAACATAAATACTTTATTGTATTTCTGGATGACAAGACATCACATATCTGGGTCCAATGCCTTAAAAATAAATCTGATGCTGCTGCAGCCATCAGACAATTTTGGGCAGTGGCTTCGACACAGTATGGCACTACAATCAAGTGCTGGCATGTTGATCCAGGGGGGGAGTTCAAAGATCGTGAGCTACAAAATGTGCTCAAGGACTTTGGCATCAAAATAGAGATGTCTGCACCCCACATTCACCAACAGAATGGGCGCGCAGAGCGTGCCATAAGGACAATAATGGAAAAGTCACAAACTCTGCAATTTACTGCATGTCTACCACAATCATGGTGGGAATTTTGCATTGAACATGCAACACACCTCTGCAACTGAACCCCGATAAGGCACCTAAAATGGCTGACACCGGTTGAGGACCTGACAAAGGTCCACCCAGATCTAAACAATCTGAAGGTTTTCGGTTGTGGTGCTTACATCTACCTACCCAAGGAGAAGCATCCAAACACATTGGCTCCACGATTGGAGCTAATGACATACCTTGGATTAGAAGATGGCATTAAAGCATACCATTTCATGCGACCTAGTGGCACAATATTCATTGGTGCTATGGCACTATTTGATGAAACATTGTTCCCATGCTGTCCCGGAGCTAAAACTCCTGCCAATACAGACCTTGGTGATTTTCCATCTCCAGAACCAGAAGATGATGACCACTCATCTGGAATGGATGGCAATGATTCTATACCACCACAAGATCCACCCCTTCCTCCATCATCAGAAAATGATGATGATGATGTACCAAGTGAGCAAAAGGCACATGATGATGTGACAGATGCTCCTCCTCCACCGCCTCCAGTAACCACTGAGGACTTTCATCCAAGACGTGATGATCAACAGGAATGGCAGCAATTGCCCCATCAATCAGGCAGGCAGAGGAACATCCCAAACCATCCTGGCAATACCTATGGAGAGAAGCGACTCCCCTCTGACATAGAGAGAGACATTGCCCATGATCGATATTGGAAGAGATCTGTAGGTCAAGATTCAGATCATAACTGAACATGACCACAATCTCAACAGAAAGAACTGGTTGCTAGACCGAGTTTGGCACCCCACGAGAGTGTGCCCGATTCCAATGATCAAGAACATGATCACCCAATGGGGGAACCAGATGAAGCAGGTTATATTAAAAAGATAACCAAGGAAGGAGGAGATAAGCTTATTCACTGGCTATTGTCAAAAGCAGTCAAACCATCAAGCGAAATAAGCCAAGTTCCAAACCAATTTCACAATATTGCATGCCTACCACAGCAGCAGCAACGTGAGTGGAAACAAGCTTGTCATGAAGAATTAGAGGCTCTTTGTAAGTGACAAGTCTATGACATCGTCGATCTTTCACATGATCAAAAAATGATCAAAAATAGATGGGTTTTCTCCATAAAATCAGATGGAAGAAAACGAGCCAGACTCATGGCCAAAGGCTTTTCACAAGTCAAAGGCATTGACTTTGATGAGATTTTCTCACCGGTAGTCCGCTACGAGACCGTATGCCTCATGTTTGCACTTGCATCTCTAGAGGGCATGTATATGACTGGCCTAGATGTAAAAACCGCATTTTTATACAGCAAACTAGATGAGGAGATCTATATGGATCAACCCGAGGGTTTCAGACTTGAGGGAAAAGAGTGCAAAATAATGCACTTACGCCGAGCATTGTATGGCCTTAAACAAGCCTCACTTGCATGGTGGAAAGAGCTAGAGGCATTTATGCACACCATTGGGTTTGTGCGCACCAGCTCCAATGCTGGCATTTTCATACACAAGGATCCTAAAACAGGCAGCATTGTTATTGCACTGGTCTATGTTGATGATGGCTTGTTCATGGGGAAGAACAAGAAACTTGTGGATGAAAAGAAGAATGCTTGTCTAAAGCATTGGGAGTGCCGTAGTACTGAAAAAGTCATGGAATTCTTAGGCATGTGCATCACCCAGACTGCAAGCAAAGTCAAACTCAATCAAACTGAATATCTTGCCAAAGTGCTTGAGAGATTTGAGATGACAAATGCCAAAGCGACCCCCACTCCACTCCCGACTGGTTACAAACCATCGGAAAACACAGCAACACTTAATGCGGTGCTTAGATCAAAATATCAGTCTGTGATCGGATCTTTATTGTATCTGATGCTTGGAATGCGACCTGATATCGCTTATGCAGTAATCGAGATGTCGCAATTCTCGGCTAATCCTAGCCAAGAACATCTAGACAAAGTGATGTACATCATGCACTATCTGGTGGGAACCCAGAAATATAACATTGTCTATGATGGCGAGAAGTCCGAGGGGCTACAGGCCTTCACAGATTCTGATTGGGCAGCTGACACTGTCAAATGCTGATCTGCAATGGGTTACTTTGCTACTCTAGCGAGTGGCATTGTGTGCTAGCAGTCCCATTTACAAAAAACTGTAGCACTGTCATCCACAGAAGCCGAATATATGGCTCTTTCCGACACTTGTTGACAGATAGTGTGGATAGAGTCCTTATTCCAGGAACTTGGACATGTACTGAAGTGTGTACCAATCTGTGCTGATAATCAGGGATCTATCTTTATCGGATCAAATCCAGTTCAGGAAAGAAGGACCAAACATATAGACATTCGCTACCACTATACCCATGAATGCATAGAAAATGACAAAGTCATGGTCGTTTTCATTCCTGGAAGTAATAATCCAGCTGACATGTTCACAAAGAACCTTGGTGCTGTCTTATTCAGGAAATTTAGAGACTCTCTTGGAATTACTTTTGAGATTCAAACTTAGCTGCTTAGAGCACTGTACAGTTTGAGGGGGGGTGTTGAAATTAAATCTCCGACACATGCTGCATACGTGAGGCAAACCATGCAGCACACACATGTTACTGCACTTACTGCATATACATGTAGTAAACACATTCCTGAGTCATGTGACATCCTTACTATTATGTATATAAGGAGAACCTGTACTGTAGAAGATATACAGTGTTCTTACCTCTGTTAAACCCTAGCTCTAAGACTAACTAAACCCCAGGTAGGTTATAAGGAACATGTCATCTCTTCCTCTGTGCAGCGTATGTAGTCTGCTCCAACAGCCTCATTGTCTGTGTGCATTCCATGACTGTCCTCCAGCTGCCACCTTGCAAAGCTGCACTCCTCTGGAACATCTCCACTCAATTGCATGTTCTGCTTGAGATGGAGCACATGGATATTTCCCCAAAGAGCAGAGTGCTGCATGGAGGCACTAACAGTCTGAGGATGTGAACTTCTGATGATAACAGGCAGGATCTGCTGAAAGTCTCCTCCAAAGACAATAGTGAGGCCACCAAATGGCCTGTCTGATCCATGGATATCACAAAAGGTGCATGGGGGCCTCATCCCAAATGACCAAGTCTGCTGCACATATAAGCTCTGCATGCTTAGAAGTCTTTGAGAAGCCACAGGTGGAGGATTCATGGATGGGAATGGGGATCTTGAATGTAGAGTGTGCAGTGTGACCACCTCTGAGAAGAAGGGCAGTGATGCCTGAAGATGCAATATGAAGAACAATCTTGGCCTGGAAGTGGAGCCTGTAGCACAGAGCATTGTAGACATACATAAGTCTTGCCAGTACCTCCAGGACCATGGAGGAGAAAGATCTGGCCAGACTGAGCATGGACTGCATCAAGAATTTTATCAAATGCCACCCTCTGATCCTGATTCAACCTTTCCTCATGCTCAGCTGCCAACACTGCTTGCTCTTCAGCATTGTACAACCTCTGCTCATTGATGAGCCAATCATGGCATGCCAGTCCTGGGTGTACCAAGGCATAGAGGGCCAATCAGCAAGGGACTTATTGGTGTGTGAGATAAGCCAGTCAATGAGAAAGAGGCCATAGTCCTGAATATCATCATCTGTGGGGCAAGGCAGTTGTAGTCATGCTGAAGGCAGTGGCACAGGTCATTACAAATATGAATCCAAAAGATATTCCATAGTGCAGCCAGGTCAGAAGACAGACAGTCAGGAAGGACAGTCACAAACAAATGGAAAAGCTGCTGACCTGTCTGCATAGACCTGAACTCCTCTAGCTACTGATGCCACTCCTGATCAGTCCATGGGCAAGGCAGGCCTCTCTAAAAGATGCACACCTTGAAAGGTGAGGAAATTCACAGATGATGTTGGGCCTCTGACAGAGGTGAGGAGAAGACAGAGATAAAAGCACTCACCAGCAGTGGGGTGGACATAATACAGCCTGCCAACTGCAAAGCTATGTTACCTGGGTTTCCACTTGCAACTAAATAGTTGTGCATAAACCCCCAAATATTGATTTTGGGCCCAAGGTCCAAAGGCAACTGAAGAGTTGAGTGACTGTAGTGGGATTAAACATTGTGTTATGTATGCATATGCGAGCTGGCCCATGCCAGTGTCAGGCTGAGCAAGCAAAGCGAGTGAATGCCATGACAAAGGCTATAGGCTAAAAATAGCAAAAAAATGGAAATAGGTGGATCAAGCTGTGGAATGACATCACCTTGATGGGTAAACATCCATAAGGGGTCCCACCTTTAAAAATAGAACTGTCAATATGTACTAACATGGGAAAAAACTGAAAAATAATCATAAAATAGGAATAAAATCATAGAGAATCATAGAAAATGCAGAATAGGGTGAAATAAAATATATAAAAATATGGGATGAACACAGAAAATTTCCCAGATGCCTGGGGCACCTCCCCTTCCCCTTACAACAATCTTCTCAAGCTTAAATGATGATGTGGATGACCTCAATGGTTATATCCTTCTTAAGTTCCCTGGATAGCAGAGGGTGTTTCACAGTACTAACTCAACTACAAACAACACACCAGACCTGGGAGAGCTGATGTATATACCCTGTTGTCAAGTCTCAATTTTTGCCCACCCAGAACCTGACCTTTTTCTGATGTTTTCCATGGTCACTCCTGGCCACCTTGTACCAAAGTCATGAGACAAGTCTTCATGTGTCTTAGTAATCATGTGCTTACTTATCTTATTCCTAAAACAGTCTTACCAATAATAGTCATAGACCCTTACCAAGATCCATTAGTAAACTTCCATACTTTCTGTTATTCTTCCAGCCTTCAATATCTACATGTAAGTGCCCATAGTTTCATTTGTACTCTCCAGTTTGTATATCAACAAAGCTCACCATAGATTTATGATATAGTTCCCTGATAATCTTGCCTCTTCAACTCTTAATCCTTGATCATGCTCAGAGTTTTAGCTCAGACCTGGACTCTCCCTCTAACTGTTTCCACATGTACTATGCCTGCCTGCTAATCTTTCTAAAACCTTTGCTCTGAAATTAGAACACTGGATGAGGTGAAGGGTACAACTTCTTACAAGTTGAAGGCAAGCCCATTCTGTTCCCCATCCACTGGATCTGCTCTCAACCCACTACTCTGTCTACCAGATCTGACCAGATTCTAATAATTTCCTCCTGTGACCTCCAGTCTTCAAGTCTTTGTTGGAAGTTGAATCAGCCACATTGGTGATTTGGCCTTGGTATTAGCAATATTCATTATTACATAAAGTGCAGGTAGTAGACACAGCCAGTAGCTACACAGCAATACAGGTAGTATATAATCCCTAGCTACAGTAGTGTACAATCATCAATTTGTACTCTTGGTACTGTTTTCTAGGGGGGTAATGCCTTGTGCCAATCACTGAATTTCTACAGTCTTAACACCTGTGGAGTATCTAAACTTGATCAACTGCTCAGAACTGCCATTGGCTTAGACAGCTCTCAAGATTGGGTGTCCAGTGATGATGCTTTGGAACCTGGATCCTAAGCATGGTGTCTGCAATGGGAGCAGAGGAATTTCTATGAGGATGAGAAACAGGGTATTAGAGGTATACCTTCTGACCAGGAATCATGCTGAGACTGTTTATTCCAAGGATCACACTGCAACCAATTGAGGATCAAGTGCCTTTTGAGTTCACTAGGAGGCAGTTTCCAGTGTGGCTCTCCTTTGCAATGACAATCAGTAAGTCACAGGGCCAGTCAGCCAGACATGTTGCTCTTGAACTGCATACTCCAGTTTTTACACATGTCTATGTGGCAATCTCTCAAGTTCCATCAGTTTACAGCATCAAAGCAATCTGGGCAAGTACAAGTGAGGAGGCTATAACAAAGAATATTGAAATACTATTGGATGAGATTGTAGATAATGTAGCATAGAATATTGTATTATGATTCCAATACCTTATGTAGAATAGCATGTACATAGATAGCATGAATATAAATGCCCATTTCCCCATTTTATTTTTTGTCCTCTTTCAAACTCCGCTCTGATGCCTGAATCAAATCCGCACACATTTTACATAAGCCTTCTAAAATTCTCTTGTCACAAGCTTTTTGGATGTGCCATCAGAAACTTTTTTAAAAGCGAGCAAAGGGTTCTCATTCTGAAGTCTATTTTTGAAAAATGAGATCAAAAATGAAATTAAAAATGAGCCGAAAATGGCTACTGTGAACAACTTTAATACAGTCAACTCTGCCATAACCCATACCCCTCCATGGACATTCCAAGTCATGGGTTTTCACAGAGTATGGGCTCCAGGAGAGGTCGTTATAGGGTCCTTCTGGCAAGTTGTAGATATGTTATATGAATGTAAAAGCTACTTAAATTAAGAATTAGACTCGTTACGAGTGAAATAGTCCATTATATAACTTGGTTCCATGGCTTGGACTTCCTCCAACTGAGTTTCTCATCCAAAGCTGGCAAGAATGCTCTCCAACTTACGTGCAAAGGGCTCATTTATGTTGGCAATATAGTTTTGGAGAGTGAATGCCACCATGAGAGCATTCTTATGGGTAGGTTTAGGATCAACAACATTGTCATTGTCGCCCCCATTCACTTCCATCATCTGCTCTGCCTCAAGCATGTTCTGAACAGATCGAAAGATCTCATCCTCTGAGATCCCATCCACAAGCTGCTGCTCTGATGCTGGGTTCAGCAACTCCTCGAGGCCCATCCGATTCTTGTTCTGCAAAATGCTGCGGTCTTCTAGCTGATTCAACAAGCTCGAAATATCCTTCTCGGCATGTGCAACTGCTTCAAGTGGCTCTGAGTTTAGGAGGGAGGAAACAGGTACAGAGGGGACAGAGGTTGCTGGTTCATACAGGGCCTCGGGTAAGATACCGGCCTTGTGCCAACAGTTCCGGATTGACGTCATGTCCACCTCACACCATGCAACATCGGCAATGCGCATGGCCTCGAGCTGGTTGATATCATAGATGAGGGCAGGGGGTACATCATTGTCATATCGGTCAATGGCTCAGCTGACAAATTTGCCATGATGGTGCGCCTTGAAGCAATGAATAATGCCAGCATCATTGGGCTGAATGTGGGCAGTGAGGTTGGGAGCGAAGTTCTCAATACGAATATTTGTCAGACTGTCAGGCTTGATGTGAGCACTGAAATTGTCCTGGAGTAGAAGGATGTGTCTTCGCTGTCATCACAATTTCTCATCCCAGTCATGGAGCCACTCTTGATATATTTTTGTTACCATCCATGCCTTTGCATTGTTGTGATAATAAAAACCGAGTTGGGTGCCCATCTTTTTCTGGAATGCCTGAGGCTGTGCTGCTTTCCCAATGACCAATGGAGGAATTTTTTCAGTTCTGTCAACATTTGCAGTGAATGCATATGTGAGTCGTTTCTTGTTCCCTTTGGTCCCTGATGAGGGCTTGTCCATAAGTCCATGGTCAGGTGGCATCCTGTGCAGACTCAAGTGAGATTTAAGTCACTGAACTGAAGGGACCACTCATGCCCAGAAGAGTCCTGTCTCGCCCATGTTGAAGATGTTCTTTAGGCAATATCTAAACTTCACAATCAGCTCACATATTCGTGCCTGCTCCTTTTCCACATCAACTGGATCAGAAGACCCTGCTTCGCCATGGCATTTGAATTCCTTCAGTCCACAACATTTCTTGAACGCAGTCAACCATCCTTCATGGAGGTTCAACCTCTCGTCTGTGGGGACCCCAACCAAATCAGCAAAGTGTGTCCACTTTTGCCATAGGATCTCTCTGTTGATGTGGACATTTTCCGCCATAGCCTTTGCAACCCATAACTCAAGCATTTCATTGACTTCTGGGTGCTCTGTCTGCTTCGCCCGCTTCAATCTACCTGCCTGCCCTTTGCTCTCCACTTCTGCCCATTGGACTCACCACTTTTCCTCCTCCTTTAACTGAGCCAAAATGATTGGCTGCTTAAGTCACAAGTTTGGGTAGATTGGATCCCAATGCATTGCCGTCTTGGTCTGATTCTTTGCAAGGCTCACATGATGCCAATTTAAAATCTCGATCCATTGTGCAAGCATTGCATTTTCCTTTTTTGTGAAGACAGGCTTGGCTTTCTGCTTCTCTCCTTGCGGCTTTTGTTTTCATTCTTCAGGTCCTACTCTAAGTTAGCTTCTTCCTCGGTTAACAAACAAAGCACATTACTTTTTCTTTTGTTTCCTGGCACTGCTACCTTTTTAATCCCCCCTCCTTCAGCTTGTCAACCAAGGATTTCTGTTGTGAGTCGAGCCTCTTGAGGCCACGTTCATAGTCTGAAGCTGTTTCCAGTAGCTCAATGACAGCTTCTTCATCAACTGGGTTGGCAGCATCATCCAACCATTCCTCCTCCTCAGTGGAAATCTTCTCCTTCCTTTGGAGGCGTGCCAAGAGGTCATCTTTCCTTGCTTTTGCACTATTCTTGAGTTTTGCGAGCCCTGATTTGAGCACATCCAGAGGCATTTTTGACATCGAGAAGCAGCCCAGAATGTAAGACTCTAGCTGTTAGGCTAACAACCCAGGGTTCTCCCCAAGCAATGTTATTTATACTACATACAAGGATCGGTAGCAAACAGTCGGGAGGGCAGTGAGCAGTGTGTACATTGCTGACTGTGCGTCGGCCACAATGGCAGGCGTTGGCCTATTCGGGTCCATGTTCGGCTTACATTTTCAATGCCGAAGTGCTGAGGCAGCTAGTATTTGTGGAGAAACAATATTCCCTATCATTCTAGTGTGTTCTTGACTCTGTTCTACATTGCAGGGCATGAAAATCCATGAAAATCCATCTTATATTGGTCAGCTATGGGTTATGATGACAGCATCTGACTATGGTTTATGGGATTTCAGAAGTTTATGGGATTTTCCTGGTAATGGAGTTGGTGGACACTCAAAACCCATGGGTTATTACAGGTTATGGGTTGTCACGAGTATGGTTTAGGGCAGAGTCGACTGTATGTGATATGTATGAACCTTTTTTGCAGACAACCTACCTGATAACCTACTTCTGGTTGCTAAGCGATTTCAGTCCTAAAATTAGTTGATTTTCCACCAAAGCCAACCCCATAGTGGTGCTTTCCTATTGTACCTACATAGAGGTCATTTCTTAGCAGTATTACACTCTTATCCTGACACTTCAGAAGCTTCATACTTCGACCACTGATGATCCATTTCTATCCACAGGAGAATGATCCAACCAAGTGATAAGCTCTGTAGTCGTGATAAAAGATTGGAATAAAACAAGGTGTGAGGACAAAATGTCAGGCAGATTAATGGAAGCATAGCAAGTCCATCGACAATCACAGTCCACCCTTTACCATTCTCATTCCAACGCTCGTGCCATTAGGTTGAAGGTGTAGAATTTCAAACATTCTACGCCAGCTGTCAAAGTCTGTAAAAACGCCTGCCAACTGCCGAATAGTGTCTTCAGCTGCACGATGTGCACGATGGCAAGCCAATTGGATGGTGGGAGACTGCACAACCCACTTCCTACATAACATCCCGCATGCGTACCGAAAGCTTTCTCCTTGATAGAATCACATGTCACCCCTACACCTGAGCCAGTGGCGTCTGGCACAAGCGCGTCTTGTAAGCATTTCATCGTGTCCAACATCCACTTTTGACCCTCCGCACTCAGATCTGTGCGATCATCGCTGAACTTTTGGCAGAAATTCATGCCATAACCGAGCGGATAACCCTGCGGACCACACTGATAACGAGTTTCAAGGCAGTCTGCGTAGAAGGAACAACTATCGCGAGGTGGGTTCCAGCATTCGGCAGCTTCCGAACTCGTGGCTCCGCAAGTCAAGTTCTTGGGTTGCTCGATGGTTGTAAAGACAGCGCAAGAAGACAGTGCCTGACTGATTGTAGATAACACAACAGCGAAAGCGAGAAGGGTGCTTATGATATTAGAAAACGGTCTGCAATGTTGCCTTGCGGCTGCCATCGTCAGAGCAGGGTTGAGGCGACTGACTACTTTAGGGTTGAGGCAATTGCCGTCTTTGACGACATATGTCACTCGGGGGGTTTGTAGTGCTCGTTTCCGTAAAAACCCAACACCGGCATTATTTCCGTCCACAGGCGCCGTTTACAGTTGGTGGCAGTCAAAAGCATCCAATCCTTATACGGCCTGAACCTGAATTTTTTTGAGAAATCTGATGCCAGATTTGAACTCTACGGCTCTGACCACACTCTTTCCCACAACATTTTTGCGGCGCCAAATCTTTGGGGTCAAAAATCGTCTCTACATAGCGTTGTCGATCGCCATCATCGCCCGTTGCGAGACCGAACGGTGCTGTTTCTGCTTCCTTACGGCCCATTCAGCTGCCTTGCCGGTCAATCCCAACCGATAAGTACTCATGAAACGCCAGGAACGATTTATGATATATGAACAATAACCTCCACCGGACATGCTTCAAGATATTGTCGCGCCGCATTTTTGGCATCTGAGATAGGGTGGCATCTTTGCGTTGATTGCGCAAGCCCGAAGTACTTTTTGGTTTGAGATTCTTAGAAGGATGCCCTCGAGCCATTTTATGTGCAGAGGAGGAGTGGCTCGGTAAAACTTTTTGCGATCAAACTCAGTCGACGATTTCTTCAAAATTTTATCGTTTTTTTTTGCATGCGCCAAATTTTTGACCGTCTCAAAACCTTAAATGGACACTTTGGGAAAATTGGCTCGTGCCAATATCTCTATCAGGCTATAAACAACCCCGCAAATTACTCTGATGGGGAATTTATTACTGAGCAAGCGCAGCAAAAATCGACTCTCAAAATTGGTGTGGGCTTTGTTTGTAGACTTGTAAGTACCAAGGTATGATAAGTATGGAGTGACTTTCTGGAACGCTTAATAATAGAGGTTTGTAATTTGTAAGCATTAGAACGTGATATAGGTCAGGTGCCATATGCCATATTTGATAAATTAAAATGGGAAACCCCGACTATGATGGATGATGGATTGATTGCCCTGGACTGCCACGCATCGTGAGGTAAGCAGATCCCATCGTACTTCCTCGTTGGGTTAACGAATACCGTCACTTAAACCGTCTGACCGTACCGGACAATTTCCCTCTGCCACGAATCGACGACATTCTTGCTGACTGCGCAAAAGGGAAGATTTTGGGCAAAATAGATATGACTAACTCATTTTTTCAAACACTCGTTCACCCCGATGACATGAAATACATGGCGGCACTCACTCCATTTGGTCTTTGAGAATGGGTCGTGATGCCAATGGGCATGCGAAACTCACCGGCAACCCATCAAAGACGTGTCACCCTTGCCCTGAAAGACCTCATAGGGAAAATATGAATATGTTTATTTGGACGACGTGATAACTCTCTCGAGGAAAGCAGAGTAAACGTGGCGCTAGTCCTTGAAAGCTCAACTATACTGTTCCACAAAGAAATCCTCCTTGTTCACAACAGAGAAACAGAGATGGATTTCCTAGGCCACCACATTTCGGCACGAGGGATCGAAGCGGACCAATCCAAAGTATTACGAATCCTCAATTGGCCCACACCGAAAACAGCTAAGCACGTTCAACAATTCTTAGGACTCGTAAGATGCATTGCTTCATTCCTCCCGACACTCGCCTAGTACACCACCATGCTCACCCCTCTGACTCGCAAAGAATGCAACAGCAACTTCCCGGCGTGGACCGGGATTCATCAAGCGGCCTTCGAGAACATCAAACGGCTGGTCATCGGCAGAGACTGCTTGACGACGATAGATCATGAGAACCCGGGCCACAGTAAAATCTTTGTCACATGCGATGCAAGTAAGAGGCGGACAGACGCCGTGCTTTCTTTTGGGCCAGCATGAGAATCTGCACGCCCTGTAGCGTTCGAGAGCCGACAGATGAATAGCGTGGAACGGAACTACCCCGTTCCCGAACAAGAGATGTTGGCAATCATGACTCAAGAAATGGTGAGTAGATCTACTTGGCTCACACATCCACATCCGCACAGACCACAAGACTTTGCAGAACTTTGATTTTCAGAGGGACTTATCACAACGTCAAGCACGATGGATGGAATATCCAATACGAATACACCATAACTTACATCAACAGCGAATGTAACACAGTAGCCAACGCGCTATCGAGACTCCCCAATTCCATTGACGAAAAAACTCCACCTGTGATAATTTCCGCAATTTTCTCAGTTCACTCTGACCCAAAACTTATTACGAGGGTCAAAAACGGTTACCGTGCAGACCCTTGGTGTGTGGGTATCCTAGACGATCTTAAGTGAGGAATGCTTGACTCGAAACTGAACATCTCTATGAAATATCGTCTGCTTTTTATTGGCAATAGGCTCATCATACCGAAGTACAAGCACCTGAGGGAACAACTGTTCCACCTGGCCCACGATAACCTTGGACACTTCGGCACCGAAGAACCTTACGCCAACCTCCGGAGTGACTTGTATTGGCCAAACATGAGACGAGATCTTGGCTATTACGGCTGTGGCACGCGGATATGTTTCTAGCTGCATGGATTGCCAACGGAACAAATCTCGTACCTCCAAAGTAGCCGGACCTCTCCCTCCCCTTCCTGTCCCGGACAAACGCTTCGAGTCACTGGCTATCGATTTCATTGGGCCACTTCCAAAAGATGACGACTTTGACACAATCGTTACGATGACGGACCGTCTAGGCGCAGATATACAAATCGCTGGCTGTACGTCCGACATGTCAGCAGAGGATTTTGCTTACATCTTCTTCGACAAATGATACTGCGAAAATGGGTGTCCCCTGTGACCGCGACAAACTGTTCGTCTCAAAATTTGGAGAGCGCTCATGAAACTCACGGGTATTGAGCACAAACTTTCCACAGCATACCACCCACAAACGGATGGTTCCTCGGAACGTTCAAACAAAACGGTCATTCAATGTCTCCGATTTCACGTGGAACAGAACCAAAAAGGATGGGCAAAGGCACTACCCAAAGTCCGCTTCGACATGATGAACTCAACGAACGGCGCCACGGGGTATCACCTTTCGTTCTCACGACGGGCCGTTCGCCACGTCTCCTTACACCGTTAGTCACACTACCAGGCTCTACAGAAGGAGAGACGGCAATCCCTGGCGAAGCTGAGGCGCGAGCGTTCATGGAAACATTGAAAGTGGAAATGAACGCCGCTAAAGACAATCTCCTCGCAGCAAAAATTCAACAAGTACACTTCGCGAACAAAGATCGTCTCCCAGATCCCACTTTCAATGTAGGGGATAAAGTGATGCTCGCAAGGGCACATCGACGGAGGGACTACATTCGAGCAAGGGACGGACGCATGGCCAAGTTCATGCCGAGGTTCGACGTGGACAGAAAATTAATGGAGGGCCTTGGTTTTTCGGGGGAGTTTCTCACTACCCGCTGCACTATATGCTTGTCTTTCGCTTCAAAGTGTCAGCGAAGCAGGCCAGGTACTTCAGCTCTCTAAAGAATTTTATCACTGTCACCTCAGCTGCAATACTTGGTTGCAGAAGGGATGGATTTCACTCTCACGATGAACACATAGACGTTCAGACGATCACCGGCTTGAAAATATTTACAACATCAGACAGGTACATACACAGGTAATATTTCAGAACGTAGTCTCTTGCGTTCCTCTTTGCATCCTACTTTTCGTGCCCAGCGTGCTCAATGGTGCTTTCTTCAATTCCAAGGGCGAGCGACGTGGACATCCGGTTCATGGGCACCAGAGGGATATTCACGTTACATGCAAAAGAAAGCTGCGCAGATGCAATTCTCCTTCGATCAGATCGGGTGGTGGAGGAAGAAGATTTGGTCCGTGAGTTTCGTTCTCCTTGAAACGCGAGAGAAGTGAGGCGTGGAACATGGGGTGTATTTTCCATTGAGAGGGGAGCCTCAACTTGTATGCATGGGAAGAGATTACTTGCATAATAAGGAATGGCCCCTCACACTTGGGGGCAAGTTTCCTGGTTGGATATCCCAGCTTCAAGTTCCTTGAGTCAAGCCAAACTCTTTCCCCTACTGTGAACAGGTGGAAGCCTCGTCCATTCTGTCCAATCATCACCTGTCGGGATAGCTCATGTGCCGCCAGGGCTTCTCGCCATATGTTTCCTAGTTCGGTTATCCTTTGCTCGGTAGCCGGTATGTTTGTTTTCTCATAAGTTGTGGGGATGGCCTTGGGGTGTGTTCCCATCATTATGTAAAATGGAGTGTTCTTGATCGCCGAATGGTGTTTCTGATTGTGTGTGAATTCGGTGGTGGTAAGGTGTTTTTTCCACTGCGATGGTTTGTTTGCGCAGAAGATTCGGAGGTAGATCTCGAGCTCCTGATTTACCCTCTCCGTTTCCCCATCGGTCTGTGGGTGGTAGGCTGTGCTCATTGCTAGTCTTATTCCCAGGAGCCTCCCCAGCTCCTGGAACGCATTCGAGGTGAAGCGTGGGTCACGATCAGATATAATCTTGTCTGGGAGGCCGAATCTCCTAAATATGTTGTGTAAATAGAGATCTGCTGCCCCCAATGCGTCGATGTTCTTGTTACAGGGGATAAAAATCACCCCCTTTGTAAGACCATGGTCTACCATGACCATGATGGTATCACATCCATCGCTTATCGGGAGATCTGTGATAAAGTCCATCATGACTAGTGCGAATGGTCGAGTGGTGTCAGATTTGATCGGTGATAATCCCGGTGTTGTCGGGTATGTGTTCACCTTCATTTGTTGGCAAGTGGCGCAGCCGTCGACGTAATTCCGGATGAAAATAGTCATTCCTGGCCACCAGTAGTCCCTCCATACTAGTTCCAGAGTCTGAAGTCGGCCGGGGTGCCCTGTAAGTATATTATCGTGATACTTTAATTGGTAGTAGTGGGGGTGTCATCGGGTGGGTGTTGACCTTCATTTGTTGACAGGTGGCACACCCATCAATGTAGTTCCTGATGAAGATCATCATTCTGGGCCACCAGTAATCTCTCCAGACTAACTGCAGTGTTTGGAATCAGCTGGGGTGTCCAGTAAGTATGTTGTCATGGTATTTTTGTATGATTCTTTTTCATAGTTCCCTGTCATTGGGGACATAGCATCGGTCCTTGAAGAAGACTATTTCATCATCTTCCATCCTCCAGTCTTCTACAGCTGACTTGATCAGTGGCGTTCCTCCTTCTTTGATGGCCCTTACTATTTCTTTTAGTAGGTCATCTCCCATCATTCTCTCTGCTAGCAGATCCTTCAATTCCATGTCGATCATTCATGTGAAGATTTCATCCTTAAGCAGGGTGATGTCATCATTGTTGTTGTCAATCTTGGGTACATGATCTCTCCATCGAGACAGTGCATCAGATTGAACTATCATCTTTCCAGGCATGTGTACCAATTGTAGATTGAACTGTGACAGGAACAGACTCCATCTGGCCTGCCACCAGTTCAGCTTCCATGCTGTCCTGAAGTACATCAGGTTCTTATGATCAGATAAGATGCTGGTCAGGTGATTAGATTCCTGAAGATAATGCCTCCATGTCTCCAGGGCCCATATTATCCTGAGCAGCTCGCAATCATAAATCTCATAATTCTGTTCAGTGGCAGTGAGCGAGTGGAAAATATAGCTGCAGGGGTGCCAATCCCCATTAGCATCTGTCTGTTTTAGGATGGCTCCAGTTATGTATTTTGATGCATTACTCTCTACCACAAATGGTTTCTCTGCATCTGGCATGAGTAGAACCGATGCCTCAGAGAATTTTTATTTTGGGGTCTTGAATGCACTTTGGCATTCATCTGTCCAGTTGTAGGGTTGGTCCTTCTTTGTCAGATCATTCAGTGGCTTCATGATCACAGCGAAGTTCCTGATGAATATTCAATAGAATTTACTAAAGCCAAGGAATGATCTGACCCCTTTGACATTGGTTGGGGATGGCCAGTCCTTATCCCACTAAGTTTAGTCAGGTTCATTGCCAGTTGATTTGGCCATAAGGTTAATCCGAGAAATTCAACTTCTTGTACATCGAATTTGGACTTTTCGGGCTTCAGGAAGAGATCGTTCTCCTTTAATCTCACCAGAACCCTCTTTGTCCTTTCCTCATGTTTTTTTTGATCTTTCGAGAAGATCAAGATGTCATCCATGTAGATCACCAGCCATCCCTCATTTAGCATGTCCTGGAAGGTGTCGTTTAGTATGGCCTGGAAGGTGGCCAGGGAGTTGCAGAGTCCAAAGAACATGACTTTGGGCTTGAATAATCCCTTGTTGGTTTTAAACATGGCCTTCCATTCATCCCCCTTCTTAATTCTGACATTGTGGTATCCCCACCTGATATCCAGTTTCATGAACCATTTAGCCACTTTCAGTTTGTTGAGCAGATCACTGATCAATGGAAGAGGGTAGGAGTTTTTGATGGTTCCTTCATTTAGATACTGATAATCTTGGCAGGGTCGCAGCACATCAGAGTCCTTCTTGGCGACAAAAAAGAACAGGGATGCCATGGGTGATTTGGATAAGACAATGTACCCCTTTTTCAGGTTCTTGTCTATGAACTCATCCAACTTCTTTTGTTCAGCTGGGGTGATGGGGTAGACCTTGCAGTCTTTCGAAATGAAGTCCGGTTTCAGCTCAATCGCATGATCCCATGGTCTCAATTCGGGAAATCTCTCTGATGCTGCCTTTTCAAACACCTTTTGATACTCCTTGTATTTATCGGGGAGTAGATCATTAAGCAATTGCTCTTTCTCCTTGTCCTCACTTTTGTGGGTGAGCTTCTGCGAGATAGAGGTTTTTGCTCAGATGTAGGTGGTGTTCGAATAAGCCATTCTGCTGGTTAGCCAAAATTGAGTGATGTGGGAGATCTGCCTGAGTTTCTGGTAGTTTGGTGGGATGTAGTCATGTTCAATCATGAGAGGTGATTCCTCAGTTTTGAACACTCTGATCATGGGTTCCCCCCAAATGTAGGCACATAGCACCTCTATGCTGTCCTGATTTTCCTCAGTGCAGAGCGATATGTTAACGCCTGCGGCGTCTAGTACTGGTATCTGCAGGTCATTCTCAGGGTTTGTGTCAGTTGCTGGGTGTAGTCCGTCATGGTCTGGTTCATCCTTGGTGCAAAGTCCTTTTGCAAGATGAACCATCCTGAGCCTACTCTTCACATGTTTGGCAGCGGCGAGGTGGGTTTCCCTGAAGGTCTCCCCAGCACTCCTTATAGGTAGCCTCCCAAGAGTCGGGCTCAATGTTACTCTCAGTTCAAGTGGCCCCTTGTCATCTATAGTGGGACTTTGCTTACCATAGATGGTGCACGCTTGTTTGACCATGGTTTAAATTTTTCTGATCAGGAGTCTCTCGGTTGGCTTGATGGTGAGAGTCCCCTTTTTCCAGTCGATGGCAGGATTGCACCTCTGAAGCCAGGAGTAGCCCAGAATTACCCTCTCTTTCCCCAGCCTGGTTATTAGCATCCTGATTTTCTCTTCTTTTCCCCCAATCTCTGTGTCGATGTAGACGTAGTGGGTGATTGTTCCATTATTGTTGAGTGTCCCATCGACATTTTTGGTGAGTATTCTTCTGGTGAGTGGTATTTTCTTTAGTCTGAGTTTTTCAACTACCCGGTGATTGATGAATGTCTCTCCTGCCCCAGAGTCGATTAGGGCAGGGAGTTTGGCTTTCTTGTCTTCTAACACGCAGTAAATTGGAATGTGCATAGATTGGTGGCTTACTTGTGCTACCAATATACTCGAGACTATTATCCTGGCAGGGTCCACTGCCGATGCAGGCCACCACTTTAAAAACCCTCTGCTACCATTAGGTCAAGGACCTCTTCCTTCTCCTTCTCCTCCAGCTCATTGATGAGGGTTCAGATTTTCTGGTAGTGGTCTCTGGGCATCTTCTTTATCTCCAGCTTCTTTTCATCTGTCTTTTTCTCTTCTTTCATGGGAGGTTCCTTTCCTCCCTTATAATCACTGGCCCTGTGCCCTGCTTTGTGACAGATGAAGCATTTCCCTTTTTTGATGTGTTCGAGCCTCTCCGCACAGGAGAGGCATGTTGCATCAATGTCTATGGCATTCGGGTCCTTTAAAGAGCCTCCTCCTCCCCCTCCTGCCTTGCTGTAAGTTCTTTCTTTAATCGCCTTTGCCCTTCTCAGATGCTCTTCCATCCTTGCTATGTGGGTGTACCACCCCTTGATAGTGTCAGGTGGGTTCTCCATGCTGAAGACCTTGTCGAGGGCTCAGTTGTTGAGTCCATCAATGAAGTATTCTATCAGGGCGGCATCTTCTTTAATCTTGGTGTGGTATGCCAGTGTTTTAAACTGGGCAATATATTCATCCACTCCTTTTGCTCCTTGTGTGAGTGCTCTGAGTTGCATTCGTGCATTTCCTGCATCATCAATTGGTGAGAAGGCTGCTCGCACCTTCACAATGAATTCCTGGAATGTATCCCAGGGCTTTGATTCAGTGTATTGCTCCTCTAAACAGGCCTGCTTCCATGGCCCTGCTGTTCCTCCATTCATGTATGAAAGCATGAAGAGGATCTTTTGTCAGTCATCTTTGAACACCTGAGGGTTGGTGTCTACATATGCTCCACACTCTAAGAGGAAGAGCATGGTCTTTGCTCGGTCACCCGAGAAATTGGTGGGTACCCTCATCTTCATCTCCACTGTTTGGACAGGTGCAGTGGGTGCTTCATGGACAGTGGGGGTAGCGATTGCTGCCATCGTTCATGGTGTCTGGCTCTCATAAGAGTCATGTTTGTTATTAGTCAGTGGTGGCTGCCTAGACTCAGATTAGTTGGCAGAGTTTGAAGAGCTTGACCTCTTGTTAAGATCAATAGTTCTCCAGTTTAGGATTTACTGAAGCTCGTAAGCAACAGTTGAGGATGACTCTTCAGTAGTTCGTTGAGAACGTTAGAATGATCAGGTCAAGCTGAGGCTTGCCTGATGTTTCATTGGGTTTAAATAATACAAATGCACAATGTATTCTAAATGAGCTATCAGGTGCATAGACAATAGCATGAGTAAAGAACAAGTGTGTCCGCAAGCTACTACAATAATGTGAGAGAGTGATGGTGAGTAATTAGAGGTGCATGGTCATGGCTCATCATAGAACAATAGAGTACAGAACAATAAGCACAAATGAAACAATAAGAACAATAGACAGATGAAGACAATAGCATGAGAAAATTGTGTCCCCCCTTCCTCTGCTGTGTTGGCATCCATTCCTGTAACAATTGCTGATGGAATTGGGAATTGCATTTCAATATCACTGACCCATCATTGTCACCAGAAATTGAGGCTGGTGATTGCTGAGAAAATCTGAGTTTTCCATAAAACTTTCTGAGCCATACTGCCTCACATCCAGCATCTAATAGTGCTATATATTCTACTTCTGTGGAGGAGAGTGCAATTATAGTTTCTTTCTTGGATTTCTAGGGGTTGGCTCCCTCTGCTTCTGGAGAAATATAGCCAGTTGTGGAAGTGATGTCATCAGCATTTGCAAATGCAGCATCAGCAAATCCATTAAAGAGGTTTTTGCCTTCAGTCGCATTCTGAGATTTCTGATAAGCTATCCCAAGATTTTTGGTACCTGCCAGGTACCTAAAAATTCAATTTATTGCTTCATGGTGTTCCAAAATTGGGTTAGCAGTACAGGTATAAGCAGCCAGCCTGTTCACTGCATAGGTGATATCTGGGCTCACAGAATTTGCTATGAACTGTAAACTCCCTAGTAGTTTTGCAAATGAGTTGCTTTGGTAATAGCATACATAATTCTCTAATAACTGACCAAAAAAGGCATCAGAAGATGCCAAATATGAGCCCAGGCCCACCTGGACCACCACCACCAAAAAACACAAGGCAGACAGTGAGGATAATGGAAACAACAGGCACTGATCAACAGAGCAGGGAAGCGCTAGAGAGAGGAGTGGGAATTGCAACCGACATCACCAACACCAAGCAAGCCATAGAGCTCTTGCAAAACAAACAATACCTGCCAGTCAGAGAGGAACCAATGATGATACTCAACCCGGAAACCCAAACAAAACCTACTAAATGGCTTCGGATGGTATAACATGAGTCAGAGGAAGGGTGCGAGTTGGTACTAAATATCACTGCTGAGACCAAAACATTGTGTTTAGTAATGCAAAAGGATGAATCGTGTTGCGAATACTCTCTAAAGGCATATGAAGAGGTTTGAAAGAGGTCGAAATTGGTTCGAATATGTGCGAAAGAGTTCGAAAAAGGTTCGAAGAGGTTCGAAGTTGTGTAAAGTAGTTTCAAGGAATGTCAAAGTGGTTCGAGGTATATCAAGAAATGAGTTTAGCAAATGTGAAGTGTTTTTCGAATGGAGATAGGCAATGGGCAATAAAAAGAGGAGCAAATATGATAGTTTTGAAGAAGTTCACAATATTTCACAGAACTTAGAGATACGACATGAAGATAAGACCCAAGAGAATGGCTCTTAAGTCAGATGATAAGTGAGAGGGTAACTTGTGCTCTGTTCCCCATTGGTATTCTCTTTTTATTCTAAGTAACTAATACAAGTCTATATGCAAATTGAAGAGATAGTACTAAAAAGGAAATAAGAACATGTGTAAAACATGAGGCAATATATCAAACAATGAGGACTTTGTAGATCATGAAACAAATGAAAAATGATAAATGATGAAATGTATAGTGTTCCCATATAGTAAAAGTACTTATCTTGTGCTTCAATATATCAATGAAATATAAAACTGCACTTATCACATTCTAAGTCTCTCGTATTCTCTCCTTGTGTCTGGTAGTGCTCAATATGTGATGAAATGGCTCACTCCGGGTGTGCAGCATGTATCTAAAGTGTTTCAAGACAGCTATATAGTGGCCAATATCATTCGAAATGCTGCAAAGTCATTCGAAGTGTCACAAAATGTCACAAAAATGATTCAAAAAGGTTTGAAGTTATCTGAAATAGTGTGAAATAATTTGAAAATGTTCAAAGTCGATTTCGTGGTGTTCATAGCGATTCGGAGTGCATGTCATAATTTGTCGATACAAGTGGAATCCTTTTCCAGACCTTATAACACATAGTGGACCTATCACTGAACCTGGCCAACATATCGTATATGCTCTTCCAAGTAGCACACATGCTCCCAAAAATGCCCAAGGCCTACAGTGACATGATCAGAGTGATAGCTCTCCTAGTTGAGTGGGAAGCAGTAATATAAACAGCAATGGTGGTATCGACCAAAGTCGGAGAGCAGATACAGGAATGCATAATGCAGGCAGCCACAAATGTCGAGGATCTCAGAGAAGCAGTGGAGCATGTAAAAACAGTGACAAAGAACTTTGAGGCCATGGTACAGACCACCCAAGAGGAACTAGAAAGCACAGTGAGTCGCATAACACAGGAGATAGCTGACATGGCACCCCAGAACATGTGACAACCCGATCCAATTGCTGGAACCCTCACAACACCAACACTTGCCCCAGCCCCAAACACAACAACCTATGCAGCAATAGTGCAACGGAACATTTCACCCATGCACATAGAAGTGATCGCACAAGGAGAAACCAATGATTGACAAGTGGTGATACAGTAGGACACAGCAACCATAGATGAAGCCTTTGAAAAGCTAACAGAGAAAGAGCCCATGCAAAAGGTGAACCTAATGCTCGAGCTGATGGGCCTAGAATCATCAGATGCACCAAGACGGATGATCTTCATAGCAGCAAAGAAGATAAGGAATGGCAATGTGACATACCAGCTAAACTCAAAAGCAGTGGCAGACTGGATGAAAAGGAGAGATGTCCAGACCACCTTCTCCAAGTTTTATGGTGGAACCATGAATGTGCACAAAAAACTACTATACATGCTGGTCGAATTCATACCAATCACATTCGACCCCACCATGCAAACAGTACAAGACAAAATAGCAAGAGACAGCAAAATACAAGAAAGCACCATTGTATATGCAAAGTACGTCGGACCCCCACACCTCCATGGCACAGAACAATGATCAGCACACATAATCATGGGCTACCTAACAAGAGAGGCAGTGAACTGAGCAATCAAAAAAGGCCTATTTATCAAAGGAAAAGATTGCACCACCTGCAAACTACTACCAGAACTGAAGTGATGCCTCAAATGCCAAAAGTTTGGCCACATAGCAAAGGACTGCAGCAACCACATGGACATCTGCACCCAATGTAGGGAGGAGCACTGTACAGGCACATGCATGGTAACCGACCCCAAAAGCTTCAAGGGTGCTAACAGCATTCCCAGAGAAGCGAAATGACATGGAACAGCAGATAGACGATGCACAACCTTCCTGATGAAAACTCAAAAATTGCAAGCAAGAATCCCTGAGACAAAATATAAGTTTTTTCCCACAAATGAACCCCACACATGGAGACCCATAGACAGAGACACAAAGAACCCACAAGCCTAAAACTACTACCAGGAACCACCTCAAGAACAACAATGGGAACTGACACAAAGGTAGAGCAATTAATGATTCGAAGAACAATGGGCCATCATCAGAAACAGGAGACGAGGACAAAGAAATAAAAATGAAAGAGACAGAAGAGACTTTCAGTTGGGTGCCAATATCGGTGCAACAGACAATGGATGGCAGAGAACATGTGAACCACACAGCACACCAACAACCCTAGATCACTACTTCAGACCAGGGACCACGAGAAACCATCAACAAGAAAATACGTGATAAAAAGAGGAAGAAAGAAGGGGATGGGGAGATGAATACAATGACGAACATGGCTTGGGGTATGTAGAGCAATGCAGAGAACAGTACCCAGAACCCAAGGAGCCAAGAGCCAAAGCACCATTAAGCTACATGAACATGCCCACACAGACAATATGCATTAGGCAGCAAAACACAAACAAGTTGCTCATCAGCCAATTGGACCTCCTGACATCGCTCAGAAGGACAGACTATGACATATGCCTAATACAAAAACCCTATGTCGACTTCAAGGGTATGACACAAGCTAATGCCAACTGGACAGCACTATACCCAACCACCCACACAGCACACCCAGATGCAATGAGAATGGTAATGCTAATCAACAGCAGGATATTATCTGACACATGGTCACAGATCCCGATTGAAAGTCCCGACATGATTGTGGCAATCATACAAGGTGACTTCAGAACCTTGCAAGTAGTCAACATATACAATGACTGCAATCACAACAAAACCCTCAAAAAACTCGCAATGCACCTACAACAACCAACCCTGCCACACTGGCAACATCTGATTCATACTTTGTGGGAAGGAGACTTCAACTGACACCACCCATTGTGAGACAAACTGTGGAACAACCACCTCTTCACAACTGCCAACCTAGACTTAGCCCAACCATTACTCAATATGATAGCCAGATACGACATGAAAATGGCCCTCCCCCCACTCATCCTGACACTCAAATCCCACAGCACAGGCAACTTCACAAGGGTAGACAACATATTTTGCATGGAACAAATCCATGATGCAATCATTAAATGTTACACAGAAGACAAAACCTGCCCAGCCAGAACAGACCACTTCCCCATAGTCATCGAGATCGACATGCAACCACGCATCGTGAACATTGAACCTCAAAAAAACTTCTGCATCACAGACTGGAATGAGATGGTAAAAGATCTAACAGAAGCCCCAGCAACTGAACCATTGACAGAGATACAAGACATCAGAACCTTCAAAATGAGACTGAAAGAACTCAACCAAGTCATACAAGATGCCATCAACAAGCATGTACTGGACACCAAACCCAGCCTGTTCACAAAGCGATGGTGGATGAAGGAACTAGTGCAGAAAAAAAGAAACATGAGAAAACTAGGCACAAAGTCAAAACAATTCCAGCTCATAGTGCACCACCCAATACACAAGGAATACTGATGGCAGAGAAACCAGTATGCAGAAAAGATCAAGGAAGCCAAAGCACAGCACTGGGTAGAATGGCTAGAGAGCCTGGACAACAACACGCTATGGAATGCAAGCAGGCCAGTGACTGGGCCCACAATGGATGCAGGTAGAAACAGAGTACCAGTGCTACAGGTAAAAAAACCTGGCAATGAAACAGGTAGAATGGAAAGCAACAGACAACACAAGCAAGGGCTAACTCTTCTTCGAAACCTTCTTCCCACCACCGAACCCCAACACCCTGCCAGTACCAGCAGATACAGCATACCCAGAACCAAAATGGAAATTCACTAACATCACAGATGAACAGATACATTGAGCAATAAAAAAGATGAAGCTCTACAAAGCAACCAAAAAGGTACCGCACTGAACTGCATACTAATGCAGGCACGAACAGCACTCATACCCCACCTCGGACCCCTATTTCATGCTACACACAAGCTAAAGTACTACCTACCAGAATGGGCCACAACGGAAATGCTTGTGATGAAAAAACTAGGAAAGAAAGACTATACCAGCCTGGCAGCATGGGGACTGATAGTACTGTCAGATGGCTTCACATGGCTCCTCAACAGCTGCCAAACAGACAGCATAGTAACAATGTGCAAAAAACACAGCATACTCCCCAACAACCACTTTGGATCACGTCCTGGCAGGATGACCACAGACTCAGTCCACCTGTTAGTAAAAATGGTCAAAGATGCATGGTGTAAAGGTCTAGTAGCCTCAGTCCTCTTCCTCAACATAAAAGGGGCCTTCCCCAGTGTCAATCTTGACAGGCTGATATATGACATGTGACAATGGGGAATACCAAAAGAGTACACCGAATGCACACAGTGCAGAATGCAAAACTGCCAAACGAACATAAAGTTTGATGACTATGAAACTGACCACTTCCAAGTAGAAAATGGAATCAATCAAGGTGACCCCTTTTCAGGAATCTGCTACCTAATATACAATGGAGACCTGCTTGGCATACCAGACAGGAAAACAGGTGAAGTGATATTACTTTTCATTCATGACACAGCAATAATTACCACAGGGAAGAATTTCACAGAAACACACAAAAAGCTAAACAACATTATGGAGTGAACTGGAGGCATCATCAAATGGGCAAGAAACCATAATTGCGAGTTCAGCATCAAAAAGTTCCAATTACTTGACCTCATGAAAAGAACGATACCAAACCCAATCACACTGCAGAGGCACATCCCAATGCAACAAGGAGCACTCAAACTGAGAAACCACCGCATACCATCTGCAGAAACCACAAAGTTCCTGGGAATCACTATAGACCACAGACTAGATTGGAAAGCACAGAGCATGGTAGTGCTAGCCAAAGGACAGGACTGGATGATACAGTTTGGATGGCTCACGAAAACAACATGAGAGACAGCAGCACAATACATTCAAAGGCTATACCTTTCCATCACTGTACCATGAATGTTATATTTTGCTGACCTCTTTTTCATTCCACAGAGATGCACCGCAAGGCAGACAAAGACATACAAAAGTGGGAGGGCCATCATCAACAAGCTAGCAAGTGTCCAATGAAAGGTGGCCCTTATGATTACAGGTGCAATGAGAATGACAGTGATAGACACACTAGACCTTATGGCAAACCTCCTCCCATTTCGGCTACTAGTTGACCAACATAGACACCGTGCAGCCCTACAGCTGGCCACACTACTGGTGGGCCACCCCCTACAAAAGGCAGTCACTAATGCAGCACGTAGACAAGTAAAATGGCACCCCACACTGCTCCATGAGCTCATGAATACATACAGCATAAACCCAACAAGCCTCAAAACAATAGCAGCCACAAGATACAACTCGAAGTGGACACCCAAGATCAAAATGCAAATTGCAAACAACCAAGAAGAAGTGAAAAAAATGGAAGGGGAAGACCATATGGATGTAAAGGTATACACCAATGGATCAGGAAACAATGGAATAATTGGAGCAGCAGCTGTCTTATATTGAGGAGGAAGGGAAAAGGAGGAGAATAGGATTCAGCCTGGGGACAAAAGAGAAACACACAGTGTACAAGGGAGAGGGAGTGGGGATACTCCTAGGTATCAGGCTAATCACCAACGAATGGAATGTCCAGGCTGTGACAATATGCATTGACAACCAAGCAGTGATTACAGCAATGGCTAGCATAAAACCACAACCCAGACACTACATCTTCGATGCACTACATAATGACCTCACAAAGCTAAGGAAAAAAATGTGGGATTAAACTACAGATATGATGGATGCCAGGGCTTGAAGGAATAGAGGGAAACAAAGCAGCTAATGAACAAGCAAAAAAGGCAGCAGAACAAGGGGCAGACAATCAGTGACGAGACCTACCCACATTATTGTGAAACCCCCTACCCAGAAGCAAATCTGCCGCCAAACAAGCATACATGGAAAAATTAAAGCAAAGGATAGAGAAGCTCTGGACAAAGTCACTGAGGTACAACTGGCTTTGGCACACAGACCCAACTGCACCAGCAAAAACATACCTATGCCTCATTGCAACCCTATCATGCAACCAAACAAGCCTGCTCATGCAGCTATGCACAGGCCATGCACCGCTAGCCAAACACCTACACTGTATAAAAAAAGCGGAATCACCAATATGACCAGCATGCAGAAAGGCAGAAGAAACAGTCACCCACCTGCTAATATACTGCCCAGAACACCAACAGCACTGCGACCAGCTGAGACAAAAGATGGGAAGGATTGGCCTTGACATAGTGCATATGCTCACCACAAAAAGCACCCTACCACACCTCTTCCAATTCCTAGCAAAGACAGGAAGGCTACATAACCTCATGCAACAAGACACACAAGAAGCAAGAGGATGAAAAGAGAGAGAAACACCACATACCAAGAACTTTCAGTCAACAGTGCCTTGAGCACTTTGAGGGATGGCCCTCTTAGTGGATGTAAAAGAAAGAAAGCCAAATAAAGTATATGTTAAGTAGACTACATGTGCTTGTACATTCTCTCCACAATAGAGAATAAACTAGGGAAAAAAAGAAAAAGAAAATTGTATGATCATTGATGCCAAGTTGCCCAAATAAAGGCCAGTTCACATCCAACAAATGTTAGGAGATTCACAGTGTGATTTTTGGAAGGAGACAAACAGGGTTTTCATAGGGTTAATTTCATCCTATATAAATTGTTGTCAATTGTATTTCCTTGAGCACCGTGCTTCCCATCCTTAGTAATCAGAGTAATTGACCCTCCTCCTCCAATATAATGACCACCAGCTGTATCCCACTGTCCAACAAAATAAGATTATTCCATGTTCTGGGCATGTGAAGGACATTCTGCAAAAGAAGAATATAATCTTGGCCATTACATGTTAAGACAAGCTCAATGTTTCCATGGCCAGATATTGGTACTTCTTGCCCTCCTATTTCAGTTACAAAACTATTTTCTTCTAGAGTATATGAAGTAAAGGTTTCATGTTGATGTGTTATATGTGAAATTGTTGCTGTGTCCACCAACCAATCATAGAAGATCAATCACTCATCATTCCCCTCTGAATTACATGTGTTGAATGTATCAAAATTATAGTGTTCTTCCTTGGCCACAAAAGTGATTAGGTTTTCTCCCATATTTGACTCTTCAGCACCTTTCCCCTTTCCACTATCTTTTTCTTCTTCCCCCTATCCTTATCCTTGTTTTCCTTCTCTGCCCAACAGTCTTTAGCTGTTAAAAAAAAGCCCCATTACATTTTATTTTATTTTATTTTATTACATCAAATTATGCTATCCTACACTGAAGAATGCTACACTTTGTTAGCATGAGAACTCTATTTTGCATGCATCAATATGTACATGCATGTACAACTGCATTGGTAACAACATACAATATATGTAACATAATATATAAACCTAAAATATACACCAGGTGAACATTAGTTGTGTTCTCTTAGGTATTTGTTAGGGTGATACCCACTTATCTGCTAGCTGGACCATGCAGGTTCTCCTACAAGAAGGGGGTGGGATGCATGTGCATGATGGGGGTTTTGATGGTTTTGATGCAGGGGGTTATTAATAGATGAGTTGGCTGAAAAAGAGTTTTTGCACCACTATTGTCGATGGAATACCTAAGAGAAGTCAACTGCTGTTCTCTAGGTATATATTTAAGGTTTATATGCTATGTTACAGGTATTGTACTATGTTGTTACCAATGTGCATGAACATGCATGTACATATTGATGCATGTGAATATAAAATTCCCATGCTAACAAATGTAGTGTTTTTGGGCATTTGGTAGTGTAATTTGACATAATAAAATAAAATAACATAAAATAAAATACTATTAGGTAATAGAACTGTTTCCCAACACTACCCCCCTTTTATGCCTCGACTTCCAGGTGAGAAAATATCGTATCTGTCCCCTCTGTGAAATTTTGGTAAGGCCAGAAATTTATCCCCTCATACACCATTCTAGCAATGCGATGCAGAGCATTGGGATTAAGTTTAAAGAACTGGGTTATTGCATTACATGCTCGCTTACAATTCTCTTCAGGTTCCCATGAGTTATTTTCATTGGTGTAGTTCTTCCATTTGATTAAGAACTCCAATTTATTTTGTTGAAGACATGAGTCTAAAACCTCTTCCACTACATATTCTGGAGCACCTTCTACCATTATTGGAGGTTGTGGAGTAGTTTGTTGACCAGGAATAGTGGGCAGGCAGTAAGGGCATAAGTGGGAAATGTTAATTTCAGGATCAATCTTGAATGATTGAGGTAGTTTCAGCACTACTGCATTGGGCAAAATTATTTTAGAAATCGCATATGGGCCAACTTGCTTATCCATAAGTTTTCTTGAAGGTCACAGAATATTTAGATCCTTGGCACTTAGCCATACCAAGTCACCAACTTTGTATTCTGGGGCAACAGCTCGAGTACAATCCACGTGTTGCATCATATCATTACATGCTTTCATCAATGCTGCCTCTGCTTCCTTCTGTACCTTTCACATCTTAGATACAAAGTCTTCTACTGACTGTACCTTGATTTCACTTCAAGGTTCTATTCCCATTTGGGAATGATACCCATAATTAGCAAAGAAGGGTGACATGTGAGTAGCTGAATGGAATTTATTACTGTGAGAAAATTTGGCAATCGCTAACCATTCAGGCCAGTCAGTTTGTTGGTAGTTGACAAACATGTGTAGGTACTGCTCCAACTCCTGATTTATTCTCTCTGTCTGCCCATCAGTTTGTGGGTGATATGCCATAGATAACTTGGTTTGAATTCCCAATATGTTGTTTAACTCTCACATAAATTCTGTAAGGGGAAAGGAAGGCGTCCCAGGTGTCTGAGCAATTTTCTGCATTTATCCCATATTTCTTTATATTTTATTTCACCCTATTCTGCATTTTCTATGATTTTCTATGATTTATTCCTATTCTATTATTATATTTCGCTTTTTTTCCATGTGGGTACATGTTGATAGTTCTATTCTTAGAGGTGGGACCCCTTCTGGATGTTTACCCATTAGGGTGACATCATCCCACAGCCTGATCTGCCTATCTCCGCCTTTTGCTTTTTTTAGCTTACTATTTGATTTTGGGCTCTATCACATATACTGGGCATCAACAGATGGGTCCTTAAAGTTTTCTCTTTGGATTTCCCTCTGTTAGGTGTGCCTAGGGTGTCTGTATTATGTAGTATAATATTAACTTTGGATTCCCCTCTGTTAGCTCACTTCTAAGTGAGGCTTTTGAGGTTGCCCTTACAGTTGAAAACTCTCTCCTAAGGCTCGAAATCTCAGACACTCTGCCAAGATAGGCAGGTACAGAGTAGAAGAGGACTTCAAGGGCTCCACAGACTCCCTACACACCATCCCAGACACTCCTGCCTTTAGTGCACACTGTCTTTCATCCAACCCACTGCCTAGTGCCATGGACACCCTGGAGTGCATCGATGCACTTGAAGGCGATGTTGCTGGAATTTGTGCACAAATTGATACACTCACATCTACTATTGAAACCTTTGTTAGAACCCTCCAATCAAACCCTACACTACCCATTTCGACCCCTAGCATGCCCAAGCGAAGATGTGTGGGTTAAACCCATGCCCCCTGTTGAATTCAATGGTGCACATTACCAGGGACATGTCTTCCTCAATTCCTGCAAGTTGTACATCAATCTACACCCAAACCAATTTGTGGATGACGCTGCTAAAATTTACTGGGCCCTCACATACATAAAATCTGAGTGCGCCTATCTCTATGTCGACTGTATATTATGCCAGACCAAGGAGTGTGGCTCCCTTCCATTTTCCACCTGGGGGGACTTTTGTGACAAGTTCATACGACACTTCTTCCCCCTCAACTGGAGCCAACAAGCCATAATGCACCTTGAATCCACTTCCTACTACCAAGCACTGATAGGTCCCCAGCACAGTTCAAGCACTGATACATCAGTTTTTGCATTTTCAATCGACTTAGAATGCTTCATACAGCTCAGAATATACACTTGGAACACCTGCAATAACTTCCGAACCACTTTCGAGCAATATCACAGCTATATCAGCCTTCGAATAAGTCTGAAGGAACTTTGAAAATCTTTGAAAAACATCGAACTTTAAAAAACATCTTCGGACACAGTATTTCCTATTCTAACAATCTTTGAATGCATGCTGGACACATGGAGCACTATTCTGAGTATATCGAACACATTTTGACTGCATGTCCACACACACAATCAGTGCAAAGCAGTTTCCAATGTTTTATGCAATTTATAACAAGGACAGTCTGTTTTGGTGTTTTAATGATATATTGAAACATTAGAACAAGTACTTTTGATATACTGCGACCCTGTACATTTTATTTATCATCATTTCTTATTTGTTTTATGACTTGTTCTTTATTGCTGTGCATATTGCCTCATGTTCTACACATGTTATATTTCCTTTTTAGTACCATCCCTTCAAAATGTATATTGACTTGTACTAGTTACTAAAACAGACAAGCAATTGTCTTCTTTCCAGATTGCAGTGATTTGAGAGTTCAGTTTACTCTTATTCAGTCCAAAGTCTTGCATCTATGCATCCACACTAAATTTCTTCAAAATTCTTCAAAGATCCTTGCATTACACTATTTTTGTTCTCATTTCCCTCAATGCCCCTTTGCTTTGCTTTTATTATTTGTCTAGTCCCTCAATATTGCATCTGAACATATTTTCGCACTCCGAATTCATCAATCTAGCCATGAAATTCTGTGAAATTCCATGAAATGCATTCTTTTAGCTTTGAATTCCTTCAACAGGCAGTCCTTTTATAACTGTTTGATGGTCAGTCTGACAGGTGACATCTGGAGGGCCTCACATCCTTCCTCTGACTCATGTTAAACCATCTGAAGCCATTTAGTAGGTTTTGTTTTGTTTTCCAGGTTGAGTATTATCAGCGCATTGATCTGTAGATGACTACATCGATGAATTTCGAGACTTGGTGGACATGGCGAGGTATGGGAGTGGGTTGCCCATGGTGGTGAAGTTTTGTCGAGGCCTTAATTGGGAAATTCAACACCAGATTGCACAGATGTTGGAGGGACGTCCAGCAGACAGTGATATAAATGCTTGGTATGAGGCTGCTTTGCTCTGCAATGAGAACTGACTCACAAATGCGGTATTTACTGTGGCCTTCCATGCTCCTACCATCACCCGTGCACCCCACACCTTTAATCGAACACTTCCTCACCCTAATCCCATCCCTATGCACCAACCCACCACATTGAGCTCTAACACCCCTGCTCTAATGGATGTCGATGTAGCCTGTAGTTGAGCTCGCAGGCTAGACCTCTGCTATGATTGTGGGGAAACTGGACACATGGCTTATAATTGCCCCCACTGCCAAGACATCCATAAACTCACACCTGAGGGACAAGATGAGCTCCTCCAGGACCTGTTGGCACTGGCGGATGTTAAAGGCCTGGAGAAAGAGGAAGTTAGAGAGGAAGAGGCAGAGGAACAGGATTTTTCTCCCCATGACAAGTGAACAGTATGCCCTCTTGCCTGTCCATAACCATTTTGAAGTTCTGTCTGTTGATTCACTAGAGATATTATGCTATGACCATTCCTTCTCCAGACCCCTCTGAAGTGGCTAAAGACGTACCTACCCCTTCCTCCCCATACCACCCCCTACCCAGATTGAAGTCTTGGGAGCATAAGCTACCACGCAAGTACATTGTGGTGTCCACCCCCTCCCAAAGATTTCTAGAATTGAAGATTGAGCTGCAGACCACAGATATGGGGCAAGTACTCAATGTCTCTGCTCTTTTGGACTCGGGTGCCATGGGCCTTTTCATTGACTTGTACCTGGTTCAACAAAAACAACTTAACACCTGATCACTATCTCGACACATACCTGTCTATAATGTGGACAGCTCCCCAAATGAAGCCAGGGCAATTTGGGAGGTTATCAACCTAGTCCTCCAGTACAAGGATTATAGCGAATGGGCTCTCTTCTCAGTGACCCAGCTGGGGAAGCAGGAGGCAATTTTGGGCTACCCATGGCTTTGTGACCATAATCCTGAGGTCAATTGGGTGACAGGTGAAGTGATGATGAGTCATTGTCCCTTTCGCTATTGTACTTGCTTTACTGAAGGCAGACAGGAACATTAAGGGTGAAAGGTCCTCTTACAGTGCACTCGAAAGTGTCCTGCTGGTCCAATGCCTGTGGCCGATGTGGACTTAGAAGACATCCCAGATCTTGCACCTAACTTGGATGATGAAGAGGAGGTGGAGGAGATTGAGGAAGGTGACCAAATTTTTTACACTGCCATTAACCCTTCACATGAGGTGCGTGCCACCTTGAACATATTCCAGTGGCTCACAGAGGCCTTCCATAAGAACAGTGCACCCAAATCTTTTGCTGACTCCATGCTTCCTCACCTGCATGACTTCAAGGATGTTTTCTCTAAGGAATCCTTTGAGTCACTTCCTAACCATAAGCCATGAGATCATGCAATTGAGCTCACACCAGGTGCCACACCCTCTTCTTGCAAGGTCTATCCTCTCTTCCCTGAAGAACAGCGACAACTTGACAAGTTCATTGATGAACACTTGGCTTCAGGTTGTATCTGCCCTTCTAAATTGCCCATGGCCTCACCCTTCTTCTTTTTAAGGAAAAGGATGGGTCCCTTCGACCGGTTCAAGACTATCAATACCTCAATGACATAACAGTCAAAAACCATTATCCACCACCCCTTCTATCTGAACTCATTAACCAACTCTGTGGAGTGCGCTACTTCACCAAGCTTGATGTCCGTTTGTGTTACAACAATGTCTGGATAAAGAAAGGGGATGAGTGGAAGGCAGCTTTTTGCATGAACTGTGGCCTTTTTGAACTACTTGTCATGTTCTTTGGTCTCACTAATAGTCCTGCCATCTTTCAGACCATGATGAATGATATCTTCCATGATCTTATACTGGAAGGCATGGTCTGTGTCTACTTTGATGACATCCTCATCTTCATGTGAGATTTCAATGAACATCACCAAATTATGTGCCTGGTACTGGAATGACTTTGGCAGCACAAACTCTACCTTCATTATGACAAGTGCAAGTTTGAGAAGACACAAATCAAGTACTTGGGCCTGATCTTTTCGGATGGGCAGGTGGAGATGGACCCAGTCAAGGTTGCTGGTGTTACAACCTGGCCCATGCCCACAAACAAAAAAGAGGTGCAATCTTTTCTGGGCTTCATCAATTTTGGTCATGCTTTATTAAAGATTTTTCCCACCATGCCCACCTGCTATTTGACCTCACTGGCAAGGAGGGATGGAGATGGGAGAATGCACAGCAGGAAGCATTTGAGAAGCTTAAAGAGATGGTCACTTCCACCCCAATCCTCACCTTTGCTGATGACTTGTGCCCCTTCCATATAGAAGCTGACAGTTTGGACTTTGCAATGGGCACAGTACTATCCCAACAGTCTCCCAAGGACAAGAAATGGCACCCCATCTCCTTCTACTCAGAGAGTCTCAGTGCTGTGGAATGCAATTATGAGATCCATGACAAGGAGATGCTGGCAATAATGGAGGCATTGGAGGAGTGGTGACATTTCTGGAGGGTGCTCAACATAAGGTCAAGATCAGTGATGTGACCATTCACACTAGTAACCATGGACTTTATCACCAAAGTACCAACCAATACCAGATTGGACAGTATCATGGTCATGGTAGACCATGGACTTACTAAGGGGGTAATTTTCATCCCTTGTGATAAGACCATTGATGCACTGGGGGCAGTGGACCTCTACCTCCACAATGTATTCAAGAGATTTGGTCTGCCTGATAAGATCATATCTGATCATGACCCCAGATTCACTTCTGATGTGTTTTGGGAGCTGGGAAGGCTGCTGGGAATCAAATTGGCCATGAGCACAGCCTACCACCCACAGACTAATGGGGAAATGGAACAGGTCAATCAGAAATTGGAAATCTATCTCCGGATCTTCTGTGCAAATGAACCCTCACAATGGAAGAAGCATCTCTCTACTGCCAAGTTTACCCACAACCAGAAACATCACTTGGTGATCAAAAACACCCCCTTTTACATAATGATGGGAACTTACCCTAAGGCCATCCCCATGATGTATGAAAAGACGAACATGTCAGCTGCTGAGCAAAGGATAGCCAAACTAGGAAATATGCAACGAGAAGCCCTAGCGGTGCATGAACTATCTCAACAAGTCATGATCGGGTAAGCCAGTTGAAACTTCCGCCCATTTGTGGTGGGAGAAAGAGTTTGGTTGGACTCTAGAAATCTAAAGCTGGGATACCCAACCAGAAAACTCACCCTGAAGTGTGAAGGGCCATTCCCTATCACCCAGTGATCTCCTCCCACACCTACAAATTGAGGCTTCCTTTACAGTGGAAAATTCATCCTGTCTTCCATGCCTTGCTTCTCTCGTGTTTCAAGGAGAATGAAATGCATGGACCCAACCTTTTCCCTCCACCTCCCGAACTGATTGAGGGAGAATTAAAACATGAGGTGGAAGCAATTATAGCTCACAGGAAAAGGGGCTGAGTGTTAGGGCGACACCCACTAATCTGCTAGCTGGACCGTGCGGGTTCTCCTACAAGAAGGCGGCGGGGGGCGCGCGTGTGATGGGGGGTTTGATGGCTTTGATGCAAGAGGTTAAAAATAGATTAGTTGGCTGAATTAGGCCTTTCGCACCACTATTGTGGATGGAATACCTAAGAGAACACAACTGAGGCCTCCTAGTATTTATTTTAAGGTTATATACTATGTTACATGTATTGTAGTATGTTATTACAGACGCATGCACACATGCGCATACATATTGATGCGTGTAAATAAAGAATTTCCATGCTGACAAATAATGTGTATATAGGCATTTTGTAGTGTATTTTGGTGAAATAAAATCAAATAAAATGAAATAAAATAAAATAAAAAGAGTATTAGGTAATAGGCATGTTAGGAGATTGTTTTCTAACACCGAGGAGCCCAGTTCTTGGTGAAATGGAAGGGTTATGGCACAGCCGAAAACACCTGGGAACCAGAATCACATTTAAAGAACACCCCAGAAATGCTGCAAACATACAAATCCACCCACAACCTTTGATAAACATGAGCCATCCTCTGCACTTTATCATGAGTGTCATCCCCCCCAACCCAGAAAGAACCTTTGATGAAATCCTAGAATATGTCCACGACCTAAACAACACCCGAAATGAAGAAAGATTATATTTCATAACCCGCGACCGAGCTATGCTCAACAGAACCATTCAGAATCTATTCAAAACATATTGAGCCATTTCTGCTCTAGAGTGGATGTTCCAATGCCTCTCCCAAGAGGCATACCATCTTGACCTACTGCCTCTCATCAGAAACCTAAACAAGCAGGCGGGGTGATACAGGCCAGGGGAATGGGTACCGATGCCCATGCCCAGATGGATGCAAAATTCAGTATGCTTCACTTATGCCCAGATTGGGCACTTTTTGTCACACTGCCCATGGTACCAGTGCCCTCATTGCTGAGTTTGGCAGCTGAGACATTCAGCATTACTATGCCCCAGGAACCTGACATGTGATGGCCCACCTCATCACTGCATGACTTAAACTGACACCACCATGATTGCTAACCTGCACCTCATCGTCTCGCTCAGCACCATATTCTGTGCCACAATTTTTATCATGCTCATATTTTATCTGCTCATCATGTTCAGAATCCTCACTGGCACCCCGCTTTCCCATGCCATGATGTTTATAACTGGCACTTCTGTGCGATTCACCAGCACATGCGCAGAAGAAATCAAACTGCCTACAGCAGTCTACTCTCACGAGGCACCCACACCCACAATGATCAGCACCTTTACCATGACTACTGATGAAGGACAAGCATCGGCATTTGATCCAACATGGACGATTCGACCATAATTTCGGATGGAACTCAAAATCTTGGGAGGGAGCTCTATTGTTCTTATTGTTTCATTTGTGCTTATTGTTTTGTACTCTATTGTTCTATGATGAGCCATGACCATGCACCTCTAATTACTCACCATTGCTCTCTCATGTTATTGTAGTAGCTTGTGGACACACTCATTCTTTACTCATGCTATTGTCTATGTGCCCAATAGCTTGTTTAGGATACATTGTGCATTTGTGTTATTTAAACCCAATGAAACATCAGGCAAGCCTCAGCTTGACCTGATCATTCTAATGTTCTCAACGAACTACTGAAGAGTCATCCTCAACTGTTGCTTATGAGCTTCAGTAAATCCTAAACCAGAGAACTATTGATCTTAACAGCAATCCAAACATATTGATATTTGCCACCACTGGGTCCGAGATCTCATCCAACAATACACTGAGCATTCAAAACTGTCATGACCCTGAACAAACTGCTGATGTATTAACCAAGGCTTTGCCAAAGCCTAAACACTCACGACATAGGGAAGAGATAGGAATTAAGTCATGCAAGTAACCCAGTAGCTTTCCTCATGTGTGAGGGTATTTTTTCCAACATGAAGAATTTGATGCACCTGGAAGAAATGTTTTTAACCACCCCCAATACTCGGTTTGAGGGGGAGTGTTGGGATATTGGAATGTTGGGCAACCCAAGTCCAGTCCAATATCTATAAATAGTATTGTATATAGTAATGTGTGTGAGTGCAGTATAATGTCTAAGACCTTTTGCTCCCTTCCTCTCATTGTGAATTCTAACACATGTGATCTCAGGGTTCTCAGCACATGATGTTATGGTTTCTGGGCTGTTAGTGTACACAGCTGCTGGTATGTAAGGTTGCTTACAATCACAATTTCAAGTTTTCACTACCCATGTTTTGTTTAAAATCTTATGTTTCAGAGGTAATACACTATTAGATGGGTAATGACCCCCTCACACAAACATGAGGCCATGTGTCATCTAAAATCTTATGTATTCAGAGGTATTACACTATTATGTACATAAAAAATAGCCCCCCTCACACAAATGTGACAGGGCAGTGCAACAATATTAAACTAAAAAAAAATCCTGCCCTGCACAAAATGCTGGGGAGAGGGACATCCCATCATTCAAAATGTAAAAAATAAAATAAAACTGAAGTACCCCCTCACAAAAAATGCAAGGGAGGGGGTAAGGGCATGGCCATCATGCTGCACTGCATTGTCATCACTGTCCTGGCTGCCATTTGCTCATCCCCTGTCATTCTGGACATCTATTAGCCACTTTCTGCCCTGAGAGCAGTCACTCACAGCAGCATGGGTGCTGGGGCCATTGTTGGGCCCCTATTCATCATTGACCCATCTTGGGCATTGTTGTCATACCTCTCTCATCATTGTTGTCCCCATGTTCCTGTCCATTTCATCATGGTGCCCATCCCCATCCCTGTTAGCATTGTCTTGTCCTGGTCCTGGTTCTCCTATTGTTGTTGTCCTCTGTCATCCTCCTTTTACCCCTTCTGGTTCATTGTAAAGCACCCATGATCCATCCTGCAAGCAGGGTACCAATTTCCATCTTGTTTGCCAATGGCAAGGCACTTTGCAATTTGCTGTGCTGATGCCCTGCTGAAGGTTATGTCTGACACTATTTCATAGTTACATCTTACATTCTTAAATGTCTGGTATATAGAGCATTGTAATGGTGCACTTGTTTGTTACTATGGTACTGTACATACATATATACATAGAATATTTGACAGCATTAAGCTGATGCCTGTGTTGCCAATTCATAGGTTACCATGTCTGTACAACTTACATGCTCAATTATCTACTGTATTGTACAGTACTGTACTGTCCAGGAAGCTATCCACCAGTGCAATCCCAATGCTGATGCTGATGCTGATGCCTAATGCTGATGCTTGTGTTGCCAATTCATAGGCTAACATATCTATACACTTACATGTTCAATCAACTACTGTATTGTAATGTATTGTATCCAATAGTGCAATCCCAGCTGCTTAATCCAAGCTGTCTAATTCCAATGCCAATGCTGATGCCTGTGTTGCCAATTCATTTGTTACCATGTCTATACAACTTACATGTTCAATCATCTACTGTATTGCAATGTACTGTACTGTGCACAAAGCTATCCAATGGTGCATTCATTGATTACTATAGCAGGTACATATATATAGAGCATTTGACAGTGTGCACGAAACCTGTGTCATTCAATACAATGTATATGTTCAATAGCCCATATCATTTCATACATTGTAGCTTACCTACGTGTTCTCCTTGACTAAGTGTACCAGTAGGTATACTGCATCCATTGTGCTTCTGCGGGGTATCTGTTCCTCTGTGATGAGGGTATTACTTGTATAGTATCTATTAATGCCTCTATAATGCTTTTTATTGTCCATAGTACTATTTCTCTTAATGTACACATATTATGTGACCTAAATTCAGTACTTTACAGCATACAGAATACCATAGTGGACAATTTCAGGAGTCAGACAAGAATTTAGCATATGTTGCTGATGAATCATCATACAAATTAGTAGGGCAATGCCCATCCTCAGGTAGGTTCTGGACTAAACTGTTGAAATTAAACTCTGAGATACATGCTGCATACATGAGGCAATACATGCAGCATACGCATGTTACTATGCTTACTGTGCATACATGTGGTAAACACATTGCTGAGTCATGTGACATCCTTACTATTATGTATATAAGGAGAACCTGTACTGTAGTAGATATACAGTGTTCTTACCTCTGCTAAACCCTAGCTCTAAGGCTAACTAAACCCCAGGTAGGTTATAAGGAATGTGTCATCTCTTCCTCTGTGCAGCATATGTAGTCTGCTCCAACAGGTTATGGGCACTGCTGGGCACATCACGAATGCGCCTTAACTGGCTGTGAATGACGTTGACTTCATTGTCTCCAAATTGTAACCTTGTGCTCTTCATGAGCTGCATTGCACTCCCTGCAAGCTGCATTTAAAAACCCAGGTTGACTAGGGTTAACCACTCTGGAGGAGTGTTTTTGCCTGAGATTATGGAATGTGTTTTCTTGAATAGAGGACTGATTGAGCGCTTTTACCAGCTGCCACTATAACATCATGTCTTCAACTCTTGAAAAACTCATACAAACTTTCGATTACTCTAACTACATTCAATGGGCCAACTCCATGAAGGTGTGGCTCAGGTCTCAGGGCCTCTGGCAGATAACTAGCAGGGCAGAAATCAAACCACCTCTGGCGCCTCCTTTGACAGCGATGAATGCTGCTCTTGTAGCAGATGCTACTGCCAAGCTCCAGACCTGGAGCAACAAAAATGACCAGGCCATTGGTAGCCTAGTGCTCCACCTGTCCCTCTCCATTCGGCAGCATGCCAACACCAAGGACACTGCTGAGGAGGTGTGGGACCTCATTCGCACTGATTATGGTGTTGATGGCCCCTCCCAAGTCTCTGTGGACTTTAGGTCTGCAATAGCAATCAAAATTCTGGCTACCAATCCTATGCCAGAGATTGCTAAGATGGCTGACAAGTTCGAGCACCTCATGGCTGCCAATGTTGCCATCCCTGAACTAGTTCAGGCAATGATCCTACTTGCTGTGATGCTGCATGAGTACGATTCTTTGTCTGCCATGGTCCTTAACATGACTGCTACTAGTGCCTTGACATTTAAACATGTCAAGGACTCCATTGTTGCTGAAGCCTCAAGGCACATGGCAGTTGGCAAGCCTACCAGTCTGTCTCAGGCCACCAAGCTTTCTGCTGTCAAATGCAAAGGGGGAAACCCCAAATGGCAGCCCAAAGAAGGGCAAAACAACAATGGAGATTTGTTCTGAAAACATGGACAACACAGGGACAAAAAGACTAAGGAGGAAAAGTCTAAAGAGAAACATACCCACTTTGCCTCCAGTGCATTTACCACCATAAATGGTAATGACACCATCATACTATCGATGCCACTCATTCAGCACATTGAAAAGCATGACCACACTCTCACAAGGGATCCTCACTGCTGACTGCCTGCACAGGCATATACAGGCATGGCCTCTACCTCTCATTCAGTTTATGCCAAATATCAGCAAGCTCAAGACACCCTTGAGCAAATGCATCTTCTGTGCAGTGCAAAAAATCTGCGGCCGCTGGAAGAGCACCTAACAATGCGAGAAGGTAAGAGGAGGAGAATTGAACCAGAATTGAGGATCGTGGAGGTAGAAGATGACATTGTCTCCCTTAGATCAGAACCTCTGGTTTTTGATGAGGAAGTATGGAAAGCCATCGATGAACCGCTTGAAATGGGAGGATATGATGATAGGTCAGTCCTATTCCCTGCTGCAAGCACTAAGATTAATATTCCAATGATTACAGTGAACTTTTCATGTGAAATTTTACCGCTACTAAATGTATCATGAAACAATTTAGATCTTAATATATGTGTTTTGTGTGCAAATGGAAATTGTAAGAAAGGTGCCAACTGGATCATGGATTCAGGCACATCAAAACACTTCACTGGTGAAATGAAAGATTTTTCCTCTTATGAGCCTTTACCGAGAAAGGACTCTACCCTGGTTTAAACAGCCATGGGTACTACTCATATAGTAGGAAAAGGAGCAGTCTTCATTAGACATCAGGTAATATGTCACAGGAAGTCAGAGACATGTGAAACAGAATTATACCCCATCTACTACATACCCAACTGTAATACTTGATTACTGTCAATGGGTGTCATCTTACAACATGGAAGTAATGTGCATGGTTCCTCTGCACACATTTCATTTTTCGAGAAAGGAAACTCAATTATGGATTGTGTCCCTCTTATGAGAGATGAACAATGAACAATGAACATGATACAGGGATGCAAGGGATGAATGATGACAATGACAAGATGGAATGCCAAGGGACAGGGATGGAGATGGAGATGGACAACAATGACATGGGCCATAGGTGAGTTTTTCTTTTCTTTTCTTTTCTCATTTCATTTTCTTGTTACTAACTACCAGCAATGACAAATTCAAAGAAACAATGACCACCACCACAAAGGCAGCAATCACAGAAACAACAGACAAACTACCACAAGCAGCAATGACAATGGGATGGAACAGCCAGGGCACAGAACAATGAGGGGGACATGGGGGGACATGGGGGGACATGGGGGGACAAGGCGGGACAAGAACAATGAGGGGGCCAAGGGGCGATAAGGGGTGACAAGAACAATGAGGGGGCCAAGAAGGGACAAGAATGAGGAGGGGACAAGAATGACAGGGGAATGAGGGGGATGGGAACAACAGAGAGGATGAGAATGACTAGGCAGATGAGGGAGATGAGAACAATGACAAACCACCTCCACCACCACTACCACAGCAGCACCCCCATCCACCACTGTGAGCAATTACTCACAGGGTGGAAATGGGGAGCAACAGGAAGGGGACAGCCACTATTATGCAGGGAAGGGCCACTGTACCTCAGGTAAGGGAGGACTGTCCATGAGGGGCAGGGACTACTATGAAGAAGGGGAAGGACCTTGCCTCACCCCCCATCTTGCTGTGAGCAAGATGGTGTTTTGTCTTTTTTTTAGTATTGTATAGAATTATAAAATACACAAATGCCTCCATCACTCTTCTCAAGTTGCTGAGGTGTCTTTTTTTTTTTTCAAAAATAATTAAATATAAGTCTCTCTGTACAAAGATTTATTGTCTGTGGCTCAAGTGTTGTATATAAGGTGTAGTTAAGTTAGTAAAGGAATTATATAACACAAATGCAGGATGTTCAACTGTGTAGAATGTCTAAATATGAGGCAAAATGTAGTCAAAAACACAATGTATATACATGGTGTCACACCTGCAGTGTTTTATGACAGACCATGGGTTAAACCTGTCACCACAGTTGTGGTGTTAGAATGGGTGCAGTTTTGACAGGTACAGGTGCAGTGTGTTAAGTTTACCCATGGTGTGATTCATGGTACACTCTAGAGAGCCTAAAATGGAATGACTATGATGTATGCCTAATACAAGAACCATACATCAACTTCAATGATTGTCAAGACCCATTTCACCTGATCGGATTCCCAATTATCCCTGACTCCTTTCCAACTCTTTTCTAACCTTCTCCACCAGCATTCCAGCTGCAGGACTTCTTAATCATCAGACAAGTTGTCACATGCCTTAGTAATCATTTGCTTACTCACTTTATTCCTAATACAGTCTTACCAATTATGGTCATAGACACTTACTAAGACCTGTTAGTAAACTTCTGCCTTTTCCATTATTCTTCCAGCCTTCATTATTTAAGTGCCCATAGCTTAGCCTTGTACCTCAGTTTGCAAATTATATTTGTCTACACATTGTAATTCACTTGTGTTTAATCACCTCCAGCTAAATAATCAATCCCTAACTCATCCTTGATCAACCTCAAACCTAATCTTGACTTAATCTCTTCATCTCATCACTCTTCTTGACCTCAAGTAATTACCAAACCTCTGCTTAATCTACCTTCGCCCTCCATCTGGAAACCCTTTAGAAATCTGAACTCCCTCTGCCCTGAAATTGGACAACTGATGAGGAGAAGGGTGCAACTTCTTACAACTTGAAGCCAAGTCCTCTCTGGCCCCTTTTCACCTGGCCTGCTACAGCCTGGTGGATTCTGCCTGGAACCCTTGAACCCCTGTACCACTGACCACTGGGTCCAACTGGAAGTCTGGTGTTTTTCCTGCTTAAGTCCTGACCTTGGTAGTAGCGATCTGAATCTTGACAATGATAAGGCATGAGCTAACCAAAACTGGACAATGGTATACCCCAACACCCATCAGGGGCATCCAGACAGCACAAGATCTATTATTACTAATTTTCTAATAGATGCATGGGCACAACTACAGTTCTAATATACAGACATTGCTGTAATTGAAATTAAAGGCAACTTTGGTACATTATCCATGATTGACATATACAATAATTGCAAAAACAATAATATCCTGACACAGATATCTGCATACATGTGAGATCAGGAGAGACAACAGCATGTTTTGAGTTCACTACACACCCTGTGCATGGGAGACTTCAGCTGACATCACCCCCTATGAGATGAGGCCTGAAATGCACATCTATTTATGTATGTGCAAAAACCTAGAGCTAGCACAACCACTACTGAATATGCTTGGTTGACACAATACAAAGATGGCCCTGCCCACACACATACCAATGCTATGCTCACACAGCATGGGTAATCACATCAGGGTAGACAATGTGCTCTGCATGGAAGGCCTTATGGATACAATAATGAAATGCAACACAGATGATGCATCATGCCCAGTTAAAACAGACCATTACCCCATTGCCACACAACTTGACATCCATGCACCAAAAGCAACACAGAAACCAAGGCACAACTTGAGAATGGCCAACTGAGAAAAATTGGTAAAAACCCTAAAAGACAATCTCACTAACACTCCCTAACCCACAGAAATCACAACCATACAAGAATTTGATGCCAAACTCAGCACACTTAATGAAGCTATACAAGATGCAATCAAGAAACATGTTGAACTTACAACACCAAGCCCATACTCAAACAGATGGTGGTCCACTGAGCTAGCAAATGAAAAAACCAAAGTGCAACAACTAGGATGAAGATCAAAATATTACCACTTGAATGCACACCACCCAGTACATGAAGAATATCAACAGCAATGAAATTGTTACTCAGAGATGATACAAAAAGCAAAAATGGAGCACTGGGTGGAGTGGCTAGAAGGACTAGATAAGTCCAGTATATGGCAGGCAGGTAGGCTAGTGACAGCACTAGCAACTGATGCAGGGAAGGCCAGAAGCCCAACATTACAGGTAAAGGACCCAGCAACAAAATGAGTAATGAGGGAAGTGATGGACTATGTCAGTAAAGGACAGCTTTTCCATGACACCTTCTTCCCACCACCAAATTGAACAACAATACCAGTGCTGCAAAACTACCAATACCCACTACCACAATGGACCTTCAAGAACATAACTGATGAACAGATACAATGTGTGATCAAAATGATGAACCTATACAAAGCCAGTAGAAATGACACCACACCAAATTCAGTTGTCATACATGCCAGAGAAGAACTGGTCCTACACCTAGGTCCACTCTCTTGAGCCACTAACATGCTAAAGTACTATGCACAGGAATTGGCACTCACTGAAACACTCATCCTAAAGAAACCCAGAAAACCTGACTACACATCCCCAGCAGCATGGCGACCCATAGTACTATCAGATGGCATAATCTGACTGCTCAATAGCTGCCAGACAGAAGATATTGTCACCATGTGCAAAAAGTACAACATACTCCCAGCCAATCATTTCAGAGCAAGCCAGGGCATATCACAATGGACTCAATACACATGCTTATGAAAACTATGAAAGATGTATGGTGCAAAGGTCAAGTCACATCTGCTCTCTTCCTTGAAGTTGAAGGTGCTTTCCACAGTGTAGACATTGAATGCCTCATACACCACATGAGGGAAAGAGGGACCTCCAAAGAATACACAGAATGGATGAGAAGACAGCTCAGCAATTGATGCATGACCTTGTCCTTCGATGATTACATATCAAACAACAATTTTCATAGTAACAAAGAGCTTAGATCAGGGGGTCTCCTTTTCAGGAATTTGCTATTTAATTTATAATCCCAATTTACTGAATATTCCAATCCTTAGAATAGGCAAATGGATCCTCTTCTTTGACATTTGTCAATGATGCACTGATACTGGGACACAAAGGAGTAGAAGGAAATGAGCAGGCTGATGAACATGTGAAGAAGGCAATCACAGAAAGCAGCAGCAATGCAAAAAAACTTCCAAAGCTCCTCAAAAAGACATTACTACATAGCAAGTTAGCAAGGAAGTAGGCATATGGAAAAAGGCTAAAATGCAGAGCACAAAAGGCATGGCAAGTGGAGAAATTCTGAAGCTGAATCTTGACTCAGTTGAAGAAGTGACTCATCACAGCTTATGTCATTATGTCAGAACAGTCAACTTCTAATCCCAGTCATAATCCTGTTCCCATGCCAGCACTAGAAGCCAAAATTGATGCACTTACAGCACAAATGTCCAAATTAGTGTCAGTATTGGCAGCATCACAGCCCAAACCAGCAGAAATAAAACCAGAGATGGTGGAAGATAAAGATGATGAGATGGAGGAGATGGTGGAGTGGATGTCTCAGGATGATGTGCACGCAGGGGAGAGATCTGAAAGTGGAAAAGTGCACTTACCTAAATATGCACCCCTGCAAATCTTTGATGGTACCATGGAGAATACAAAGTCCTTCATCAGTTCTATAGTATTGTACATCCATGGGAGAAAGCCCAAGTTTCATACAACTGAGTCTAGGCTTATGTTTGCTCTCTCATACATTCAGGGGGGGAAAGCACAGTTCTGGAGAAATGAAACTATTAATCAAATTGCCATGGGATATAAACCATTTGCAACCTTCAAGAAATTTCTGGAGAGACTGGAGGCACAGTTTGGAGACCCTAATCCAAAGGTGATGGCTAATGCAAAATTAAAAACCATGCACCAAGGTTCTCTGACAGCAGACAAATTTATTTTGCAGTTCAAGGCAGAAGCATCACAGACCGATATGGGAGAAGCTGCATTAATAGAATTTTTGAAGGCAGAATTAAATCCCTCTTTATTCAAGTCTATCTATTGACTACCTTCTATGCCAGAGAGGTTGGATGAGTGGTATAATTGGGCAATGCATCTTGATCAGCAATATTGACAGGAACAGGCAGAATCAAAATTGATGTATGGGAATGCAAGATTTGGAAAGTCATCAGGAGGAAAGTCCAAGAAAGGAAGGACACCTCAGGTACAAACTCCGAGGGCACAGCCACCAGTTATGGCAGTGACACCTATCATTAAGGAGTCAGCAGCATTGGCAGATGCAATGGATGTTGATCAAGCAGGGAGATGAGCCCCACTTAAATGTTTTAATTGTGGGCAATTAGAGCATATTGCTAGGAATTGTAGGCAGAAAAGGAAGATTAGAGAAGCCCCAATTAAAGAAGTGAAGTTGGAGGAAGACAAGCAGAAGAATTTTATGGAAGAGTCCCAGTGAAGGTTTCCCCATTGGTGACCCAGAATCCTTATAATGTATTAGTATCTGAGGAAACCCAGAGTGAACCCAAAAGAGAAATTGAGAAGTATGACCATCATCACTTATGTGACAAAGAGAAATGCCCAGCCTTATTTCTGAAAACCTCTAAATTCTTTATTCACTCTGCACAAATAGAACCCAAAATCACCTTGACAGTAGAATTTTAATTGATTCTTAATTACTGGAATGATATTAGCATGCATAAACTGCCACAACCCATAATAGTATACAATATTGACAGCACAATTAATCATGGAGGAACTATTAAGGAGCAGGTGACAATGATACTAAAGTATCAGGATCATCAGAAACGAGCTGTATTTGAGGTGTGCAACCTTGGGAAAACCAATCTAATAATTGGATGTCCGTGGTTACATAAACATAACCTGGAAATTGATTGGAAAATGGGGAAGGTACACATGACTCATTGTCCTGAGGAATGTAATGTATATGGGAGGTAAGTAAAAAAGGAGAAGAAGGAAAGGAAGGAGAAAGAGCATCCAAGAAAGTATTCTGTTACGATGGAGGAAGTGGAAGATGAGGACATGCCAAATGAGGAAGTTACATTCATGACCAATAAGGAAGAACAGAAGCAAACCTTTAGGGAAATTTGTGGAAGACAGTCATGGGATAAAAATGCTGTGAAACTGGAGAAGCCAGTGGAGGAGTGGGTACTGAAAGCATATCATAAATATTTGTTGGTCTTTCAGAAGAAATCTAAGCAAATGCCAGTGCAAAAGCCATGGGATCATGCAATTGAGATGAAGCCAGGATTTGTGCCAAAGACGTCAAAAGTCTACCCATTATCTCCAATGGAACAAGAAGAAGTGGATGGATTCCTTAATGAACAATTGTGCAAGGGATACATACAACCTTCAAAATCACTGCAGACATCCCCAATATTCTTTGTACCAAAGAAAGATCAGAGGAAGAGGATGTGTACAGATTATAGGTATCTGAATGAGTGGACAGTGAAGAATGTGTAACTTTTGCCATTGATCTCAGAAATAATTGACAAGGTGAGAAAGGCCAAGGTCTTTACAAAATTGGATTTATGCTGGGGGTACAATAATGTATGAATAAAAAAAGGAGATAGGCGGAAGGCCACATTTCCCATGTGTTGAGGATCTTTTGAGCCGCTTGTCATGTTTTTTGGGATGACCAATAGTCCCCCAACTTTCCAAAATATGATGAACAACATTTTCAAGGATGTAATAGACAAGGGCATGCTAATAATATTCATTGATGACATTTTGATATTCATGGAGGATGAAAAAAACCATCAGGTGATAGTACAGGAGGTACTACAAAGATTGGCAGAGAATGATTTATTTGTAAAACTGGAGGAATGTGTGTTTGGGGCAAGTGAGATAGAGTTCTTGAAATTAATGATTGGTCCTGATGGAATCAAAATAAATCCTATCAAGGTACAGGCAATTGTTGATTGGCCTGTTCCCACCCATATCAAGGAGGTTCAGGCTCTCTTGGGACTCACAAATTATTATTGTTGCTTTGTCCATCATTTCTCCAAAATTGCCACACCCTTATGCAACCTTACATAAAAAGGAGTAGTGTGGAGATGGGAAGAACAACAGCAGACAGCATGTGAAGAGTTGAAGCAGAAGTTTGTGGAAGAACCTGTATTAGCCCCAGTAGATTTTACATGTTCCTTACGAGTGAAATTAGATGCATCCAACTTTGCTACTGGAGCAGTATTATCAATGCTATGCAAAGATAACAAATGGCATCCTTGTGCATATTTGTCCCAAGGGTTGAATGATGTGGAAAAAAATTATGATGTGCATGACAAAGAGATGTTGGGAATAATATGAGCATTGGAAGCATAGAGACATTATTTGGAGGGATGTACACACCAGATTGAAATCTGGACAGATCATCAAAATCTGCAATACTTCATGTCTGCTAAAAAGCTTAACTGTCAGCAAGTGCATTGGGCATTATTCCTATCACCTTTTAATTTTTATTTAGTCCACAAAGCAGGAAGCTTGATGAGGAAAGCAGATGAATTATCCAGACATACAGATCACAAAAGGGGAGTGGAGGAGGACAATAAAACTATTATTTTACTCAAACCTGAATACTTTTGCATTTGGGCTATGTGTCAAGGGCATCTATTGGTGGATAGCTCAGAGACAGAAATGTTGTCTAAAATTAGACAATGTTCAGAGATGGATGATGAAGTAGTGGAAGCTGTGAAAGCTCTGAGGAGAGAGAAGAAAGGTAATATTAAAGGAGATGAATGGGTTGAGGAACTAGGATTAGTGTTGTTTAGAGGAAAAGTATATGTACTGAAAGATCAAGATTTATGAAGGAAGATCATCCAATTACTTCATAATACGCCAGCTGCTGAACATCCAGGAAGGTGGAAGACATTGGAATTGGTGATGAGAAATTATTGGTGGCCCAGAATTTCGAAATATGTGTTGGGGTATGTGGATGGTTGTGATATATGCATGAGGGAAAAGAAATTTCCAGAAAAGCCCACAAGGACATTAATGCTGAACCCCATACCTAAAGCACCCTGGCAAGATATCTCTGTGGACTTTATCACTGGATTAGCTGAAGCTCAAGGATACAATGCAATATTTGTAGTATGTGACTGCTTCACAAAGGAAGTCCATATTATTCCTACTACTGCAGAAACTTCATCATTGGGCTTGGCGCTGATGTGTTCAGTTGGTACTCAGTGCAGAGTCTCAACAGAAGGGGTGAACACTAAACCTACAGCTGCAGGTGTGCTCAGGGTGAGGGGTTCCCTTAGAGGGCCTCGGATCATCCTTCAAGGTGCAGAGACTATGAAGGGACTGGTATGATGGTTTTCAATGTGCGCACTAGTTGTGTACACAAAAAGGAAGGTATGTACAATGGCAAAAATGTATGCAATGCAAAGAGGCAAAAATGTGCAATGAGAGCGCAAAAATGTGCAATGATGATCAGGGTGGAAAGTAGGAGGTTTAGCAGGACAAGGATTGTACTAGAGTGTGTCAAAGGAGCAGCACAGGCTAGGGACACAAATTGGATGTGAGTGCAACTTGTGGGAAATGTGCAAATGGTGCACAAAACTCGGCTATACAATCAGGGGTGCAAATGATGTGCAAATGCAGCTATCTGAAGGGTGCACTGCAAGAGTGCACAAATGAAGATGAAGGATACAATGAAGGGACAAAATGCAGCAATACGATGAGGGACACAAACAATATGCAAATGCAGCTATATGAAGGGCGCACTACAAAGGCACATGGATTGGATGATGGTGCACAGATTATGTGTGATGCTGAATGGAGTATGAACTATGTGGGGGGAAAGATCTCCCAGATTCTCTATCTGTCCACCTACTATGTACAAATGGCTTATGTGATAAAAATGGTAGAATAAAGTATAAAAATAGAAAGCACCATGTGCTACCCACAAGCCCATCTGTTGACTCATCTAAACCTGACTGCACTATGCAGCTGCCTTAGCCAATAAAATTTGCACATGCTATAGCCCAATACCCAACTGTTCCAGTGCAATGTTCTATTTTTGGTGCACTTTAGGTCCTGCTCTTCTCAACTAATTCCCTTCAGTGTTATGTGTTGCATGCTGTGTCTTAGTAATAGTGGTGTGATTGACCTGTGCTGGTTACCAGATAAGGCGATGCCAATTGGAAATGCGGAAGAACTATAAGGAGATGCTATGCAATGCCAAATAGTGCCAAGTGCCCGAATTATGTGAAAGCGCTCAAGTGCACATGGTCCAATGCCAAATAGGTGCAAAGTGCTCGAATTATGTGAGAATACACAGTTGGGTTGTGATGCAATTGCAGTGCACCTTGAATAAGTGCCCCAGTAAGCTGGAAGTTATATGGATTGCCTGATATGGTTATCTCCAATCATGGATCACAATTTGCTTATGCATTTATGCAAGAGTTAAACAACATATTGGGAATTCAAACTAGGTTATCTATGGCATATCACCCACAAACTGATTTAGCATGGGAATTTTATATTCACATGCATGTGTGCATGTATGCACACATCAGTAACAACATACTACAATACCTGTAACATAGTATATAAATCTTAAATATACACCTAAAGAACAGTAGTTGAGCTCTCTTATATTCCATCCACAATTGGGGTGCAAAAAGCCTTTTTCAGCCAACTCATCTGTTAATAACCCCTCACATCAAAACCATCAAAACCTCCATCATGTGCACATGTCCCACCCCCTTCTTGTGGGAGAACCCACACAGTCCAGCTAGCAGATAAGTGGGTGTCACCCTAACAGAGGTGCCCCAAGGGTCAATTTTCTGTGTTCATCCCATTTTTTTCTCATTTTATTTTACCCTATTTACCCAACCTTCCATGATGATTGCCCCATTGGGTGCATGGAATCTGACTCCTGGGTATGTAAATGAAATGGCTACACCAACCTTGAGTGCATATGAGATTGATATTAAATTAAATGTTGCATTGGGAGCATGTACCACATCCTTCAAGGTAATGGTTGAGGTTTTTCCATCCACAGTGCATTTTAGGTGTGTGGTGCCTTGACCTATTCCAGGCAACTTTCCAAGACCAGAAATTGGTGTCTGGGAGTTGGGTATAATTGATAAAAATGTTTTAATCTCATGCTTTGTGTGAGTAATGTTGCAGAAGTTCAGTTCAGAACTTTGGTTTGAACCTGAACCTCCCCAGTTTAGTTCTACCTTGTGTAACATTCCCTAAATTGAACCCAAAATTCAGTTCACAGTTTTCTGATGATAAAGAAAAGGTGAATGGGGCTGAATGCATTTAATCAGCATTTGAACCAGGTGCATGCTCATGTGCCCTTGTGGTCATGGTGCTGCATTTGTGCATTTCAGTTTCTCAGTGTCCATAAAAAAAACATTCTCACCACTACCAAAGTTCATCATTATGTGCTGTCTCAGGACATTACTAGTAGAATGCTGATGAACTGCCACTTACTTAGCAATGTGCATATGGTCAAGGGTACATGGAACACATTGATGTGTTAATGCATTGTGAAATTTGGGTAAATGTTGGTTTGCCAAGACAAAGTCACTATTTTTCCCTTTGTAGCAGACATCCCAATGTCTAGTGAGCACATCAGGTTTTACCCCCAATTTTATGGGGTGGAAGTGGATGACTAGGTTGAATTGTGAGAGGTATTCAGACCATCTGACTTAAAATGGGTAAGAAGTTTTGTAGTACTGAAATACTCCAGGTTTTTGTGATCCATGACTACATAAATTGGGTTTCTAAAGCCTTCCAGATATTTCTTCCAATGTTTGAAGGCTTCAAAGATGGCCAGAAGCTCTTTGTCATGGGTGTCATAGTTCAGCTCCATGGAATTAAAGGAGCATGAGTGGAAAGTGACAGGGTGAGTGTCACCATCCATAGTGTGGATGGAAAGGATTGCTGCTAGGGCATAATTGCAGGCATCCATTTCAAGGACCATGTGGGAGTCTGGTAGCCATTGAGTAAGGACTGGCACATGAGTGAATTCTTCCTTGAGTATGTCAAAGGCTTCCTGACAAAGTTCGAGGAAAAGTTCTTTTGAAGTAGGTAAGAGGAATTATGATGTCAGAATATCTATGAATGAACCTGCAGTAAAAGTTGCAAAATTTAAGGAATGACCAGATATCCTTGACTTATGGGGTACTGGCCAGTCAAGGATAGTTTTGACATTGTCTTCAGACATCCATAGTCCATCTGGTGATAGGATGAAACCTAAATATTCAACAGTGTTTTTGTGGAACTCACATTTCTGTGGGGATGCATATAGTCCATTCTTCTTAGCATTTTAAGGTTTGGTCCAGTCTGCATTTTTTGACCCCTAGGATGGGTAACCATAACCATAATCAGTCCAGACTGTTACCCCAAGTCAGATGGACCATAACTGAACCAATTAGGACTGGTCCTAATCAGTTCAGTACCCAGTTTAGACTAGTTTACACTGGTTATATGGGGTAAATAAATTATATTATACAGTAAATAAAACTATTCATACCATGCGAGCAGGTGATTGCAGCAGTGGGGTATCACTAAGAGAATAAAAAAATAAAAGATAAAGATAAAGAAAAAAAAGTTCACTGTCTTGCATTTGTAGTGAGGGTGGGCATGTTGTTGCCTGTTGTTCCCCCATCCACATTGTTGTCCATCATTCCCCCATTCACATTGTCCATTGTCTCCCTGTGTTGCTGTCTGTTGTCCCCCAGTTTGCATTGTCATTCCACACTGTCATTCATAGTGGTCCCACCTGCATTGTTGTTTGTAGCCCCCTGTTCAGTTGCCTGCCATTGTTATTTGTGGTGCCATCTCATTGTGGTTGGCCACTGTTGTTGCATTGTCATTGTTATCCAGAAATCGGACCCATTATCCCCCTGTGAGCAGAGGCTCACAGCAGTGGTGTAGGGTGGACACTAGGCCATTATTCCTCCTGATTGTTATAATCAGCACTTCCATACCTCCCTACAAGCAGTGGCTTGCAGGTGGGGTGGTGGTGCTGTGTGATGTGGCATTGGCAGTCATCAGTGACTCTGACTCATCACTGGACAGAAAAGGGCCTGTTTTTACCCTGCAAGCACAGGCTCGCAGTGGCAGCACAAGGCTTGTGTGTCATTTGGTAGGTGGGCAATGTTGTAGTCAAGAATCTAAAAAAAAACATTTAGTTAGTAAATGAATGATAATGCTATGAAAGACTTACACTGGGGCCCAAACAATGACTAGCATTGTTCAGACCCCTGCCTTAAGTTTGTTCATTTGGGTAGTCCCTTTTCCCATCATTTGTCATCCACTGATTGTTATCTTGCTGTTTGTCATCCTCATGGTCATCGTCCCAGCTTTTGTTCAGGGTGGTGCAGCCTGTTGTCTGCTCTGGAGGCTCCAGAAGAATAAGAGTTTCAAGGTTCAGTCCATAGGAGCGTGTCGGTACATTGTACAATATGTGTAACACAGTATATAAACTGTAAATATACACCTAGGGGACCCCAGTTGTGTTCTCTTAGGTATTCCATCCATGCTTGTGGTGCAAAAAGCTTTTCTAAACCAACTCACCTATTAATAACCCTATCCATCAAAACCATCACTTCCCCCATCATGCATGTAGATCCCACCCCTTTCTTGTAGAGAGAACCCACACAGTCGAGCTAGCAGATAAGTGGGTGTCACCCTAACAGAAGAACAGAACTTCCCAATCAGTGCATCTTCTCTTACATGTGCATACATCATTGTTTCACCATGCCACATCTGATTACTCATCCTTTCAGCACAAGCTGGAAGTAATCGTATATATGTAATCTACTTTTTCCTTCATAAGGCAATGCCAGGCCTTGCCTTACATTGCGACTGCAGTGATTGAGAGGCAGTGTTCATCATTAGGACATGCAACCAGACAACCTGCTTGGATCTGGTTTAGTTGAGATTTACCTTACTCTATTCAGACAACTATTTCAAGTAGTTACAAGCCAAATTCAGTACTATCACCAAGATCAAGCACTGTCAGAAGGGATATTGATCTGAAGTGCTTCACAAGCCCACACAGTTGATGGGTTATTGAATCACAGGTTTTGCTGAGTTTGGTACTCAAGTTACCAAATCACATGTAGATGTTTGGAGAGGTCCCAAAAACCAAGTTTTGGAATTGTTGAAGAAGTGACTCATTAAAGCTCAAAATCATTATGTCTGAACCTTTAACTTCAAATCCCAGTCCTAACCCTGTTCCCATGCCAGCGTTAGAAGCCAAAATTGATGCACTTACAGCACAAATGTCCCAATTGATATCAGTATTGGCAGCATCACAGCCCAAACCAGCAGAAATACAACCAGAGACAGTGGAAGATAAAGTTGATGAGATGGTGGAGATGGTGGAGATGGTGGAGATGGTGGAGATGGTGGAGATGGTGGAGATGGTGGAGTGGATGTCCGAGGAAGATGTGGAGGCAGCAGAGAAATCCAAAAATGAAAAAGTGTGCTTACATAAGGATGCACCCCCACAAATCTTTGACGGTACCATGGAGAATACAAAATTGTTCATCAGCTCTATAGTATTGTATATCCATGGGAGGAAGCCAGAGTTTCATAGAATTATGTTTGCTCTCTCATACATTCAGGGAGGAAAAGCACAGTTCTGGAGAAACAAGGCTAGTAATCAAATTGCTATGGGATACAAACCATTTGCAACCTTCAAGGAATTTTTGGAGACTGGAGGCACAGTTTGGAGATCCTAATCCAAAGGAAATAGCTAATGCTAAATTAAAAACCATGTGCCAAGGTTCTCTACTGGCAGACAAATTTATTTTGCAGTTCAAGGCACAAGCTTCACAGACAGATATGGGAGAAGCCACATTGGTAGAATTTTTGAAAGCAGAATTAAATCCCTCTTCATTCAAGTCTATTTATTGACTACCTTCTATGCCAGAGAGGTTGGATGAGTGGTACAATTGGGCAATGCACCTTGATCACCAATACTGACAGGAACAGGCAGAGTCGAAATTGATGTATGGAAATGATGAATTTGGAAAGTTATCAGGAGGAAAGTCCAAGAAAGGAAGGGCACCTCAGTGTTAGGGTGATACCCACTGTTCTGCTAGCTGGACTGTGCGGGCTCTCCTACAAGAAGACGGTGAGACGCATGCACATGATGGGGGGTTTGATGGATTTGATGTGATGGGTTAAAATAGATTAGTTGGCTGAAATAGGCATTTCACATTACTATTGTGGATGGAATACTTAAGAGAACTCAGAAAGCATCTGGCGCCTCTTCCACTTCACCATGCATGGTGCTTCTCCAAACATTGTCCATCTTCAGGTCCACCTTCCTGGCCAGCAGTATGTCACTTGGAATCAGAACAGTCCACAGTCTATCCAGGAAATCATCCAGCATGCTGCACAGTGGGACACCACCCTCACTGCCTTTGTCAAGGCCAATCAGGAGTATCCAGAGCTTGCACAGGTCATTCTTTACCAGGACTTTCCCTCCAAATTTGTGTGGGATCAAAGGGCTCACAAGTGGAAGCCCAGGCAGAGGGGATTCGCCATTGGAAGGATGTTCTATGCTCCACCCAGTGCCAGTGAATGCTTTTACCTCAGGCTGCTTCTCACTGCTGTGGAATGTGCTACATCATACGAAGATCTTCGCACTTTTCAGGGCATCATCGCACCCTCATTCAGAGAGGCCTGGCTCACCCGTGGCCTTTTGGAGAATGACCAAGAGTGGCAGCAGTGTCTCGAGGAAGCAAAGTCCATGGCAACTGGTCATCAGCTTTGCAATCTTTTTGTCACCATCCTTCATAACTGTGCTCCCTCTGATCCTGTCCACCTCTGGAATACATATTGGCCTCACATTTGCAATGACTTGAGATATCAGCTCCAGCACACCAACATTCATATCAACCCCACTGATGATGATGTCCATGATTATGGCCTTTATCTTATCAATCAGCTTCTCATGGTCTCTGGGAAATCTCTCGAGAAGGATTGGCCATACATGCCTCAGATCACTCAGAATTGGGATGCCAATATTTAAAACCAGTTGATCGCAGAGCAGTGCAGATATGATGTTGTGGAGCAGGCTGAGTTGGCTGCACACAATCTGGACACTTTCAATCAGGATCAGAGGGTGGTCTTTGATGAGATCATGCATGCAGCGAACAACAAGACTGGCCAGACATTTTTCCTCCATGGTCCAGGTGGCACTGGAAAAACCTATGTTTACAACTCCCTCTTTCATCACCTTTGCTCTCAAGGCAAGATCGTCCTCTGTGCTGCATCGTCTGGAATAGCTGCTCTTTTGCTCAAAGGCGGTCGTACTTCCCATTCCTGCTTTCAGATCCCAATCATCATAAATGAGTCATCCACCTGCACCATTTCCAGAGGTTCAACATGGGCACAGCTCTTGCAGCAGACTGACTTGATCATTTGGGACAAGGCACTTATGCAGCATCGTCATCTCCATGAAGCTGTCAACTGCACTCTGAAAGACATTCTCCAATGTGACAAACCCTTTGGTGGTGTGCCTGTGGTCTTTGGGGTGACTTTCATCAGATCCTGCCTGTCATTGAGAAGGGTTCTTGACCTCAAATCATTGGTGCTTCTTTGCAATGCTCTGTTCTCTGGCAACACATCAAAATCCTTCATCTCAAAATCAACATGCATTTGAACACAGACAATCTTCAGGAGCACAACTTTGCAAAGTGGCAGTTGGAGGTTGGAAAGGGTGGTTATACAGATGAAGGTGGCACTATCAATCTTCCTGATCATCTCAAATGTCCTCAGAACACCATCTCTTCCCTCATCAACACCATCTGTTCTGGCATCTATGATCAGGCTCAGCATTCAGATCAATACTTTTCAGAGTGGGTCATCCTGGCGAGCCAGAACGATGATGTCGATGATTTGAACCATCACATTCTTCACAATTTTCCTGGACAGGAGCATGTCCTTCACAGTGCTGACTCGATTGCAAATGATGAGAATGGTGAACTTCTATATCCCCAAGAATATTTGAACTCTATCAACTGCTCAGGTCTACCTTTGGCACCTTTTGCACTCAAGGTTGGTGTCCCTGTGATGATACTTTGCAATCTCAATATCGCTGGAGGGGTCTGCAATGGAAGTCGGGGGATATTGACATGGATCAGAAATAGAGTTTTGGAGATTCGATTGATCACTGGAGATAATGCAGGAGAGACTGTTTTCATTCCACAAATGCAACTTCAGCCCATTGAAGGTCAACTCCCCTTCACACTCTCTTGACCGCAGTTTGCTGTTTGTCTTTGCTTTTCAATGTCGATCAACAAGTCACAAGAGCAGTCAGTAAAGCATGTGGGTTTGGATTTCAGGAGTCCTGTCTTCACACATGGGCAGTTCTATGTGGCAATATCATGGGTCAAGTCAGTGCACAATATCAAGGCAATATGGCCAAGCTCAGAGGAAAGTGCAAAGACAAAAAATATTGTATATGATGAAGTGTTATTAGATTAAAATATATATTGTACATATGTAACTACTACTCATAGAAAATCAGATTAAAATATATATTGTACATATGTAACCACTACTCACAGAAAATGTTATTACATTAAAATCTATATTGCAAAAATCAATAAACACAGTGAACAACGTGTGCTGGAGGCACATTTAAAAACCTTGTCAATAATAAAGCGAGATCGGTCATGTGAAGGGGTCATGTGAATGATGACCAACTCTGAAGGGGTGGGAGAAAGATGACCAACTCCAAAGGGGCTGGGAGAAATTGAGAGGTGTGAGAAATGATGACAAATATAACTCAAAGGTGGGAACTTTTTTCTCAGCTAATTTTTTCCACCTCGATTTTTTTTTCTGGGTCTGGGCTCATTTTCTACATACAATAATGTCTGCATAGCATGTAAGGAGCTGTATTGCAGTGTTTGCTGAATAAAATTTGATGAAGTAGCTCAACCATCATTCTTTTGCTATGCTGGGAAAGCTGACTAAGCAAACCTCGTGGGCTGAACAAAATGCAAAAACCTGATCATGACCTCGGCACATGACCCAAATAAAATGATTTAGACACATCACTGTATTAGTCAGTAACAAGTTGGATCAATAAAATATGGTTACAATTTATAAATGAGGTTATTACAAAGTCAGGTCAGTATTGAATGAACTTACGAGCTTATGACCCATGCCTTTGTCATGGCATTCGCTCGCTTTGCTCGCTCAGCCTGACACTGGCATGGGCCAGCTCACATATATGTAACACAATGCTTAATCCCACTACAGTTACTCAACTCTTCAGTTGCCTTTGGACCTTCAGCCCAAAGTCAACGTTTGGGGGTTTGTGGTCACACAACTCTTTATTTGACTTTTAGATACAGTAGTACTCAACTCTTCAGTTGCCATTGGACCTTTGGCCCAAAGTCAATGTTTGGGGGTTTGTGGTCACACAACTCTTTCCTTGACTTTTAGATACAGTAGTACACAACTCTTCAGTTGACTTGGGACCCTTGGCCCCAAGTCAACGTGGGGGGGTTGTGGTGTTTATCCCCTTCCCCAATGGCCCCTTCCCCATCCCCATCTCTCCCTTTCCCTTCCCCATACCCATACCCATACCCATACCCATACCCATACCCATACCCATACCCATACCCATACCCATACCCATACCCATACCCATACCCATACCCACCTCCATCACCACCTCTCTCTTCCTCATCTCCCCCTCCCCCATCTCCCCCATCTCCATCTCCATCTCCCCCTTCCCCTTCCCATACCCATACCCATACCTATCCCACCCCCTCATCCCCACTTCTCTCTTCCTCATCTCCCCCTCCCCCTTCCTCATCTACCCCATCTCCTCCATCTCTATCCCCATCTCCCCCTTCTCCATCTCCCCCTTCCCCATCTCCATCTCCTCCTTCTCCACCTCCCCCTTCCTCTTCCCCATCCTCCTCTCACTTTCCCATGTCCCCCTCCCCCCTCTACACCTTCTCATACCCCCTCCCCACCCCTCATACCTCTCCTCCATCCCCCTCTTGCCCACCCCCTCACACCCCCTCACACCCTCCCCACCCCTCACACACCCCTCACACTCCTCTGCACACTCAGCCCACTTGCGAAGTTTCAAACTCCACTTCAAACTCAGCTGCAGCTCACCTCTACATATGCTACGACCACATTTTGAAGCCCAGCTATATTAGTCAGAGCTGACAAATTTTAGTCAGCTCTGACTAATGCCATCATTTCTGACCAATTTTGCACAGCTCTGACCAATTTTGCACAGCTCTGACCAAGCCTGACAAATTTTAGATAATCCCATCAACCATCACTCCCATCATTCCCACAAAACGGTCGTACCATATGTTGTGCGCGTCGTCCCATCAATCATCGCCGATCAATCACCGATCTGAGCCGAAAAACTCCCCCATTTAGCTCGCCATCACTCCCACAAAACGGTCGTAACATATGTAGTAGATTTGTGAAGTAAAGTCAACAAAATTGAGTTTGTTACAAAGTACAATCTGAAAAAAATAATGATTACAATTGAGTTCATTATGAAGGAAAGGCTATGAAAATTACTATCAATACAAAGTCTGGAAATGAGTCCAAGGAAATAAAAATTACTTGAATACAATAAGTTTGAAAATTGAGTTCATTACAAAGTAAAGTCAGTAAAATAACAGTTACAAATGAGTTCATTATGAAGTAAAGTCTACGAAAATTGGTCTAGAAATGAGTGAAGTTTAAAAATGAGTCAGTAAAAGATAAGTCAGTAATATATATATATCTTTGAAATAAGGCATCAATAAAATTGAATTACAGTTATTATTATGAAGTCAAGTCAATAAAAATTAGTTCAATACAAAGTCATTATGCAGACTTACTAACAAGTTATAAATTGAGTTCATTATAATGTAAAGTCAATTAATATTACTTTAATATTGACAAAGAAGTTGGAGATTTTTTACAAAATTTAAAGAGAGGAGAGGGAGGAGTGAAGGGATGAGGGGGAGGGAGTGAAGGGGGAAATGGGAAATGAGAGGGAAAGTGGTGAGTGGGTGCGGATAAGAGAGTGGGAGAAGGTGAGAGGGGGGGTGAGAGGGGGGGGTGAGGAAGAAGGGGGAGAGAGATGAGAGAGAGGAGGGGGGGAGAATGGAGGGTGCATAAGGGGGTGAGGGGGGAGGGGAGGGGGGAGAGAGGAGGAGAGGAAGGGGATGGGGGAGAGGGGGATGGGGGAGATGGGGGAGGGGATGGGGTAGGTGGGCATGGGATGGGGATGGGGTAGGTGGGCATGGGATGGGGATGGGGTAGGTAGGCATGGGATGGGGATGGGGTAGGTAGGCATGGGATGGGGATGGGGTAGGTAGGCATGGGATGGGGATGGGGTAGGTAGGCATGGGATGGGGATGGAGTAGCTGGGCATGGGCATGGGGAAGGGGAAGGGGATGGAGATGGAGATGGGGTAGGTGGGGATGGGGATGGGGATGGGGAAGGGGATAAACACCACAACCCCCCATGTTGACTTGGGGCCAATGGTCCCAAGTCAACTGAAGAGTTGCATACCATCTAAAAGTCAAATAAAAAGTTGTGCATCCATGAATAAAATGCAGCGAGCTGTTCATTAGAAAATGAACCACCACTTACACATTCACAGACTAAGTCAAAAAATGCAATGAGATGTTGATAAAATTAATGAACACAGTGAACCACATGTGCCAAAGGCACATTTAAAAACCTTGTCAATAATAAGGTGAGATTGGTCACGTGAAGTGGTCATGAGAATGATGACAAACTCTGAAGGGGTGGGAGATCCATGACTAACCCTCTACTGTGAGAAAAGGATGACAATCTTAGGGATAGGACCCTTTCTGACTGTTTACCCATCAAGGTGACATCATCCTGCAGCTTGATCCACCTATCTCTGCCTTTTTGCTATTTTTAGCTTACTATTTGATTTTTGGCTCTATCACATATACTGGGCATTGACAGATAGGCCCTTAAAGTTTTCTCTTTGGATTCCCCTCTGTTAGGTGCACCTGAAGTGTCTGTATTATGTAGGATAATATTAACTTTGGATTTCCCTCTGTTAGCTCACTCCTAAGTGAGGCTTTGAGGTTGCCCTTACAAGGTACACCTAACAGAGGGGAATCAAAAGAGAAAACTCCAAGGACATATTTGTCAATGCCCAGTATATGTGACAGACCCAAAAATCAAATAGTAGTCTAAAAATAGAAAGAGGCAGAGAATAGGCTGATCAAAGTGATGGAGTGGTGTCACATCAGTGGGTAGGGATATGAAAGGGGCTCCACCTCTGAAAATAAAACTGTCAACAAGTACAAATAAGGAGAAAGCAGAAGATAAATCATAAAATAGAGACAAAATCATAGAAAATCATAGAAAATGCAGAATAGAGTAGAATAAAATGTAGAAAAATATGGGTTGAATTCAGAAAATTGTGAAGACCCTTGGGCCACCTTTTAGTCACATTACATCACCCCCCTTCTATGATGCATTGCCCTGATGCATTCAAAACTGCATCTTGCCAAAGTTCAATGCTTGAATGCACCAAGATGCAGAAGTGTGCTGTTGATAAAACTCCTTGACCAACTGGGGTGCATTTACATATGACTCCTTGACCCACAAGTTCTCCTCATATCCACAACCCTTCCAATGCACCAAGTACTTGAGCTTCCCCTGACATAATGTTAATCAACTGTCCAGGATTGATTTATCCTTGTACTGCAGTTCTCCTTTGACCACCATAGGTCAGGGGGGGAGGGCATGAGTGACATCCCAGGAACAGATCTGTAGGGGCTGGGAGAAGTTTCACAATCTGGAAGACAGGATGCAGTCTGGACATGGATGGTAGAAGGTGTAGGCAATAGACTTGTGACCCAACACATCTGATGATGGAGAAGGGTCTGAGAGAGCAATGGGTGAGCTTCTTGGATGGTCAAGTAGTGGAGATGTCACTGGTCAAGATAAACATAATCACCAACCTTGTATGTGGGTGTGGGTGAGTGGTGGTGGTTGTAGAAGCATGCCACGTTGTCCTTCACTTTAGCCAAAGCTGCTTATGCATTCTTCAAGGTGTCTTTTACCTGCTCTGTGAACTCATTCACTGTCTCCAAGCATACTCATTGACTGTCCCCCAGCATACTCCTTGACTGTTTCCAAGCATGATGGTTCTTGACAAGATTTTAAGCCCATGTGTAGGTGTCAGCCTGTGTCTAAAAGAAAGGGAGCCTGTTGGGTGGAGGCATGGACATGATTTTTGTACCCAAATTTGGCCATTGAAAGAAAATCCCTCCAGTCATCCTGGTGCTCATTGACAAAGATGTGAACATACCATTCCAGTTCTTGGTTGACATGTTCTGTCTGTCCATCAGTCTGTGGGTGGTAGGTGGTCAAGACCAGAAGTTTGTGTTGAGCTCTGAGGACTCAAAGGAGTGATAATAAACTTATATTGATAAATTATTTACAATGAATATTTATACAAACTTTGATGTGCTGATCATTAATCAAACATGGTGATCTCAACAGAGTTATTAATATATATTACTATCTAAACCAGCATTGGCATTGGTGTCACATAATACAACCGTTTGATCTGCAGTAGATAGTACAGCTCATAGGTGAACTCTGCAACAAACTGAGGCCCCCAATCACAGAGGAATGAGTTTGATAGTCTGTGAAGCTTCCACACATGGTGTAGGTAGAGTCAAGCAGCTCCCAGTACAGTGACAGTCATGTGAGTGAGGATGAAATGAGCTCACTTTCCAGCAGAATCAACTGTGCACATTACTGCATCACACAAGAACTCCACCACAAAGTCCACACTGACAACATCCCAATGGTTTTCCAGAATAGGAAGGGGATGTCACTCACCAATGGGCTTGCATCATGGAACCTTGGTGCATAAGCAGAGGTTGCAGGTGCAGCAATACTGACCAATGAGTTATGACATCTGAGGCCACCAGTAGTTCTGTGGTATGAGTTCCAATGTCTTCCAGTGGCTTGGGTGGCTGGCAATGAGTGAATCTGATGTTGAGATATGATTTGTCATCAAGGCTAAAGGTCATTGGAATATATGTAGATGTAGTCATAGAAGTACAACAAGTCATCCTTTTCTGTCCACTCTGCAGCACAAAGCAAAAGAATCCTTTCTCAGTTTTTTCACAGCTAGGGCAACAGTAGCATCATGTAAACTACTATGGTTTGCATGATGAATGTCACATAGGATGTTGTGCTCCTTGCTCTCTGGGGCAACACCTTCCAATGTCTGAACCATGAACAGGTCTGGTTGCAACAATACAATTGTAAGCCTGACCACACAGACTTCTGATAACACATGACACACTACCATATTACAGCTGTGCACTCGCCTGCAGTTGCTTAGTCATTATGTGACTAATCACCTGTGGTCACTTAGTAATCATGTGACTATACTCATTTAACCAACACATGACTAATGCTCTCATCACCTGCCTGTGGTTACCTGGGGTCACTTAGTCATCACATGACTAACTTTACATCACCTTCCTGTGATTGCTTAGTCAGCACATGACTTATATTCATACACCATCAGCACTGCACACACACTGACACAACATACATTGGTGATGTCACCAGTGTAGATTACTGATACAGCATCTTCCTATTATGCAACTACACTTGATGCAGCCTTCTTAAATCACACACTACACTTGATATGGCCTTTTACATACTTACACAGTCAATTTTTCACACACATATTTGTTTGACCTTCTTTTTAATTCTACCTTTGTTCCCACTTCTGTGCAATAAAGGTATAGTAACATATTTTATTTCTTTACCTGTAGTAGCTTACAGGTTCCCACTTCTGTGCAATGAAGATAACTTGATCCTGTCTTTCGTGTCCACCTGTCCACCTTAGGTAGGCCACCAACCATGGCAGCCTTCCAACAATGCCTTGATTGTCATTACTCCCATCTCCATGATCCAAATGATGAGAGAGGGTTCTGGTCTTCCCCATGGTGACCTGGATGGTGATGCAAAGAGAAATTGAACCTGAGAAGATACAAGGACCAACAAGCTTCATGACAGTTCAATTTCTTGGCTGCTATGAAGTACTCAATATTCATGTGGCACATCCAAATCTCAATCTTGTGTTGTGCATCTTCAAGAAAATGTTGCCACTCCTCAAGCACATGTATCATTGCCAACATCTCCATGTAGTATTTGAAAGTCTGGTCTGGTCTATTTTTTGCCCCTGAGCTGCAGACTAGACCAGTTCATATATCTCAAAATTTACATGCAACCACAGACTGGACCAGTATAAACCAGTCTGTCACAGTTGCCTAACAGTTGCTGGACCAGTCACCACCAGTACACAACTAGACTGGTCCTGATCCATCCTGGACAAGTCAGGACCATGTATCTAATACAAATAATACGAACTATAAACTAAACTAAGCTAGAAAAGATACCCCTCACAGGCAGGGGCCTCCAACCAAGTAGATTTGTAGTAGATGAAATAAAAATGTAAGATAAATGTCCCTTCTTCACAAGATATGTGAGAGGGGGGTGACATTGTATGGTAAACCTGTGAGAGTGCAAGGGGGATGGCTTCGTCATCCATCATCGTCTGTCATTGTGCTGTCCATCATTGTTACCTGTCATCCATCACCTGCTGTCCATCATCATCATCCCCAGCAAAATATAGCTGTTAGCACCTGTGATCCCCCCTGCGAGCAGTGGCTTCCAGAGGTGGAGATGGGTGCTGGGTTGCTGTTCCTTTTTTTGACTGGTTGGGGCTGTGAGCAGTGACATGGTGGGTTTACAAGGTAGGGGGGTGCTTACCTGTGCATGCCCCACTGTATGGGCCTTCTGACAAGTTTAAACCTACAGATGATAGGGTTATAAAGAATGATGTGACAATGAAAATAAAGTTACTTTTATGTTTTGAAGCCTCTCCAATGTGGGGTTGTCCATTGAACACATATAATGTTCATGACATAGCAGATTCATTATGGTTGAAGAGGCATGGGGGCAGTTGAGGTGGGCATTTATGGGTCACATTGAGGGTGGTGGTGGTTGCATTGGCAGAGGTGGGGGTGTCATGTTGGTAGATTGCTGCTATGTCATCATTGAGGATAACACCAATGATCCACCCTGTGAGCAGTGGCTCACAAGGCTGGACATTGGTGCAATGTCATTCATCTTTGTCATCTCTGTTCATTGGCCAGCCTGGTCATCCATTGTCACTAAAGATCCACCCCATGAGCAGGGGCTTGTGAGGCTAAGGTTGGGTCATTGTTAAGTCAAAACCTATGAAAGAGGCAAACAAAAACATTAGTAGTAAAGAGAAAAATGAAAAAAAGAATGAAAGACTTAATTATTATGTGTTGGAGAGGGCTCTAACATGGGTATCAGTTGTCAAACACATGAAACACACAGGCATAGCATGTTTGCAGCCACAGTGTTGCCACTTGGAGACATTGAAGGGGTGCGGGGGTCATTGATGTGGTGAGGGAAGGGAGTGGGTTGTTGTTGTTGTCATGGAAGTTGATGAGTGATGGATTACATGTGATTGATTGATCATGTACCTTAGCAACAAATCAGAAGACTGGTTGTGGTCGGTTGCAGTCAGTTTTTGAGTGGTCATTAATTGTGGCAGACCGGCAACTGGGTAATCATTAGATCTTGGGCAACCACAACCAAAAGTCTGGTTGCCATCAATCCAGTTCAGTTGGGTTCATGGTCTTTTTTCAGTCCTATGCACCAGACTTGCAAACACTATCTCCATGTCATGGATCTCATAATTACACTCCACAGCACTGAGCCTTTTGAGTAGGACACAACTGGATGCTGCTTATGGTCCTCCAGAGACTTCTGAGACAACACAGTGCTGATTGCAAAGTCAGAACTATTTACTTCTACATGAAAGTAATGTGAGTCATCAGCAAAAGTAAGGATGGTAGTGGAAGTGACCATCTCTTTAAGCTTCTAAAATGCCTCCTGTTGTGCATTGCCCCATCTCCATGCATCCTTGCCAGTAAGATTGAACAATGGTCATGCATGATGTGAGAAGTCTTTGATGAAGCACTGATGGAAGTTGATGAAGCCCCAAACAGACTGCACCTCCTTCTTGTTCATGGGCATGGGCCAACCCATAATACCAGCAACTGTCAAGAACTGAGACTGGGGGGACTTGAAGATTTGGAGGCCAAAGGAGATCATTGGAATCCAGTGGATTTGATGGATGGAATAGCAGGTTGAGAGTGGATCTGGGATTTGGGAATGGAAAGGACTTGGCTTCAACTTGTAAGAAGTTGTGCCCTTCACCTCATCCAGTGTCCTACTTTCAAAGCAAGGGTTTCCAAAAGATTAGTGGGTAAGACCAATCAAGTAGAAGATACTTAGAGTAGAGTCTGGGTCTGAGCTGGAAACTCTGAGGATGATTAAAAATTAAGAGTTGAAGACATCTTAACTCTTTGGAGGGTTCAAAGGTTCAAGATGAAAGGGAGACAAAGAATTTGGATTGAGATTAAGGAGGGAACAGGGGTTCTATGTTGCTATGTTGGTCAATATATGAACTGGAGAGTACAAATAAAGCTATGGGTGCTTAAATAATGGAAGCCAGAAGAATAGCAGAGAGAAATATAGAAGTAATGGATCTTGGTAAATGTGCATGACTATTATTGGTCAGACTATATTAAAAATGAAATGAGTTAGCAAATGATTACTAATGCACATGAGAATTTGTCTGGTGACTTGGGAGCACAGCAGCTGGGAGTAACCACAGAAAACATTAGACAAAGACTGGGTTCTGGGTGAGCAAGAATTGAGACTTGACAGTATTTCCATACTTCCCATTGGTGCTGAGCCTACAAGGCATGTGAGGGCTCAGATCTAAATTTGAAAATGTTGAACATCAAAAGAAAATGTTTTTCAGGAACTCCTCTCATCTGCAACCACCACCATGTCTACAACCCAACTACAGTTTCTGAGAAGCTGGCTGCTCTCAAAGCCCAGTGGGAGAAGATGGAGTGAAAGGAGCAGTGCATTGGGGAGGAGGCCCAGAGACAGGAGAAGGACTGAGAACATTGCAGAGGCAGAGGAGGCCATAAGGAAGGGAGTGTAAGAAGCAGGTGGCCACCAAGCAGGCAGAAAAGAAGTGGAAGGTGGTGGAAGCCATGGAGGGTGAGGCATAGGGCAGCAAATTCCCAAAGAAGAAAGTATAGGCAAAGGCACCAGTGGATTCTATGGAATCCAAAAGGCTGTGGTGGGTGCAGGCCACTCTGCCATGTAAAAGGTAGGTCCTACCATCTTGAAGTAGACTAGGCTAACCTGTCATAGATGCAACAACCAAAGATTGTCTTGTTTTTCTTTAGTTATCTTATCTTGCTTTCTATGTAAGTATTGGTATATATGTAGGATATTATATATACTATAAAAGACTGGTTGCAACCAATTTTGACCAGTTTTATGATGGTTTTCAAAATATTTCTGAAGTGAGGCAACTGACAACTGAACTGACCTCAAAAGAGGGCAACTGCAACCGATGGTCTGGTTGCATACAGTTGTGTTTGGTTGGGTTGCAGTCATATTTTTGGTCCACCCAACTGGACCTTTAAACACTATTTCAGACCAATTTGGAGGTAGTGAATGGCAGGGGTATGCAAAACCCTGAGGGTATTTGTCAAGGGTAGGTGTGGGTAGGGGTGAGGGTACAGAATTTTATACCCTCAGCCAACCCTTACCCTTGAGAGGGGTCTAAGGGTAGGTAGAATTTCTGGATGGGGGGCATATAATAAAGATAGTTTGCATTTAGACTTATGCAGAGGTTATGCTAAATACATTCCATTTACCATAGATTAATGTTTTGATGTTATATGGTTTACAAAACTGTGCCTCGCCACTGCCAACTGAAAATGTGTTACTGCTATGATCCCAACATGCCCTTGCTGACAATCAACAATTCTAATATCTGTTCCCTGCCATGTTCCCCCATCTCTGTCAAATTCTGTCCACTGTCTGTCTGTGGCTTGTAGCTGCACATGCAAGTGTTGCTGCTATTGGATTTCTGTTCCTAGGATTGGCCATTTCCTAGTGCCAGTCTGGTTTATAACAGTTACTACACAGCACTCTTACACCACCAACTTAAGAAAGTGGCCAGAAGTCTTTTTTTTTGAAACAATTCATAGTAAAAGTGATTTGAGTTATCTTGTGACAATACCCTGGTGCACTACCCTGGTGATATTGTGTACCCTCCATACCCCTCCATACCCTTACACATACCCCTCAAAACCCTGACCCTTTCAAGGGGTAAAGGGTTTTGGAGGGTAGGGGTAATAAGGGTAGCCTCAGAATATCCCAGGGTTACCCCTGCCATTCTCTATTTGGGGGATGCCATGTTGATCAAATATTTGAAGGCAAGACTACATCCATCCTTATTCAAGTCAATATATTGACTACCAGTTATGCCTACTACATTGGACCAGTGGTATGATTGGGCATTCAGACTTGATTGGCAGTACTGAAAGGAGCAAGCAGAGTCAAAATCATTGCACCTGAATTCTATGCACAGAGGTTCTAAATTTGGAAAGTCATTGGGAAGAAGTTCTAAAAAAGGAAATTACTATGTGCCAGCAGTGAAGGCACAATCACTGGCCATGGTAGTCTTCTGAGTCCATCAAATGTTAGTCAGCACACATCAGATGCAATGGATGTTGATTGAGCAGGAAGACATCCTCTAATGAAGTGTTTCAGTTGTGGAAAGTTGGGTCATACAGCTAGGAATTGTAAAGCAAAAAGGGAGATTTAAGAAGTAGGAAAGGAAAAGGAAGAAGAACAAAATCTTCCCAAGCAGTCCCAATAAAGGTTTCTGCATTGAAGGCTCACAATAAACACAATGTACTTGTATCTGTCAAGACCTGAGTCTCCCAATCAGATTACAAATAATTCCTGACATTTTCTGATATCTTTCCTGACATTTTCTGATATTTTCCCCAATATTTTCTGCCAGTAATTCTGGCTGCCATTCTCCCAAGTCACCAGACAATTTTTCATGTGCCTTAGTAATCATTTTCTATTCCTAATACAGTCTTACCAAGAATAGTCATGGACACATATGAAGCCTGTTAGTAAACTTCTGCATTTTCCATTATCCTCCTGGCCTTCAATATTTAAGTGCCCATAGTTTAGTTTGTACCTCAGTTTAAAAATCAACAAAGAATATCCAACAAAATCTCAACTTAGTGTGTGACAAAGCTTAATCATCAAAGTCTTAATCTATAAACTCTCCAACCTAGTTCCAACAAACCTACTTCTCAATCTATCTTGAACCTCTGCTTAATCCTGTCCTCATCCTCCTCTGGATATCCTCTGGAAACCTAAACTTCTTCTGCTAACCTTTGTCTTAAAGTAGGATACCTGATGAGGAGAAGGATCAACTTTCACAAGTTGAAGCCAAGTGCTCTCTGGCCCCTTTCACTGGGCATTCTCCAGCCTGGTGGATTCTGTCTCAGAACTCCCCTAGAATCCCTCGAACCCTTTGACCACTGATGACTGGGTTCAACTGGAAGTCTGGTGTTTCCTGCCTTGAGTTCCACTCTTGCCCTGCAGAGCACTTCCTAGTGTTCTGATGTTAACAGCCATCACAGTTCTGAACAGTATCAGAGGAAACCAAGGACAATAGTTCCCACCCAGTCCATTCGTTGATTGTAACATATCATGCTCTCAATTTCATTCCAAAATTGCATCATGGAAAGTTGCCAATATTGGCTAAGGTCAAGAGTTGTCCAGCCAATGCACCCAGCCACACTCAGCAAAATCTGAAATTCTTCATTTGCTCAGGACAGATAGAACATGAAGTCACAGTGAAGGTTATGATACAAACAGTGGACACATGCAAAAGTGGAGGTTGATGGGCTGTTAGATAGTGGAGCTATGGGTTTTTTTTATTAATTGCATGTTGGTTCAAAGGAATGGGGTTCCCATGTGAAAATGGAAGCACATGATCACAGTGTATAATAATGATGGTACAGAGAATAAGGGAGGAAGGATTACAGAGGAAGTAACTTTGATTGTGTCCTACCAAAATCTCAAGGAGCAAGCCATATTTCAAGTATGCAATCTTGGAAAAACTAATCTAATAATAGGACAAATGTAGTTGTATCAGCATAATGTGGAAGTTAATTGGAAAACTGGAGAAATGCTAATGACCCATTGCCCTAGAGAATGTAATGTGCTTGTGAGGAGGTTGAAGAAGGAAAAGAAGAGGAAGAGGGAGAGGACAAGTATGAGGAGGTATTCAGCTACCATGGATGAAGTTCTTGATAAGGAAATGCCTAATAGAGAACATCTGATCATGATCAAGAAGAAAAATCAGGGGGAAGTATTTTGGGCCATCCATGGAGAGTCCTGGGATTCAAATTCACCAAGAGCAGAGAAGTCAGTGGATGAAATGGTACCAAAGAGATTCCATAAATATCTAATTCAGAAGAAGGAATTGGAAAGAATGCCATTGTGGAAGCCATGAAATCATGGTATAGAGTTGAAGGAAGGATTTGTGCTGAAGAAATCCAGGGTTTATTCATTGTCCCCACAGGAGCAAGTGGAGGTAGATGATTATATGGAGGAGCAGTTAAGGGTTATATTCATCCATCAAAATCTCTGCAGACCTCACCAATAGTTTTTGTACTTAAGAAGAATATGAAGCACATGTGTACTGACTACTGCTATCTAAATGAGTGAACAGTCAAAAATGCATATCTGCTACCTTTAATTTTGGAAATCATTGACAAGGTCGAGAAAGGCAAGCAATTCATGAAACTGGATTTATGATGGGGATATAATAATGTATGCATTAAGGAAGGAGATGAGTGCAAGGCTGTGTTTGCCACATATCAAGGATCATTCAAGCCATTAGCCATGTTTTTCAGAATGACTAATAGCCTGCCTACATTTCAGAATATGATGAATCACATTCTCAAGGATGAAATGTATTTGGCATGGTAATCATATTTATCAATGACATCTTAATGTTCACACCAAGTGAAGAAGGGCACGATGAGATTGTGGAGGCAATTTTGTGGAAGTTGAAGGAGAATGTCCTATTTTTAAAAGCCAAAAAATGTATGTTTGGCACATCCAAGATTAAGTTCCTTAGGTTGATTATTGGTCATGATAAAATTGTTGAAATTAAATCTCCGACACATGCTGCATACGTGAGGCAAACCATGCAGCACACACATGTTACTGCGCTTACTGCGCATACATGTGGTAAACACATTCCTGAGTCATGTGACATCCTTACTATTATGTATATAAGGAGAACCTGTACTGTAGTAGATATACAGTGTTCTTACCTCTGCTAAACCCTAGCTCTAAGACTAACTAAACCCCAGGTAGGTTATAAGGAATGTGTCATCTCTTCCTCTGTGCAGCATATGTAGTCTGCTGGGCACGTCACGAATGCGCCTTAACTGGCTGTGAATGATGTTGACTTCATTGTCTCCAAATTGTAACCTTGCGCTCTTCGTGAGCTGCATTGTGCTCCCTGCGAGCTGCATTTAAAAACCCAGGTTGACTAGGGTTAACCACTCTGAAGGAGTGTTTTTGCCTGAGATTATGGAATGTGTTTTCTTGAATAGAGGACTGATTGAGCGCTTTTACCAGCTGCCACTATAACATCATGTCTTCAACTCTTGAAAAACTCATACAAACTTTCGATGGCTCTAACTACATTCAATGGGCCAACTCAATGAAGGCATGGCTCAGGTCTCAGGGCCTATGGCAAATAACTAGCGGGATGGAACTAAAACCACCCCTGGCGCCTCCTTTGATGGCGACAAATGCTGCACTAGTAGTGGAAGCTAATGCCAAGCTCCAGACCTGGAACAATAAAAATGACCAGGCTATTGGTAGCCTAGTGCTCTGCCTGGCCCCCTCTATTCGGCAGCATGCCAACACCAAGGACACTGCTGAGGAGGTGTGGGATCTCATCTGCACCAACTATGGTGTTGATGGCCCCTCCCAAGTCTTTGCAGACTTTAGGTCTGCAATCGCAATCAAAATTCTGGCTGTGAATCCCATGCCAGAGATTGCCAAAATGGCTGATAAATTCGAGTGCCTTACGGCTGCCAATGTCGCCATCCCCGAATTAGTACAGGCAATGATTCTACTTGCTGCGATGCCACATGAGTATAATTCTCTATCCGCCACGGTCCTTAACACGACCACTACTAGAGCCTTGACGTTTAAACATGTCAAGAACTCCATTGTCGCTGAGGCCTCACAGCGCACAGCAGTTGGAAAGCCCATCAGCCCGCCTCAGGCCACCAAGCTTTCTGCTGTCAAGCACAAAGGGGGAAACCCCAGATGGCAATCTCAGGGCAACAATGGAGATTCATCCCAAAAGCATGGATGACATGGGGACAAAAAGACTAAAGAGGAAAAGCCTAAAGAGAAACATACCCACCTTGCCTCAAATGCATTTACTACCATAAATGGTAATGGCACCATCATACCGCCGATGCCGCTCATCCAGCACATCGAGAAGCATGAACATACTCCCACAAGGGATCCTCGCTGCCGACCGCCTGCACAGGCATACACGGGCACAGCCTCTACCTCTCATTCAGTCTATACCAAATATCAGCAGGGTCGAGACACCCTCGAGCAAATGAATCTCCCGCACAGTGCAAAAAATCTGTGACCACTGGAAGAGCACCTAACAGTGCGAGAAGGTAAGAGGAGGAGGATTGAACCAGAACCAAGGATCATAGAGGTAGAAGACAATAGCGTCTCCCTTGGATCGGAACCTGCAGTTTCTGATGAGGAAGTATGGAAAGCCATCAACGAAATGCTCATTGATGAACTGCTTGAAACAGGTACATATGATGAAAGGTCAGTCCTTTTCCCTGCCACAAGCACAAGAATTAACATTCCACTGATCACAGCAAACTTTTCATGTGAAATTTTACTGCTACTAAATGTATCATGGAACAATTTACATCTTAATATATGTGTTATGTGTGCAAATGGAAATTGTAAGAAGGTGCCGACTGGATCATGGATTCAGGTACATCAAAACACTTTGCTGGTGAAATGAAAGATTTTGCTTCTTACGAACCTTTACCGAGAAAGGACTCTACCCTGGTTCAAACAGCCATGGGTACTACTCATATAGTAGGGAAAGGAGCAGTTTTCATTAGACATCAGGTAGTATGTCATGGGAAGTCAGAGATGCATAAAATGTGATTATACCCCGTCTACTACATACCCGACTGTAATGCTCAATTACTGTCAATGGGCATCTTCTTGCAAGACAGAAGTGATGTGCATGGTTCCTCCGCACACATTTCATTTTTCAAGCAAGGAAACCCAATTATGGATTGCATCCCTCTTATGAAATGTGACACTATTTATTGGGCTCAGACTCATATATTGAGCACCAAGGGAATCAATGTCGCGACAATGTACGTCGCAGACTACTTGACTTGGCATAGGCGACTTGGACACCCATCCAAAGAAGTGCTAGGGAAGATGCCTAATAGCACCATAAAATTCCCAAGGAATTTAATTATTCCTAAAGACAAAATTATATGTCCAGGGTGCACTGAAGGGAAAATGACCTCAAAATCTTTTCCCGAATCAGATTCATGTGCAGAAAGACCCTTTGAATCAATACATTCCGATCTGAAGGAACTCCCAGTACTATCGTACCATAAACATAAATACTTTATTGTATTTCTGGATGACAAAACATCACATATCTGGGTCCAATGCCTTAAAAAAAAGAAATCTGATTCTGCTGTGGCCATCAGACAATTTCGGGCAGTGGCTTCAACACAGCATGGCGTTACAATCAAGCACTGGTGTTACAGTCGAAGCTCCTAAATCAAATATAAGTCAAGGCTCGTAAGCGTCGACATTCAGTGAAGGTTCAGATCACCGAAGCTCGTAAGCGACAGCTGAGTGAGACTTGGATTGATAGCTCATTAGAAGCATATGAAAGACCAGGTCAAGCTGAGCTTGACTGGCCATAACATTGCAGTTTAAATAATGTACACGCAAGAATGTAAGCAAGGTGAGTATGTACGTCGAGAACAGTAAGACAATAAGAATGGTCGGACAATAAGACAGTAAGAACAATAGAATGGCAGGCGTAGGTATTGTTCAGAAAACAATAGCGTGGGAGCAAGTTTAGAAAGACAATAGAGACAATAAGAAAAAGAATTAGAGTCCCATCCATACCACGTTTCGTAACAACTGGCATGTTGATCCAGGAGGGGAGTTCAAAGATTGTGAGCTACAAAATGTGCTCAAGGACTTTGGCATCAAAATAGAGATGTCTGCACCCCATGTTCACCAACAGAATGGGCACACAGAGCGTGCCATAAGGACAATAATGGAAAAGTCACAAACCCTGCGATTTACCACATGTCTACCACAATCATGGTGGGAATTTTGCATTGAACATGCAACACACCTATACAACTGAACCCTGATAAGGCACCTGAAATGGCTGACACCGGTTGAGGACCTGACAAAGGTCTGCCCAGATCTAAAGAATCTGAAGGTTTTCGGTTGTGGTGCTTACGTCTACCTACCCAAGGAGAAGCATCCAAACACATTGGCTCCTCGATCGGAGTTGATGACATACCTTGGATTAGAAGATGGCATTAAAGCATACCGTTTCATGCGACCTAGTGGTGCAATATTCATTGGTGCTACAGCACTATTTGATGAAACATTGTTCCCATGCTGTCCCGGAGCTAAAACTCCTGCCAATATGGACCTTGGTGATTTTCCACCTCCAGAACCAGAAGATGATGACCACTCATCTGGAATGGATGGCAATGATTCTATACTGCCACAAGATCCACCCCTTCCTCCATCATCAGAAAATGATGATGATGATGTACCAAGTGAGCAAAAGGCACATGACGATGTGACAGATGCTCCTCCTCCGCTGCCTCCAGTAACCACTGAGGACTTTCATCCAAGACGTGATGATCAACAGGAATGGCAGCAATTGCCCTGTTGATCAGGCAGGCAGAGGAACATCCCAAACCGTCCTGGCAATACCTACAGAGAGAAGCGACTCCCCTCTGACATAGAGAGAGACATTGCACGTGATCGATATTGGAAGAGATATGTAGGTCAAGATTCGGATCATAACCGAACACAACCACAATCTCAACAGAAAGAACCGGTTGCTGGACCGAGTTCGGCACCCCATAAGAGTGTGCCCAATTCCAATGATCAAGAACATGATCACCCAATGGGGGAACTGAACGAAGCAGGTTATATTAAAAAGATAACCAAGGAAGGAGGAGATAAGCTTATTCACTGGCTGTTGTCAAAAGCAGTCAAACCATCGAGCAAAATAAGCCAAGTTCCAAACCAATTTCACGATATTGCGCGCCTACCTCGGCAGCAGCAACGTGAGTGGAAACAAGCTTGTCATGAAGAATTAGAGGCTCTTTATAAGTGACAAGTCTATGACATCATCGATTTTCCACATGATTGAAAAATGATCAAAAATAGATGGGTTTTCTCCATAAAATCAGATGGAAGAAAACAAGCCAGACTCATGGCCAAAGGCTTTTCACAAGTCGAAGGTGTTGACTTTGATGAGATTTTCTCACCAGTAGTCCGCTACGAGACCGTACGCCTCATGTTTGCACTTGCATCTCTAGAGGGCATGTATATGACTGGCCTAGATGTAAAAACTGCATTTTTATACAGCAAACTAGATGAGGAGATCCATATGGATCAACCCGAGGGTTTCAGACTTGAGGGAAAAGAGCGCAAAGTAATGCGCTTACACCAAGCATTGTATGGCCTTAAACAAGCCTCACTTGCATGGTTGAAAGAGCTAGAGGCATTTATGCACACCATTGGGTTTGTGCACACCAGCTCCGATGCTGGCATTTTCATACACAAGGATCCTAAGACAGGCAGCATTGTTATTGCACTCGTCTATGTTGATGATGGCTTGTTCATGGGGAAGAACAAGAAACTTGTGGATGAAAAGAAAAATGCTTGTATAAAGCATTGGGAGTGCCGTAGTACTGAAAAAGTCACAGAATTCTTAGGCATGCATGTCACCCAGACTGCAAGCAAAGTCAAACTTGATCAAACTGAATATCTTGCCAAAGTGCTTGAGACATTCGAGATGACAAATGCCAAAGCAACCCCCACTCCACTCCCGACTGGTTACAGACCATCGGAAAACACAGCAATGCCCAACATGGCACTTAGATCAAAATATCAGTCTAAATCAGATCTTTATTGTATCTGATGCTTGGAATGCGACCTGACATCGCTTATGCAGTAATCAAGATGTTGCAATTCTCGGCTAATCCTAGCCAAGAACATCTATAGACAAAGTGATGTACATCATGTGCTATCTGGTGGGAACCCAGAAATATAACATTGTCTACGATGGTGAGAAGTCCGAGGGGCTACAGGCCTTCACAGATTCTGATTGGGCAGCAGACACTGTCAAACACTGATCTACAATGGGTTACTTTGCTACTCTAGCGAGTGGCATTGTGTGCTGGCAGTCCCGTTTACAAAAAACTGTAGCACTATCATCCACAGAAGCTGAATATATGGCTCTCTCTGACACTTGTCGACAGATAGTGTGGATAGAGTCCTTATTCCAGGAACTTGGATATGTACTAAGCACGTACCAATCTGCGCTGATAATCAGGGATCCATCTTTATCGGATCAAATCCAGTGCAGGAAAGAAGGACCAAACATATAGACATTCGCTACCACTATACCCGTAAATGCATAGAAAATGACAAAGTCACGGTCATTTTCATTCCTGGAAGTGATAATCCAGCTGACATGTTCACAAAGAACCTTGGCGCTGTCTTATTCAGGAAATTTAGAGACTCTCTCAGAATTACTTTTGAGATTCAAACTTAGCTGCTTAGAGCGCTGTACAGTTTGAGGGGGGGTGTTGAAATTAAATCTCTGACACATGCTGCATACGTGAGGCAAACCATGCAGCACACACATGTTACTGCGCTTACTGCGCATACATGTGGTAAACACATTCCTGAGTCATGTGACATCCTTACTATTATGTATATAAGGAGAACCTGTACCATAGTAGATATACAGTGTTCTTACCTCTGCTAAACCCTAGCTCTAAGACTAACTAAACCCCAGGTAGGTTATAAGGAATGTGTCGTCTCTTCCTCTGTGCAGCGTATGTAGTCTGCTCCAACAAAAATTAAAATGGATCCCATGAAAGTGGAAGTAATTACCTCATGGCCAGTTCCTGGGAAGGTAAAAGATGTTCAGGCATTCTTAGGGTTGGTAAACTTCTACTGCTAAGTTGTGCATAGTTTTTCAAAGATAGCTGCACCCTTACACAATCTTACATGTAAAGGAGTAGTGTGGAGATGGGGAGGTTTACAACAGAATGCATTAGAGAAGTTGAAGAGGAAATTTATGGAAAATCCAATATTAGTACCTATAGATTTTGTCAAGACCTGTCTTACCCAATTGGATTCCCAATAATTCCTGATTCTTTTCCAACTCTTTTCTGACATTGTCCATCAGCATCCCAGCTGCAGCATATTTTAGTCATCAGACAAGTCATCACATGCTTTAGTAATCACTTGCTTACTCACATTATTCCTAATACAGTCTTACCAATTCTGGTCATGGACACTTACCAAGACCCATTAGTAAACTTCCACATTATTCTTCCAGCCTTCATCATTTAAGCACCTGTAGCTTAGCCTTAGTCTCCAGTTTGCAAATTACTTGTGCATTACATTGTCTATTGCTTTGTATCCTGCCTTTGTATCATCCTTTGCCTAATTTCAACCCTTTAATTATCCTCAACTTATTCCTGAACTAAACCTTTAATCTTTTGACTCCTCTTGACTTTAATCACTTCATAACCTCTGCTTCACTCTACCTTTGCCCTCCATCCAGAAACCCACTGGACATCCACATACTTCCCACCTGAAATTGGACAACTGATGAGGAGAAGGGCACAACTTGTTATAAGTTGAAACTAAGTCCTCTTTGGCCCCTTTTTACCTGACATGCTACAGCCTGGTGGATTCTGCCCGGAACCCCTGAACACCTCCAACCACCTCTGACTGGGTCCGACTGGAAGTCCAGTGTATTCCTGACCATGTTCCAATCTTGGTAGTAGCAATCTTAAACTTTGACAGTATTTGCAAACTCACACTTCTCTCATCAACTCTTATTATTCTGAACCTTATTCTATGTCCCACACAGAATCACAAAACAAGAAACTCCCATAATGCAGACACTCTTCCAGGCTTATGAGCTGTATGACAATTAGTACTCCCAGCCCCTAGACCCACTTCTACTTTTGGTGCCTCAGTCTGACCATCAAACATACTTTGATGAGTCAGCTCCAGTGCACCATCCATTAGCACCAATGTCATGTCTACACACTTGCCTTTGGAACCCCCTCAGATTCTGACTCCTCTCGACTATGTGGGGGATGACAGGCAACCCAACCCTACTGATAAGGAAGCTACAGGTGAAGAGGATGGACTTCCTGATGGACCCGACAATCGTAGTGGTTCTAACAGCCCCAGGGATAACCCTGATCCTGATGACCCTGGAGATCAACCTCCTTTAGGTAGAAACCCAGATCCAGACAATAGATTTGTTGATGCCTTGTTTGACCTCTTGGACAGTCTCTGCACTCTCTACTAGAACCAAGCCCCAAAGCTCAAGAAGATCAAAGTTAGGGAACCCACACATTTGATGGTTCCAAACCCTGGAAACTTCGGGACTTCCTAGTCACATGCAACCTCCATTTCTGAGATTGCCCTCATGTCTTTGCTTCCAATGGAAGGAAGATCTTATTCATCATCTCTTATCTAAAGGGATCAGTGCTCAGCTGGTTTGAACCTGGCCTCAAAGATCCAACAGATTCTGCCCACTGGATGTGGAACTATGAGGTATTCCTCGGAGAGCTAGGGAGTAATTTCAGCCCTCACAATCTTTTGGGGAATGCTGAGAAGGCTCTTTCTGAGATTACTATGAAGAAAGGAGGCCTTGTAGTCAAGTATAATGTGGACTTTTGGGAACTAGCCTCCTGCATCAATTGGAATGAAGCTGCTCTTCACAACCAGTACTTCTGCAGACTTTTGCTCTGTCTCCACATAGAAGTTTTGTGGGGCAAGAAGGCTGACACTCTGGCAGCTTTGCAGCTCAAGGCTCAAGATGCTGACAACATTTACTGGATGCAGGAAGAAAAGAATCGCCTCAATGCCAAGACTTCCAGAACTCCTGGAAACTCTGGCAAGAACTCCAAGGGTTCTCCAAACTCCAATTCTAATTCCAGCTCTAACTCTAATAATCAGTCCATGCCCCAGAATCCATCCAACTCTAATCGCAGTAATCAACCCTTGACCAGCGCCTCCTCTGGGTCCAAGAGTAACAAGCTGAAGGACTCCATTCTGACAAGTTGGAGAAGAATGGCAAACTAGCTTGAGAAGAACAGGAGTGCCAGATAAAGGAAGGACTTTGCCTCTATTGCAGTGAAGAAGGACATCTAGCTGGCAATTGCAGCAAGTCCAAAGCCATGAAAGCCTGTGCAGCTGCAGTCTCTGAATCCCCACCAGATTCCACGGACTCAAAAAAATAGTCTGCAATCCTCAGGAATATGCCAATGAGGCTGAGGATTGCATTGACCTTTCCCAGCTGGCTGTCTATGTTCTCATCTCAATGTGTCCGCTCTTTCTGACCCTGATTCCCTGACCATCCTCCTATCTGTTTCCAACAACTCCATCCCCACCCAAACCCTTATTGACTCTGGCTCATTCCATAATTTTCTCAACTCCCCTTTCATGCTGGAAAATCATTTCAGCATGGAAACAATTCTGCCAATTGGACTCCAACTGTTCGATGGAACTTGCAACTCCATCATCACACAAGTCACAAAACTCCTGTTTACTTTTCTGTCTGGTGAAGTATTCAATCTGATATTTTATGTAACCCCACTCGACTCTTCCTGTTCTGCAGTCCTTGGTCACAACTGGCTGAAGCAATGCAATCCATTGACTGACTGGTCTTCCAGCCAAATAACTTTCTGCTCCACAGATCATAGAGGTCTGACACCCCTGACATCTTCTGACTCTCCGACTTCTGAGTCACCTCTGAACCTTCCAGCAGATACCTGCACACCTCCTGCAATCTTGTTCATCAATGGTGCCACATACATGCATGCTAGCAAACTTCCTGGGGCTATTGCCTTTCAAATGATCTTTTCCCTGGAAGGCCTCATAGCCAAATCCTTGGCTGTCACCAGAAATCTGGTGGACCTTTCAGATATCCCTGAAGAATATCATGAGTTCACTGATGTCTTCAATAAACAGAAGGCAGGCACCTTTTCTCCACACCGTCCTTATAACCTAAAGATAGGGATGGAGGATAATACACCTCCACCTCCAGGCCCATATGTACTCCCTCTCTCCATCTGAACTGGAGGCCCTGTGAGTGTTCATTGAAGAGTACATTTGTTCCAGCTTTATCCAAAAGGGTGTGAGTTGGTACTAAATATTACTGCTGATACCCAAAAGTTGTAGTGAGCAACATAACGTGATGAGGCACATTGTGAATAGCCTTTAGGGGTGTACAAAGAGGTTTGAAGGAGTTTGAAATAGGTTTGAAGACATGCAAAATAGTTCGAAAAAGGTTCAAAGTTGTTCAAAGTTGTTCAAAATAATTCGAAAAAGGTTCAAAGTTGTTCAAAGTTGTTCAAAGTGGGTTCAAGGAAGTTCAAAAATGTTGGGCTAATGTCAAGGTATGTCAAAAAGCAAATATAACAAATAAGAAGTGTTTATCGAGAGGTGATAGGCAATGTGCGATAAAATGAGGAGCGAACACGATAGTTCAAAGAAGTTCGTGATATTTTGCAGAACTTAGAGATATGACATGAGCTAAAACTCAAGAGAACTTCTCTTAAATCTGATGATAGTGGAGAGGGTGACTTATTCTCTTGTTCTAAGTAACTAATGCAAGTCTATATACAATTTGAAAAAATAGTACTAAAAAGGAAACAATAACATGTGGAAACATGAGGTAGTATGCACAGCAAATAAAGGTATTGTAAAACATAAAACAAATGAGAAACGATAATAAATTAAATGTCCATTGTCCCAGTATAGTAAAAGTTCTTGTTCTATTGCTTTAATATATCACTGAAACATAAAAACCACACTTATCACATTCTAAGTCTCTTGTTGTCTCTCCTCATGTCCAGTAGTACTTGATATGCAATAAAATTGTTTATTCTGAATGTGCAGTGCAAGTCGAAATGGTTTTAAAACAGCTATATGGCAGCCAATGTTATTCAAAGTAGTATGAAGTCATTCGAAGTGTCACAAAATCGTTCAAAGTCATTCAAAGTCATTCAAAGTCATTCAAAGTAGGGCAACATAGTTTGACAAGAATTCAAACTCGATTTCATGGTGTTTGTAGTGGTTTGGAGTGTGTGTCATAATGTCTCGATGCGGTTGGAAACCTTCTCCAGACCTTAGAGCATGCAGTGGACCTATCACCATCTTCACCCAGAAACAGCTCACCTCCTCACTTCAAGCCACATACTTCACCACCCCAGTCATCTGACAAGCAGTCCTTATGGACATCGAGAAGCTCCACAATGACATCTGATCCTCCCTTACCCTCGACCCCATCTCATCCACCCATCTCCTGACCCCCTCTGCTCCCAATTGGACTGTAGACAACAGCAGACTCCTCTGCCACTTTGACCAGATTTATGTCCTGGACATAGTGGATCTCTGCCCCAAGGTACTGCAGCACAAGCATAACCATATCCTTTCTGGTCAATTCGGACAAAACAAGACCCTACAACTTGTCTGATGTGACTACGTTTGGCCCAACCTATGGACCTTTGTTCAAGACTTCTTCAAATTGTGCACTACATGCAAACACTCCAAGTCACCCTAACACAAACCCTATGGGTTTCTGAAGCAACTCCTGGTTCTGGAACACCCTTGGGACTCGATCTCGATGGACTTCATCGAACAGCTACTGGACTCCAATGGCCACACCGCTATCCTGGTCATCATAGACTGACTCTCCAAGCAAGGCATCTTCATTCCCACAGTCAAAAGCTCAAGAACTTGCCAACCTGTTCATCATGCATGTCTTCTCCAAGCACAGAGTTCCATCACACGTCACTTGCAACCAGAGATACAGCTCCCTATCACCCTGTGCTCATACTATGGCATTTTTTTGCGATTGTGCACACCGCTTGGACATCTTCTACACACTTTGCACAGCACACTTTTGTGCACCTTCATGCACTTTCGTGTGCCCAAGTGTACTCCCATGTGCTTCCATGCGCCTTTGTCCACTTTCCATGTTCCAATGCACTCCCGTGCGCTCCAATGTGCTCCCATGCACTCCAGTGTGCTCCCGTGCACTCCAGTGCGCTCCCATGCACTCCAGTGCACCTTTTGTGCACTTCCATATGTATTTGTGTGCTTTTGCATGCCTTTGACTGCTTAGGTGCACTTTTGTGTGCCTTTTACATTTCTACTGCACCTTTGGATCCCTCATAGCTGCCTTCTGTTGTGCACCCTAAATGTGCCATTATGCTTCAAACTGCCTGCATGTGCCCCCCCCACACTCCTTATCTGCCTTTCACAGTTATTGCGTGCTCAGTGCGCCTTTGTGCACTCCTTTTATGCTTTACCTGCAACTCACATTCTCTGCTGCGCACTCATTGCACAATCCCTATCACACACACAACAATCCACCACACAAATTGCACTGCGCATCACGGCTTCCAGCTTATTTGCACATTTATCTGAGGTGCATTGTGATTCCAACACAAGCAAACTGTGCATTCTCACATAATCTGGGCGCTTTGCACCTATTTGGCATTGGACTGTGTGCACTTGGGTGCTTTCATGTAATCCTGGTGCTTTGGCACTATGTGGCCTTGCACAGCATCTCCTTATAGTTCTCCTGCATTTCCAATTGGCATTGCCTTATCTGGTAACTGGCACAGGTTGATCACATCATTATTACTAAGGCACAGCATGCAACACATAACACTGAAGTGGATTAATTGGGAAGAGCACATGGGACCTAGAGTGCACCAAAAATAGTGCATCGCACTGGAACAGTTGGGTATTGGACTATAGCGTGCACAAATCTTATTGGCTGAGGCAGCAGCATAGTGTGGTCAGGTTTAGATGGGCGAATGGATGTGCTTGTGGGTAGAGCATAATGCTTTCTATTTTTACACTTTATTTTACCATTTTTATCACATAAGCCATTTGTACATAGTAGGCAGACAGATAGAGAATCCAGAGAATCTTTTTCCCCCTCATAGTTCATAGCTCAGTCAGTATCGCACATAGTCTGTGCACCAGCGTTCAGTCCATGCGCCTTTGTAGTGTGCCCTTCATATAGCCATGTTTGTGTCCCCTTGTCATATTGCTGCATTTCATCCCTGCATTGCATCCTTCATCCTTGTTTGTGCACTATTGCAGTGTGCCCTTTATATAGCTGCATTTGTGCACCGTTTGCACATTTATTCATATAGCCATGTTTGCACACCATTTGTGCCTTTTTCTGCTCGTTGCACTATCCTGTTTTTGCCCCCAACCTGCACACCACCCTTACAGCACATCCCAGTGCCATCTTCATCCCACTGCATCTCCCACTTTCATTACCCTCAGCATTGCGCACTTTTGTGCTCCTGTTGCACATTTTTGCCCCTTTGCATTGCACACTTTTCTGCTGTACACAACTAGTGCACACATTGAAAATTGCCGTACCAGCCTCTTCGTAGTCTCCATGCCCCAAAGGACAATCTGAGGCCCTCTAAGTGAACCCCCCTCATCCTGAGCATGCCTGCAGTTGTAGGTTTAGTGTTCACCCCTTCCATTGAGACTCTGCACTGAGTACCAACTGAACACATCACCAGAGATCCAAGTTCATCTCCCACTTTTTCTGGTCTGTCGGTCAAGCCCTGGACATAAAGATTCACCTCACTTTGGGTTATCAACCAGAAGGTGATGGACAAACTGAATGCCTTAATCAAACCCTTGAACAATACCTCTGGATCTTCTGCAATTACCAACAGGACAACTGGTCTCAGCTGTTGCCCTTAGGGGAATTTGCTTACAACAATGCTCCATCAACTTCCACCAAAGTTTCACCCTTCTTCACCAATGAGGGTTACCACCTGAACATCACCATTTTCCCTGAACATGAGCTAGCTTTCCAGCATGCTCATAACTTCATGGTGGACCTCGACAAACTCCACCAAGAATTCTGGAAACAACTCTCCAACACACAGAAGTGTTATCAAGGTCCAGCAGACAAATGCTGGATTCCCACTCCTGACTTCAATATCAGGGACTATGCCTATGTCAAAGAAGAACACCTATGCACTGCTCGACCTTCCAAGAAACTCCCAGAGAAATACTATGGCCCATTTGAAATCATCACCCACCTGGGCACAGCTGGAAGAAGACACTCTGAACACCATTCCTAATCGCACTCAGCCTCCACCCCCTCTGGTCATCATTGACAATGAACTTGAATATGAAATCCTGGACTCAAAGATTGATAACCACCACCATTGCAAGTCACTCTACTTCATCTGTTGGGAGGGTTACCAGGGGACTGAGGAAGAAAACTATTGGCTTCCTGCCACAGAGCTTGATCATGCTCAGGAGTTAGTTGTGGACTTCCACACCTGCTGATAATACTCAACCTGGAAACCCAAACAAAACCTACTAAATGGCTTCGGATGGTTTAACATGAGTCAGAGGAAGGATGCGAGGCCCTCTAAATGTCACCTGTCAGACTGACCATCAAATAGTTATAAAAGGACTGCCTGTCAAAGAAATTTGAAGCTAAAAGAATGTGTTTTGTGGAATTTTGGAGAATTTCATGGCTAGATCGATGAATTCAGAGTGTGAAAATACGTTCTGATGCAAGATCGAGGGACTAGACAAGTAATAAAAGCGGAGCAAAGGTGAATTGAGGGAAATGAAAGTGAAAATGGTGTAATGCAAGGATTTTTGAGGATTTTTGAAGAATTTCAAAGAAATTTAGTGTAGATGCAAGACTTTGGACTGAAGAAGAGTAAGCTGAACTTCCAAATCACTGCCATCTGGGAGGAATACAATTGCTTGTCTGTTTTAGTAACTAGTACAAGTCTATAGACATTTTGAAGGGATGGTACTAAAAAGGAAATACAACATGTGTAGAACATGAGGCAATATGCACAGCAATAAAGAACAAATCATAAAACAAATAAGAAATGATAATAAATAAAATGTACAGGATTGCAGTATATCAAAAGTACTTGTTCTAATGTTTCAATATATCATTGAAACACCAAAACAGATTGTCCTTGTTATAAATTGCATAAAACATCAGAAACTGCTTTGCACCAATTGTATGTGTGCACATGCAGTCAAAATGTGTTCAATATACTCAGAATAGGTAGTGACAGCTATGAAAGAGATAAAAGAAGAAAAGAAAAAGACCATTAAAGTGGAAGAATGGGCCAAAGAACAGGGCTTAATATTGTTCAGAGGAAAGGTGTATGTACCAAAGGATATTGCTAAGAAAAGAAATTATCCACTTACATCATAATATGGACATCCAGGGCAATGGAAAACATTGGAGTGCAGAATTATTGGTGGCCAGGAATTACCCACGGATTATCAATGAACGTGGTTATCGATATCGATGAAATGGCGAAAGATATACAGTCCTACGCCTTGACGCGTTGATTTCTTTGGCTTTGTTTACATCCACGTGATTGCGTCACTGAATAGACCAAAATGAGCACAGCCACTTTCAACGAGGGATGATACAAGGACGAGTCCTCTTGATAATTCGTAGGGGTACTTCTGTTATGCGAAGGACTCTCTCATGTTAGTAGGAGTCGATCTTGATCCATCTGTAGAGTACTCATCTTTGACGGTCCCAATGGAAACTTGAATCATTTTCTGCAACATCGAGTGTCGATGTAAACCGTAGATCCAAATATAGGACGCGGAATTCATTTACGCTCAGCGTCATACGACATCCTAAGCACAGTATGCTACCTCTGGCTGGCCCTGGCTCTGAGGACGAGCTCATAGCCATGGATGACGACGATGCGTTCAGTGTGTATCCACTTGTATACCTACTGGCTCTCATCATCTGATTTTTTTCTGAAAGATTCCGGTCTAGGCTCCTCCGAATATAGTGATGATGGAGATGGGGAAAGTGACGAAGAGGATCGTGTAGTTCTCGGCCAAGATAAAGCTGAGGAGGAAATCGAGGGTGATTTCGAGTGAGTTTTCCTTTGGAACAGAATTAATGGCTGACTTCGTGTACAGCCGTCTTGTACAGAATATTCGTTCACACGATGGACCATCTACCAGCTCCGGTCTAGCAAAGGACTGGGACTTCAACATCGAGGAACGGGACGCTGAATTTCGAGATGACCTACGCGAAGCGTCTGGTGTCGGTCGCAGACGAAGAAAGGCGAGTGCTTACACATCCCCTCTTTCGTCTGCTTACTCTGTCCATCCTGCTAGAAAGGCCGCCAAACAGGTCCTGCGCTCTCCCAACAAGTACGCTCCCTCATCGGAGATGGCAACCAGGCATACGTCGATAACAACCTGCGCGAAGCCATCCGCATCATGCAGGAAGTCATCCGTATCGAACCGCGTGCCGTTTCTGCGTGGTCTGTGCTGGCGCAATGCTACGAAGATATGAAAGAGCATCAGAAGGCGTTGCAGTTGCGGATTATGGCTGCCCATTTGAGGCATGATGCCGATGAGTGGGATAGGTTGGCACTTCAATCGAGGTATACCTTTATACATCTTAGCTACGTTTCCGTCTTGTGCTTACTTTATTTATGACACAGAGAGCTTGGATATAACCAGCAAGCACTTTATTGCTACCGTAAAGTATATAGCCTCGACCCTAATAACGTCGATGCTTTATGGGACCGCGCTTCCCTCGCTAAAGAAACCGGAGACCTTAAAACAGTACGTTTTATTTCCTTCCTTTTTTTACCAACTAATACAATCCCAGGCCCGCACAGCATACCTCGGGATCCTTAAACGCTTCCCACACGACCTCACAGTCCTCTCCGAGCTTCGTATCCTTCTCATCGAGCTCTCTGATCTCTCTACTTGCACCTCCCTCTTCCAATCCGCATTCTCCCACTATCGATCGACCTACCCGTCTGGAATTGGCCTGGACTCCTCCACGAACCCACCCACCGAGATACAAGGGGGCGGGTTCGGGCTGATGGAGATGCTTGTTCTAGCAGATTTGTATAACACGTTGGGGGAGCATGAGAATGCAGTAAACGTGATCAGGGGGGGTGTAAGATGGTTGCAGGGGAGGAGGGAGCAGCGGTATTGGGAGTGTGGGGATGACAGAGAGTATGATTTGCCGGAGGAAGAGGGTGGGGCGAAGAGGGACGGGGATGGTGATGATGTGCCTCAAGGGAGATTCCCGTTGGATATCAATGCACGGCATAGGTTGGCAGTCGCGCGGATCAAGATGGGGGATGTGGAAGAGGCGAGGTAGGTCGTCTTCGTCTCGACTTCACCTTCTTTGGAATTCATTGTTTCTGGTGTATAGCTCCACGCGAAGGTGATCCTCTCTCAGGACGTCCTCGACTATGCCCCTCTCTTTGCAGAGATTGCAGATGCGTACTTTGAGCGCGAGATGTATGCCGATGCTCGTCCAATATATGAGCTCCTCGGTGCTAACGCTGCTGTTAGTCTTCTTCCGAGATCCTGTACTATTCATTCTAATTTTTCCTATTTAGACAAGCAGCCTGTATGTTCTCCTTCGGACTGCTGCGTGCCTGCGCATGTTGGATGAGCTCAAGGAAGCGGCAGAGGTCTAACATGGTACGCTTCCGATAACTAATGAAAGTCCACACGTCGTATGAAAACCTTTTAGTGCGGAAAGCTGATCCTACGCACAACGAAGCCAAGATGAAGCTTGCCGAGATTTACGAAATTCTAAACGAGCCGAGGAAGGCACTCGAGTTGGTGTACGAAGGTTTGTCAACCTTCCTCTTACCTAGTCCACATCAACTCACTCCTTTCAGTCATTGACTCCCGCAAGAAACGCCACAAAGAACCGGTCAATCAGAGCCAAGGGCGTCAGACCTCCGAAGATCTCTTCAACACATCACTATTCGAAGAGAAAGCCTCTGTTCTGGGGGGTGGACCAGGTGCTGGTGCGAAATCCAGAGCCGCGTCGGGTGCAGGCTCGAGAGCGGGGAGGCTGACGCATGCCCAGCTACGAGAGTTGGAGGCAGGAAAGGAAAGGGAGGTTATGCGGGGGTATAAGAGGGTGTGTGAACTGTGGATGAGGATGTTGAAAGGTGTGGGAGGGAGTGAAGAGGAGGAGGACCAGGAGGCGGTGAGGGAGTGGATGGTGGAGGCAGAGAAGATGGTGGAGACGTTCAGGGAGACTAGGAATTTGTTTTTGACTAGTCGGGTGGGTTCTGCTTATTCGGGGGTTGTTCCTGGTGTGCCCTGATGAGGTGTTTGTTGTAGACGAATCCGTTTAGGGGGATGTTTTAGAGGTCGAAGCCAAAGGATCAGGATCGGGAGCGGGAGCGGGAGCAAGATGAGGCGAATGAAGAGAGGATGGCATCAAGATTGCATCTTGAAATGGGTAAGCAATTGTTTGATCGAACGAAGGCGGACGCTGATGAACTTGGGAAAGAACATGACACTCTTGGGAAAAAATCATCTTCGAGGAATTTGAAAGCCGTCGAGGTGTTTCGAGGTGTTTCGTTTGACGATTGGTTGCGCGTCTTCATGCAGGTCTACCACGTTCGCTGCCCCTGGCGCCATTCCTTGTCTAATCCATGTTGTTCTGCAGTACTGTTTCCTGCTCACCCAACGCGGGCAATATGACCTCGCAGATGAAATTCTAAGGCACATTCTAGTCTCCAACGCGTACCAGTCCCGTGTACGTCAAGATTCTATCCGGCTGGCATTAATCAGTAAGCCCCACTAAACCACACCATCCCATCATCCCTCTAACATTGCTCTAACCTACAGCCTGCGCCATCACAACACAGCGCTTCCCCGCCGTCGTGGAACACGCACGGAAATTGATCACAGCCCACCAGTTCAACAACGAACCACAGCGCATACTCCTTGCAGCGCTCTCCAGTGGACTCCGTCCCACCGATGCGTTCATCACTTCTACTTTGCAGAAGCACCTGTTTAGGGAGATGAAGTTGGCGGATACGGCTGTGCGGACGCCGGAGGTACTTAAGTGGAATGCGTTGAATAAGAGGTATGCGCCGACGTTGCAGATGAAGATGGAGCCAGGGGCAGAGGCGGAGGATGGGGCGGAGGATGTTGAAGGTGTGGCTGGGGCTGGGAACTGCGTGGGGGAGAAGGATGGTTCTGTAGCTGGGGTAGGGGCTGGAGCAGGGGCGGTGACGGTAGAGATTCCGACGAAGAATAATCCGATAATTGTCGCGATATATGGACAGATCTGTATCGCTGCGAAGAGTTATCAGAGTGCGATATGTGAGTTCTGTGTTCATGTTGTCTTCGGAGGTGTCTTGTTGACTATGTCTTGGACTGGGACAGTCTACTTGCTTCACGCTTATGATTATTGTCCGAGTGACCCGATGATTTGTCTTTGTCTGGCGATTGCGTCCATTGGGAGGGCGATGCAACGACAATCGGATAATCGACATCATTTGGTTGCTCAGGTCTGTGGAGTGTATTTGAAGTTGATGTGAGATTGACGTGATGACAATGTAGGCTATGGCGTTTCTATCCCAGTATCGGAAGCTTCGTGTCCATGATGCGCTTAGCATGGGCGAGGTGGAGTACAATTTTGGGAGAGCCTTCCATCAACTTGGTTGGTCATGGTCAGTTGCTGACGTATGCTTATTGTTAATCTGCGCATCACGTAGGCTTGTATTCACATGCAGCGAAGCATTATGAGCAAGTCCTGCAACTCTTCGAGAAGGAGAGCAAACCAGAGGATGTTAATGTATGGATCTGTGTTACTTATTTTGTCTGTTATGCGTAATGAGCGTGGCTATTATTGCAGAATAGTGTTGTCCGAGAGGCGGCGTATAATCTGTCGTTGATATATGTAACGACGGGAGCCACGCCTCTGGCGGAGACACTCTATCGACGTTGGCTCTCCATCTGAGCGGGCGGTGGCGGGTGACAAGTTGGGTTATCTTGTAGCCTGTGCATGGTGTGCACGAAGATCCTAAGCAGGAGGTGCTCACCGCTGGTGCATTGTGAAGAGAAGGGTGTAAATATTTTTCATTGGCAGCGCCGCATTCTGTAGGTGTACACAATTGATTAAGATTAAATAATTAAGCATCTCATCTGGTTTGTTTCAGGGCAAATGGTCATCATCTATCCATCTGTCTGCCATAGGGTTGCGTAATAAAATTCATACGAGCTTATGACCCATGCCTCTGTCATGGTGTTTGCTTGCTTTGCTTGCTCAGCCTGACACTTGGCATGGGCCAGCTCGCATATATGTAACATAATGCTTAATTCCAATACATTACTCAACTCTTCAGTTGCCTTTGGACCTTCAGCCCAAAGTCAATGTTTGGGGGTTTATGGTCACACAACTGTTTAGTTGACTTTTTGGATGGAGTGAGCCCTGATCTGGTATCTGTATAAATAATACACACTGAGTCAGTTGACTTGGGACCGTTGGCCCCAAGTCAATCTGGGGGGGTTGTGGTGTTTATTCCCATCCCCTTCTCCCCTTCTCCTTCTCCTTCTCCTCCCCCCTCCCCATCTCCCCCATCCCCATCTCCATCCCCATCTCCATCTCCATCTCCATCTCCATCTCCATCTCCATCTCCATCTCCATCTCCATCCCCATCCCTATCCCCATCCCCCTCTCCCCCTTCCCCCTCCCCCTCTCTCCCTTCCCCATTTCCCATACCCATACCCATCTCCCCCTTCCTCATTGCTATCCCCACCTCCCCCTTTGTCCTCCCCATCCCCCTCTCACTCTCCTATGTCCCCCTCTCCCCTCTACACCACCCATACCCCCTCCCCACCCCTCATACCTCTTCTCCATCCCCCTCCTGCCCACCCCCTCACACCCCCTCACACTCCCCTCCAGACTCAGCTCACTTGCGAAGTTTCAAACTCCACATCAAACTCAGCCATGCTCCACCCAGCTCACCTCTACATATGCAATGACCACATTTTGAAACCCAGCTATATGACTAATTTTAGTCAGCTCTGACTAATACCATCATTTCTGACCAAGCCTGACAAATTTTAGATAATCCCATCAACCATCACTCCCATCATTCCCACAAAATGACCATAGCATATGTTATGTGCATCATCCCATCAATCATCACCATCCTTAGCTGAAAAATTCCCCCATTTAGCCCACCATCACTCCCACAAAACATCTGTAGCATATGTAATAAATGAGCTTATGACCCATGCCTTTGTCATGGCATTCGCTCACTTTGCTCGCTCAGCCTGACACCGGCATGGGCCAGCTCGTGTATATGTAACACAATGCTTGATCCCACTACAGTTACTCAACTCTTCAGTTGCCTTTGGACCTTCAGCCCAAAGTCAACGTTTGGGGGTTCATGGTGACACAACTCTTTAGTTGACTTGGGACTGTTGGCCCCAAGTCAATGTGGGGGGGGTTGTGGTGTTTATCCCCATCCTCATCTCTATCTCTCTCTCCATCTCCATCTCTCCCTTTCCCTTCCCCATACCCATACCCATACCCATACCCATCCCCACTTCTCTCTTCCTCATCTCCCCCTCCCCCTTCCTCATCTCCCCCTCCCCCATCTCCCCCATCTCTATGCCCATCTCCCCCTTCCCCTTCCCAACCTCCCCCTTCCCCCTCCCCATCCCCCTCTCACTCTTCCATATCCCCTTCTCCCCTCTACACCCCCTCTCCACCCCTCATAAATCTTCTCCATCCCCCTCCTGCCCACCCCCTCACACTCCCCTCCACACTCAGCTCACTTGCGAAGTTTCAAACTCCACTTCAAACTCAGCCGCAGCTCACCTCTACATATGCAATGATGACATTTCAAACCCAGTTATCTGACTAATTTTTAGTCAGCTCTGACTAATGCCATTATTTCTGACTAATGTTGCACAGTGCTGACCAATTTTGCACAGCTCTGACAAATTTTAGATAATCCCATCAACCATCACTCCCATCATTCCCACAAAATGACTGTAGCATATGTTGTGCGCATCGTCCCATCAATCCAGGCAGTCGATCACCGATCTTACCCAAAAAATTCCCCCCTTTAGCTGATCCCATCACACCATCACTCTCACAAAACATCTGTACCATATGTAATAGATGAGCTTATGACTCAGCTCATGTATATGTAACACAATGCTTAATCCCACTACAGTTACTCAACAACCAAAACAGTCATAGCATATGCAATAGATTACACTCCTTTGCTTTCAGCTACTCCAGAGACTCTTTTTATACAAAACCATGTCCGTTTTGAACCAAACTTGCCCTGCTTTCATTTCTTCCTCATCTTCAAAGAGAGATTCTTTCGATCTTCTTGATTGACTTGGTATTGACTTGTATTAGGGTGTTATTGACATTATTACAAACTTGTATTGACTTGTTATATTGACTTTACTACAAACTTGTTACTAACATCATTTATTGACTTGTTATTGACTTTATTACAAATTTGCATTCACTTGTTATTGACTTGTTCTTGACATTATTACAAACTTTTATTAACTTGTTATTGAATACACACACCAAGGTTTAGTAACCTGCCCTGAAGTCTTCTCACAATAAATTTTTCAACCATTTGGTTCAATCCAAGTACAATCCAAATCTAATTCTAATTCTAATTCTAATTCTATATCCAAGTCTATCTTGATATCTATATTAGTTCCCAATTCCTGTAAATAATCTTTCAAGTTACTCACCTTTGCTAAACAACCCCATTCAACACTTCCTTGTATACCACATTGGCAGTTCTGTTATTTGGATTGTTTTCATTCAACAGCACCTTGATCCTTTCTCCAGATGTACACCTTGACAGTGCAACATATAGCTGCCCATGTGAGAACACTAGTGTCTGCAAGTCCAACCCAACATGGGATACCGATTGGCCTTGTGACTTATTGATAGTCATGGCAAATGCCAAGCGAACTGGAAATTGATTTTAATGGAGTGGTAATGGCAAGGTCTCTTCTGCTGAAGGCTCCAATGTGATCCGAGGTATGAAAATGATATTTCCTGCAAACTGTGCATCTCTACTGATGATCCTGCACTTCAATACACGTGGTCTGGCTTCAAGGAGGATAAGTCGAGTTCCATTGCAAAGACCCATGGTGACATCCAGATTGCATAGAAGCATGAGAGGACAGCCTATCTTAAGTGCCAGCCTGGAGAGAGAAAGGCCACTTGCTTTGATAGAGTTTAGATACTCTGCAGGATATGGCTGGTAGTTGTTTAACTCCTGCTTTCTGAATGAGACTGTATCAGCACTGTTGAAGACATGCCCTGGTCCAGGAAATCTGGTAAGGAGAAGAGAGTTGATGACATCGACATTGTCATTTGTGCAGGAGAGAATGGTCCTATCCAAATAGTACTGATCTGGCTTGTTCCCCTGCTCTATGCCTGTATATGTAGAGTTGATAAGGTGATCCATGGTATTTCCATGGCAGAGCATGTTCCGTGGAATATGTGCATATAGTGTCTGCAGCATCCACTGTTGTGCCTGCACCGATGTGCAAGAGCCAGGCAGCATGTGCAGTGTTCTCTGGAGTTCTGTTGAGTTGCATATTCTCAGTCAAGTGATAAACAGTAATGGATTGCCAGAAAGTGCTCCTTTTGATGGATGAAGCTATGATCTGTTCTCTAGTACCCCTGGGAATGACAGGTATGGTCTGTCTACAGTCACCTCCAAACAAAACAGTGATTCCACCAAATGGAACATTCTTCTTCTTAAGATCACGCAAAGTGCAGTATACTGCATCTGTGGCATATTTGTGCTGCATAGGAACTTCATCCCAGATGATGATGGAAGTTTGATCAAGGACCTGGTGCAGATCTGAACCTCGAAGTATCCTGCAAGTAGAAGCCTCATCAATTTCAATTGGGATTTTGAACATGGAATGTGCTGTGTGACCACCTTCTAGAAGCAATGCAGCGATTTCTGATGATGCCACACAGAGAGCAATTTTCTTTTGAGCATGAACAGCAGCTGCAATGGTGTTGCAGACAAAGGTCTTTTCACAACCTCCAGCACTATGCAAGAACATGAGCTTTCCCTTGTTATTGTTCACAGAATCCATTGCAGCAACAAAAACCTGTCTCTGCCCGTGATTAAAAAGCTGGAGATTGTGAGCGACAGTAATGGCCAATTCTTCAACATTGTAATCCCTTTGTTCCTGCAAAAGCCTATTGGCAAGAACATCAATGTGCCAGTTTCCTTCAGTGGGAGGCATCTCTGGATAATCAGAAAGTTGTTTGCCAGATCTGATAATGACCTGATTGATGAGATGCAAGCCATACATGTAAACTTGATTATCTGTAAAGTTTGTATCTGGATAGATTGAAAGAAGCTTGACTCTGAGGTCATCACAAATGTAATGTCTGAACTGGTTCCACAGGATGTCAGGAGATGTTGGATTGCAATGAAGAAGAATGGTGGCAAAGAGCAATCTGAGAGAGGAACTGAGCTGCATCTGGGCTGCCTCTGTAAGACACTGGACCCATTCCTGGTCATCTTGCAAAAGACCCAATGCAACACAGGCCTGCTTGAATATATTATATATGACACCATTGAGGTGGGAAACAAAGTTTTTGGCTAATAACTAGGTGTTGAAGATTTTTTGATTAGCTGAAAAAAAAATTTGGCTATTTTTTGCCTGGATCACAATTGTAATAACTGTTCCCATGATAAAAAAAATTTTCGGCTAAATCTTGGGCCTGATCACAAATGCAATATAACTGTTCCCATCAGAACAAAAATTTTTGGCTGATGTTTGGCCTGATGACAAATATAATAAGGTGTTCCTATGTATAATCACAAATCTAATAACTGAGTGTAGGAACCAAATTTTTGGCTACTTTTTGGCCTGATGACAAATAAGGTTCCCATGATGACAAATCTAATAACTGAGTGTAGTAACCAGATTTTCGGCTAATGTTTGACCTGCTGACAAATATAATAAGGTGTTCTCATGATGACAAATCTAATAACTGCGTGTAGAAACCAAATTCTCGGCTACTTTTCAGCCTGATGACAAATATAATAAGGTGTTCCTATGATGACAAATCTAATAACTGAGTGTAGGAACAATATTTTCAGCTAATTTTTGGCTTGATGACAAATATAAAAACTGAGTGTAGGAACAATATTTTCAGCTGATTTTTGGCCTGATGACGAATATCATAACTGGGTGTAGGAACCAAATTTTTGGCTGAGTTTTGGTGACTTCTATCCTTTCTGCTCTCTTTCTGGCTCTGAGCTCTTTTCCAGTGGGGTTGTTTTGCATTCTTGGGGTATCTGTAGACCAAGGTGAAGCTCTGTGAAGTCCTACCTCCCTGGCTTCTCTTTTTTCAACAAAAGGAGTGTCTGCCAGTTGCTTTTTGGACCTCTCTCAGAGCACAGTGTGCAGGGAGATTGGGCTGGTAGGTTTGCAGTTGCCTCCCCTTCCATTTTTGGCAGTCACTCCACTATCAACTGCCACTGTTTGCACCGATTTCACAGCCTCCTGCAAGAATCTCACATCCTCTCCTGCTGTCAGAGAGCTCTCTGATTCCCATGGATCCCATGGACTGAACTCCACCCAACACTCCTCAATGTGTCTGGACAGCTGCACAGCAAAATGAATGGGACCAATGGACCTTGGATAACCCTACTCGCCACTGGACTCCACACCACGTTCACACTATGCACATTGCCCAGCCACTGCTGCCATTGCCACCAGCCCATAATATTGGCTTGCTGAATGCCAATCCTTTTGTTGCTGCTCCTCTACCGCCTCCTCAATATAATCACCTTCCTCCTCATTTGGCACAGCAGCTAGCAGCACTTCCTCCCCTTCCACAGATTGCAAGAGGCAGGGGCAGAGTGAGGGGAAGAGGGAGGGGAAGAGGCTCAAGTCATGCAGCTCCATCTCAGCCTATTGTTGCTCCTTTACACAATGCAGCTCTCCCATATTTTTTTTATGCCCCTCCTGCACCTCCTGTTTTTGATCCTCCTGTTCCTGCACCTCCAATTCCTGCACCTCCCATTCATGTGGCTGCTCATGCAATGGCCTGAACTGAACTTGCTTCCCAGCATGCTGCACTTCCACCTCTATTCCCTGCTGTATATTGGTTTATTTTTCACATGATGTATATTATCTAACAATATCATGATGCAGCCTCATCCTCCTCCTCCTCCTGTTTTCAATTCTCCTCCTTCTGTTCATGCTCCTATTGTCCCTGTTGCCAATATCCCTCCCCACGTAGGCTTATATATGTTCTTTTGAGTATATTAACTGACAATAATATGGTGTAGCCTCCTGCTCCTGCTCCTCCTGTTTTTGATCTCCCTGCACCTGTTCCTCCTGTTCCTGCACCTGTTGTCCCTGTCACTGATATTCTCCACATGTATGCTTATGTCCTTTTTTGTCATGTCTTTATTTTGTGACTAACTTGATTGTCCCAGGTGGCTCAGCCTGCACCACCACCACCATCTCTTCAGCCAGTTTTGCATCTTTCCTGCCAGCCTTTTAATCCTGATTGGCCTGTTCATGATCTGGGAAAAATGGATATTCAGTGTCCCAATTGCCATGCTCTGCACTGGATGGCTGAACGTCTCAACAGATCCTCTGATTATCATCCCATGTTTGGCATGTGCTGTCTGAGTGGAAAAATCATCTTGCCTCCTCTCCATCCAATTCCCCCTGAGCTTCTCCAGCTGCTCACCACTCAGAATCACATTGGCAGGTCATTTTGTGATTATATTCACACATACAATAATGCTCTGGCCATGACTTCTATCAGGCGCAAAATTGATGAGTCTGTTAATGAAGATGAAGAGGCTATAAACAATGGTATTGGTCCCTATGTCTTCAAACTCCATGGCGAGCTGTCCCACAGGATTGGCTCTCTTCTTCCAGCAGATGGAGAGCCTCCTGTATATGCTCAGCTATATATTTATGATCCAGCTGATGCTGTGAACTTTCGGATAGCCAATGCCTGGAATACTCACCTTGATCACCACACTTTGCTCACCCTTCAGGACATGCTCCACCATCACCATCCTGCAGTTCAGATATAAGCAGGCCCCTGAGCTCACTAGAAACATGCCTCCAGGACAGCAGTGCAAGATAGCTTTGCACTTTGATCAATCCTGTGACTGTCGCTGCTACAATCTTCCTGATGCCACCAACAATGAGATCATGGTCATTCTTTTGAGTGATGGTGATCAGCCAGAGAGCACATGTGATATTGTTCTCTACTGCAGGTATGGCCCTCCCCTTCAGCGCATCACTGATATTCATCCCCTGTATCCTGCTCTTCACTACATTCTGCTGTTTCCCACTGGCCAGCTCCAATGGCATCCTCAAATCGAGTATGCAGCTGCTAATGAAGGCAGTGCAAGGGTTTGCAAGCATGTGTCCAAATCAGAATTCTACTGCTATTGTCTCAACCCTCGACCGTTTGCTATCGAGCCTCAACATGTTTTCTTGAGCGGAAAGCTCTTTCAGGAGTTTGTTTGTGACCAGTGGGCAACTTCAGAGCAGGATCAGTTGCGCTTTATTATGATGAATCAGGACACTATTTGTGGTGAAGTCTATATTGGCTTGGCTGATGCTGTGGCTGCAAATGTGGATGCAGACACAGACTCTCTCAGTCAAAGGATTATTCTTCCTTCTTCATTCACAGGAAGCACACATCATATGCAGCAGCTTCTTCAGGATGCCTTGGCTATCAATCACTACTTCAAGGGTGTTGATCCCTTTCTGACCATGACTGCAAACCCTTCTTAGCCAGAGATTCAGAATGAGCTCAAGCCAGGATAGACTGCTGCTGATTGCCCTGACTTGGTTGTTCGTGCATTCCATGCAAAGCAGAAGGAGATGATCAAAGACATCGAGGCTGGGATTTCTGGCAAAGCACTCTCTTATGTGTTTGTAATTAAGTTTCAGAGGTGTAGCCTGTCTCACATGCACTGCATTATCTTTCTTGATGGGGAGTCCAAGCTTCATGCACCTGAGCAGATAGATAGCCTCATGTGCTCAGAGTTTCCTGATGACAATCATGAGCTGCTTGAGTTGGTCAAGAAGTTCATGGTCCATAAACCCTGTGGTGCAGAGAATCCTACAGCTCCTTGCATGGTGAATGGACAGTGCTTCAAAGCTTTCCCAAGCTATTCAGGGATCAGACAACCATCTCTGAGAATGCCTATGCCTCCACCAGATGTCGGAACACTGGAAAGACATATCAGGTTCGGGGAAAGCAGGTCGACAATCGCTGGGTCATTACTTATTCACCCTATCTCCTCTGGAAGTACTGCTGCCACATCAACATCAAGTCCATTGCCTCCATCAAAGCTGTCAAATATATCTACAAATATGTGTACAAAGGTCATGATTGCATCACCATGCAGTTTGTGACTTGCAACAATGAAATCAAACAGTATCTGGCCGCTCCCTATATTTCTGCCTGTGAGAGCATTTGGTGCCTCTTTCATTTACCTATGCACTCTGCTTCTCCCAATGTTGTCCAACTTCAGATCCATCTCCCTGGCCAGCAGTATGTCACTTGGAATCAGAACAGTCTGCAGTCTATCCAAGAAATTGTCCAGCATGCTGCACAGCATGACACCACCCTTACTGGCTATTTCAAAGCCAATCAGCAGTATCCAGAGCTTGCACAGGATCTTCTCTATCAGGACTTTCCTCCAAATTTTTGTGGGATCATAAAGCCCACAAGTAGAAGCCCAGACAGAGAGGATTCACTATTGGGGGGATGTAGTACACTCAGCCTACTGCAGGTAAATGCTTCTACCTCAGGCTTCTTCTGACAGTTGTCAAGGGTGCAACATCATACAAACATCTGTGCACTTTTCAGGGAAATGTCTCTCCCTCATTCAGAGAAGCATGTCTGGCACGTGGCCTTTTGGAGGATGACCAAGAGTGGGTGCAGTGTTTGGAGGAAGCAAAGTCCATAGCAACAGGTCATCAGCTCCGGCAACTCTTTGTCACTATTCTTCATGATTGTGCACCTTCTGATCCTGTCCAGCTCTGGAACATATACTGGCCCCACATTTGTGATGACCTGCAGTATCAGCTCCAGCACAACAATATTTATTTCAACCCTACCTATGATGATGTGCAAAATTAGGGCCTCTACTTGATCAACCAGCTTTTCTTATCCTTTAGCAAATCTCTCAGCAAGGATTGGCCATACATGTTTCAGATCACTCAGAATTGGGAAGCCAACCTTGAAAACCGATTGATTGCAGAGCAGTGCAGATACGATGCTGTGGAGCAGGCTGAGTTGGCAGCACAGAACTTGGACACTTTCAATCCAGACCAGAGAGCTATCTTTGAGGAGATCATGCATGCTGTAAACAACAAGACTGGCCAGACCTTTTTCCTCCATGGTCCTGGTGGCACAGGCAAAACCTTTGTATACAACACTCTGGCCCATCAGCTTCATTCTCAGGGCAAAATCACCCTCTGTATAGCATCATCCAGCATTGCTGCACCCCTACTCAAAGGGGGCTCCACTTCTCATTCATGTCTCCAGATCCCTCTCATCATCAATCAGTCATCCACCTGCTCTATGTCCAAAGGTTCAATTCAGGCAAAGCTGTTGCAGGAGACTGACTGATCATTTGGGACGAGGCACTCATGCAGCATTGTCATCTCCATGAAGCTGTCAACTGCACTCTCAAAGACATTCTCCAGTCTAATCAACCCTTTTGTGGCATTCCTATCATTTTTGAGGGCAACTTTTACCAAATCCTGCCTGTTATTGAGAGGGGTTCATGGCCTCAAATTGTTGGTGCTTTCTTGCAGCGCTCTGTTCTTTGGCAACATATTAAAGTTCTTCATCTCAAAATCAACATGCAATTTAACATGGATGATCTTGAAGAGCGACAGTTTGCAAAGTGGCAGCTGGAGGTTGGAAAGGGTGGTCATACAGATGAGGGTGGCAACATTGAACTTCCCAACCATTTCAAGTGTCCTGAAAACACTCTGGCTTCCCTCATCAACACCATCTATTCTGGCATCTATAATCATGCTCAGCATACTGATCAATACTTCTCAGAGTGGATTGTCCTGGCAAGCAAAAATGATGATGTGGATGATTTGAACCATTACATTCTTCAGAGGTTCCCTGGAGAGGAGCCCATGTTTCACAGTGCAGACTCTATTGCAAACAATGAACTTTTGTATCCACCTGAATACCTCAACTCAATCAACTGCTCTGGTCTACCTTTGGCACACTTGGCACTCAAGGTTGGTGTCCCTGTGATGATACTTCACAATCTCAATATCAATGGAGGGGTCTGCAATGGTTCTCGAGGGATTTTGACTCAGATTCAGCACAGAGTGTTGGAGGTTCAGTTGATTACTGGAGATCATGCTGGAGAGAAGGTGTGTATTCCACGAATGTGACTGCAGCCAATCAAAGGACAACTCCCTTTCACTCTGTCTCAACTCCAATTTGCTGTTTGACTATGCCTTTCAATGTCGATCAACAAATCCCAGGGACAGTCAGTGCAGCATGTGGGATTAAATTTCAGAAGTCCTGTCTTCACTCATGGGCAGTTCTATGTGGCGATATCATGAGTAAGGTCTGTGCACAACATCAAGGCAATATGGCCAAGTGACAGTGGAAGTGCAAAAACCAAAAATATTGTATATAATGAAGTACTATTAGACTAACATAGAAATGAAGTACTATATATATAGAAATGAAGTACATACTTATTAAACATGTTAACGCATGCTGGAGGCACATTCCCAACCTTGCATTGAGCAGCGCACTATGTGCAGTGTAGAGTGCTCACAGATCTTACTACTTACCTGTTGAGTTGGTTAGTGTGCTAAGTAACTTAGGTTAGAGGGCATAGAACTCTCTATATTGCTAGGTAGAGGTACAGCATACTTATATACCTAGAGAGCCTACATGGTCACATGAGGCTCAGGTCATGTGAGGGTCAGTGGGGTGGAGAAAAGGGCAGTGTACCACATGGTTCCTGTCCACATGTCATTATGACATATTTGTATACATGTATTTACATATATATGTGTTTTAAGGGTTCTTATACCGAGGCACAGAATAGATGCCATGTGTGCAGATTTAATTCAACACCCCCCCACAAACTGTACCGGCATCGACCTGGAGGGGCTTTATAATCCAAGGTGCCATGTATAGGTACTAAGTTTGAACCTCGAATTTAATTCCAAGGTAGCTTCTAGATTTCTCAAAGAGCTGTCTCCCAAGATTTTTAGTAAACATATCTGCCAGGTTTTCAGTTCCCAGAATGAAGATGACTGTGACCTTGCCATCTTCAATACATTCGCATGTATAATGATAGTGAATGTCGATATGTTTAGTCCTTCTTTCCTGAACAGGGTTAGATCCGATGAAGATCGACCCCTGATTATTGGCACAGATAGGCACCTTACTCAAGGGATATCCCAATTCAGAAAATAAGGATGTGATCCACACTATCTGCTGACAAGTGTCAGAGAGAGCCATGTATTTGGCTTCTGTGGAACTAAGTGCTACAGTTTTTTGCATATGGGACTGCCAGCACACAATGCCTCCTGCTAAGGTGGCAAAGTAACCCGTTGTGGACTTGCGTTTCATGACGTCGGATGCCCAGTCTGAATCAGTAAAGGCTTGGAGGTTCTGTTTGCTGCAACCATCATAGATAAGCTCATATGATTGAGTACTGACTAGGTAGCACATTATGTAATGCACCTTATCGAGATGTTCTTTACTCAGATTAGCTGAGAATTGTGACATCTTTATCACCATGAAGGCAATATTGGGGCAAGTTCCGAGCATCAGGTACAATAAAGACCCAATCACCAATTGAAACTCAGTTCTGAGAGCTGGATTAGGCTCATCAGGGTTTTCTGTAGAGACATATCCCATGGGAAGTGGAGTGGGGGATGCCTTGGCATTCGTCATTCCGAATCGAGCTAGCACAGTGGCTAGGTAGGTTGGTTGGTTCAGAGTGATTCTTGATGTGCCTTGTGTTATGCACATACCAAGGTATTCAGTAACATGACCAGTGTCCCGACACTCCCAATGCTTGAGACACACATTTTTCTTTTCCTCTACAAGGCATTTGTTCTTCCCCAAGAACACGCCATCATCGACGTAGATTATTGTGATGACAATGTCTTTACCATTTTTGTAGATGAAAATGCTGGCATCTGAGCTGGCGCATTCAAATCCAATGGATTGCATGAACACCTCTAGCTCTCTCCACCATGCTAGGGTGGCCTGTTTAAGGCTGTACAATGCTCAGCATAAGCACATGACTTTGCACTCTTTACCTTGGATGACAAATCCCTCAGGTTGATGCATGTAAATTTCCTCATCTAGTTTGCTGTACAGGAACGTGGTTTTTACATCGAGTCCCGTCATGTACATGCCTTCTAGGGCACTCAGGGCAAACAGGAGGTGCACCATCTCGTAGCGGACCACTGGAGAGAATATCTCATCATAGTTGATGCCTTCGACTTGTGAGAAGCCTTTGGCCACAAATCTGGCCCATTTTCGTCCATCGGATTTTATGGAGAAAATTCATCTATTTTTGATGGCCTTTCAGCCAGCAGGGAGATCTACGATGTCGTAGACATGCTGTTTATGGAGGGCCTCTAGTTCCTCCAGGCATGCACTTCTCCACTCTGATTGCGCAGGCTTGGGTAAGTGCACAATGTCACGATACTGGATCAGGACAGGACTGACACTGTAGATGGTGCAACTGCTTTGCTAAGCAGAAGGCACATCAGATCTGTTCCACCTTCGGTGACATAATTATCCCTTCTAGGGCACCAATATGACAGGGTACCCAGATTGGGTAACCACCGTCCTTGCTCCTCATTGGGATTCTGGTGCCATATCCATGGCACCTCAGACTCCTGAGGTTGAGGGGGTGTCGTGTACTCTAATCCCAAATTATCTGGGGTCTGTGTGGGAGGAGTTCTACTTGCCACTGGTGGTTAAGAGGGCCCAGCTGGCACCTCTTCTTCGACCTGAGGGAGGGCTGGAGCATGACTCCTGCCTTGTCCTGCTGGTTCCCACCATTGGCACTCCCATGCAATGTCTCGTTCGATTTGAATGGGGTCACAATTTTCACCATAGACATTGCCCGGATGAGTTGGGACTCATTGCTGCCTGTTTGATTGCCTTAGTAGAGGTATGGGGGCCTCTACTGCTGGCGGTGCTGGACTAGGCTGGAACAGTGGACCCGGTGCACCTGCCAGTGCAAATGGATCAGCACCCTGAGGCAGATCGCCAAAGGAGCCAAACAGTGGGTCTCTAGACATTTTAGGGGTTCCAGACTCTGATTGTGAAGGTGGTGAGGATGGAGCTCATGGAGGAGGATTTGGCGCCGGTGGAGCATAATGCCTGTAGCCCGGATAGAAGCTGTCATCACTTCCTCCATTGCTATCATCCCCTGATCCCTTAGAGTGGTCATCATTTCCGGAAGGGGGTATATCCCTGAGATCAGTTTTTGCCAGGGTCTTGGCCCTGGGACAATGAGGGAACAGAGTCTCATCGAAGAGTGCCATAGCACTGACAAATATTGACCCTGATGGGCACATAAAGTGCCAACCCTTGATGCCATCTGCCAGGCCAATGTATGTCATGAGCTCCGATCTTGCAGCTAACTTATTAGGATGCTTCTCTTTCGACAGGTAAACATAGGCACCACATCCAAATACCTTCTCGTCACTCAGATCGGGCTTCTCGCCATCGAGATCTTCGATCGGAGTTTGCCATTTTAGGTGGTTTATTGGTGTTCGGTTGTAGAATAACGTTCTGATCACATGTTCAGCATGACCATTTTGTTGGTAGATGTGGGGCACCGACATCTCAATTTTAATTCCAGCCTCTTTGAGCTGGGTCATGAGTTCCCGATCATGGAATTCCCCCCCAGGATCAAAATGCCAATGCTTGATTTTTGCATCATATTGCATTTTGGCCATCACCTTGAACTGTCTGATTGACTCAGCAGCATCGGACTTTTTTCTCAGGCACTGACTCCACATATGTGAAGTTCGATCATCAACAAATATGATAAAATATTTGTACTTGTGATAACTGAGTGTTGGTAATTCCTTCAGATCAGAATGGTTCAGCTCAAAGGCTCCTTTGGCCCAAGACTCAGATCCAGGGAATGACTTTGACATCATTTTTCCCTTGGCACACCCTGGACAAATGTGCCTGTCCCTTAAAATTTTTAAATCCTTGGGAAACTTATGTGTGTGTTTTGGCATCTGTCACACGACAGCTTCACTCGAGTAGCCAAGCCACTTGTGCCAAATGTCATAGTCAGCAATGTAGATAGTCATGACTTCTAATCTCTTAGCGCTCTGAATGTGCGAATCACACACATAGATGGTTTCGCCATGTATTATTGGTGTTGCATCGAGCTGGGGTTTTCCCTTTTTGTCAGCAAAGGAAATTATTTTACTGTTTCCTTTTACAATATATTCCTCAGCAACAAGGAACACTCCCATTGACATAAGCCGACTTGTCAAATCTGGGAGATAGAAAATGGGGGATAAGCGTGTGATGCACGACTCTGTCTTCCCATTAACTTTTACCTGATGATGAATCAGGACAGTGCCTTTGCCTTTGATCGAAGTCACACTGGTAGTGGTCTTGATCTGCCATTTATCAGACATAGGCAAATCCTCATAGGAGGTGAAGTCTTTCATCTCACCAGTGAAGTGCAATTATGCACCTGAATCCAAGATCCAAGGGGCACCATGTTTGCATTCCTTTCTGGCACACATCACACATGGACTAATTAGGGCCTTTGCATCACAAGCGACAATATAATTTATTAAAAATTCTATAGGATGCTCTATATTATGGGAATGGCCTGAATAGTTTGTCCCTGTCAAGCTATTGTTAGCAATGATGTGATGGTCAGGGAAAAGGACTGACATTTCATCATAAGCCCCCATGAAGGGGGCTATTGGCTCATCTGCAAGCATGTTATCCATGCTTTCCCAGACCGATTGATCTGGGACCATCATTTTGGAGCCGAGGGAGACTTCATCGTCATCATCCTCAGGCTCAGGTTCTATTTCAGGAACCTCCTCGATCTGAGCCGATGGCTCGGGGATTTCCACTCAGCGGCACTTACCTTCCAGCTTACTCATCTGGTCTTCTTCGATGATTAGAAGATTTTTGGCTGTTTTAGGCACTTCAATGTCTGTGAGCAGGTCCCAGGCCATCTGGTAGTCTTCATACACAGAGGGGCCAGGGGAGAAGGTTCTAGTGACCTTTGACTCGGGCTGATTAGGCCACTTTCTCAGGTCAGTGGTGCATAAATACATGGATTTCCCATGTAGCTGTGACATTTGAACACTTTGGTCAAACATCAGTGGGAGGCGAGAGGGGCTGGCCTGCGCCAGTCCGTTCGAAATGATGCCTTGACTATTAATGGTTGTGGCAGCATGGGCGGAGCATACTGCATCTGCATAAGATGCACTAGGCACCATGAAGGGCTCCACCATACTGGTGGAGGTGAGGTGGCTGTAAGATTCATGCTTTTCTCTGGCAGCCTTGCCAGACCTATGCTTCTTCTTCGAGTCAGAGCCTAAAGGCTCGGACGACTTCTCACTGGATTTCTCTGATCCCTTCCCTTTCCACTTAGGGTCACTGCCCTTTCTCTTGACAGCTGACAGGGGAGGCTTCTGCCATCACATGGTCCCTCACTACAGTGTAGGAGAGACTGGTTGTACCGGTTGTGGATAAGATGGTGGAAAATAAAGAATTGTACTCCTTTGGCAATGCCGAAAGGAGTAATAAGGCCTGAACTATTTCAGGGATGTTGACACCATTGGCAGTTAGCCGCTGGTATCTCTCAGAGATCTGAGCCATTGTTGGCACAGGGTTTTGCACCAGGACTCTGATTGAGATTGCAGATTTAAAGTCTGCAAATATCTGAGAAGGCCCTTCTTGGCCAAAATCGGCCTGCAGGGCTTGCCACAGGGCACTAGCAAGTCCTGTTGCAGATCCGGATCTGGATCTGACAGAAGGAGATAGGTGGAGCGAGATAGCTCCATATGCCTGATCATTCTCCCAATTGCACACCTTACATGTGGCAACATCGGCTGCTGCTGGCACTGTTTCAGCACTGGAGGCAACTTGCCAAAGGCCTTGTGACATAAGCCACACCTTTATACTTTCAACCCAGGCCTTGTAGCCAGAGCCATCAAACAAGGAGACAAGTTTATTGAGCGAGGAGGACATTTTTAAGATTTGAGCTAATAAAAGCACCAAATCAGTCACTTGCTCTTAAATTAGAAATGCCAGATGCAAAACTTAGCACTCTGTCAGAGTACTTTTGTTTAGCACATGATGAGTGCCAAAAAGGTGCATCATTGCTCCATGATGTCATGTCAGAGGGAGGCTAACCCCATCACAAAAGCAATGAGGTGCTCAGTGCAGTGAAGCATGTCGGTAGTAAGACCTGTGCACAATGTGTGAGTTGGAGCCCCGAGGGGCTACAGTACAACTCCTTCCAACTAGAGCTCTGAGGAGCTTATAGCTGTGCAACGTTGCTTCCAGAGCCCATAACCTGTTGAGCAGTGCACTATGCACAGTGTAGAGTGCTCACAGATCTTACTACTTACCTGTTGAGTTGGTTAGTGTGCTAAGTAACTTAGGTTAGAGGGCATAGAACTCTCTATATTGCTAGGTAGAGGTACAGAGAATATCTTGTCATAGTCAATGCCTTCAATATACCTAGAGAGCCTACATGGTCACATGAGGCTCAGGTCACATGAGGGTCAGTGGGGTGGAGAAAAGGGCGGTGTACCACATGGTTCCTGTCCACATGTCATTATGACATATTTGTATACATGTATTTACATATATATGTGTTTTAAGGGTTCTTATACCGAGGCACAGAATAGGTGCCACGTGTGCAGATTTAATTCAACACCTTGTACATATGGGACAACAATGTTTCAAACCCAGTTATATGACTAATTTTTAGTCATCTCTGACTAATGCCATCATTTCTGACCAAGCCTGACAAATTTTAGATAATCCCATCAACTATCACTCTCATCATTCCCACAAAATGACCATAGCATATGTTATGCAGGTGGTCATCTATTTTTAGCTCTGATCCCATCATGCCATCACTCCCACAAAACAGTCATAGCATATGTAATAGACAAGCTTATGACCCATGCCTTTGTCATGGCATTTGCTCACTTTGCTTGCTCAGCCTGACATCAGCATGGGCCAGCTCATGTATATGTAACACAATGCTTAATCCCACTACAGTTACTCAAGTCTACCTTGTTATCAGACTAACACATTATTGATGTATTGACTTCATTACAAACTCATATTAACTTGTTACTGACTTTATTACAAACTTGTATTGACTTGGTATTGACTTGTATTAAGGTGTTATTGACATTATTCCAAAGTTGTATTGACTTGTTATATCGACTTTACTACAAACTTGTTATTGACATCATTACAAACTTTTATTGACTTGTTATTGACTTTATTACAAATTTGTATTGACTTGTTATTGACTTTATTACAAACCCATATTAACTTGTTACTGACTTGTATTAAGGTGTTATTGACATTATTACAAATTTGTATTGACTTGTTATTGACATCATTACAAACTTGTATTGACCTGTTATTGACATTATTACAAACTTTTATTGACCTGTTATTGACATCATTACATCATTACAAACTTGTATTGACCTGTTACTGACATTATTATTCCAAACTTGTATTGACTTGTCCTAAAGTCTTCTCACAATAAATTTTTCAACCATTTGATTCAATCCAAGTACAATCCAAATCTAATTCTAATTCTAAATCTAAATCTAAATTCAAGTCTATCTTGATATCTATATTAGTTTCCAATTCCTGTAAATAATCTCTCAAGTTACTCACCTTTGCTAAACAACTCCATTCAACACTTCCATGTATACCACATTGGCAGTTCTGTTATTTGGATTGTTTTCATTCAACAGCACATTGATCCTTTCTCCAGATGTACATCTTGACAGTGCCACATATAGCTGCCCATGTGAGAACACTGGTGTCTGCAAGTCCACCCCAACATGGGATACAGATTGGCCTTGTGACTTGTTGATAGTCATGGCAAATGCCAAGCAAACTGGAAATTGATGTTGATGGAGTGGTAATGGCAAGGTTCTCTGCTGAAGGCTCCAATGTGATCTGAGGAATGAAAACGATATTTCCTGTAAACTGTGCATCTCCACTGATGATCCTGCACTTCAATACATGTTGATAGGTCCACTACGCACTTTAAGGCCTGGAAAAGACTCCCACTCATATCAACACATCATGACATGCACTCCAAATCACTACAAATGCCATGAAACCAACTTCGAACACTTTTTGACTTATTTCACACTATTTCGGATGACTTCGAAACACTTTGAATGCTTTTGAACCATTTCGCGACACTTTGAACAACTTCACAGCACTTCGAACGACTTCGGCTGCCATATAGTTGTCTTAAAACACTTTCAATACATGATGCTCAACTGGAGTGAACTATTTAGTCACATATTGAGCACTACTGGACATGCAAGGAGAGACGATAAAAGAATTAGGGTATGATAATGGTGGTTTTGGGGTTTCAACGATCTATTGAAACAACAAAGAGAAGTACTCTTACTATATGGCGACACCAAATGTTTCAATTATCATTGTTCCTCTTTTGTTTTTACATTTTACAATACCTTTATTGCTGTGCATACTGCCTCATGTTCTACACCTGTTATATTTCCTTTTTGGTACTTACCTCTTCGAAATGTATATAGACTTGTACTAGTTACTTAGAATGACAGAGAATCAGTTACCCTCTCCACTATAATCGGATTGAAGACCAGGTCTCTTGAGTCTTACCTCGCATCGTACCTCTGAAGTTCTGTGAAATATCACAAACTTCATCGAACTCTCGTATTCGCTCTCAACTTGTCGTCGCCTATGGCCACTCAAAAACCACTTCTTGATTTCTATATTTGTCTGTCAAACATATCTTAACACCAGTCAAACAGCTTCGAACCTCCTTGAACTTACCCGGATGACTTTGAACCCATTCAAATCTATTTTGGACTACTTTGGACATCTTCAAACATATTTCGAACTACCTTGAACATCTTCGCATGCTTTTAAAAACTATTCATCACTCCTTTACCATTCTGCATTACTAAAAACGACGTTTTGGTATTAGAGGTGATATTTAGGACCAACTCGCACCCTTCCTCTAGCCTGAGTTATTTCACATAAGCCTTTTAACAGGTTTTTGTTAGGTTTCCAGATCGAGCATCATCATTTTGAAGCCCACCGCGAGGGGTTTCTAAATTATTTCATCACCTAATCTACCTCAAATCTCTCAGCTTAGGCCAACACAAGCTTGAAATCTTAGAATTGAGACTCGCCAGGCCTTTGAATCTCTCGAACAATCGGGGGATATCCTAATACCTGTCTTTGATGCTGAATCTACACATCGTCATCTGTTTCCTTCACCTATTTCCTCATCTACAACTTCGTCTTCCTCTTCTTCCTCATCCTCTACTACATCATTCATTATTCCAGCTACTTCGACACATCTACCATCCTTCACTCAACTTCTAACTCCTCAAATCGGTACATCTATGGCCACCCAGGCAACAATGCCAGCTCGAGGACATTCCATAGAACCTAAATTTGACCCTACTCAACCTCAAGAGTTAAGTCGATACTTTAATGAGCTTGAAATACTTTTCATTGACTGTAATGTCATGGATCCCAAACTTATGAAGAAGCACGCCTGTCGATATGTCAATATCGATATGTCCGAACTCTGGGAATCAATTCCCGAATATGAAACTGGCACTTTGTTTTACGATTTTCATGTCGCAATCCACAGACTATATCCTGGTTCCGAAGACCATCGAAAATGGTCGATTTCGGACATGGACAAACTCGTTGGTGAACAACTTCGGATGGGTATCTATAATGCGAGCGATTTAGGATTATATTACAGGTCTTTCTACAACATTATGAAGTTCCTACTCTCTAAAGGCTGAATTTCGGAGGCAGAACAAAGTAGAGCATTCGTTCGAGGTTTTCAACCAGGTTTATGGTCACGAATTGCACGATGACTCGAACTTAAATTTTCCGACCACTATCCAGATGACACCTACCTACTTGATGACATTCACACAGCAGCGAAATTTGTTTTAGCAGGGTCAATTAGCTCAAATTCAGCATCGTTACAGTCTTCAGAAACATCGGCATCGACTTCGACATCTTCGACACAAATTAAATCGGAAGACTTATTGGCGATCCTTGAAAAATTTGCAACCACACTCGTCATGGCGTTAGCAGGTTCAAAACCCACTAACCCTCCTCGAACTAACAGTGGATTTCGCTCAGACCAGCTCGAAAACTTGGCTTGTGTCTTTTGTGGACTCACAGGTCATTTCATTAGTGACTGCTTGGTTTGCCAAGCCTATATCAATGAAGGAAAGTGTAAAAAGAACAATGATGGAAAAATCATGCTTCCAAATGGACGGTTCACCCCTCGAAACATTCCTGGTCATTCTATCAAAGACAGAATTGATGAATGGACTCAACGAAATCCTTTGAATACAACTGCATCATCACTCATGTACAATATCGCATCCTCAACAGCTACTTCGACACCACCTAGGAGCATCTACCCAGTTTCCGAACAGTCCTCAACACCCAAAGATCGCATCGCAAAACTCAAACAAGAGATATACGCCTTGCAAAGTGGTAGGACCCTTGCTAAAGCTAATTCGAGCATACCAACAGTCCCCGTCTCTCGACCTTCAGTTTTCCCAAACACTGCGACAGTCAAACAATCAGCTCCACATGTACCAGCATCATCCATCTTGTCTATGGCAACAAACCTACCAACCTCGACTTCAACATCATCTTCAATTTCGGAAACAACTTCGCAGCCTGTTATTCATCCTTACGCCGCTACAAAAGAAAATTTGTACCTACCACCACACGAATGAAACTTCGGATCAACTGCGAAAGGTAAAGGCAAAGATGGTCCTTTGCACCATACCCAAGTGCCAATTCAAAAAGATAAAATCACGGAAGATGTTTTCACCCGTTCAATGAAGATGCTGATTATTACACTAACACCCGAGGAATTGTTGGCTCTATCGCCTGAAGTTCGTACAAAATGGAAGGAACAGGTCACTCCATGTCGAATCCAGCAGTCCGAAGGGAATAACGCCATGAATCTGCTTAACAATGAGATTTTCATGATTGATGACCCATTCGAAACTTATATTAACAGTCTTCGACCTGGCTATATTCCAAAACCCTTTATCGCAGTGAAGGAATCCCATTCAATTAGGTCGATTATTATGAATGTCAACGGAAGGAATCCAGTGGAAAGTGTCATAGACCCCAGTTCTTTGATTATCGCAATGTCCAAAGAAGTTTGCCATGAACTTGGCCTTGCTTACAATCCTTCAATCCACATCCCACTCCAATCGGCTAATGGAGGCATTGACAAAAGTTTGGGTTTAGCATGAAATGTGCCTTGCAAAGTGGGGAGCATCATGCTATTTATGCAAATTCACATAATTCGTGACCCAGCCTACAATATCTTACTTAGTCAACCATTTGATGTACTCACCGAAAGCACCATCAAAAACTACAGGAATGAAGCCCAGACAATTATGATATATGATCCTAATTCGACACAATCGTGCACTATCCCCACGATTCCCCGTTCTAATCACCATCGAAAGGATTTTCACAACTAGAGGACAAAATTTTGGACATTGACCAGTGTGCTTTCATTATCTTATTCGATCCCTCTAATTTATCTATCACTATCAAATGCACTGCAAACATCCCTGATATGGAGTCCTCAACCTTCTCAAAATTCATTTCTTATTCTTCGATCCTTGTGAATTTATATTTAACAGCTAGTCATCAATACGAAACATTTTTATCGACCTCGGTGGCAATGTCTATGCCTTCTATGCCTATTATCGACTCCTCATATCCAACTTTCATGGCATTGAAAAAGAAATACAAACCTGTCGCACAAAAAATGCGCCTAGTTATTACCGAGCTACCCGACCGATTTCGCATTATTTGAACAATTACTGGCGACCCTCTCGAAAACATGCCAAAATTAAATCCTCATCCACCATCATTTATCCCCACTTCACGATATTCACTTGAACGTAAAGCTATCATCAACAAGAATCATCCTGGTGATTTTCTATGGCCAGAGGAACAGAATCTTATGCACAATTTTATTTGAAATCAGGAAACAGCTTTTGCATAAACAGAACAAGAGCGAGGAAGTTTTCGTTCTGACTTTTTTCCTGCTCTAGAGTTTCCTGTCATTCCTCACACTCCATGGGTTGAGCAAAACATTTCCATACCTCCAGGTTTGTATGAACAGATATGCAAAATGCTGAAAAAGAAGATAGAGGCAGGAGTATATACAAACCATCAAACTCTTCATACTGATCACAATGGTTTTGCATCACAAAAAAGGATGCAAAATCACTTCGAATTGTCCACAATCTCGAACTGCTTAACCAAGTAATGATCCAGCACTCAGGGGTCATACCAATACCTGAACATCTAGCAGAACAATTTGGGGGATGATCATGCGGAGGAATGTTGGATCTCTATGTGGCATTCGATGAAAGGAAAGTCACAGAATCATCTCGCAATCTGACAATGTTTCAGACACCATTCGGAGCACTTCGCATCATTACCCTACCCATGGGTTGGACAAATTCTGTCCCTATCTTACATGATGATGTGACATTTATTCTACAGCCCGAAATTTCTCATATCACCATCCCTTACATCGATGACACACCAGTTAAGGGTCCGAAATCAGAATATAGAACAATTGGTGGATCCTATGAAATGATTCCTGAGAATCCAGCTATTCGACACTTTGTCTGGGAGCATTTCGAAAATTTAAATCGGATAGTCCAGCATATGAAGTATTGCGGAGGAACATTTTCAGGTCTGAAGCTCTATCTTTGCATCCCCAAAATAATTGTTTTAGGGCATCAATGCAATATGGAAGGTCGTATGGCCAACCCTACTCGAATCACTGCTGTTAGCAAGTGGGGACCATGTCGAAGCCTGACCGAAGTCAAAGCATTCCTAGGAACCATTGGAGTTTGTCGTATATTTATCCAAAATTTTGCTCAATGAGCTGCAGCACTAATCCAACTCACTCGAAAAGATGTACCTTTCAAATTCGGAGTGGAACAAATAGCAGCCCAAAGAGATTTGAAAGCAGCTCTAATCAATTCTCCAGTGATTTGAGCTATCGATTACTCATCATCAGCCCTGGTAATCCTATCGGTCGACACTTTGAACATTGCTATTGGTTTCTTTCTCACTCAGTGCGATCCTGAAAACCCTCGAAAACGATATTATAGTCAATTCGGATCAATTACACTTAATGACCATGAATGCCAATTTTTGCAGCCAAAACTCGAACTTTACGATCTATATTGTGCTCTCAGAGCACTATGATTGTACCTAATAGGAGTTTGAAGGCTTATCGTCGAAGTTGATGCACGATATGTTAAAGGCATACTCTTGAATCCTAATATTGCACCTAGCGCTAGCATCAATCGATGGATTGTATCCATCCTAACCTTTCACTTTACATTAGTCCATGTCACAGGGACACACCATGGTCCTGACGGACTTTCAAGATGACCCCCACAAGACGAAGATGTTCAGCTCAACAATGAAGATAATTTTGGAGACTGGATCGACCGCCTTCACAGTTTTGTACATCAAATAAATCCTATTACAACCCAACCATTTACTTCGCATTGAATTTCGACCTTTTCCCTCTCTTTGAATTTTAGTAAGGGGGAAAATCTTACCTATAATGATGTCCCATGATTGAATAACGCAAAAATGAATGACGAGAGGTTACTTCGCATTCGAAAATGGTTACATGACTTGGTGTGACCCCCTGATCTATCAGACACAGAATACGCTACCTTTATTCGATATTGCACTGAATTCTTTTTAGACTTGGGCAAACTATGGAGAAAAGACTCCCAAGGAGCTCACAAAATTGTCGCTCCTCCAGGATGTCATCTCGAAATCATTTGCGCAGCTCACAACGATATCGGACACAAAATGGTTTTTGCTACTAAATCAGTTATCGCCCTTTGATTTTGGTGGCCAAACATGAAAGCTGACATCGCATGGTATATTCGCACCTGCCACCTATGCCAAATTCGACAGACATAAAATGTTCTAATTCTGCCCACAGTCACCACTCCAGCACCCCTTTTCAGCAAAGTTTATATCGACACGATGCAAATGCCACCCTTGAATGGATTTAAATACATCGTACAAGGTTGATGCTCACTAATGACCTATCCAGAATGGTGGAAACTTTGATGCAAAAATGCCATGTCACTTGGCGATTGGATCTTTGAAGACATTATTTGTCGATGGGGGTCGCTATACGAAATTGTAACTGACAATGGCACTGCATTTATTGCAGCTATGGAGTATCTTTCGAAATGATATCACATTAACCATATTCAAATTGGTGGTTATAATTTGCATGCCAATGGACTCATCGAATGAGCCCACTTCGATGTTCGACAACCGTTATTTAAAGCTGTCGATGGAGATCAAATGAAATGGTCAGCAGGGGTGCACTCAGTATTTTGGGCAGAATGAGTCACAGTTCATAAACGCATGGGTTGTTCTCCCTACTTCGCAGTTACAGGAGCACATCCTCTAATACCCCTCAACATCTCCGAGGCAACATACTTACAACTGCCACCTGATTCAATCTTATCGACAACCGATCTCATAGCTCGACGAGCCATAGCATTACAAAAATGATTGAATGACCTTGAAGTATTATATTCGAAGGTCTATGCATCTTGAATCAAAGCTGTGAAATGCTTCGAACTTGCTCACAAACATATGATGCACAACTACAACTTTATGAAAGGAGATTTAGTGCTACTTCGAAACATGCAAATCGAGAAGTCCCTCAATTGCAAGATGAAACCACGATATGTCGGCCCTCTTATCGTTATCAAATGAAACTATGGAGGGGCTTATATCCTCTGTGAACTTGACAGGTCAGTACTACATAGACCCATTGCCACATTTCGTCTGCTACCATACCTTGCTCGAAAATCAATTTCCCTACCACCGAATTTCCTCGATATCGACTCTGAGTGCCTTGAACAACTTTGAACAAGTTTGAACTTTGATGAAGATACTTTCGAAGATTTTCAGGACATCGAAAACAAATAACTATCCTTTCTTTTCTTTTTACAATTACTTACAAAGATTTTGATTGCCTCTAGTGTACGATACAAGTTGCGATATCACATCATAGCATGGTTGTGCAAACTCCAAAGGGTATTTTGGCTATGATGAACTACTGAGCCTTTCCCTAAAAGTCATATTTTTGTTCATTAAATTATATTCATTTTTTTTTCTTTACTTTACTTTCCAAAGACATTTAATGAAAATTTGAAATTAAAACAGATATACAACAAAAGAAAAGCCTTTCTACCCCTCTAGCATTTCCTCCAACACTTCTATTTCCCTCCCCAATATTTCCAGCTCTACCTTTTTCTGTGAAAGTTTTGCAGCAATCAAGCCACGATGCACTCCCCATTCACCCTCGAAATCTCACGACTCGTGAGCCTTCGCCTTGCCCTTCCCCTTCGACGACTTTCTCTTTTCCTTCAATGGCTTCAAAGGCCCCACTATCGGCTCGACATCCTCGACTGGGCCCACAAGACGAATTCGATGAGCTACAAAATTTGAACAAATGTTAGCAATTGATTCGAAGCGATTTTGAATACACTTCGTACCTGGTTTTGTGCGCGAATCTCGTTTCACGCCCCTGAACTTCTTCACCTCGACACCCCACCCCAATAACACCCCTGCACCTCCTGGACACACTTTGTACACTTTGCAGCGCCTTCCTTGACGATACAGCATGGCTGGGACTTGAACCCAGCACATTGATCGCACTATGAAAGCATTAGTACCTCAAAAAAATTTTTTTTGACAGTAAAGAAAAACACTTACTGGGCCCTCGAAGTCGAGGAGCCTGCTTGATTCGAACTGCATCCGCTTGGCATCCCTTGCACCCTCGAACTCTGGCTCCTCGACATGGCCCTCTTCATCTTTGACCTCCGTGACTTTCTGTTTCACCACCCTTACCATGGGCAGCTCCTCTTTGCTCTCATCTTCATCGCCCTCCTCGTCGCCTTTGCTGGCTTTGGACCTCTCGATAGCTTTCGCCTCTGCTGCAAGCTGTGCATTCTTTTGCTGCAGCTCTTCCTTCGATAATGATTTTGCATGAAACACAACAAGAGCCACATTTCATGCCTTGGCCAGTGCAGTTCTTCGAACCTCGAGTTTCACCTTCTGTGCTTTGTCCTTCACCTGCTGAACTGCCTCCTCCTCCTCTCAAACCCATCTTTCCTCTGCCTCCCTTCGTTCCCTTTTGATCTCTTCTGCCAAATCCATGAACAGCAGCTCTCCCCACGAAATCCATTCGCGTCGAGCCAAAGGCTTGTAGACCTCGAAAACCTCATCAACAACCTTCTGAACAGTCGCATCGTGCTCTTCGCTGAGATCTTTGGCGAGTTCATCATATTCTGCCTATACGAAATGTTTTAGCACTTTTGACCACGAATGAATGAAGAAGAAACATACCATTTTTGCACAAAAAGCCTGCCCCCAGACTTTGAAGTCGACATCTTCTGCAATGCTGCGCTCGGGCATCGACTTCGCATATTCGATAATTTCGACATTTAGGTCAGCAAGAAGAGACATGACAAAAGCTAGAGTTGGATGATATAGAGGTGATGGAGGGAGAAGAAGAATGAGAAGTAATTTGAACCTCGCTAAGTTTTCAACACGATCATGCATTCCGCACGTGACTTCCATCGGCTGACTGGGACAGTCAGGATTTCAGTAAGGGGGAGGATGATAGGTCCACTATGCACTTTAAGGCCTGGAGAAGACTCCCACTCATATCAACACATCACAACATGCACTCTGAATCACTACAAATGCCACGAAACCAACTTCGAACACTTTTTGACTTATTTTGCACTATTTTGGATGACTTCAAAACACTTTGAATGCTTTCGAACCATTTCGCGACACTTCAAACAACTTTGCAGCACTTCGAATGACTTCGGCTGCCATATAGTTGTCTTAAAACACTTTCAATACACAATGCTCAACCAGAGTGAACTATTTAGTCACATATCGAGCACTACCGGACACGCAAGGAGAGACGATAAAAGAATTAGGGTACGATAATGGTGGTTTTGGGGTTTCAACGATCTATTGAAACAACAAAGAGAAGTACTCTTACTATATGGTGACACCAAATGTTTCAATTATCATTGTTCCTCATTTGTTTTTACGTTTTACAATACCTTTATTGCTGTGCATACTGCCTCGTGTTCTACACCTGTTATATTTCCTTTTTGGTACTTACCTCTTCGAAATGTATATAGACTTGTACTAGTTACTTAGAATGACAGAGAATCAGTTACCCTCTCCACTATAGTCAGATTGAAGACCAGGTCTCTTGAGTCTTACCTCGCATCGTACCTCTGAAGTTCTGCAAAATATCACAAACTTCATCGAACTCTCGTATTCGCTCTCAACTCATCATCGCCTATCGCCACTCAAAAACCACTTCTTGATTTCTATATTTGTCTGTCGAACATATCTTAACACCAGTCAAGTGGCTTTGAACCTCCTCGAACTTACCCAGATGACTTTGAACCCATTCAAATCTATTTTAGACTACTTTGGACGTCTTCAAACATATTTTGAACTACCTCGAACATCTTCGCACGCTTTTAAAAACTATTTGTCACATTTTTACTGTTCTGCATTACTAAAAACAATGTTCTGGTATTAGAGGTGATATTTAGGACCAACTCGCACCCTTCCTCTAGCCTGAGTTATTTTACATAAGCCTTTTAACAGGTTTTTGTTAGGTTTCCAGGTCGAGCATCATCAATGTGGTCTGGCTTCAAGAAGGATAAGTCAAGTTCCATTGCAAAGACCCATGGTGACATCCAGATTGCATAGAAGCATGAGAGGACAGCCTATCTTAAGTGCCAGCCTGGAGAGAGGAAGTCCACTTGCTTTGATAGAGTTTAGATACTTTGCAGGATATGGCTGGTAGTTGTTTAGCTCCTGCTCTCTGAATGAGACTGTATCAGCACTGTTGAAGACATGCTCTAGCTCAGGAAATCTAGCAAGGAGAAGAGAGTTGATGACATCGACATTGTCATTTGTGCAGGAGAGAATGGTCCTATCCAAATAGTACTGATCTGGCTTGTTCCCCTGCTCTATGCCTGGATATGTGGAGTTGATAAGGTGATCCATGGTATTTCCATGGCAGAGCATGTTCTGTGAAATCTGTATAGTGTCTGCAGCATCCACTGTTGTGCCTGCACCAATGTGCAAGAGCCAGGCAGCATGTGCAGTGTTCTCTGGAGTTCTGTTGAGTTGCATATTCTCAGTCAAGTGATAGACAGTAATGCGTTGCCAGAGAGTGCTCCTTTTGATGGATGAAGCTATGATCTGTTCTCTAGTGCCCCTAGGAATGACAGGTAGGGTCTGTCTAAAGTCACCTCCAAACAAAATGGTGATTCCACCAAATGGAACATTCTTTTTCTTGAGATCACACAAAGTGCAGTCTACTGCATCTGTGGCATATTTGTGCTGCATAGGAACTTCATCCCAGATAATGATGGAAGTTTGATCAAGGACCTGGTGCAAATCTGAACCTCGAAGTATCCTGCAAGTAGAGGTCTCATCAGAGAAGTCAGCTGTTTGGTCATGTTGTGCCTGTTCCAGGAGAGGCATGAAAGTAGGTGTCCACTATATTGCAACTGAAATTTTATGCATACAAATCTCCCTTTTTGATATTTGACTTCTTACTGACCTCATTACACATTTCTATTGACATGTTACTGACTTCATTAGATTTGTATTGACCTGTGACTGACTTCAGACTTTTTACTGACCTCATTACAAATTTGAATTGACTTGTTACTGACCTCATTACAAATTTGTATTGTCATGTTACTGACTTCATTACACATCACAAATTTGTATTGACATGTTACTGACTTCAATACAAATTTGTATTGACTTGTTGCTGACCTCACTACAAATTTGTATTGACTTGTTACTGACCTCACTACAAATTTGTATTGACTTGTTACTGACCAGTATGGGATGATGACATTTCAAACCCAGTTATATGACCAATTTTTAGTCAGCTCTGACTAATGCAATTATTTCTGACCAAGCCTGATAAATTTTAGATAATCCCATCAACTATCACTCCCATCATTCCCATAAAATGACCATAGCATATGTTATGCACATTGTCCCATCAATCCAGTTGATCAATCATCGATCTTAGCCAAAAAATTGTTGGAGCAGACTACATACGCTGCACAGAGGAAGAGATGACACATTCCTTATAACCTACCTAGGGTTTAGTTAGTCTTAGAGCTAGGGTTTAGCAGAGGTAAGAACACTCTCTATATCTACTATGGTACAGGTTCTCCTTATATACATAATAGTAAGGATGTCACATGACTCAGGAATGTGTTTACCACATGTGTGCACAGTAAGTGCAGTAACTGTGTGTGTGCTGCATGGTTTGCCTCACGTATGCAGCATGTGTCAGAGATTAATTTCAACAAAAATTCCCCCCTTTGGCTGATCCCATCACGCCATCACTCCCACAAAATAACTGTAGCATTGTAATAGATACTATTGAATCTACCTGTACCTGGGGAACCTTCACCACTGTCTGCTTTCTGGTTTGGAACCCCAAACCTGGGTCTCAGGCATCTGTTTGTAATGTTGCTGAGGCTTATTGGACAATTTCTGTCATTCTATAACAATGGCCAGGTCTTGTTGTTAAGCTATGTGGGGAGGATCAGTTTGCCATCAATACCAACAACAACTTCAGTCTCACCTCAGCAGGTGGTGTCTATGGTAATCTTGGTGATGCAGCAGTTGACATCCTTCAGGCAAGTGGTATTATGCCTATTTCAAAATGGGTTGATGGCCATGGGTTCATATGAATCCTTCATGAGTTCCTTCCTGCATATAATGAGAAGCATTGCAAATGGCACACCATCATCATTGCCAATGGTGGACAACTACAGAATGGCAGCTGATTGTGGTATCAAGGAGAAACCATGCCAGATGGCAGATCAGCTGAATTTGATGAAGATGCTAAGCCCTTTTTCAGAGACATCTTGACCATATCAGTCCATGAACCTCATGATATACCTACCTTTCACATCTTGTGATACAGATATTGATCACCTTTCAAACCTCCTTGGAGTACCTTGGGAGAGCTCCAAGACAATTCCATTCAACACCACTGCATCATGTCTGGGCTTTGTATGGAACCTCAAAAGCCACATGGTTTCTTGATCAGAGACAAAGAAAATCAAATACAAGGATGCAATTATTGATTACAATAAAAAGGCAACAAATACACTGCAGAAGGTTGAGCAGCTTCATGGTAAACTATGACATGCATCCCTGGTTGTTCTGGCAGGATGAGCATATCTCACCTCACTGGAAGCCATGTTGGCAACATTTCACACCATCCATTTGTACCTCACACCCCACCAAAGGCACTACCAGTGACCTTTTCTGGTGGTTTGATGGACTTTCAAACCCAAACATTACCCATGAAATCCGAGGCCCTGTCAAACTCATTGACAGAAAAACATATTTAGATGCCAGCTCAGGTATCAGAATTACAATTGTCATTGGAGATTGTTGGTTGGCATGGCAGCTTCTCCCAGGTTGGAAATCAGAGAGCCAGGACATTGGCTGGGTTGAGACCATTGGTTTTGAGCTCCTTATCAACACACTCATGGCTTCAAGCACACCAGGTGATCATTTCAAAGTCTTTGGTGACAACTGAGTGGAGAGGCAGGAGCAAAAACAAGGCAACAAATGGGGTGTTGTAGAATCCACAATGTCACAAGTCTTTGTCAAGACCCATTTTACCCAATCGGATTCCTGAGAACTCCTGACCATTTTCTGACTCTTTTCCAACCTTGTCCATCAGCATTCCAGCTGCAGCACTTTTTAGTAATCAGACAAGTTGTCACATGCTTTAGTAATCATTTGCTTACTCACCTTATCTATTACATATGCTATGACAATTTTTGTGGGAGTGATGGCATGATGGGATCAGGGCTAAAAATAGGTGATGAGCTGCATAACATAGGCTACAGTCGTTTTGTGGGAATGATGGGAGTGATGGTTGATGTGATTATCTAAAATTTGTCAGGCTTGGTCAGAAATGATGGCATTAGTCAGAGCTGACTAAAATTGGTCAGCTCTGACAAATACAACTGGGTTTGAAATGCGGTCATCCCATATGTAATAGTACCGGTCAGTAACAAGTCAATACAACTGTGTAGTGAGGTCAGTAACAAGTCAATACAAATTTGTGATTTGTAACGAGGTCAGTAACATGACAATACAAATTTGTAATAACATGTCAATACAAATTTGTAGTGAGGTCAGTAACAAGTCAATACAAATTTGTAGTGAGGTCAGTAACAAGTCAATACAAATTTGTGATTTGTAATGAAGTCAGTAACATGACAATACAAATTTGTAATAACATGTCAATACAAATTTGTAACGAGGTCAGTAAAAAGTCTGAAGTCAGTAACAGGTCAATTCAAATTTAATGAAGTAATAACATGTCAATATACATATGTAATGAGGTCAGTAACAAGTCAAATACCAAAAAGGGAGATTAGGGTGCATAAAATTTCAGTCACGATATAGTGGACACCTACTTTCACGCCTCTTCCGGAACACACACAACATGACCAAACAGCTGACAATTCCTTATATGTGGAGAGAGAGTGCACGACAATCAGTTGAGTACCTCTCTTCACACAACATTTGGGGCTATAATAGTGACACTATTGCAATTGCTATCTATTATCAAATAGCAAAATTGGGATTGTCATTACATAAGTGTTGGAATTGGCTATTGAAACTTGAAAACAGTTGAATTACAGTGAGTGTTGTGACAACTGGCTTTTAAAGGAAGTTGTTTCTGACCTTACTTCAGCTGTGCTACATTGTTGGCTATTGAACCAAATTATTATTGGGCTTTACCATTACTAAATATGTGAGTGGTGTTGGCATATGTTGCAATAATAATGGCTTATGAGACTATTTGCAGGAATCAAAGTAGACCTTCTACACCAGAAGTGGAAAGGGCTAGAATTAGAGATGCAGACCATCTGGAAAGGTTGCAGATGACCAATCCTGATGAGAGGAGAAGCAGAGTCAGAGTGACTGCCCCTGCTGAGGGAATTGTTCCACTGAACTATGGAGCTGCATTGGCAGCTCAGATACCACAGGTGCAGATGCCTGCTAATTGGGATGCTCCAAGGCAGTTTGAATTGCCTGTTGTACCTCCTGCTCCTGTATTACATAGGAGAAAGGCTCCTGTGATGCCATCTGGACCTGTTTTGGCAAACCATGGAATAGGGGCAAATATAGCTTCTACTATACCACAAGTTCAACTCCCAGCAGGGTGGAATGCACCTTTGGCCAATTCTATTCCTGTAGTTCCACCTGCACCTCAGTTACAAACAAGAAAGGGGAGAGGGAGAGGGAGAGGGAGAGGGAGAGGGAGGGGACTGGGACCATTGCATAATATTTCAGGTGGTCAAGCAGATCCTGCACTCAATAATCTGCATAGGGGACATATTGCATTGAGGGAAAGAACTGCAGATTATGATGCACATGTTCAGGAGTTACAACAAGCTGAGGCAGCTAAGCAATATCAGCATCAGCAGGAAGTATTACAGAACATTGCAGAGGAAAGGAGAACTGCTGAGGCTGTTGCTGCCAGAGAGAGGATATTACAGCAGAAGGCTGAAGTGAGTAGGGAGCGTAATCTACAACTGCAGCATGTGAATGCACAAAGACAAGCTGCTGAAGCTGAAACAGCTAGACAGCATAATTGGCAAATGCAGCAGCTGGCTGAACAGGAAAGGAACAGGCAGGCTGCTGAAGATAAAGCAGCCAATCAACAATTGCAGCAGCTGGCTGAACAGGAGTTGGAGAGGCAGGCAGCTGCCCAGCAAGCTGCTTTAGCTGCTGAGCCACGATATCATGACCCACCCAGACATATTAATATAGAGGCTGCATTGCAAGAATGTAACAGGCGTGATCAGGAATGGGCTCTCAGGATGCATCAGATGTGGAGAAACGAACAGCGTGCAGATGAGCAGGCACAGATGGATGAGGCTGAGGAGCTCCAACGTCTATCCATTGCAGACAGAAACTTGCATCAACAAATGATGAGGTTGGACCAATTGGCTAACAATATGTCTGGTGATCGGATTGATCAATATCGAGCTCAAGTGGATGCACAGGCGGAACAAATTCAGATGGATAGGGAAATGGCTGCATTGTTGGCTGCTGAGTATGAAGAACAGAGGAATAATGAGATTGCTTTGAGGAGAGAAATGGAGAATGAGGAATCTGATGATGATGATGGGAGCCAGTCTTCTTTGCAATTTCCACCTTCTCCCCTGCCATCAGATTATTATGATGGATTTGGAAGGGTGACTGCTTTGCAATTTCCACCATCTTCTATGCCATCAGATTATTATGATGAGTTTGGCAGAGTGTCTCCTCTACAATTTCCATCTTCTCCTCCACAATCTTCATCACCACTGCTGCCTGACCCAATATTCCAAGTTCCATCATTGCCACCTTCTCCTATGCAATCTCCTTCACCGCTGCTGCCTGCTTCATTCTTGAATCCTCCAATGTTGCCAGCTTTGCCTCCACCTATGCCTGTACCTCTACCTCCACATCAACCTGCAAGGCCATTACCACTCGGTCGTGCACCTTATCAGGAGCCAATTCCCAGACATTCACTTGGACCCATGAATGTGGAGTGTCCACACTGCCATGCCTTGCATTTTGACTGTGAAAAGCTGTCCAGGTCTACCCGAGCTGTACTAAAGTTTGGAAGTTGCTGCTTGCAGGGACAAATTCATCTGCCATCTTTCCGACCTGCTCCTGCTACATTGCGAGATCTGTTGTGTGGGAAAAGCCTTCTTTCTAAGGAATTTAAAACAAACATCCGACAGTATAATGCTGCATTTGCATTCACTTCTTTGGGTGTCAAGGTGGACCGTTCTGTCACAGGTACATCAGGTGTATACAGCTTTCGTATTCATGGCGATCTTCATCATCTTTCTGGAGCACTTTTGCCACCTCCTGGACAACCTGTAGCCTATGCACAGCTCTATATCCATGATCCCATCACACAGCTTGATCTTTGTGAGCGACGGAATAATAACCTCAACTCAGTCATTATGACAGAGCTGCAGGCTATGCTAAATAATACCCATCCTTATGTGCCTTTATTCAAGCAGGCATTCCAGATCATGAGGGAAAAGCCTCCAGAAGAGCAGGATAATGTCTCCATATGGCTGCGATCAGATAGAACCCAAGATTTACGTCGGTATAATCTCCCTACAGCTAATGATAAGGTAGCAGCTATTATTCCAGGTGATGGCTCTGAGGAACGGTCTAACCACAGAGATATTGTTCTCAGGCTACGAGGGGGAGGGCTCAAGCACATCAGCCAGTTGCATCCATCCTATTCAACTCTGCACTATGTCTTGCTTTTCCCTCATGGTGAAGATGGATGGCACCCAGATATACCTGCACACCAAGGTGCAAATGGAGCCAGAAGGGCACCCAATGTCAGTCAGAGATGCTACCATGCTTATCGATTGCACCCAAGGCCAGGAGAGCAGCCACCATTGTTGTGGGGAGGAAATCTTTTGCAGCAGTATGTTGTAGATGCTTGGGCATCTATTGAACAGAATATGTTGAATTGGGTCCGACATCACCAGAGGGAGCTTAGGGCTGATGTGTATGCTGGATTGAGGGATGCTGCCATGGGTGACCAGAATCAAAATATCAATCTAGAGAATTGTGGGAGTCGCATCATTCTTCCTTCAACCCATATAGGCAGTGAAAGGCATATGAATCAGCTTTTCCAGGATTCCATGGCCATTTGTCGCTTTTTTGGCAAGCCAGATCTCTTTCTCACCATGACTGCCAATCCACAGTGGCCAGAGATTTAGGAAGCTCTGTTGCAGGAGGAATCACCCAATCCACATTTTACCACAAATAGAAAAAAGCAGGAAGCCTATGACAGGCCAGACATTGTTGCACGTGTCTTTGAACAGAAAAAGAATGCATTGCTCAAGGACATCAAGGATGGTGTTTTGGGTAAAGTAGTGGCACACATCCATACCATCGAGTTTCAAAAGAGAGGCCTTCCACATATGCACCTCCTTATATTTCTCGATCCAGCCGACAAAATCTGTGATGCCCATGATGTTGATTCCATTGTATCAGCACAGATTCCTGATCTTGTCACACAGCCAATGCTCTATCACACTATAACTACCTGCATGCTTCATGGTCCTTGCAGTCATGACAAACCCAAGGCTTCATGCATGGTCGACAACAAGTGCAGCAAGAGATATCCCAAGGAGTTCAGAGAACAAACCTCTTTTACTGTAAACAATTATCCTGATTATGCCAGACCCAACAATGGTAGAACAGTGAGAAAGCGTAATTATGTCTATGATAACAGACATGTGGTCCCACACAATCCTTATTTGGCTGCAAAGTAAGGAACATTTATCTGACATCATGTTTATTGGTTAACAATTTGGTTCATTTGTCAGATACAACTGTCACATCAATGTTGAGATCTGTTCTTTAATCGAGGCTGTCAAGTACATCCACAAGTACATATACAAAGGCCATGACAGAACCATGATTGAGATTCTTGACCAAGACAGAGACGAGGTCAAGGAGTATCTGGATGCACGTTACATTGGATCTGTGGAAAGCTGCTGGCACATAAATAAATTTGGAATGCACTCAGAGTCTCCTCATGTTTATCGTCTGCCCGTCCATCTGGAGGACCAGCAAACAGTCTACTTCAATGCAGATGACAGCATTGATGAGGTTTTGGAAAGGCCTGCTACCAAGACCACATGTCTCACTGCTTGGTTTGAAGCCAACAGAAGATATGAAGCAGCACATACTGTCACCTACCAGAACTTTCCTCAAACATGGGTCTACAATGCAACCAAGAAGCAGTGGAACCCAAGAAGGCATGGCAAGCCTGCTATTGGCAGAATGTACTTTGCTTCTCCTGCCCAAGGGGAAAGGTTCTACCTCAGGCTGCTTCTTACTGTTGTCACAGGGGCAACATCATTCCAGCACTTGCACACTATCAATGGTGTCATCCATAATACATTCAAGCAGGCCTGTGTTGCATTGGGTCTTTTGCAGGATGACCAGGAATGGGTCCAGTGTCTTACAGAGGCAGCCCAGATGCAGCTCGGTTCCTCTCTCAGATTGCTCTTTGCCACCATTCTTCTTCATTGCAATCCAACATCACCTGACATCCTGTGGAACCTGTTCAAACATCACATTTGTGATGACCTCAGAGTCAAGCTTCTTTCCATCTATCCAGATACAGACTTTACAGATGATCAGGTGTACATGTATGGCTTGCATCTCATCAATCAGATTCTTATCAGATCTGGCAAACAACTTTCTGATTATCCAGAGATGCCCACCATTGAAGGAAACTGGCACATTGATGTTCCAGCCAATAGGCTTTTGCAGGAACAAAGGGATTACAATGTTGAAGAGTTGGCCATCACTGTCGCTCACAATCTTCAGCTTTTCAATCATAGGCAGAGACAGGTTTTTGATGCTGCAATGGATTCTGTCAACAATAACAAGGGAAAGCTCATGTTCTTGCATAGTGCTGGAGGTTGTGGAAAGACCTTTGTCTGCAACACCATCACAGCTGCTGTTCATGCTCAAGGAAAAATTGCTCTCTGTGTGGCATCATCCAGAATCGCTGCATTGCTTCTAGAAGGTGGTCGCACAGCACATTCCATGTTCAAAATCCCAATTGAAATCGATGAGGCCTCTACTTGCAGAATACTTCGAGGTTCAGATCTGCACCAGGTCCTTGATCAAACTTCCATCATCATCTGGGATGAAGTTCCTATGCAGCACAAATATGCCACAGATGCAGTATACTGCACTTTGCGTGATCTTAAGAAGAAGAATGTTCCATTTGGTGGAATCACTGTTTTGTTTGGAGGTGACTTTAGACAGACCCTACCTGTCATTCCTAGGGGCACTAGAGAACAGATCATAGCTTCATCCATCAAAAGGAGCACTCTCTGGCAACGCATTACTGTCTATCACTTGACTGAGAATATGCAACTCAACAGAACTCCAGAGAACACTGCACATGCTGCCTGGCTCTTGCACATTGGTGCAGGCACAACAGTGGATGCTGCAGACACTATACAGATTCCACAGAACATGCTCTCCCATGGAAATACCATGGATCACCTTATCAACTCTACATATCCAGGCATAGAGCAGGGGAACAAGCCAGATCAGTACTATTTGGATAGGACCATTCTCTCCTGTACAAATGACAATGTCGATGTCATCAACTCTCTTCTCCTTGCTAGATTTCCTGGACTAGAGCATGTCTTTAACAGTGCTGATACAGTTTCATTCAGAGAGCAGGAGCTTAACAACTACCAGCCATATCCTGCAGAGTATCTAAACTCTATCAAAGCAAGTGGCCTTCCTCTCTCCAGGCTGGCACTTAAGATAGGCTGTCCTCTCATGCTTTTATGCAATCTGGATGTCACCATGGGTCTTTGCAATGGAACTCGACTTATCCTTCTTGAAGCCAGACCACGTGTATTGAAGTGCAGGATCATCAGTGGAGATGCACAGTTTGCAGAAAATATCATTTTCATTCCTCAGATCACATTGGAGCCTTCAGCAGAGACCTTGCCATTACCACTTCATCGACATCAATTTCCAGTTCACTTGGCATTTGCCATGACTATCAACAAGTCACAAGGCCAATCAGTATCCCATGTTGGCTTGGACTTGCAGACACCAGTGTTCTCACATGGGCAGCTATATGTGGCACTATCAAGGTGTACATCTGGAGAAAGGATCAAGGGGCTGTTGAATGAAAACAATGCAAATAACAGAACTGCCAATGTGGTATACAAGGAAGTGTTGAATGGAGTTGTTTAGCAAAGGTGAGTAACTTGAAAGATTATTTACAGGAATTGAAAACTAATATAGATATCAAGATAGACTTGGATGTAGATTTAGATTTAGATTTAGATTTAGATTTATAATTAGATTTGGATTGTACTTGGATTGAATCAAATGGTTGAAAAATTTATTGTGAGAAGACTTTAGGGCAGGTTACTAAACCTTTGGTGTGTATTCAATAACAAGTCAATAAAAGTTTGTAATAATGTCAATAATAGGTCAATACAAGTTTCTAATGATGTCAATAACAAGTCAATACAAGTTTGTAATAATGTCGATAACACCTTAATACAAGTCAGTAACAAGTTAATATGGGTTTGTAATAAAGTCAATAACAAGTCAATAACAAGTCAATACAAATTTGTAATAAAGTCAATAACAAGTCAAGAAAAGTTTGTAATGATGTCAGTAACAAGTTTGTAGTAAATCAAGGTAGACTTGAGTAACTGTAGTGGGATTAAGCATTGTGTTACATATACGCGAGCTGGCCCATGCCGGTGTCAGGCTGAGTGAGCAAAGTGAGTGAACGCCATGACAAAGGCATGGGTCATAAGCTCATTCCTAATACAGTCTTACCAATTCTGGTCACAGACACTTACCAAGACCCATTAGTAAACTTCTGCTTTTTCCATTATTCTTCTGGCCTTCTTTATTTAAGTGTCCATAGCTTAGCCTTAGTCTGCAGTTTGCAAATTATTGCATGTATATTGCTTGTGTATCTTTGTCTATTCATCTCCAGTCTAATATCAATCCTTAAATCATCCTCGACTTAATCTGGACTTAGACTCCTAATCCTTCAACTCTTCTTGACTTCAAAAACAATTCTTAAACTTCTGCTTAATCTATCCTCACTAGGGATCAGCATGGGTGTGGGTAAACCTGCAGTGTTTAGGTCATGGGGTATACAGGTATAGGTATGGCATCTGAAATCCTAAACCTGTGTCATACTGCACCCATACACACAGTGATAGGTCCACTCTGTGCTCTAGGGTCTGGGGAGGTTTCCAAACATATTGACACATTATGACTCACAATTCCAACACCTATGAATCCCACAAAGTCAATTTTGAACCATTTCAAACTACTTTGAACTACTTTGAGCAACTTCACAACACTTCGAACAATGTCAGTCACCATATGGCTATTTTACCACCCTTCCAATACATACAGCACACCTGGCATGAGTTGGTGTGTCACATATCAAGCACTACCAGACATGAGGAGACACAACAAAGGACTCTTAGGATGTGATAGTGGTGTTTTTGTGTTTCAATAATATATTGAAACATTAGGACAAGTACTTTTGCTATACTGCAACTCTGTATTTATCATCATTTCTGATTTTTTGTTTTATGATTTGCAAAGTCCTTTATTGTTGTGTATATTGCCTCATGTTTCCCACATGTTATATTTCCTTTTTAAGTACCATCTCTTCAAAATGTATATAGACTGATACTAGTTACTTAGAACAACAAAGAAAAAGTCACCCTCTTCCATTCAGATAGGTAAGCTACACTGTACTGAATAATACGGTCTATAGAATGTGTACATTGTACTGACTGATACAGGTTTGTGGAAGCCCATAGAATGCTCTAATAATAAGTGTAACTTGTACTACTATCAAATAGATACAGTTTTTGTATTCTGGGTTCTTATATACTATGGAGAATGTTAATGGCCAGATCAGTGACCTATGAGGTAGTGTTGGACATGGTAAACAGCAACAGCAATGGCAGCAGAGTGGCAATGGCAGCGGCAATGGCATATATGTATGGTAGGAATCGAATATCTTTCATATGGAATCGGGCATATGGATAACACCAACTAAACAACAGTGTTCATTCTACCTTAATATAACAATGTTGATACAAACTAATTCTGAGAATCGGCAGGATCGATGATGTTCTCATCATGGGATGATGATCTGAGTGGAATGTTTGACAATCTCCATTGGAATGATTTCATATCGCATTTCATCCTCATCTTCAAAGTCACATATGTGCATAACATGATATCTTGCTGTTCCAGCGTCTCAACCTCAGCCATGTAGAGACAATGGCTGGAATCCTCGTAAGAGGTGCCAAGGTTGTTTTGCAGGGCTTTCACTTTGGCATGGCAGCCCAACAGCTCCCTGTCTGTTAAAGTCTGCAACAGCATTAACTAACAGTCATGCAAATGAGGACATGGCACTTACTGGATCAGCAGGTAACTGTAGTATGTTCCGGGCCACTATGTAGTATGGTGTATGTCTCATGTTTCCAGACTGTAAATTCATCAGTGAGAGGGATGGATAGACAAGCCAGCAGGAGACCAGAAATGGCATCTGCCAAGAGATGGCATCCACCAAAACATGGCACTGGCTACATCTGCCATCAGCTAGCAGATGACATCGGCCCAAGGATAGAATGACACCTCGAAAAAAACAAAATCTTACCCCCCCATCTGCCATGTATACATCAAATTCAACCTTCTTGCAATATGCCTCCATTGCTTGTTGCATAGCTGGAATCATAAAAGGGGGCACAAGATAGTGCTGCCCATTGTCACCTTGGATAGCAACATATCCATCAGGAATATAAGTGTTGCTTTGCTGATCACTCATGGTATAGATAACAGATGATAACAGGACAATATCAACAAATGCAGTTTAATCAGTGAATCAAGGATCAATCAGTCATTACATATCAATCAACAATGTGTGATTGTTGATATTTTTTGTTATCAACATCCATCGATCTTCATCATCCATCCAGCCCGACTCCGCACCCATACCCACAGCTGTTCCATCCATCATGAATGTTACATGTGAACAAGTACTCAGCCACATCAGCCAGATCAAGCAAGCCATTTGCCAAGGAATTTGCGAAAAAAAACATCAAGGCTATGATGAAGCAAAAAAAGGTGGTGCTTGTGAGCAGATATGTAATATGAAACCAAGCATACTAACATCCTGCAGAAAATGTTATTTGCTTGGCAAAAGCAGAATCTCCTGGCCGACGTGCAGGAACTCTTCCAGGTTGAATCCTTTTTATGAGGATTTGTGGTGGTGTGGTACAAGTCAGAGAGGAAAGGGGACGATGAATTCATTGAAGGTCAATGGAGAGCCATGAAAAGCTTTGACAAAAAAAAAGGTGCAACTGAAATGGCAATGGCAACAGCAGGTATACTAGGAATGGCAGCGGCAGGCATATCAGGAATGGCAGCAGCAGGTTCTTTGGGAATGGCACTGGTGGTCAAACTGGGAGTGGCAGTGGAACCAACATCTGGTATGGCAGAGGCAGGAATGGATGAACCAGCAACATGCACAATATTCATTAGGAAACAGAGGCCAGCACTGGAAATGACTGTAGGAGCAGCACCGGCAACAGCACCAACAGTAGCACCGGCATGACCCCCACCACCACCAGCACCCATCATGCTGGCCCAACCAGCAGCATCTGAATCCAGACATCCAGCCCAAGCACAGCGCCACTCACAACCGAAGGTGCTGGCCATCACAGTGACACCCAAGCTGTGAGTGATGGAGAGTAGTAGTCCATTGGATGACGAATTCCAAAATGAAGAAGCGGCTGAGAATGCCGATAGTGGAGAAGATGAGATAGAAGAGAGTGATGCCATTGCTGATCACAGGATGAAGCAGAAGCGAGACAACAGAAGTAGGGCAAGTAGGGCACAAGGATCACCCCAGCAAGCGAATCTCAGAGAGATGCCATGCACGCGATGTGTCAGGCTTAGGCATGAGTGTTGGGAACAGGTGAATGGGAAAATGGCATGCTACCACTGTGAGAAAGGCAAGGTTTGATGTGATCCAGAGGATAGCATCAAGGGCTGAGAAAGAAGGTGAAAAAAGGATCAGCAAGAAGAAAAACAAAGAGGACACAATATTCCAGTGAAGAGAGTGGCAAGGAATCACCTCGGTGCTTCACTTAAAGGGAAAAGGGAAAAGGGAAAAGGGAAAGGTGAGTTCATTCATATAATGCTCGAAAACCTCTAACTAACATGTATACCAATAGCTATGGATGACGACATCGATATGGTGGATGCGGATGCCAGGCCAATGTTGCCCATGCCCACTGCTGTTCCCACTCCCTGGCCCATTCCCGCTCGTGCTTCTGCAGCCTTCCCCACTCACACTCCTGCTGCCAACCACTATGCAAGGCTGGCCGACTGTCTGGATCAACCCAAATGAAGCTTTGAAGCACGCATTGAACAAGTTGAACAAAACTTCGAGGCTCTACTAGTTGAGCAAGGGCAATGGATTGAAGCTGGAGTCTAAGAACCCTTACGAGGATTACAAGAACTGTGGGACAGAGTCACCTTGCTGATGAGGAGGATAGCGGATCTTGAAGAGTACCTTGGATTGCAGGGTGGTGCACAAGGCATTGTCCTGTACAACAGCCAGAACTCTGAGTGGGTAACTCACATCGAGAGGGAATCAGTCAGGGGTGAGACCATTGAACCCATGGCCAATCATGAGGCCAATACCAATACTGATGCTGGATTGATGGAGGGTATGGAATCAATCAGTAAAATCAACATTGTCGAGGAGGGAGCAAAGCACCAGGACATTGAGGATCAAGAGGGCATACCACCCATCATCAACACCAAGGCCGATGCTGATGCCGATGGGGAGGCCAGGGAAATGGAGGGCATGGAATCAAAGGAGGAAGTGAGCTCAGGGATGGTGAATGAGAATATTGAGGAGGGACAGAAGCAGATTGAGGCAGAATTAGCTATACTCGAGGAGGGAGGACTTGGCCCCAAACATGCCAATGCCAAAGATGTGGTTGGGGACATGCCCAGAATCCAAATCATTCCTGCCACGCCACAGGACTTGCAAGAAATGGTGCAGTGCATGACAGTGGCCCCTCCACTCCCTCCCCTCATCATCTCTACTTCATTCCCTGAGGCCACCACAGCCATGCCAGCAATGGCAATAACAACGGCAGTTACTGTGGCCACACCGGCCTTGCCAGTCACCAGCATTGCCTTGCCCCATCCCTCCCCTCCTCGTACACAGGTCCGCAGATCCCCATGACTGCTATCACCGGGTCCATCAGTAATCCTAAGTACGACCCCCCCCACCTCAACCACGGTTGTCAACCTCACCCTGCCCCTCCCCTTCCCCAGCACAGTTGTGCCAATCCCCTCATGATCTTACACCTGGTCCAGCTGGACTACTTTCCAGAAGTCCCACCCCTCAGCCAAATCTGAAGAAAAGAGGAAGAACATCTGAGGACAGAGGTGCTGCCAAGCGAGGGAGAAAGGAATAGACATTTCTTTTTTTTATATATGTAAAAAGATTGGACTTGAATATATACATCATTGGACATTCATAGTAATCTATTATCTTGCAAATTTGACTCTTTTAATTCTTGGTCTTCTCCCAACAGTTTGGTTTGAGATAGCTTCCTCCTGTGCAAGGTCATCAGCTGTCCTTCGGATCCATTGAGCAAGTGCTGAAGCCACAGGAATGTGAGGCAGCTCAGTGCTTTGAGATGATGGTGGTGTCATTTGTTGCAATGTGTTCTGGGTCAAATCAACTGTGGACGTTGCTGACTCAGCTTTGGCCATTCCTACTCGGACCATTGCCGGTGCTACTTGGGCCATTGCTGGTGCTACTTGGGCCATTGCTAGTGCTACTTGGACCATTGCTGGTGCTACTTGAGTCATTGCCATTTCTACTTGGGCCAAGGCTACTTGGGTCATTGCTGAGGCCACTGTGGCCATTGCTAATGGCATACCTAAAGCAGTTAGTGCCCTTGCCTTCACCCTTGCAATAGGATCCTCAGTTTGCTTTCCTCCAACAAGTCATTGAGGTTTAGGACGCAGTACCTGCTCTTGATGTGGAGTGGTGTTTTTTCCTAACAGAGGATCAATCGGGCATGGGAGTTCATTCACAGTGTCCTTCTGAATGGATGGGCATGTGATGTACATGTACCTCATGTAAATCTGATGAGGAATGAGATACTCTGGTTCACCATCACTGGGACCATTAATTGGCTGGGGATGAGTGATACCAGCTGTGTAGAGCATATCCATTGTAGCCTGATTTACTTGTGCATAGGATGACTGTGTCACTGTATTGCAATCATGGCTTTGGGCATTGGCATCAGGTTGGTGGCCAGTCATAGGGCCATGATTGGCAGCAGCATTGGGTTCAGAGGTGGATGGCTGTGCTGTGGTTGATTGTCAATGGGGTTGCTTTCCCTTAGATTTCCCTTTGCATCGTCTTGATTTCATTTGGGCTTGGGCTTTGGCATGAGACTCAGCAGTGGGATGGTGACCAGTGCCAGTCACTGATTTGGCATTGGTCATAGCATCGGCATTCCTTCGACTACTGCATCTTGGTTTATGTCGGGAAGGTGGAGGGGGATTCAAATCCCCTGGATAGTGTGTGGGAGCCACAGTCCCATTATCTGCTTCAATTCTCTTGAACCTGAAGGCTCTTTCAGGCCCCTGTGCCATTTGCTGCTGTAAAATGTGGTCGAAGATGTCTTCTATTGTACTCTTGTGCATGTTCCTTGGGTCAGTAAATTTGAACCAGGCTGGGAGATATTCAGGACTAATATATAAAGAAGTCTGCTCGGCAATTGCTTTGAATGGGATATGGTGATTATGACGATTATTGGCTAGTACTGCATGGAGATAAGTAATTGTTTCTGGACTAGGAGCTTCAAGTTGACGTACCATAATGCTGCCCAACATATAAGGTAAACATTACTTCCAACTTCTTTTTGGTATACAGTGAGGCATTCCATGGTGTCGGAAGCCATGATTAGTCTTCGGTAAGCTGCTTAGCTTTTCTTTGTGTTGCATGGCCATTGCTGTTGATGTAATGTCTGGTGTGAGTAAAGCCTTCACATATGTCATGAAGTTTCACTTCAGTTCAGTTAGTACACTGGGATACATGTCTAGAAATGATTGTGCAGGGGTAGCTATCAGATTGGCCATATGGTCATGACTGCAAATGGCATCGGCATCAGCATCAGCATTGGCATCGGCCAACATTACTTCAGGGACTCACATGTCAATGACCAGCAAACCTTTAGGGTGCATATGGGCTGTCATGGTTACTGACAATGCCCCCATTTCTAGCCATTGTTGTCGAGCATTCTCCTGCACACGCTCATGCAGGTACATTGCAGCGAGACTGTAAAGACTGGCATAGGCATTGAGGGCAGCATTGGCATTGGGAGTGGCATCGGCATCGGCAACTACTCACCTTCGCTTCATCTCTTCAGGATAACCTTGATGCATTATCTTATCCCCCTTGTTACACATGCCTAACTTCTCCTCTGTAGTCATCTGGTCATAAACATTCTTGATAGCTGGCATTCGCATTTGGAACCATCCTGGTGTACTTGTGGTGGTGTCCTCAACATCTAACATGTTTGTGATCTCTTGCATAACTCGGTTGTGATACAAGCTCCAAATGACTTCTGACCACTTGAACTTGAAGTGGTTCAATTTCTGTGAAAGTCCTTGAGTCATTCACCAGTTGTTGGAAAGCCAGGTTGTTAGTTCCTGGTGATGTGATCAATAGTACAACCTTCACATCCTTGTGAGTTTACCTTGGCATAAAGGCGACTCTCCTCCTGATCCACAGGGGCCTTGTCAATTGCTGCCCAATAGTTGAACATTGCTGGGAGGATGTCAGTCTTGAGTATTTGAAATCAGCCAGCTTTCAATTGCTGTGATCAGAAAGAAACTTTATATGGCTCTATGATCCTCTGCTCTTCATCTGTATATCTGCCTCCCTTGCGGTACTTTCTCAACCGCAGACTCTCTGATGGCCAGGTGGCATTGGAGGGAATTAATGTAAAGGAAGAATCATTCTTCTGATTGACATAAAATATGTCATTGGCACGAGGGGATTACATGAGAATAACATGAGGATCACATGAGGTCGATAGTACCATGAGGCTGATAGTACAATAAGGCCATTGGTTTAGTTCACCTCCAATCACCATGGATCTAGAATATGTTCCTGTCAAGCGCAAGAGAAGATCAAAGAAGAATGCCTCCCTGTGGGAGAATGACAATGCTACAGTGGATACTGTTACACATGTAGAAGTTGAGGTCATGATGAAAGCTGCACCAAAAAGACAGTGAGTCATGGTCCCGCTGAGGAACATAGAGGAACAGGAACCCATTCAATCTACTTCTGTTATACAGGATTATCCCAGTGTTGTTCCAGAATGGGACATGGAAGAACCTGAGGTGGCTGCCAAGCTGAGCTGGCCCCACATCAGCAAGGTTAGTTTCTGACACTGATTGTTTACAGAGCAATGCTCATTAACAAATAATAGCGACAGAGAGACTATATACTAGAGTTTCTGGGATGAATAGATGAATTGCTGCAAGCATCCTTCACTCGGCAGGCATGCTCAGTCGACAAACAAGTTTGCAATTACTGCACATTCAATAAACAGGCTATTTGGCAATGTGTTAATTGTTCACTGGGAACCACGCTTTGCTGCACATGCATGTGGGTAACTCACAGGCAAAATCCTTTCCATCGCATTGAATGCTGGACTGGCATGCACTTCCACCAGGGGGAACTATGGGAGGTCGGCAAATACATTTTAGTCCAGCACAACACCGATCATCCCATTTGTCAAGCTCTGGACTTTCAAATGCAATATCTGGAGTCATTCAAATATATGAAGGATCAAGCAGAGCAAGAGTCAGAAACAGACCAGGCTGATGACCAGCAGCGGCAGCAGTAATGGCCCACTTTGCCTCACTCAGCATCAGAGTCATAGCATGAGTGGGAAAGTGAAAATGCTGCCAACTCTGCCTTCCTAGATGATGAAACTGCTGCTGACTCAGCCTTTTTGGATCACCTTAATTCCCTTTGGGGTCAAGGGAATGGTAATGTTCATGCTGAGCATGGTTTTGAAGACTTCTTTGATAGCAATGATGAATCTGAAGTTCAACAAGCCAATGAAGATGTCCATGGATTTCAGCCATATTTGCCTACCATAAACCTTACTGCCAATGCTGTTCCCATTGCTGACCCTGCTCATTCTGCCACTGCCATTCCCTGCCCTGATGCTGTTCCCACTACTGATGCCTTGAATAACATTTATATTCATGTGGTCCATACAAATGGAATACATCACATAGCGATGGTTACCTGCCAGTGTCAGGGGGAACACCGAATTCCCTTGGACCTGGTAACCAGCAACTTACTACCCACAAGCTTCACCAACATATGGACTCTGTTCACTGTGCAGGTCTTAGACTATTTTTGGCTCTGTAATCTTGAGTTAAAGGGCCTCAGCCTATCAGTTTTACCAGCTGATTCAGCATGTAACATTGCCAATGCAGCCTGCCAAAGTGGTCAATCTCTACCATGAGCTTCAGCGCATGTCCTGCTTCTGGCATTGGATAAAAAGATTGAAGTGGGCAGGGTATGGACACAATCAAAAAGATCCTTTGAATTTTGAACCAGGAACCCTTGCTAATTTCTGCCCAGCCTGTCCTCAAGTAGGCATTAACATACCGGAAAATTGGAAAAAAGATGTGAACTGGTGGGTGTCAGAATGACTCTGCAGTGGTGTAGAAAATGACACTTTGCAATTCAGATTTGTTTTCAAATGCATATTCATGGCCGATGGCAATTTCAAAGCTGATTATGTCTGGCAGAAAAACTCTGAAACTGATATATGGCTATGGGATGGAGGTGGGATGGCCTTAAATCAGACTGAATATCATTGCTTTCTCCAAGCTGCCATAGAACGATTAATGGTAGGTACCTTTCCTTGATGGCAGCCATTGCCATTCCTGCTCCCTGCCCTGATGCTGATCTGATTTCTATCCCAACTTTTAGAAGGCCCTTTGCAAAAATAAATTCCCTGCCATTGTGAATGCTTTTCTGGCATCCAAGGCATGTGACAGGACTTGATGCACAGCCATTTTATGTGCACAGCATGGATGCCATGTTTCCAATGCATTGGTAGACCTGTTTCATAGAGAACAACAGAAGAATATCGACTTTGCTTTTCTTCAAGCGCTGAAGATCACTAAAGTTGACCCTCAACAGGGAGTCATGCTCATTTACAACATTGTCTGCCAGTACATTATCTACCTTTGGGAACATATTGGTGCCCATTTTCTGGCCAGCTTGATGATTGACCAGGCAATTGGGCTTTTACATGTTCATGGCCACAAAGATGAATGCTTTTTTCGCTATGCTCTATTTTTCATCCCAGGGTCTGGCATCGTAGCAGGAAAAATACTTGAGTCTCTGTGGGCATCACTAAATTCCATCTCCCCAACAGTCAGAACAGTGACCTTGCCACATTGGGCAGAAATGCTTGATGATCATGCTACTGATTCAGATCACAAGAAAATGCTCAGCATGACAGTCACACTATGCTCAAAAGCTCGGGAAGCACTTGAGAACTCCACACAACTTGGCCTATACCATGCTGAACTAACAGCAGCATTTGGCCAGCAAGCAATCGAATGATGGGAGGATGAAGTAATCTCAGCAGAAACCAGAAGACTTACAGATATCAAGGTAATGGACATGTATGCCACTCAAATATCAGAAGCGGCAGCGGGATCGGGATTGGGATCGGGCACAGCCTTGTCTTCTGGAGTGGCACCAGTTCAATCTGCAGTTGAGGAGTGGATTGATTTTGCTATTCTTTATCAACAAATGCAGTGAGTTCCACTGCCTACCCCAGATGACAACTTACCATTTATCGTAACCAGGATTGAATTGCAAGACAAAGTTTGTTGACTGGGTAAATTACCTCACATGTCCAACATGCAGGCTGTTGAATGGGAAACAGAAGCTCTGACATCCCACATGGTAACCTTAACCAAGTTACAGAATGCTGCCAACATAGCTGATCATAACATTGCTTTGTCATGGATTAACCATGATAATGAAGGCAAATTTGATACCCCAGGTGAACTTGATGATGACACAGCATCGGCACTGGCCTATCAAACCTTCCTGCAACATCTACTATTTCAGTGGAGAAGCAACAAGTATATCTCCCTCGTCATGGCCACCTGGCTGAGGCAGAGATTAAGCTCCAGAAGTGCCAGGCAAGCTGACTGCTGCACCAGCTGCGGGAGCTCATTGCTAAAAAATCATTTCAATATTTACACATCATCCGAGCAGTGCCACGAAAGGGAGTTCACATCTGGTCATGAGCTGTTGTACACAAGTTGGTTAACAGAATTAGCTTGCATGCTCGGATGTATAGCCATTGCCATAGCCAATTGTTGGCACTGGATTGTGATGCTGACACATTGAGTATGTTTCAGTGGTTAACCAAGGGTGACCTCAATGCCAGCACAGCTATTTTGAATCCAAATGTAGCTGGCTCCACCTCTGTTCATCTGTCCTGGATTTGGCATAATTCCTTTCATACTGGTGTCTTAGCCAACAGTGGCATTGGTGCCAATTCTGAGAGTGGGGACATGGCCGTGGCCAATGCCAATGCTGATGTCAGTTGATTCTGGGAATGTAAATGTTTTGGGTGGTCATTTGTATTCATTGTGCTTATGTTTTTCATAGTCAGATGGGTACATTGTCTTCATTCACAGGCTCAGAGAAATTGGTGGAGGGAGGAGTTTCTACTCATTACATATGAAATGCAGTGGACTGTGCAGTATTTCATCCATCACAGCCAATGGTGGCAGTAAGCCTCAGAGTCCAACAATACCCTTCTTGGTCCACTTGCTTATGCTAATCATCAATGTGCTTCATGGTATGAATTAGTGTTCAGGACTGACAAAGCATTCAGATCAACAAATGCCAATTATATCTCCCCTTTGTGACCGATGATTATGTGACCATGATGTAAATACCATTATCTTGATTACCAACCAAGATCAGTAAAACTATGTCAAACAAAAGTCTCTCAGTCTACAGCCCTTTGTCTTTGCAATCAGGCCCAAAAGTGCAACTCCAAAGGCATGCACAAGAGATCATTTGGTATGTGGAGTCCCGATTCTGCCAGGTGTTGTTGGAGGTCGACCAGGCAAACTTTGTAAAACAAAGTTGGATGCAAAGAATTCTCTATGCCAAAGTTGTATGTTGAAATCTTTCCTAAATTAAGTAAGTATTCATCACTGAGATGTATGACAGATGTATGTTATGTCTTGGATCAGCATCAGCACCTCAATTGACCTTATCATAGATGTGCCGATCCTTCTTCAGTCCTTGGATGACAGTCTTGCCGATGTGAATTTGGACCACCCACCCCTGGGATTCCATCCATCTCTCTTGGCCTTGTTGGATGATGGTGTTCCCAGCGACAGTCCTAGTCATCTTGTGGAGTCATATGCATGTGATTAGTGGCATCACAAGGCAGAACCGGCACCTGGCAGAATATTTGGCATTGACACCCTGGATGAATGCCTTGATCACTATCAGCAATGGGTCTCTATCCCTGTGACAGTCCCCACACCCATCAATAGCCAGTCAGGGCAGGATGCTCCCAGCAGCCAAGTTTATTGCCAATCATGCATTGACCTGCGCACTCTCATACACGATATGTTTGATGAAGCACACATGATGCATGGCTTACTAAGTGCCTGTGAATCAGCAGCAGATGCTGAAATGAATGCGAATTTGAGGAAAGCAGCAGGATTTCATCATCTCTATGAGCTTGCCCTGCTCAAGGAGATTCAGTCCAAACCAAGTAAGTTAACACCAGCACCGGCACCAGCCACGGCATTGTCATCAGCATCAAAAAACATCCATGGACCCACTGGGAGACAGGTAAAGCAATCAGAAATGGAATGGGTATCTGCACATGCACAGGCTGAACTTGAGCATCTGAAGGCCCTTCCCCCTACCTCCTACAAGTGGACCTGGGGCATTGATATACAGAGAATGAGGTGTTGGCAATCAATCAGAAGAAGGGCAAGGGAAAGGCACAGCATTCTGGGTACATAGCATCCCTCCCCAATGGCCCACCACAAAACAGTGGTCAGAAACCCCAAGTCTCCCAACAGTTTCTTCCTACAGTCGACCACCCACGGTAACTGCTCACAATGCAGGGCTTTATTTTTCAGATGATGATTCCAATGTATCCAATGCTGGAACTGCTTCCGTTCTTCCTGTGCCCACTGCCACTGCCCCCACTGTCACCCCCAATGCCGCCCCTGTTCCTGTTCCTGATTTTGTCCCCATTCCCGATGATGTAGTGAATGATGCTGATCTGCATACTGTCTTTGAGGCAGCGATGGCATTTGATTCTGATTCATCATCCACTAGTGCTGGTTCTACAACCAATGCCAATCCTGTCCCCGCTGCCGATTTGCATGGCAACATACTCATGCAGTGGCTAGGTCAAGATGATGTTGCTAATGATGCTGGTTATACTGCCTTTCAGGCAGCCATGGCACTTGATTGTGATTCATCATCTGCTGGTATGGGTTCTACTGCCGATGCCGAGCCTGTCCTTGCTGGTACAGGTTCCCTAACTGGCTTTGATGACTCTACTACCTCTTCATCTGGACATTCTAATCTCCCTTCAGCCTTTGCCACTGCATCTAATGCGGCAGAGGTTTTTTTTTCACCATCAGAGGCAGATTCCACTGGATCTGTGGGTGCATCCGATGCCAATGCCAATGCTGATGATGCCAGTGCAAATTATGACTTGGAACACAGTTTTAGTGATGAATCCCTAAGCACCTCCCACATAGAACATCCCTCCCCAACCCACATCATGCTGCCAGTTGCTGTCTACACTCATGCAGACTTTAGTTATGTTGATGGCAGTTGGTTGTCAGGCTCTGATGATGATATGGACACTATGGAGGACACATGATGCTCGTTTATTCCCTTTGCATTGTATATATAATAAACATGTAGTAATAATTGTTGGTGCTTTTGGTACACTGAACATTTTCAGTGTGATTGTTATCCTGGTGCCAGTGCCATGTGCACAATAAATCAATTATAGGTACATGAGGAATTTATGATGCCTTCGCTTACGAAACTCGTTAGCCCATACTATGGGGTGTCTAATGCTGATGCCATATTTTATGCCGCTACTGTTGCCATTGCCAGTGCCAGTGCTGATGCTGTTGCCAATGCTGGTGCTGTTGCCAGTGCTGGTGCTGTTGCCAGTGCCAATGTTGTTGCCATTTATTGTGTTCAATGCTATCTCATGGGTGATTGATTTGGCCATTAACATTCCCCATACTATATAAGAAGCCAGAATACCAAAACTCTATCTATTTGATAGTAGTACAAGTTACACTTATTATGAGAGTGTTCTATGGGCTTCCACAAACCTGTATCATTCGGTACAATGTACATGTTCTATAGACTGTATTATTCGGTACAGTGTAGCTTACCTATGTGTTCCATTTTATCATCTGATTTAAGAGCTGTTCTGTCGAGTCCAAGCCTTGTGTAGTATTTCTAAGTTCTGTGAATTATTGCAAACTTCTTTGAATTCTCATACTAGCCTCTCGAACAATTGGCTCTCGCTTACCATCTCTCAAAAATTCTTCCAATTTGCTATATTCCTTTCTTGATATCCCTCAAAACCATTTTGATTCTTCCCAAACCCCTTGAACCTCCTTAAATTTCCTTGAAGCTCCTTGAACCTTCTTCGAACTTCTTTGAACCTCTTTGTAGCCCTTCGAAAACCTTTGTATGCTCTTAAAACTATTCAGAACATTTCTCACTACTTCATACCTCTTACTCCAATCCTTGGGTAACAGCAGTGATATTTAGTACCACCTCACACCCTTCCTCTGGCCTGTGTTACACTTCTTAAACCTTTTAGGAGGTTTTTGTTTAGTTTCCAGGTTGAGTATTATCAACAGTGCCACAAATTTTCATGGGTAGTGCCAAGTTAGCACCAGCTAGCCAGTGAGCTCCATAATTGGCCATAATTTTACTAATTTTATAGATATCATGTTCATTACTTGTGCAATTCTCAAGAAACACAGTGTTGAGACAATGGGAATGTGATTGACAATGGTGGCTGAACTGTTAATCAGCACTGCAAGAGCTGCCTGTGCTGCAAACGACGCATGTCGGACCTAACGCGGGCCCAAACAATGCAACTGTCGTTTCAGCCATATGCAAGTTTTTTTTCTTCATTTCTTGTTCAAAAACTAACTAATTATATTCTTTTATGTTTTAGGATTATTTCTACCATTACCAATGGGGGGGGTAACCCTTGAGGGGAAGACCTGCCAGGTAACACCACCCTAGACCCAGACTCATGTCATGTCACGAGCCAACCCCCCAGAATGCACAAACAAATGATAGCCTCCAAAATCGGGCTTCTAATTAGAAATATATTTGCAAAACAGTATTCTAATGTCCAAGGTATTTTGCATACACTATCGTGTTCTAGTAGAAGGGTATTTTGCAAGCTACTGCCATCCACTGGTGACTCTGCAGGCCCCATGGTGCACACTGAGGCCCTCATTCTCCTCCTTCTTATCCTCTATGTTGTCACAATCACTGGTTAAGATAGGGTCAGCTGCATATCCTTCGAAGACTTTAAACGTCATTATCCAGTTAATGCATGGGGCCAACCTAAGAATTCTTATCTCATGGTCCCGTATTTTACGAAGATTTTCAGAATACCCCACCAGTCCCTCCACACCCTCTTTGGGATGGCCAAAAAACTCAGCAAAAAATTCCCATCCTCTTGTCCAGGACTCGGGAAGACTAAGATGTGTAAACTTGGTGATTAATCGTTTCAAGCTTCACCCTTTGAAGAACCTCACCATGACGGAGCAATAGGCTTATATATTGCTCGTCTTATTTGGACTACACCCTCGTTCCCGAGCTGGTGGTACAGCTCACTCAGTGCTTGAGTGTCTTCGGTATGCGGATTATGCCACACGTCATAAGACCGTGCACCCTTCTCTATGTCTGAGGCCAGAAGTTGCTATTACACATAGGAAGATAAAATAAAGAATGAGACAGCGACAACTTATTACTTCAAAATCGACACGTACGTTGAATATAGGATCATTGAATTTAGACTCCTGAGTCCATTGATTATTTCCTTCATACCACTGATACCAGTCTGCGTCCGATGAAAAATTCTCATCACTATCGAAGGTAAGTTGAGAGAAAGTCAGGTGGATGAAGAGGACGAGAAAGATGATTTGAGTGAATTGCATATTGACTCAGTTACGGAGAAAATGTATATCGTGGTGATACATGCCAGCTGATGGAGTGTATGACTGCAGTGTGCTTCCTTTTTATATGCTAGGCAATGACGGCGGCCGTGCCAGAAATACCACGGACAGAATAGTGATAACTTATGGAAATATCACGGACAGAATAGTCATATCAATATGGAAATACCACGGACAGAATAGTCATATCAATATGGAAATACCACGGACCAACCACGGACAGAATAGTCATATGGAGCCGACTTTCCACCGGCTGCCACGAATTCATAGCGGCAGGCTTTGGGTATGCAACCAGGACCCCCGATAGTAGTTGAGGAGGCCTGATCTAGAAAAAAAAAAATCGGGTCACATATGTTCGGACAAAATTTTTGAAAATAGGACATTTTGGTTCGGATAAAACCAGGCGTCCAATTTTTTTCAAAATTCTTTCGGACTACCGATCAAACCTTAAAAATCCAATTCGGATCCCTTCAATCAGGCCTTAAAAACACAAATTTTCGTTCGGACTGGTTGCGCAGGCCTCTAGAATAGCAAATAAGGTGTCTATGTCAGCTCTAACTTTTAGTGTTCAGTGGCATTGAGCAGTGTCCCTCTTGTTAGTTAGTATAATTACTGATCAGGAATGTACTCCTTTCCTCAAACGAAGCCTTAGCCACAATATATTAAAAAAGTACCATCTGCAGGTTTCGAACCCAAAAACTCAAATACTTAGGATAGTTCGCACCATCACCTTTACCGCTGGACTACGAGAACTTGATGTTCAGATCAAGATTAGGCATTCATATCAGACAAAAATTTGGTTCGGACCAAGGGGGTGGCGGAACGGGAAATCCGACATCCACTCAGGTTTTTTTTCAGCCGTCGTTGGACCCCCCTCCCTCTCCTTCCATATACGGTAATTTAGGTCACGTGCACATGTTTTTTAAAGAACTAAACATGGAAGGATGTGGGAAGTAGCTATCATCTCAAAAGTGGTTCACAGTGCATGATGGCACTTTGAAGTAGTGCCACTACCTTTACAACTGGGGCACAATCAATTTTTTGGGGCAAAATTGTACATCATACATGTACGATGGTACTGAGAATAAGCTAGTCAGTAAGTGAAAAATCCGCGAGGGTGATGTTTACATACCCATTCAGTCTCACATCCTGGTACTTTACACTGCATAACGGTATCACCTTCCTTGATTTCTGCCTCAGATACTTCCAAGCCACATATACACGCATTCAGATCAAATGTACAAGACTTTCGTATGCACTTGCCAGTCTCTGTCAACGAGTCCATCTGGATAGTTGTTGGAATTTGAATGGGTTCATTGTGACTCAATTTGCACTGCCATAGATGCTCAATCTGATGAGATGGCCTGGGAGATGGGATAGCATGATTACTAATTAGCATCTCTCTGAGTCATTTCTGGTGGCTCCTGTGCAAGTTCCACGCTGGGTGCAAGAGCTACCCACAGAGTGGCAGTAGTTTCTGATCGTGCAGGACTTGGGGGTCCTGGGGGGTTTTCTTCAAGTTCATCATCTATTGATTCTGCATTAGACTCAGATTGATGATCGTAAGTACCTGGGCCAACAGCGTCCAGTCTTCCTGTGCTGAGGAAGTCTTCATCATCATCTAGTTCAATAATATGAACCAGTAAAAAATTATGCTATCAAGCAATTATTAGGTATTAACTGTCTATTGGGAGCTTCAGTTGACATTGAATGCTTCTGAAGAGTAAAAAGAGTAATTACAGTGCTCAAACAGCAGCAGAAAGCCTAATTTGGGCACAGGTCAGTTTTTTTTTTTGATCAGGCTAGTGATGTGCAAGGTCCGGCTCAAAGCCCTGAAGCCCAGGCTGCCGAGCCCTAGAAGCCCAAGCTGAGCCAGGCCTTTGAAGTGGGCTTGTGGGGCTCAAGGCTCAGCTCAAGCTCAACAAAGCCCGAGACAAGCCCCCAAGCTGTGGCTTCAGTTCAGGATATACGATAGATTTGTCTAGCCAGAAATGCATATACATTTGCAATGTGTGAGATAACCTTTATATCGTGTTTTGTAGGGGTCTGACCATCATTCAGGTACTTGATCTGTCAAACAAAACTGAACATATTCACAAATTTTGGGGTGATGAGAAGTTGAAAAGCATTCTCTAGACAGACCTTGGTGATTTTCCACCTCCAGAACCAGAAGATGATGACCACTCATCTGGAATGGATGGTGATGATTCTATACCGCCACAAAATCTGCCCCTTCCTCCATCATCAGAAAATGATGATGATGATGATGTACCAAGCAAGCAAAAGGTGCATGATGATGGGACTGATGCTCCTCCTCCACCACCTCCAGTAACCACTGAGGACTTTCGTCCAAGATGTGATGATCAACAGGAATGGCAGCAATTGCCCCATTGATCAGGAAGGCAGAGGAACATCCCAAACTGTCCTGGCAATACCTATGGAGAGAAGCAACTCCCCTCTGACATAGAGAGAGACATTGCATGTGATCAATATTGGAAGAGATTTGTGGGTCAAGATTCAGATCATAACTGAACACAACCATGATCTCAACAGCAAGAACCAGTTGCTGGACTGAGTTTGGCACCCTGTGAGAGTGTGCCCAATTCCAATAATCAAGAACATGATCACCTAATGAGGGAACTGGACAAAGCAGGTTATATTCATAAGATAACCAAGGAAGGTGGAGATAAGCTTATTCACTGGCTGTTGTGAAAAGCAGTCACACCATCAAGCAAAATAAGCCAAATTCCAAACTAATTTTGGGATATTACATGCCTACCACAGCAGCAGCAAATTTGAGTGGAAACAGGCTTGTCATGAAGAATTACAGGCTCTTCACAAGCGACAAGTGTATGACATTGTCAATCTTCCACATGATCAAAGAACAATCAAAAATAGAGTGGTTTTCTCCATGAAATCAGATGGAAGAAAATGAGCCAGACTCATGGCAAAAGTCTTTTCACAAGTCAAAGGTGTTGACTTTGATGAGATTTCCTCACCAGTAGTCTGCTATGAGACCATACACCTAATGTTTGCACTTGCATCTCTAGAAGGCATGTATATGACCAGTCTAGATGGGTGGACTTTTCCTGGAAACCGGGTTGCTAATTAAGAGGGGGTTGCTGATTAGTTTTATCCATTCACTAACAAATCACATCATCTTTGATCTTTGCTTACATAAGCAGTGAGTCAATATTTCATTCATTCTACTAGTGAGGCCATTTCTCCCAATCAAGGCAGTCTGCTACAGGGATGCATGCATTATCATCAGAATATAGTTTGGGTTGCTGAGATGGGAAGTTAGTGGGAAAACCAGGGTCAAAAAAATCATGTAGGGAAAATATCTGAATGCACTTAGGGACAACTTTTTTCCCTCACAACTTAAGAGGTGTGGACTTGGTGACTCCCATGGATTCTTGGGGGGGATCTTGGGTTTGTTGGTCAGTCTCAATTACAGGGTGCCTCGATTGGTGCAGACTTTCTTCCACCTTCAATTTTTGTTCCTGAGAGGCTTTCTGCAAGATATATTTCTCATCCTGAGCATTTCCTTGCCCACTCTTCTGCATGCCCTGTCCATGTTCATTATCCAAATGTCCAGGTAAAATTCAAGTCAGGGGGATGCACAGCATTGACATACCAAATTGTAGTGAACTCAATTCTAGACTCACTTCCACATTGGCTGCATTGAACTATTTGAACCTCTTGAGAGAGAGGATGGTAAACAGTAACATACAACTATATTTGTTCATTGATGAGTCATTGAACGAGTTCACAATCGTGGAATAAGTGACATTATTTGAGTTCTCATACCTGGTGGTACTAGAGTTATTGTGATAGTACATATCACCACTGACATTGTTAAATCCACCCTGAATGTAAACTGGGCCTCCAGATGTGTTAATAGGCATCTTCTCTGCACAAGAGGGGGGATAGTTAGCTTACAAAAGTCAATGCTTATGATTATATCAGGCAGAAATGCAAAATTGCACAAGGTTTAATGAGTAAGCCTACAGTGAGATATCTTGATTAAATTCACCACAGCCTCATCTATTCAGAAGATGAGAAGCAGACAGAGTATGGAAAAACCTTAATTGTACCTACATAAACTAGCAACATTCACTATCAGAAGATTAAGTTCAGGAGCATGTATTGGGAGGGCTACCATGACATGTAGATGGATATCTATCATGTACCTTGACTGATGAGCACTGATGATAAGGAGGTGCTGTATCTTAGGCAAAAGTGAGTATAAATATTCACATCTAATTGTCAGAGGAAGCGCCAGGCCCCTTTGCTTTCCCAGGTCTAAATATTTTAACAATCCATAAATTGAGGCCGCAACCTTCTTTGGGACTGAACAACCAAAGGGAACTAGTAATGCTCGACAACTAAAAAGGATATGATGGAATCCTCAAGGTCATTAATTACTTTTGTGATGCTTCTGGAAAGTGGAAAAAGCTGTTCTTGTCATCCAGGCGCTTGCTATAACTACATGCCTCAACAACTGTGCCAGATGGGAATGGAACACTCATGCTATTGGTACACATGACCCTTCACATGTAAAGAAGTACATGTACTGTAACTAATTGGTAGGTTCTGAGATCACACTGTCACAACTATGTAGTTTATACCTGTTACTATGTTACTATATTGATATCTACCTATGCTACATGAGTAGCTATAGTGGCCTGGAGACCTCAATAAAAAGTGGTTTTGTTTTGTTTTTGTTTTGTTTTTTTTTTGTCATTTTTACAACCCCTCAGGGTGCACCCTATAATGGTCTTTACATCTAAGAGTATCTGCTTGAGGCCTCAGTGCCCCACCCTTGCCCCAGTCCTTGCCCCTCAGATAGCATGCCCAAGGCAATTGCCCCCCTGAGGGCCAGTTTGATGAGCCATTTAGGACAGTGGGACCTTTTTTGACCTCTTCAGCCTTTACCTTAAGTCACTTGCTACTTACAGTTTTGCATGAATATTACATGCCTGGCCAGATGGTGGCAGATACAAGTATGCAAGTCAACTGATTCAGTGTTCCTTCATTATAGTCTTCATGTTCTTTGCCATAGTCTGTTGTAACACAGGCATGTTTTGTGGTCATAGCCAGTGATGGTGTCAAAGCTGTAAGGTAATGACATATCTTCATGCAAGCATCTGATCTTTAATGAAATGGGTCTTCACCTTTGAATTTATGCAGCCTCCCTGTTTTGTGACCCTTGACCCCTTTTTTGATACCCAGAAGGGCCATGAGGTTTCTGGAGTCCCTCATCTGGGTGTCAAGTAACTCCAGTTCATGACACTCCCTTCTTTCTTTTTTTTGAATCCCATTTATTCTCTGTTGTGGAGAACCATATCTAAGAGAGTAAATGTAAGCGGTAGCATGTATTTTCTTCATCACCTGCTTGGAGATACCACACAGTGGTTCTCAAAGTGCCAGTGGCACAAAAATAAGTAGTGCTGGGCCTGTGATTAAGGTATGAGTGTTGTTTCCTGTGGGGCTTTGCTCTATCCTCTTTCTCTCCTCTCTTCCTGTGCCTCCTTCAATATTGGCAGATTACCAAAGGTATTGTGCCATTGGCTGGTTTTGGAAATGTATTTGAATAGTGCATGGAGTGTCTTGGGCATCGTGAAGAGTTTTGTGATGTTTATATCTCTTCTGCCTCTTTTGCTGCATAGGGCTTGTCTGGCTGTGTGATACATTGGGCAGTGTAGCATATAGTGTTGTACTGTTTTCTCATTCTGTTGGCACATTAGTAGTGGTCAAAGTAGTGCAATTATCCATGGATTATGTCCATGATTTTTGGGACATGGATGATTGTGATTATTGCAATAATTGCAAAATTGTTGAATTGCCTCTAGAGGTGATTCAATGATTATTTGTATGATTATCAAAGGCGATTGTTTGACATGCTTACATTTTTGCTTAGGGCCTGGTCAGCTGCACCAATATCAAATTTGATGAAGTGGCAAAATTAAGGTTGTCATGGATTTTGAACATTTGTCACACACTATCAGAGCAATAAGATATAGATAGATAACTACAGTCTGCTTGTACATTGTCCCTCATAATGGTCCACACAGCTTCTAGCACTACCAAATCTATCCAATCATCAGTAGCAGCTCATCAGAGAGTGCAAAGAAAGGTTACTGCTATTATATCTGCTCTAGCTGCTGGAGGATCTGCTGCTCAATATGTCATACCTCATATTCTCGAAACACCAATGCATAACTCTCACTGCACTCGCTTACAATGGGTACAGGAGCTTCTTGCAGGACATAATCAGCAGTTCTACAACATGATGGGTTTGAACAAGCATGTGTATCAGCATCTTCTGCATGATTTAGCAACACATACTGGGCTTCATGACTCAAAGCATGTACCAGCCACTGTTCAGCTGGAAATTTTCTTGCAGTTCTGTAATCAGGTGCTTCACACTGCAGGATCCAAGAATAGTTCCAGCATGGGCCAGATACCATTTCAAAGTATACACCTGCTATTTGCACTATCTAATTAATTCATAATTGATAAATCTGTCAGGGTTTAGATTGCTACTACCAAGGTTGGGACTTAAGCAGGAAAAACATTAGACTTCCAGTTGGACACAGTCATCGGTGGTCCAAAAGTTCAAGGGTTCTGTGCAGAATCCACTGGGCTGTAGAGGCCTGGTGAAAAAGGGCCAGAGAGAACTTGGCTTCAACTTGTAAAAAGTTGCACCCTTCTCCTCATCAGTTGTCCAATTTCAGAGCGGATGGAGTTCAGGTTTTTGGAGGGTTTCTGGACAGAGGGTGAGGGTAGATTAAGCAGAGGTTTAGTATTGAATTTGAGGTCAAGAGGAGTGATGAGATTAAGTGATTAAGTCAAGATTAAGTTGAGGTGGAATAAGGATGAGGTGGAATAAGGACAAGTTAAGGATTGATTATTGACTGGAGGTGATTAAACACAAGCAAATTACATCATGGTGATGGATACAATTTGCAAGCTGAGATACAAGGTTAAACTATGGGCACTTAAATATTGAAGGCCAGAAGAATAATGGAAAGTGTGGAAGTTTACTAATAGGTCTTGGTAAGTGTCTGTGACCTTAATTGGTAAGACTGTATTAGTAATAAAGTGAGTAAGCAGATAATTACTAAGGCACATGAGGACTTGTCTGATGACTAAAAAGTGCTGCAGCTGGAATGCTGGTGAAGAATATTGAAAAAGAATCAGAAAAGAGTCAGGGATTATCGGGAATCCAATCGGGTGAATTGGGACTTGATAAAACCTGCAATGATCCATAGGGTCTTCAAATGTATTCTGGACATGTCCACACACCCAGATTTCTATAACCACTATGTCAAACATCCTCCAGATGATGTAACTCCCCAAAAAATCTGACACAATCCCAAATTATATCCATATCTCAAAAAATGTTGTGGATCTACCAATTGTTCTCATATTGACTCATGGGTAGCTAATAAAGACATGGCACAGTACCTGAATCAAAAAGGAGGCATTACCATGAATATCCTGGCTGCTTGCATATTTGATCTTTGGTTTTGCTATGTCCTCAGTGATTGGGAAGGAAGTGCAGCACATGGTCAGGTATTTGATGATGCTCAAAAGGTGGATTTTGCAATCCCACCTGGGACATTCTATCTGGCCAATGCTGGATTTTCATCATGTGATTCACTTCTAGTTCCCTATTGTGGTGTTTAATACCATTTGGAGGAATGAGGTCGAGGGCTACAGAAGTTGGCATTTATTGATTCTATCACTTCATGCTACTGATTTATGAGTTATGATAGACCCAAAAATAAAAAGGAGCTATTCAATCTTTGACATGCACAAGCTTGTAATGCAATTGAGCATATATTTGGAATTGTAAAGTGACAATTCTGCATTTTGGTTGCAGCACCAGGATATGATATCTAGATACAGGCTAAAACTGTTCTTGTAATTTGTGCACTTCACAACTTCATTTGTATTCATGATCCTGATGATCTTAAAGGTGCAACTAATGAAATTGAATGCAGGTCATCTAGGTGAACAAGAGAACATTATAGTAGATCAATTATGGAGAGTGAAAAGAAACAGGGAGATGAAAGGTGGGACAAGATTGCAAAGAAGATGTGGGATGATTACATAGAATGCATGAACCAATGGAAGGAGAATAAATGGGTATTTAATTGGTATCTAAGGGTAATTACATCCCATCCTCGAGCTCTGATAAACTGAATGCAGTATGAAGATTGCTATGTTTAATGGCAAGGTATGCATCAGCAATGTCAATGTCTCAATGGAAGAGTTTCATGACCTTGATGCACTTGCTACATGTCAAGCTGCGATCAGCTTCAACTGTCTCAATAGCAGCTGCATAAAAAACATGGTCAGAAGAATCCTTCTCAGATACTAATACTGATGTAGCAACAGCCCGAATGCTCTCGGCAACCTCAAAGAGGCCATCAGGACCAGAATGATGGCCTTTGCAAGGTCAAGGTATATCAATGTCAGATGAGAGAGAGGGAGCACGAGTGCATTTTAGAGTGGTTTCAGAAGATGCAGGTGGAGAACTAGGGGTCATCAGCAAGTCCTTATCCTGACAGCATGAACATCAGTGGGTTCCAATCAAAATGATACATATAGTGTACTTGCTGGTCTACTTCCCTGTTTCCATCTTCCCTATTTCCATCAGCATTATCACCACCTTGAGCCACAGTATCATTACCATCACTTGCAGTCTGAGATTGAGATTCCAGAGGTAAGCAACTGAAGGTCCACATGTAAGAGCAACCTCAAAGCCTCACTTAATAATGAGCTAACAGAGGGGAATCCAAAGGTTAACATTATACTACATAATACAAACATTTCAGGTGCACCTAACAGAGGTGAATTCAAAAAGAAAACTCTAACGACCCATCTGTCAATGCCATTATATGTGATAGACCCAAAAATCAAATGATAGGCTAAAAATAGCAAAAGGGCAGAAATGGGCAGATCAAGCCACAGCATGATATCACCTTGATGGGTAAACATCCAGAAGGGGTCCCACCTCTAAGAATAGGGAAAAACCAAAAAATAATCATAAGTTGGGAATAAAGTCATATAAAGTCATGGAAGAGGCAGAATGAAGTGAAATAAAATATAAAAAAATATGGGATGAATGCAAAAAATTGCCCAGATGCCTTGGATGCCTTTCCTTCCCCTTACACCATGGTGGAGACTCTCACCAAAATTCTGTGTTGATGACTCCAAGGATTCAGATGACATGGTCACCTGTTGCATGCTGCCCTTCAACTAGAGGAGAAATGTCATTATAGAGTAAGAACCACTCATCATGCCACTGCCCTGCTTAAAACATATGTAAAACATGGGGCAATATATACAACAATGAGGACTTTGTAGATCATAAAACAAATGAGAAATGATAAGTAATTGAAATGTACAGTGTTCCCATATAGTAAAAGTACTTATTTTTTGCTTCAATATATCATTGAAACATCTAAATGCTGTTATTGCATCCTAAATCTCTCGTAGTCTCTCCTTGTGCCCGGTGGTGCTCGATATGTGACTAAAAGGTTTGTTCTGGATGTGCAGTGTGCATCAAAAGTGTTTTAAAACAGCTATATGGCAGCCGATGTCATTCAAAATACTGCAAAGTCATTCAAAGTGTCGTGAAATCATTCGAAGTTGTTCGAAATCATGCAAAGTCGTGCGAAATAGTTCAAAAACATTCAGAAATAATTTTGTGGCATTCGTAGTGGTTCGGAGTGTGTCTCATAATGTGTAGATATGATTAGATCCTTCTCCAGACCTTATAGCATGCAATGGACCTATCAGCGGTGATGATACTTGACCTGGGACCTAACAAAAACCTGTTTAAAAGGCTTAAAAGTATAACACAGGCTAGAAGAAGGGTGCGAGTTGGTACTAAATATCACCACTGATATTTAAACGTTGTTTTTAGTGAGGCAAAATGATAAGGGATGGTGCTAATAGTCTGTGAGGGTGTACAAAGTTGTTTGAAAGAGTTCGAAATAGATTCGAAGACATGCGAAATAGTTTGAAGAAGATTCGGAGAGGTTCAAAGATGTCGGAGTAATGTCGAGGTATGACAAGAAGCAAATATAACAAATAAGATGTGTTTGTCAAAAGGTAATAGGCGATGTGCAATAAAACGAGGAGTGAATATGATAGTTCCAGGAAGTTTGCAGTATTTCACAGAACTTAGAGATATGATGCGAACTAAGACTCAAGAGAACTGCTCTTAAATCAGATGATGAGTGAGAGGGTAACTTATTCTCTGTTCCCTGTTGCTTGTCTATCATACTAAGTAACTAATACAAGTCTATATACAATTTGAAGAAATATTACTAAAAAGGAAACAAGAACATGTGGAAAACACGAGGCAATATGCACAGCAAAGAAAGGTATTGTAAAACATAAAACAAATGAGAAATTATAATAAGTGCAATGTACATTGTCCCAGTATAGTAAGAGTTCTTGTCCTATTGCTTTCATATATCATTGAAACATAAAAACTGCACTTATTGTGTTCTAAGTCTCTTGTCTTCTCTCTTCATGTCCGGTGGTGCTCAATATGCAACAAAATGGTTTGTTCTGGTTGTGCAGCATGTATCAAAATGGTTTCAAAACAGTTATGTGGCAGCCAATGTTGTTCGAAGTAGTGCGAAGTTGTTTGAAAGCATTCAAAAAGTCGCGAAATTATTCAAAGTCATTTGAAGTCGTCCAAAATAGTGCGAAATAGTTCGAAAAGGATTCGAAGTCGATTTCATGGCATTCATAGTGGTTCGGAGCATTTGTCGTAGTGTGTCAATATAATTGGAACATTTTCCAGACCTTGGAGCATGGAGTGGACCTATCAGTGGCTTCTCTCATATCTGTCTGTGAAGCTTTTGCCTTGAACTTCAAAATAAATTTGTCTGCCATTAGAGAACCTTGGCGCATGGTTTTTAATTTAGCATTAGCTGTCGCCTTTGGGTTAGGGTCTCCAAACTGTGCCTCCAGTCTCTCCAGAAATTTCCTAAAGGTTGCAAACGGTTTATATCCCATGGCAATTTGATTAATAGCTTCATTTCTCCAGAACTGTGCTTTCCCCCCCTGAATGTATGAGAGAGCAAACATAAGCCTAGACTCGATTGTATGAAACTTGGGCTTTCTCCTATGGATGTACAATACTATAGAACTGATGAAAAACTGTGTATTCTCCATGGTACCATCAAAGATTTGCAGGAGTGCATATTTAGGTAAGTGCACTTTTCCACTTTCAGATCTCTCCTCTGCCTGCACATCATCCTGAGACATCCACTCCACCATCTCCTCCATCTCATCATCTTAATCTTCCACCATCTCTGGTTCTATTTCTGCTTGTTTGTGCTGTGAGGCTGCCAATACTGACACTAATTGGAACATTTGTGCTGTAAGCGCATCAATTTTGGCTTCTAGTGCTGGCATGGGAACAGGATTATGACCAGAATTAGAAGTTGATTGTTCTGACATAATGACATAAGCTGTGATGAGCCACGTGATCCAGCAATTCAGGTACCAAACATGTTCAGCTTCAGAATTTCTCCACAAATTTTCGAATCATGTGATCTGGTAATTTGGGTACCAAACTCAGCAAAACTCATGATTTGGCTATTTGTCAATGGTTGGGCACATGAGACACTTTGGATCAATATCCCTTCTGACAGTGCTTGATTTTGGGGATAATACTGAATTCAGCTTGTAACTATGTAACTAAAATAGTCATCCAAATAGAGTATAGTAAATCTTGATTAAACCAGATCTGATCAGTTGTTTGGTTGCAGCTGTCCTAATGATGAGCGCTGCCTCTCAATCACTGGTGGTCGCAATGTAAGGCAAGGCCTGGCATTGGCTTATAAAAGCAAAGGTAAATACATATATACAAGTACTTCTGGCTCATAAGCAGTTGCACAATGAAACAATGATGTATGCATGTGTAAGAGAAGGTGCACTGATAGGGTAGTTGAGTTCTTCTGTTAGGGCGACACCCACTTATCTGCTAGCTGGACCATGCAGGTTCTCCTACAAGAAGGGGGCGGGACCTGCACTGTTGGAGCAGACTACATACGCTGCACAGAGGAAGAGACGACACGTTCCTTATAACCTACCTGGGGTTTAGTTAGTCTTAGAGTTAGGGTTTAGCAGAGGTAAGAACACTGTATATCTTCTATAGTACAGTTTCTCCTTATATACATAATAGTAAGGATGTCACATGACTCAGGAATGTGTTTATCACATGTATGCGCAGTAAGCGCAGTAACATGTGTGTGCTGCATGCTTGGCCTCATGTATGCAGCATGCATCAGGATTTAATTTCAACACCCCCCCTCAAACTGTACAGCGCTCTAAGCAGCTAAGTTTGAATCTTGAAAGTAATTCCAAGAGAGTCTCTAAATTTCCTGAATAAGACAGCGCCAAGGTTCTTTGTGAACATGTCAGCTGGATTATCATTTCCAGGAATGAAAACGACTGTGACTTTGTCATTTTCTATGCATTCGCGGGTATAGTGGTAGCGAATGTCTATATGTTTGGTCCTTCTTTCCTGAACTGGATTTGATCTGATAAAGATGGATCCCTGATTATCAGCGCAGATTGGTACGCGCTTCAGTACATATCCAAGTTCCTGGAATAAGGACTCTATCCACACTATCTGTCGACAAGTGTCGGAGAGAGCCATATATTCGGCTTCTGTGGATGACAGTGCTACAGTTTTTTGTAAACGGGACTGCCAGCACACAATGCCACTTGCTAGAGTAGCAAAGTAACCCGTTGTAGATCGGCGTTTGACAGTGTCAGCTGCCCAATCAGAATCTGTGAAGGCCTGTAGCCCCTCAGACTTCTCACCATCATAGACAATGTTATATTTCTGGGTTCCCACCAGATAGCGCATGATGTACATCGCTTTGTCTAGATGTTCTTGGCTAGGATTAGTTGAGAATTGCGACATCTTGATTACCGCATAAGCGATATCAGGTCGCGTTCCGAGCATCAGATACAATAAAGATCTGATCACAGACTGATATTTTGATCTAAGCATCGCATTGGGCGTTGCTGTGTTTTCCGATGGTTTGTAACCAGTCGGGAGTGGAGTGGGGGTCGCTTTGGCATTTGTCATCTCGAATCTCTCAAGCACTTTGGCGAGATATTCAGTTTGATCGAGTTTGACTTTGCTTGCAGTCTGGGTGACGCGCATGCCTAAGAATTCTGTGACTTTTTCAGTACTACGGCACTCCCAATGCTTTAGACAAGCATTTTTCTTTTCATCCACAAGTTTCTTGTTCTTCCCCATGAACAAGCCATCATCAACATAGACGAGTGCAATAACAATGCTGCCTGTTTTAGGATCCTTGTGTATGAAAATGCCGGCATCGGAGCTGGCGCACACGAATCCAATGGTGCGCATAAATGCCTCTAGCTCTTTCCACCATGCAAGTGAGGCTTGTTTAAGGCCATACAATGCTCGGCGTAAGCGCAATACTTTGCGCTCTTTTCCCTCAAGTCTGAAACCCTCGGGTTGATCCATATAGATCTCCTCATCTAGTTTGCCATATAAAAATGCAGTTTTTACATCTAGGCCGGTCATATACATGCCTTCTAGAGATGCAAGTGCAAACATGAGGCGTACGGTCTCGTAGCGGACTACCAGTGAGAAAATCTCATCAAAGTCAATGCCTTCGACTTGTGAAAAGCCTTTGGCCACGAGACTGGCTCGTTTTCTTCCATCCGATTTTACAGAGAAAACCCATCTATTTTTGATCGTTTTTCGATCATGTGGAAGATCGACGATGTCATAGACTTGTCGCTTACGAAGAGCCTCTAATTCTTCATGACAAGCTTGTTTCCACTCACGTTGCTGCTGCCGTGGTAGGCGCGCAATATCGCGAAATTGGTTTGGAACTTGGCTTATTTCGCTCGATGGTTTGACTGCTTTTGACAACAGCCAGCGAATAAGCTTATCTCCTCCTTCCTTGGTTATCTTTTTAATATAACCTGCTTCATCCGGTTCCCCCATTGGGTGATCATGTTCTTGATCATTGGAATCGGGCACACTCTCGTGGGGTGCCGAACTCGGTCCAGCAACTGATTCTTTCTGTTGAGTTTGTGGTCGTGTTCAGTTATGATCCGAATCTTGACCCACAGATCTCTTCCAATATCGATCACGTGCAATGTCTCTCTCTATGTCAGAGGGGAGTCGCTTCTCTCCATAGGTATTGCCAGGACGGTTTGGGATGTTCCTCTGCCTGCCTGATCGATGGGGCAATTGCTGCCATTCCTGTTGATCATCATGTCTTGGACGAAAGTCCTCAGTGGTTACTGGAGGCGGCGGAGGAGGAGCATTTGTCACATCGTCATGTGCCTTTTGCTCACTTGGTACATCATCATCATCATTTTCTGATGATGGAGGAAGGGGCGGATCTTGTGGCGGTATAGAATCATCGCCATCCGTTCCAGATGAGTGGTCATCATCTTCTGGTTCTGGAGGTGGAAAATCACCAAGGTCTGTATTGGCAGGAGTCTTAGCTCCGGGACAGCATGGGAACAACGTTTCATCAAATAGTGCCATAGCACCAATGAATATTGCGCCACTAGGTCGCATGAAATGGTATGCTTTAATGCCATCTTCTAATCCAAGGTACGTCATCAACTCTGATCGAGGAGCCAATGTGTTTGGACGCTTCTCCTTGGGTAGGTAGACGTAAGCACCACAACCAAAAACTTTCAGATTGTTTAGATCTGGGCGGACCTTTGTCAGGTCCTCAACCGGTGTCAGCCATTTTAGACGCCTTATCGGGGTTCGGTTGTATAGGTGTGTTGCATGTTCAATGCAAAATTCCCACCATGATTGTGGTAGACAAGCGGTAAATCGCAGGGTTTGTGACTTTTCCATTATTGTCCTTATGGCACGCTCTGCACGCCCATTCTGTTGGTGAACGTGGGGTGCAGACATCTCTATTTTGATGCCAAAGTCCTTGAGCACATTTTGTAGCTCACGATCTTTGAACTCCCCCCCTGGATCAACATGCCAGTGCTTGATTGTAGCGCCATACTGTGTCAAAGCCACTGCCCGAAATTGTCTGATGGCCGCAGCAGCATCAGATTTCTTTTTAAGGCATTGGACCCAGATATGTGACGTTTTGTCATCCAGAAATACAATAAAGTATTTATGTTTATGGTACGATAGTACTGGGAGTTCCTTCAGATCGGAATGTATTAATTCAAAGGGTCTTTCTGCACGTGAATCTGATTCGGGAAAAGATTTTGAGGTCATTTTCCCTTCAGCGCACCCTGGACATATAATTTTGTCTTTAGGAATAATTAAATTCCTTGGGAATTTTATGGTGCTATTAGGCATCTTCCCTAGTGCCTCTTTGGATGGGTGTCCAAGTCGCTTATGCCAAGTCGAGTAGTCTGCGACATACATTGTCGTGACATTGATTCCCTTGGTGCTCAATATATGAGTCCGAGCCCAATAAATAGTGTCACGTTTCATAAGAGGGACGCAATCCATAATTGGGTTTCCTTGCTTGAAAAATGAAATGTGTGCGGAGGAACCACGCACATCACTTCCGTCTTGTAAGAAGATGCCCATTGACAGTAATCAAGCATTACAGTCGGGTATGTAGTAGACGGGGTATAATCGCGTTTCACGCGTCTCTGACTTCCCATGACATACTACCTGATGTCTAATGAAGACTGCTCCTTTCCCTACTATATGAGTAGTACCCGTGGCTGTTTGAACCAGGGTAGAGTCCTTTCTCGGTAAAGGCTCGTAAGAAGCAACATCTTTAATTTCACCAGTGAAGTGTTTTGATGCGCCTGAATCCATGATCCAGTCAGCACCTTTCTTACAATTTCCATTTGCACACGTAACACATATATTAAGATGTAAATCGTTCCATGATACATTTAGTAGCGGTAAAATTTCACATGAAAAGTTCGCTGTGATCAGTGGAATGTTAATTCTTGTGCTTGTGGCAAGGAAAAGGACTGACTTTTCATCATATGTACCTGTTTCAAGCGGTTCATCGACAAGCATTTCGTCGACGGCTTTCCATACTTCTTCATCAGAAACGGCAGGTTCCGATCCAAGGGAGACGCTATCGTCTTCTACCTCTACGATCCTTGGTTCTGGTTCAATCCTCCTCCTCTTACCTTCTCGCACTGTTAGGTGCTCTTCCAGCGGTCGCAGATTTTTCGCATTGCATGGGAGATTCATTTGCTCGAGGGTGTCTCGAGCCTGCTGATATTCGGTATAGACCGAATGAGAGGTAGAGGCCGCGCCCATGTATGCCTGTGCAGGCGGTCGGCAGCGAGGATCCCTTGTGGGAGTATGTTCACGCTTCTCGATGCGCTGGATGAGTGGCATCGGCGGTATGATGGTGCCATTACCATTTATAGTAGTAAAGGCTTGTGAGGTGAGGTGGGAATGTTTCTCTTTAGGTTTTTCCTCTTTAGTCTTTTTGTCCCCACATCGTCCACGCTTTCGGGACGATTCTCCATTGTTGCCTTGAGATTGCCATTTGGGATTTCCCCCTTTGCGCTTGACAGCAGAAAGCTTGGTGGCCTGAGGTGGGCCAATGGGCTTTCCAACTGCTGTGCACCGTGAGGCTTCAGCGACAATGGAGTCCTTGACATGTTTAAACGTCAAGGCTCTAGTAGCGGTCGTGTTAAGGACCGTGGCAGATAGAGAATCATACTCGCGCAGTATCGCAGCAAGTAGAATCATTGCCTGTACTAATTCGGGGATGGCGACATTGGCAGCCGTAAGGCGCTCGAATTTATCAGCCATTTTGGCAATCTCTGGCGCAGAATTTGCAGCCGGAATTTTGATTGCAATTGCAGACCTAAAGTCCGCAAAGACTTGGGAGGGGCCATCGACACCATAGTCGGTGCGGATGAGATCCCATACCTCCTCAGCAGTGTCCTTGGTGTTGGCACGCTGCCGAATAGAGGGGGCCAGGCGGAGCACTAGGCTACCAATCGCCTGGTCATTCTTATTGTTCCAGGTCTGGAGCTTGGCATTAGCTTCCGCTACTAGTGCAGCGTTTGTCACCGTCAAAGGAGGCGCCATGGGTGGTTTTAGTTCCATCCCGCTAGTTATTTGCCAGAGGCCCTGAGACCTGAGCCACGCCTTCATTGAGTCGGCCCATTGAATGTAGTTAGAGCCATTGAAAGTTTGTACAAGTTTTTCAAGAGTTGAAGACATGATGTTATAGTGGCAGCTGGTAAAAGCACTCAATCAGTCCTCTTATTCAAGAAAACATGTTCCATAATCTCAGGCAAAAACACTCCTTCAGAGTGGTTAACCCTAGTCAACCTGGGTTTTTAAATGCAGCTCGCAGAGAGCGCAATGCAGCTCACGAAGAGCGCAAGGTTACAATTTGGAGACAATGAAGTCAACGTCGTTCGCAGCCAGTTAAGGCGCGTTCGCGACGTGCCCAGCAGGGCCCATAACCTGTTGGAGCAGACTACATACGCTGCACAGAGGAAGAGACGACACGTTCCTTATAACCTACCTGGGGTTTAGTTAGTCTTAGAGTTAGGGTTTAGCAGAGGTAAGAACACTGTATATCTTCTATAGTACAGGTTCTCCTTATATACATAATAGTAAGGATGTCACATGACTCAGGAATGTGTTTACCACATGTATGTGCAGTAAGCGCAGTAACATGTGTGTGCTGCATGCTTGGCCTCATGTATGCAGCATGCATCAGGATTTAATTTCAACATGCACATGTGATGGGGGTTTTGATGGAGTTGATGTGAGGTGTTATTAATAGATGAGTTGGCTGAAAAAGGCCTTTCACATCACAATTGTGGATGGAATACTAAGAGAACTCAACTACTGTTCTCGAGGTGTATATTTAAGGTTTATATACTATGTTACAGGTATTCTACTATGTTGTTACCAATGCACGTACATATTAATGCGTGTGAATATAAAATTCCCATGCTAACTAATGTAGCATTCTTGGGCATTTGGTAGCTTAATTCGGTGTAATAAGATAAAATAAAATAAAATAAAATAAAATATTATTATGTAATAGGACTGTTTCCTAACAACCTCCTAGTCCCCTTACATCACCCACCTTCTATGATGCATTGCCCTGATGCATTCAAAACCATATTTCGCCAAAGCCTGCTGCTTGGATGTGTTGAGGTGCAGAAGTGTGCCATTGATGAAACTCTTTTACCAACTGGGGAGCATTCATGTTAAAATGAGTTCTCATAACCCTTCCAATGTACTTCAGCCTTCTCCAATGCAATCAACTATCAAGGATGGACTCAACCTTGGATTGTGGTTCTCCTTTGACCACTGTAGACAGCAGAGAGGGTTGTGAGTGACATCATGGGAATGGATCCATTGGGGCTGGCAGCAGTTTGACAATGTGAAAGACTGGATAGAGTCTCGACATCAATTGTGGTAAGCATAAATGATAGGCATGTGACCTGACATGCTTGACAATGGGGAAAGGTCCAAGGAAGTGGTGAGCAAGCTTATTGGATGGTTGAGTGGTGGAGATGTCACTAGAGTTGAGATAGACATGGTCATCAACATTGTATGTGGGCATTGGTGAGTGGCACTGGTCATAGAAGCTTGTCATGTTATCCTTTGCCTTAGCCAGGGCTGCCTTTGCCTCCTCCAAAGTGTCCTTCATCCACTCTGTGAACTCATTCACCATCCCTGAGCATGAGAGTGCTTGATTAGGCTCAAAGTCCATGTGTGGGTGTCACCTTGTGTCCAAGAGAATGGGAGTTTGTTGGGTGGAGGCATGGACATGATTGTTGTACCCAAACTTGGCCATTGGAAGAAGATCCTCCCAGTTATCCTGGCATTCATGGGTTTTGGTACTATATTATTCACACCCCCTAAACTAAATAGTGATGCAATTTGTTCAATTTGATTCTCACATCAGTAATGTGCCACTGTCAAGTGCTGTTCAGAGCTGAAGGCAAGAATGGAACTTGAGGCAGGAAACACCAGACTTCCAGTCAGACCCAGTCATCAGTGGTCAGAGGACTCAGTGAATCCAAGGGAGTTCTGAGACAGAATCTACTGGGCTGCAGAATTCCAGGTGAAAGGGACCAAAGGAGACTTTGCTTCAACTTGTAAAAAGTTGTGCCCTTCTCCTCATCAGTTGTCCAATTTCAGGGCAGAGAGAGTTTGGATTTCTGAAGGGTTTCCAGATGGAGGGGGGGGGTACATTAAGCAGAGGTTTAATAATGACCTTTGAGGTCAAGAAGAGTGATGAGATTAAGAGATTAAGTCAAGATTAGGTTGAGGTTGAATAAGGACGAGTTAAGGATTGATTATTGACTGGAGGTGAATAAACACAAGCAAATTACAACATGTAGACAGATATATAATTTGCAAACTGTTACATGGCTAAACTATGGGCACTTACATAATGAAGGCCAGAAGAACCATGGAAAAGGCAGAAGTTTACTAACAGGTCTTGGTAAGTGTCCATGACTATAATTGGTAAGACTGTATTAGGAATAAAATGAGTAAGCAAATGATTACTAAGGCAAATGATGACTTGCCTGATGACTGAAAAGTGCTGCAGTTGGAATGTCAGTGGAGAAGGTCAGAACAGAGTTGGAAAGGAGTTAGGAATTATCAGGAATTTGATCAGGTGAAACAGGTCTTGACAGTCTGCAGGACCTTGGTAACACTTCTTTGCTTTAGAAAGTTTTTTCCAGAGTTCCTGGTGGAGGTCATTGAGTCCACCATGAAGTGATGAGCATGTTGAGAGGCTAGGTCATGTTCTGGAAAAACAGTGATGTTTGGATGATAACCTTTGTTGGTGAAAAGAATGAAACCATGGAGGAAGCCAAGGGAGCTTTGTTGTATGTAAGTGAATTGCCCTAAGGGCAGCAGTTGAGACCAGTTGTCCTGTTGAGAGTTGCAGAAAATCTGCAAGTACTGTTCAAGGGTCTTATTAAGCCATTTGGTTTGTTCATCACCTTCTGGGTGATAACCTGAAGTGAAATGAATCTTCATGTCCAGGGCTTAACTGAGAGACCAGAAAAAGAGGAGATGAACTCAGAACCTCAGTTGCAGGTGACATGTGATGGAACACCATGCTTGGAGAAGATGTGTATGATGAACAAGTTGGTGAGTTCTTGGGTTGTGATTTCATTTACTGTGGAAATGAATTTGCCTTGTTTAGAGAGTCAGTATACAAAGACTAGGATGGTGGTATGTCCATTGGAATCCAGTAATTGTTCAATGAAGTCCATCAAGATCAAGTCCCAAGGCCTTTCTGGAATGAGGAATTGTTTCAGGAATCTGTAGAGTTTGTGTCAGGGTGACTTTGATTGTTTGCATGTTGTACAGGATTTGCAAAAGTCATACACAAAGATACAGAGGTTGGGCCAGACATAATCATATTGGACAAGTTGAAGGGTCTTGTTCTGCCCAAAGTGACCAGAGAGGATATGGTCATGCTTGTACTGCAGGACTTTGAGGCAGAGATCCACAACATCCAGGACATAAATCTGGTCAAAGTGGCAGAAGAGCCCACTGTCATCTACAGTACTATCTTGCCATCCAAGGTTCTGCTTTTCTCTGAACATGCTTTCAGCAGTAATAGGATTATTGATACTAGTGTTTGAAAGTCCAGTCCAGTCCAGTTTTTTTGACCCCAGAGGAGGCAATTGCAGACCAGACTGGTTGCTCTTATTCAAAATATCTATGCAACTATGAATCATACCAGCATGCACTGGTCCATTTCAGTTGCTTACCAGTTACTGGGTCAGTTCAGATTAGTTTATGACCAGTCTGAAACAAGTATATACACTCTATATAAAAATGAAACAACTACATACATTTATTTCAAAATAGCAAAGTGCCCCTCAAAGGCAAGGAGCCTGGGGGCAAGCATGTATATGAGGAAATAAAAGGGTGTCATTTGTGGGTGCATGTGATCCCCCATGCAGGTGGTGGCTCACAACAGCACAGGCAAGTGTGGGGTTGTGGACTTGGGGACTTGGGGTGGTAAGCCAATGACATGATAGCTGGTAGGGTGTTGCCTGCAATTAGCAGGGACAGGGAGATAGGGGGTTGGGGTACATACCTTTTGTTGTTGCTCCCTGTCATCATCCAGTCCCTTGCATTGTATTTCAACAGGTTGGGGTTTGTGGGAGGTTTGTGGGAGGTGGGTGTCATGGACAGGAACAATGATATAGCTGGAAAAAAAGCATGTGAGTTAAAACAGTAACAATGAACAAAAGAAAAGACTTAGCTACAGGTGTGAACATGCACAAAGGGTGTCAAATGTGTGTGATGTGGCACATTTGCAGCCTATTGTCATCACCATTCATCACCCACATTGTTTGTCTCCAGCTGTTGCCCATCAGTCATACCCACAATCTGTGGCATGAACAAGGGCTTGTGAGGCTGGATGTGCATGCTTTGTCACCATTGTCATCATCTCTGTCATCACAGAAAATAGTACCAACAATCCACCCTGCAAGCAGTGGCTCATGAGGCTGGACATCAGTGTTGAGTTGTTCCTGGGGCTGGTCTGTTCTCACATTAGTTCAAATCTATAAGAAAAGAAAATAACAGTGTTAGTAAAAAGAGTAATGAAAGAATGAAATATGACTTACTTATTATGTGTCAGAGCTATGGGCTTCAGTTGTCGAATGAGTAGAATACATGTTGATAGGTCCACTGCACGCTTTAAGGTCTGGAGAACATTTCCACTCGTATCGAGACATTACGACAGACGTTCCGAACTGCTATGAATGCCACAAAATCAACTTCGAACTATTTTGCAGTATTTCACACTTTTTCGAACACCTTTGAACTATTTCGAATGCTTTCGAACTATTTTGCAGCACTTCGAACAACTTCAGCCACCGTATAGCTGTCTTGAAACACGTTTGATGCACACTGCACATTCAGAACAAACTATTCGTTGCATATCGAGCACTACCAGACACGAGGAGAGACTACAAGAAACTTAGAATATGATAAGTGTGGTTTTGTGTTTCATTGATATATTAAAGCAATAGAACAAGAACTATTACCATACTGGGACAATGTACATTTCACTTATTATCATTTTTCATTTGTTTTATGTTTTACAATACCTTTATTGTCTGACATATTGCCCCTTGTTCTACAATTGTTATTATTTTCTTTTTAGTACTATTTCTTCAAATTGTATATAGACTTGTATTAGTTAGTTAGAACGGGGGATAACAACCAATGGGGAACAGAAGACAAGTTACCCTCTCGCTTATCGTCAGATTTAAGAGCAGTTCTCTTGAGTCTTATCTTCATTGTATCTCTAAGTTCTGTGAAATATCACAAACTTCTTCAAAACTATTGTATTCACTCCTTGTTTTATCGCCCATCACCTATCGTCATTCGAAAAACACATCACATTTGCTAAACTCATTTCTCGATATACCTCAAACCTCTTCAGACTACTTCGCACATCTTCAAACTTATTTGAACTATTTTGCACATCTTCAAACCTATTTCAAACTATTTCAAACATCTTCATACGCCTATACAGACTATTCGCCACAGCCCTTACCATTTCATGTTACTAAACACAATGTTTTGGTCTCAGCAGTGATATTTAGTACCAACTCGCACCCTTCCTCTGACTTGTGTTATACCATCCAAAGCCATTTAGTAGGTTTTGTTTGGGTTTCCAGGTTGAGTATCATCAATGTGACATGGCATGTTTGCAGCCATGGGTAATTGTGGTGGATGAGAGTGAGTCATGAGGTTCATTGATGTTGTTGATGTTGTTGTTTGATGGCCATTGTCATTTGTTGTCCATTGCCTGTTGTTCAGTAGTAAGAGACTGCAAATCTATGTATAAAACAAAACATATTGTTAGTAGTAAAAAGAACAATGACAAAATGAAAAGGCACTTACCATGTCAAATATGTCAAACACATATTGTTGCCATATAATGGGGGTTGAGGAGGGGCAGGGGTGGTTGAGGTGGTATTTTGCCTTGAATGCAACATGGTGGAAAGTCATGGGAGTCATGCATCATTGTTCTGGTGGTCGTGGGAGTCATCTGTCAAGTGGTGCCACTTTGTTTTTTTTTGTGAGCACAAGCATGACCAAATGGTCTGTGTGCTGCCACGGTTATATAAGCACCTATGAAGTAACTGATAATTTGGGCCCTCTCACCTGTAAATAACATAATAGTATTTATCTCAGTCTGTAAAGTATACTATTACAAAAAGTATTTAGCATTTATTCATATCTTTATACCTCACAAGCCTGATGCAATCAAAGTCCAGTTCACAACCAGTTGTGGTCAGTCTTTGCACAGTCCATCGAGATGCCCTATCATTGATGAACCATGAACCAGACTTGTGAAAATGTTGAGGCAACCACAACCGATGGTCCAGTTGCCAACAGTCCAGTTCAGTTCAGTTCACAGTCTTTTTTCGGTCCAATAGACTGGACTTTCAAACACTAATTGACACAGCTCATCACAATCATCTGTGATCTAAGCTCTTTGAAGCTTTGCAAATTTTTAAAAGTGCTTACCATAATGGGCACATCACAGCTCAGTATCAAGCAGTGTTAGGAAACAGTCTCCTAACATGCCTATTACATAATACTATTTTTATTTTATTTTATTTTATTTTATTTCATTTTATTTCACCAAAATATGTTACAAAATGCCTATATATGCATTATTTGTCAGCATGGGAATTTTCTATTTGCACGCATCAATATGTATGCGCATGTGTGCATGCATCTGTAACAACATACTACAATATATGTATGTAACATAGTATATAATCCTAAAATAAATACTAAGAGAACTCAGTTGAGTTCTCTTAGGTATTCCATCCAAATTAGTGGTGCAAAAAGCCTATTTCAGCCAACTATTCTATTTTTAACCCGTTGCATCAAAACCATCAAACCCCCCATCACATGTGTGCCCCCCACTGCCTTCTTGTAGGAGAACCTGCATGGCCCAGCTAGCAGATTAGTGGGTGTTGCCCTAACAGAAGAACTCAACTACCTCATCAGTGCGCCTTCTCTTACACATGCATACATCATTTGTCTCCACGTGCCACAACTGCTTACTCATCATTTTAGCAAGAGCCAGAATTAATTGTATATACGTATTTACCTTGCTTTTGTAAGCCGACGCCAAGCCTCGCCTTACATTGTGACCACCAGTGATCGAAAGGCAGCACTCATCATTAGGACAGCTGCAACCAGACAACCAATTGGATCTGGTTTAGCTAAGATTTACATTACTCAATTTGGATGACTATTTTAGGTAGTTACTAGCCAAATTCAGTAATAGCCCCAAGATCAGGCACTGTTGGAAGGGTTATTGATCCAAAGTGCCCAATAACTGAAATCACGTGTTTTGCTGTGTTTGGTACCCGAAATAGCTGGATCACATGACTCGAAATCTTGCGAAAAAATTCTACAGCCAAATCTTTACATAGCTGAAGAAGTGACTCATCACAGATTATGTTATCATGTCAGAACAAGCAACTTCAAATCCTGGTCACAATCCTGTTCCCATGCCCATTCTTGAAGCCAAAATTGATGCTCTAACAGCACAAATGTCCCAATTAGTGTCAGTATTAGCAGCATCCCAGCCCAAACAAGCACAAACAAATGCAGAGACAGTAGAAGATAAAGATGATGAGATGGAGGAGATGGTGGAGTGGATGTCTCAGGAGGGTGAGCATGCAGAGGAGAGATCTTAGAGTGGAAAAATATGTTTACCTAAATACGTGCCCGAGAACACAAAATCCTTTATCAGCTTTATACTTGTATATTCATGGGAGAAAGCCCGAATTTCATATGACCGAGTCTAGAATTATGTTTGCTCTCTCATACATCCAGGGAGAAAAAGCACAGTTCTGGAGAAACAAAGCCATTAATCAAATTGCTGCAGGATATAAACCATTTGCAACTTTCAGGGAATTTTTGGAGAGATTGGAGGCACAGTTTGGAGACCCTAACCCAAAGGCAATGGGTAATGCGAAATTAAAAACCATGCACCAAGGTTCTCTAATGGCAGACAAATTTATTTTGCAGTTCAAAGCAGAAGCATCACAGACCGATATGGGAGAAGCAGCATTGGTAGAATATTTGAAGGCAGGATTAAATCCCTCTTTATTCAAGTCTATCTATTGACTACCTTCTATGCCAGAGAGGTTGGATGAGTGGTACAATTGGGCAATGCATCTTGATTAGCAATATTGACAGGAACAGGTGGAGTCAAAATTGATGTATGGAAACACCAGATTTGGAAAGTCATCAGGAGGAAAGTCCGAGAAAGGAAGAATGCCTCAGGTACAAACTCCGAGGGCACAGCCACCGGCCATGGCAGTGACACCTATTGTTAAGGAGTCAGCAGCATCAATGGATGCAATGGATGTTGATTGAGTAGGGAGATGAGCTCCACTTAAATGTTTTAATTGTGGACAATTAGGGCATATGGCTCGAAATTGTAGGCAGAAAAGGAAGAGTAGGGAAGTGACAACCAAGGAAGTGAAGTTGGAGCAAGATAAGCAGAAGAATTTTGTGGAAGAGTCCCAGTGAAGGTTTCCCCATTGGTGACCCAGAATCAATATAATGTATTAGTATGCGAGGAAACCCAGAGTGAACCAGAAAGAGAAATTGAAGAGTATGACAATCATCATTGATCCAACAAAGAAAAATGCCCAGCCTTATTTCCGAAGACCCCTAAATTCTTTATTCGCTCAGCATGGATAGAACCCGAAATTAGCTTGACAGTAGGATTGAAGACAGTGGACAGTGGACATGCATGCAGCAATTAATGTGGAGGCATTGCTTGACAGTGGTGCTACCAGATTATTTATTAATTGATCCCTAATTAGCAGAAATGGTATTCGCATGCATAAACTGCTACAATCTATAATGGTGTACAATATTGATGGTATGATCAATTGTGGAGGAACTATTAAGGAGGAAGTGACAATGATATTGAAGTATCAGGATCATCAGGAATGAGCCATATTTGAGGTGTGCAACCTTGGAAAAACCAATCTGATAATTGGATGTCCATGGTTACGAAAGCATAATCCAGAAATTGATTGGAAAACTGGGAAGATACACATGACTCATTGTCCTAAAGAATGTAATGTGTATGGGAGAAAAGTAAAAAAGGAGAAGAAGGAAAAGAAAGAGAAAGAATGTTTGAGGAAGTATTCTGTTACGATGGAGGAAGTGGAGGATGAAGATATGCCAAATGGGGAAGTTCCAATTATGACTAGTAAGGAAGAACAGAAGCAAACCTTGAGAGAAATTCATGGAGGACAGTCATGGGATAAAAATGTGGAGAAAGTGGAGAAGCCAGTGGAGGAGTGGGTGCCAAAAGCCTACCATAAATATTTGTCAGTGTTTCAGAAGAAGAAATCGGAGCGGATGCCAGTGCAAAAGCCATGGGATCATGCTATTGAGATGAAGCTGGGATTTGTGCTGAAAAGTCAAAAGTCTATCTGTTATCTCCAAAGGAACAAGAAGAAGTGGATGCATTCCTTGATGAACAATTGCGCAAGGGATACATATGACCTGCGAAATTACCGCAGACATCACCAGTATTCTTTGTACCAAAAAAGGATCAGAGGAAGAGGATGTGTACAGATTATGGGTATTTGAATGAGTGGACAGTGAAGAATGCATACCCTTTGCCATTGATCTCAGAAATTATTGACAAGGTGGGAAAGGCCAAGGTCTTTACAAAATTGGATTTCTGCTGGGGGTACAACAATGTATGAATAAGGAAAGGAGATGAGTGGAAGGCAGCATTTGCCATGCATCGAGGATCCTTCGAGCTGCTTGTCATATTTTTTGGGATGACCAATAGTCCCCCAACTTTCCAAAATATGATGAATGACATTTTCAAGGATGTGATAGACAAAGGCATGGTGATAGTATTCATTGATGACATTTTGATATTCATGGAGGATGAAGAAAATTATGAGGTGATAGTGCAGGAGGTGTTGAAGAAATTGGCAAAGAATGATTTATTCCTTAAACCAGGGAAGTGTGTATTTGGAGCAAGCAAGATTGAGTTCTTGGAATTAAAGATTGGTCCTGATGGAATCAAGATGGATCCTATCAAGGTACAGGCAATTGTTGATTGGCCCATGCCTACCCATATCAAGGAAGTTCAGGCTTTCTTGGGACTCGCCAATTTTTATCGTTGCTTTGTTCATAATTTTTCCAAAATTGCTGCACCATTACACAACCTTACGCGAAAGGGAGTAGTGTGGAGATGGGGAGAACAACAGCAGACAGCATTTGAGGAGTTAAAGAGGAAGTTTGTAGAAGAGCCAATATTGGTCCCAGTAGATTTCACATGTCCTTTACAAGTGGAATCAGATGCATCAGACTTTGCTACTAAAGTGGTATTATTAATGTTATGTGAAGATGACAAATGGCATCCTTGTGTATATTTGTCTCGAGGATTGAATGATGTGGAGAGGAATTATGATGTGCATGATAAAGAGATGTTGGGAATAATATGAGGATTGGAGGCTTGGAGACATTATTTGAAGGGATGTAGGCATCAGATCGAAATCTGGACAGACCATCAAAATCTGCAATACTTCATGTCCGCTAAAAAGCTTAACCATTGACAAGCACATTGGGCATTATTCCTATTGCCCTTTAATTTTCAATTGGTCCACAAAGCAGGAAGCTTGATGAGGAAAGCAGATGCATTATCGAGATGTACAGACCATAAAAGGGGAGTGGAGGAGGACAATAAAAATATTACCCTACTCAAACCTGAATACTTTTGTATTTGCGATGCATCAAGGGCATCTATTGGTGGATAGCTCAGAGACAGAAATGTTGTCTAAAATTAGGCAATGTTCAGAGATGGATGATAAAGTGGTGGAAGCTGTGAAAGCTTTGAGGAGAGAGAAGAAAGATAATATTAAAGGAGATGAATGGATTGAAGTACAAGGGTTAGTGTTGTTCAGAGGAAAGGTCTATGTACTGAAGGATCAAGATTTACGAAGGGAGATTGTATGGTTACATCATAACATGCCAGCTGCTGGACATCCAGGATGGTGGAAGACATTGGAATTGGTGATGAGAAATTATTGGTGGCCAAGAATTTCAAAGTATGTGTTGGGATATGTGGATGGGTGTGATCTGTGCATGATGGGGAAGAAATTTCCAGAAAAGTGCCTGCAGGAAAATTAATGCTGAACCCTATACCTAAAGTGCCATGGCAAGATATATCTGCGGACTTTATCACAGGATTACCTGAAGCTCAAGGATACGATGCAATATTTGTAGTATGTGACCACTTCACAAAAAAAGTCCATATTATTTCTATTACTGCAGAGACCTCATCATTGGGTTTGCTGCGCCTCTATCTAAATCAGGTATGGCAGTTACATGGATTACCTGATATGGTTATCTCCAATCATGGATCACAATTTGCTTCTGCATTTATGTGAGAGTTAAATAACATATTGGGGACTCAAACCAAGTTATCTATGGCATATCACCCACAAACTGATGGGCAGACAGAGAGAATGAATCAGGAGTTGGAGCAGTACCTATGCATGTTTGTCAATCACTGACAAACCAACTGGCCTGAATGGTTGGCAATTGCAGAATTTTGCCACAATAATAAATTCCATTCAGCTACTCGCATGTCACCCTTCTTCGCTAATTATGGTTATTATTCCAGAATGGAAGTAGAACCATGAAGGGAAGTCAAGGTACAGTCAGTGGAGGACTTTGTATCAAAAATGTGAAAGGTGCAAGAGGAAGCAGAGGTGGCATTGATGAAAGCATGAGATGACATGATGTGACACATGGACCATACTCGAGCTGTTGCTCCAGAGTATAAAGTTGGTGACTTGGTATGGCTAAGTACCAAGGATCTGAATATTCCACGACCTTCAAGAAAGCTTATGGAGAAGCAAGTTGGCCCACATCCAATTTCTAAAATAATTTCACCCAATGCAGTAGTGTTAAAATTACCTCAGTTATTCAAGATTGATGATGAAATTAATATTTCCTGTTTATGCCTGTACTGCCCACCCACTATTCCTGGTCAACAAACTACTGCAAGCCTCCAATAATGGTAGACGGTGCTCCAGAATATATTGTGGAAGAGGTTTTAGACTCATGTCTTCGACAAAATAAATTGGAGTTCTTAATCAAGTGGAAGAACTACACTGATGAAAATAATTTATGGGAACCCAAGGAGAATTGTAAGCAAGCATGTAATGCAATTGCCCAATTCTTTAAACATAATCCAAATGCTCTGCGTTGCATTGCTAGAATGGTGTATGAGGGGATAAATTTCCGGCCTTACCAGAATTTCACAGAGGGTACAGATGCAATATTTTCTCACCTGGAAGTCGAGGCCTAAAAGGGGGTAATGTTAGGAAACAGTCTCCTAACATGCCCATTACATAATACTATTTTTATTTATTTTATTTCATTTTATTTCACCAAAATATGTTACAAAATGCCTATATATGCATTATTTGTCAGTGTAAGAATTTTTTATTTACACGCATCAATATGTATGTGCATGTGCATGCGCATCCGTAACAACATACTACAATATATGTAACATAGTATATAATCCTAAAATAAATACTAGGAGACCTCAGTTGAGTTCTCTTAGGCATTCCATCCATATTAGTGGTGCGAAAAGCCTATTTCAGCCAACTGTTCTATTTTTAACCCCTCACATCAAAACCATCAAACCCCCCATCACGTGCACGCCCCCGCCGCCTTCTTGTAGAAGAACCCACATGGTCCAGCTAGCAGATTAGTGGGTGTCGCCCTAACAAGCAGCTCAGCATGTCAATGTGCTGATTGCCCTGCAGGAGGAGCTTGAGACACATACAGATGATGAACTTATTATTTTCCCTCTATAGAAGCCTACTGTATATTGAATGCAAACTGACAGTCCAATTCTAAGCCCATTTGTTGAACCAAAAGTTCAGTTCTCAGTTCTACAAATTTGCTTAGAGTACTGAACTAAACTATTACTGTCCTGACTGTACAAATGCACTGCTGATTGAGCAGCTATGCCTGAAGTATTCAATTGGAGCTAACCCATGATTTCCCATGAACCATGTGTATGTGGCAGATGATGGGAGGTATTGGGAACTAAATGACATCAGATTGCAAGTCTGGGCAGTCCATTTGGTGTGCATATATCTATTTTATCCCCAATATCACAGCTAAGCATTCTTAGGTGCAAATTACCACCACTCTTAGTGAGCCCCCTTTTAACCACCTACTCAACATTTAGCCAATGATTCTTGCATCATGTTTCCCAGTGCACTACACCCCCAAGCTCCATCCACATTGCATGATAATCCTGCCTCTATAGCATTATCTCCATTCAAGATGATGCTACCATGCCCTGTATCCTTGGATCAATTCTGTGAAGCCTATGAGATTGATGATGATAAGGCTGGATTGCTCAAACTCGACCACTTACTCAACTTGAGCATGAAGATTGGCATGGACATGATTTTTTTGGCTCTTCTGGGACAAGAAGCACAAACTGTTCATTTTCAATGTCAAGAGTAGTATGTGGGCCCCAACCTTGCCTGGGTTTTGCTTTTCTTGTTCAACTGTCTCATTTGATACAAGCCTCCATTGTAAGGGCAACTTGAAGCCTCACTTAATCATGAGCTAACAGAGGGTCAATATTTTACAGACACCTTAGGCACACCTAACAAAGGGAAATCCAAAGAGAGAACTTTAAGGATCCATCAATGCTCAGTATATGTGAAAGACCCAAAAATTAAATGATAATCTAAAAATAGAAAAGGCTGAGATTAGGCTGATTGAAGTGATGAAGTGATTGTTAGGGCAACACCCACTAATCTGCGAGCTGGACCATGTGGGCTCTCCTATAAGAAGGCAGTGGGGTGCACACATGTGATGGGGGGTTTTGATGGATTTGATGCAAGGGGTTAAAAATAGATGAATTGGCTGAAAAAGGTGTTTCACACCACAAATGTGAATGAAATACCTAAGAGAACTCAACTGTGGTCCCCCAGGCATATATTGAAGATTTATATACTATGTTACATACATTGGACTATGTTGTTACTGATGTGCACATACATGCATGTACATATTGATGCATGTAAATATAAAATTCCCATGCTGACAAATGTAGCATTTGTAGGCATTTGGTAGCATAATTTGATGTAATAAAATAAAATAAAATAAAATAAAATAAAAATAAAATATTATTATGTAATAGGGATGTTAGGAGACTGTTTCCTAACATTATCCCCCTTTTATGCCTCGACTTCCAGGTGAGAACATATTGTATTTGTCCCCTCTGTGAAATTTTGGTAAGGCCAGAAATTCATCCCCTCATACACCATTCTAGCAATGCAACGCAGAGCATTTGGATTATGTTTAAAGAATTGGGTGATTGCATTATGCACTCGCTTACAATTCTCTTTGGGTTCCCATGAGTTATTTTCATTGGTGTAATTCTTCCACTTGAGTAAGAACTCCAATTTATTTCATGGAAGACATAAGTCTAAAACCTCTTCCACTACATATTCTGGAGCACCTTCTACCATTATTGGAGGTTGTGGAGTAGTTTGTTGACCAGGAATAGTGAGTGGGCAGTAAGGGCATAAACAGGAAATGTTAATTTCATGATCAATCTTGAATGATTGAGGTAATTTTAACACTATTGCATTGGGTGAAATTATTTTAGAAATTGCATATGGGCCAACTTACTTCTCTATAAATGTGTTCGAAGGTTGTGGAATATTTAGATCCTTGGTACTTAGCCATACCAAGTCACCAACTTTGTACTCTGGAGCAATGGCTCGAGTACGATCTGCATGTCACATCATATTATCATGTGCTTTCATCAATGCCTCCTCTGCTTTCTCCTGCACCTTTCACATTTTGTATACAAAGTCCTCCACTGACTGTACCTTGACTTTCCTTTGAGGTTCTATTCCCATTCTGGGATGATACCCATAATTAGCAAAGAAGGGTGACATGCGAGTAGCTGAATGGAATTTATTATTGTGAGAAAAATTGGCCATTGCCAACCAGTCAGGCCAGTCAGTTTGTCGGTGATTGACAAACATGTGTAGGTACTGCTCCAACTCCTAAGTCATTCTCTCTGTCTTCACATCAGTTTGTGGGTGATATGCCATAGATACATGACTTGGTTTGAATCCCCAATATGTTATTTAACTCTCCCATAAATGCAGAAGCAAATTGTGATCCATGATTGGAGATAACCATATCAGATAATCCATGTAACTGTCATACCCAATTTAGATAGAGGTGCACCAAGCCCAACGATGAGGTTTCTGCTGTAGTAGGAATGATATGGATGTCTTTTGTGAAGTGGTCACATACTACAAATATTGCATTGTATCCTTGAGCTTCAGGTAATCCTGTGATAAAGTCCACAGATATATCTTGCCATGGCGCTTTAGGTATAGGGTTTGGCATTAATTTCCCCGCAGGCACTTTTCTGAAAATTTCTTCCCCCTCATGCACAGATCACACCCATCCACATATCCCAACACATACTTTGAAATTCTTGGCCACCAATAATTTCTCATCACCAATTCCAATGTCTTCCACCTTCCTGGATGTTCAGCAGCTGGCATATTATGATGTAACCATATGATCTCCCTTCATAAATCTTGATCTTTCGGTACATATACCTTTCCTCTGAACAACACTAACCCTTGTTCTTTAACCCATTCATCTCTTTGAATATTACCTTTCTTCTCCCCCCTCAGAGCTTTCACAGCTTCCACTACTTCATCATCCATCTCTAAACATTGTCTAATTTTAGACAACATTTCTGTCTTTGAGCTATCCACCAATAGATGCCCTTGATGCATCATGCTGATAGGTCCACTATGCGCTCTAAGGTCTGAGGAAAGTTTCCAATCATATTGACACACTATGACAGACCTTCCGAACCACTATGAACATTACGAAATCAACTTTGAATCATTTTCACATTATTTCGCATTATTTCGGACGACTTCGAACTACTTTGAACCATTTCGCAACATTTTGAACAACTTTGCAGTACTTTGAACGACTTTGGCAGCTGTATAGCTGTCCTCGAACACTTTCGATACACAATGCTTAACCGGAGTAAGCTATTTAGTCACATATCGACCACTACCGGACACAAGGAGAGATTACAAGAGAGTTAGAATGTGATAAGTGCAGTTTTTATGTTTCATGATATATTAGATCAATAGGACAAGAACTCTTACTATACTGGGACAAAGTATGTTTCAATTATTGTCATTTCTCATTTGTTTTTACAATTTACAAAGTCCTTTATTGTTGCACATATTGCCCTTTATTGTATTCCCCTTTTTGGCACTATTCCTTCAGATTGTATATAGACTTGTATTAGTTAGAATAACAAAACAGAACAATGGGGAACAGCACAAGTTATCCTCTCACTATCGTCAGATTTAAGAATCATTCTCTTTAGTCTTATCTTGGTGTCATATTCCTAAGTTCTGCGAAATATTGTGAACTGTTTCGAAACTATCATATTCACTCTCTGTTTTATCGCCCATCACCTACCACCATTCAACAAACACTTCACATTCATTAAACTTGCTCTTCGATATACCTCGAACCTCTTCAAACTTATTTGAACTTCTTTGGACTACTTCGCATGACTTCAAACCTCTTCGAACCTTTTTTGTACCTATTTTGCACATCTTCAAACCTCTTTCAAACTCTTTTGAACGACCTCGTACACTCTTACAAATTATTCAAACCATCACTTATCATTTCGTGTCGCTAAACACATTGTTTTGGTCTCAGCAGTGATATTTAGGACCACCTTGCACACTTCCTCTGACTCGTGTTATACCATCTGAAGCCATTTAGTAGGTTTTGTTTGGGTTTCCGGGTTGAGTATCATCAGTGCAAATATGAAAGTATTCAGGTTTGAGTAGGGTAATATTTTTATTGTCCTCCTCCACCCCCTTTTATGATCTGTACATCTGGATAATGCATCTGCTTTCCTCATCAAGCTTCCCACTTTGTGGACTAAGTAAAAATTAAAAGGTGATAGGAATAATTCTCAATGTGCTTGCCAATGGTTAAGCTTTTTAGCAGACATGAAGTACTGCAGATTTTGATGATCTGTCCAGATTTCAATCTGGTGTGTACATCCCTCCAAATAATGTCTCCATGCTTCCAATGCTCATATTATTCCCAACATCTCTTTATCATGCACATCATAATTTCTCTCCACATCATTCAACCCTCGAGACAAATATGCACAAGGATGCCATTTGTCATCTTCACATAGCATTGATAATACCGCTCAAGTAGCAAAGTCGGATGCATCTGATTTTACTCATAAGGGCCACATGAAATCTACTGGGGCTAATATTGGCTGTTCCACAAACTTCAAATGCAGTCTGCTGTTGTTCTCCCCATCTTCACACTACTCCCTTTCACGTAAGGTTGTGTAAGGGTGCAGCAATTTTGGAAAAGTTATGAACAAAGCAATGATAATAGTTTGTAAGTTCCAAGAAAGCCTGAGCTTCCTTGATATGGGTCGGCATGGGCCAATCAACAATTTCCTGTATCTTGATAGAATCCATCTTTATTCCACCAGGACCAATCTTTAATTCTAAGAACTTGATCTCACTTGCCCCAAATACACACTTCTCTGGTTTAACAAATAAATCATTCTCTGCCAATCTTTGTAATACCTCCTGTACTATCACCTCATGGTTTTTTTCATCCTCCATGAATATTAAAATGTCATCAATAAATATTATTACCATGCCCTTGTCTATTACATCCTTGAAAATGTTGTTCATCATATTTTGGAAAGTTGGGGGATTATTGGTCATCCCAAAAAAATGACAAGCAGTTCAAAGGATTCTCAGCGCATGGCAAATGCTGCCTTCCACTCATCTCCTTTTTTTATTTGTACATTGTTGTACCCCCAGCATAAATCCAATTTTGTAAAGACCCTGGCCTTTCCCACCTTGTCAATTATCTCTGAGATCAATGGCAAAGGGTACACATTCTTCACTGCCCACTCATTCAGATACCTATAATCTGTACACATCCTCTTCCTGTGATCTTTCTTTGGTACAAAGAATATTGGTCATGTCTGCAGTAATTTTGAAGGCCATATGTATCCCTTGCACAATTGTTCATTAAGGAATGCATCCACTTCTTCTTGTTCCATTGGAGATAATGGGTAGCCTTTTGACTTCTTTGGCACAAATCCTGGCTTCATCTCAATGGCATGATCCCATGGCTTTTGCAATGGCATTTGCTCAGATTCCTTCTTCTGAAAGACTGACAAGTATTTATGATATGTTTTCAGCACCCACTCCTCTACTGACTTCTCCACTTTCACAGCATTTTTATCCCACGACTGTCCTCCACAAATTTCCCTAAAGGTTTGCTTCTGTTGTTCCTTACTGGTCATGATTGGCACTTCCCCATTTAACATGTCCTCATCTTTCACTTTCTCCATCATAACAGAATACTTCCTCGGACGTTCTTTCTCTTTCTTTTCCTTCTTTTCTTTTTTTACTTTCCTCCCATATACATTACATTCTTTAGGACAATGAGTCATGTGTACCTTCCCAGTTTTCCAATCAATTTCTGGGTTATGCTTTTGTAACCACAGACATCCAATTATCGGATTGGTTTTCCCAAGGTCGCACACCTCAAATACAGCTCATTCCTGATGATCCTGATACTTCAGTATCATTGTCACCTCCTCCTTAATAGTTTCTCCATGATTAATTGTACTGTCAATATTGTATACCATTATAGGTTGTGGTAGTTTATGCATGCAAATACCGTTTCTGGTAATTAAGGTTCAATTAATGAATAATCTGGTAGCACCACTGTCAAGCAATCCCACCACATTAATTGCTGCATACGTGTCCACTGTCTTCAATCCTACTGTCAAGCTGATTTCAGGTTCTATCTGTGCAGAGCGAATAAAATTTAGGGGTCTTCAGAAATAAGGCTGGGCATTTTTCTTTGTTGCATAAGTGATGATGGTTGTACTCTTCAATTTCTCTTTCAGGTTCACTTTGGGTTTCCTCGGATACTAATACATTATATTGATTCTGGGTCACCAATGGGAAAACCTTCACTGGGACTCTTCCACAAAATTCTTCTGCTTATCTTCCTCCAACTTCACTTCCTCGATTGTCACTTCCCTAATCTTCCTTTTCTGCCTACAATTTCTAGCAATATGCTCTAATTCTCCACAATTAAAACATTTAAGTGGGGCTCATCTCCCTGCTTGATTAACATCCATTGCATCCATCGATGCTGCTGACTCCTTAACGATAGGTGTTACTGCCATGGCTGGTGGCTGTGCCCTCAGAGTATGTACCTGAGGTATCCTTCCTTTCTTCTACTTTCCTCCTGATGACTTTCCAAATCTGGTATTTCCATACATCAATTTTGACTCCACCTGTTCCTGTCGATATTGCCAATCAAGATGCATTGCCCAATTGTACCACTCATCCAACCTCTCTGGCATAGAAGGTAGTCAATAGATAGACTTGAATAAAGAGGGATTTAATCCTGCTTTCAAAAATTCTACCAATGTGGCTTCTCCCATATCTGTCTGTGAAGCTTCTGCCTTGAACTGCAAAATAAATTTGTCTGCCATTAGAGAACCTTGGTGCATGGTTTTTAATTTCGCATTACCCATTGCCTTTGGATTCGGATTTCCAAACTGTGCCTCCAGTCTCTCCAAAAACTTTCTGAAGGTTGCAAATGATTTATATCCCATGGCAATTTGATTAATAGTTTCATTTCTCCAGAACTGTGCTTTCCCTCCCTGAATGTATGAGAGAGCAAACATAATCCTAGACCCAGTTGTATGAAACTTGGGCTTTCTCCCATGAATGTACAATACTATACAGCTGATGAAGGATTTTATATTCTTCATGGTACCATCAAAGATTTGCAGGGGTGCATATTTAGATAAACACATTTTTCCACTCTCAGATCTCTCCTCTGCATGCACATCATCCTGAGACATCCACTCCACCATCTCCTCCATCTCATCATCTTTATCTTCCAGTGTCTCTGGTTTTATTTCCGGTTTGGGGTGTGATGCTGCCAATACTGACACTAATTGGGACATTTGTACTGTAAGCGCATCAATTTTGGCTTCTAGTGCTGGTGTGGGAACATGATTGTGACCAGGATTCAAAGTTGATTGTTCTGACATAATGACATAAGCTGTGATGAGTCACAATTCAGCTTCAGAATTTTTTCACAAATTTTTGAGTCACATAATCCAGCAATTTGGGTACAAAACAAAGCAAAACACATGATTTCAGCTATTTGTCAACAATTGGGCACTTCGGATCAATAACCCTTCCAACAGTCCCTGATCTTGGGGTTAATACTGAATTTGGCTAGTAACTAATTTAACTAAAATAGTCATCCAAATAGAGTATAGTAAATTTCAATTAAACCAGATCTGATCAGTTCTCTGGTTGCAGCTGTCATAATGACGAGCGCTGCCTCTCAATCACTGGCAGTTGCAATGTAAGGTGAGGCCAGGTGTTGGCTTACAAAAGCAAGGTAAATATGTATATACAATTACTTTTGGCTCATGTCAAAAGGGTGAGTAAGCAGTTGTGGTGCACTGAAACAATAATGTATGCGCATGTAAGAGAAGGTGCACTGATAGGGTAGCTGAGTTCTTCTGTTAGGGCGACACCCACTAATCTGCTAGCTGGACCATGTGGGCTCTCCTACAGGAAGGCAGCAGGGTGCACACATGTGATGGGGGGTTTTGATGGATTTGATGCAAGGGGTTAAAAATATATGAGTTGGCTGAAAAAGGCATGGTGCACCACAAATGTGGATGGAATACCTAAGAGAACTCAACTGAGGTCCCCCAGGCATATATTGAAGATTTATATACTATGTTACATATTGTACTATGTTGTTACCGATGCACGTGTACATGCATGTACATATTGATGCATGTAAATATACAATTCCCATGCTGACAAATGTAGCATTTGTAGGCATTTGGTAGCATAATTAGATGTAATAAAATAAAATAAAACAGAATATTATTATGTAATAGGGATGTTAGGAGACTGTGTCCTAACAGTAATGTCATATCAGCAGGTAGGCATCCATAGTGTTGCCATGGCTCGGCTCAGCTTGCTCATGGCATGGCTCACACACCTAAGCCAATTTTGCGGCTCCAGCTCACAAGCTGAGCCAATTTTCATGGCTCCAGAGTGACTCAGAGCAGCTTAGCCATCCAAATATAGCACACATCAGTTGCTATCACGCTGGCCATTCATCCTGCATTGCCTGCTCTCCCTCTCTTCATTTACACTATCCTACACTCTTCTTTTTTGTTTGCTACTGCCATCTAGCACTTGGGAGCCTTGTAACATGAAAGTAAGCATGTTTTTGACTTTCTATCCTTGTGATCAGCCAGACTGATAATTCTTATCTCTCCCACTCTAGATTTCTGCATATCTTCGTAACGACTACACCTGGCATCATGCGGTTTTCTCCTCCCCTCCAAAAGGGATGTGAGATATTTTTTTATGTAGCTGGGAGGAGCCTGAGGCCCCTCTGCATGTAAATTAAGTGTTTAATTGTTCTTTTCTTTTTTTTTTTCAAATACTAACTGCTTTTTTATTATTATTAGTTTATCTACTACTACAACGACATATGACGCATGCGCACACCCCTCCTCGCTGTCCAAATGGGGTTGTTTGCACCTTGAGCACCCACCATTGCCTGCTCCGTCACCCCAACAATGGTGGACAGTGGCAACTACTGCTACAACCCACTGTGAAATGACATCTAGGGCCACCCAGATGACCACTGACACTCTGGAGATGGTCAATGAGGCCGTAAACAACACACAGGGCCCCTCTACTGCCGAGGAAACAGAGTTTCGAGATGACAAGCAACCATGCTTGTCAAAACATGTCATCTGCTCTCTGGACAAACCTTGCCGCCAGCTCTAGGACCTACAGGGATGCTATGGGAAGCTGTCCACACCCCCCAGTCCCTTTCTGCTCTACCCCCCTGCCCCCGTTTTGCCCCATGAGCCCACAACGACCCCTCATGCATCTATGCAGCCCGCCGCATCATCAATGACATGATGGCTATACCTCCCACTCTGCCCTTCTCTGGAACACAGACCATGGCCCAAGAATGAACGAGCATGCACCCAGGCATGTCACAGACCCCCCAGACATGTCCCAATCCCCCGGCATGCTCAGCACCCTCACCATGGGGTGGATATGGAGGGTGATGAGAAGGGAGAACAAGAAGACGAGGGCAAGGGGGGGGGGGGGGCAAATGGCATGTCGTTTGGCCCCCCTGGTACGTTTCTTCTTCTTCTTTTCTTTGTTTTATCCACTAACAGTGTGTTTTCTTTTTGTAGTTGCCACCCTCACCTGCTAACAACACCCACCACCATGAGCCAATGTGGGGTGGTGGATCCCCTACATCACCACCTACAAGATGACACCCATGCCTGCGAGCAACCACTCACAGGGTGGATCTGTTTTACTCCGGATGACCACCACGTCACCACTACCACCCCTCACTTGCAAACGTGAACCACCCATGCCTGTAAGCAACTGCTCACGGAGTAGATCCATACCCTGGCCCCAGCCCCAGTGATGATGATAATGATGCACTGTCATCATCATTGTATTTAGCTCCCACTCTAGATGACTACCACGTCACCACCACCACCAATGCCCAGCTCGCGGGGTGGATCCTTACCCTGGCCCCAGCCCCGGTGATGACCATGATGATGCAATGTCGTCATCATATTTAGCTCCTGTGCTCGACGAAGCCCAGAATTGCAGGTCTTCCCAGATGCAGGAGCTATTATGCGATGGGAGATGGCGGGTCTGCCCATACCTGCTGATCCATGGCTCATGAGCCTGTGGGTTGCAGGCATGGGTACAGGTATGGTCAGTCACTGCAGCGGTACCCACAGTTACCCATGTGGATTTTTCTTTTTCTTTGTCCATTCTCGTAGCTACACCCCACCCACCGCTGCTCATGGGGTGGATTCCTCCCAGCCCTGATGATGGTTCACAAAGCAGTCAGCTTCTGTACTCGAAGGAACCCACAATTGTGGGTCTTCTTCGATGCAGGAGCTGTTGGTGAACAATACAGTGGGAGACAGTGGGTATGACTACCTGTACTTGTCTGACATGTGGCTTGTGACCCATGGGTTGTAGATATGTGCAGGTACACTCAAAAGTACCTGTGGGCTACCTGTTCCATTGCCCGAAATCAGGATCTCAAGTTATATATATTATACAATGCTGCATACATGTACATCATTTAAGGTAGAAATGGAATTTACTCTTCTTCTTCTCCCTCTTCTTCATCATCCAAGCAGAAATGGAAGTTATTCATCATCTTCCTCCTCTTCCTCCTCTTCCGGTGGTTGGGCTTGAGAAATATCTTCTGTATTCAAAGGTTTTTTTTCACAAGGCATGATAAGAAACAGAGAGCAAGAGAGGAGAGCGAAGAAGATGGGGGGGAAAAGAAACCAAAGTATAGGCCTGCTTCTCTTATGTGATAGTTCATATGGGCTAAAAACAGAAGTATTGATAACAATAGCCTATTAATACAGAGATACAGAACTACATAAGTAAATGAGATTTCCATGGAGCCCAGTGGTTCTTATCAAAGTTGTCATACAGTGGGGATTGGGCGATAAGAGTATGTTGAGCGATAGGATCAGAGGTGCCAAAGATTGCGTCCCCCACCTTGTGTCCCCACCACCATGCAATGAGGAGCCCCTGCTGCAGTGGTGAGCTATGGCTCACCCTCTGGATTGCAGGGGCTGCAGGTTCGGGTGGTGTCCACTCACAGATGGAGGGATGATTGAGGTGCGGGTGTGGTTGTCACGGTTGTCATCATCCATGGTCAGTGTTCCTCCCGCAATCCACCCCTTGAGCAGTTGCTCGAGGGCATGGATTCAGGTGATGTCATCCACGATCGTCATTGAAAGCCCCCATCCACCCCCACCCACCCTGCAAGCAGATGCTTGCAGCAGTGGGGTGGTGGGGGTGCTCCTGACGCATGTGCATATGTGTGAGCGTCATCACTTCGTCCTTCCACAACTCCACACCTGTCAGTGATTGTTGCCGGTTGGGTGTCGATAGGTGCTTACCTAGCAGGCATCCCCCTTCACGGGTCTCCCGGTACCCCTCAACCCTCACCTGCACCCATTCTCTGTCTCCTGTCCATTCTGAAGGCCTGACATCCCGTTTGCACAGGGAAATGGGCGTTTGTGGGTTGCGTAGTGTCAGCCTCCGTTGTTAGCCATAGTTAATACCCTAAAGAAAGAAGAAAAACACTTAGTATATAAATACAAGAAACAGAACAAAATAACCCTTACCAGCAGTGCAAATGACAGTTGCCGCCATTCACACCCATTTGCTGTCCAAGATCGTCATTTCGGGCTATTTCCACCTCTTGCTGGTGTGTGGATAGGCATGGGAGGTTGACGAAGGGTGTGGTGGTGATGGTAGGAACAGGTGGTGCAGTCGTTATGGTGATCTATCTAGTAGAGATAAGAACAAGATAAGAATCAGCTGATCACGAAGATAAGAAAGTGAAAACCATGCTTACTTGGTATTACAAGAGTTTCACATACTAGATAGTAGTAGAAAACAAAGAAAGAGAGTGTAAGATAGAGTGGATGAAGAGAAGGGAGGGGAGGCAGCACAGGAGATGCAGCCAGATGCGATAGAAACACACGAGTCAAATGCCAACTCACTCACGCGCTCTGAGCCACCCAATCTGAAAGCTGAGCCAGATACAGCCCAGAGCCTATTTACTGGCGCGGCTCGCCCAAAATAGCAGCTCGGCTCAGCGGCTCGCAGCTCCGAGCCACGCCGTTGGCAGCACTAGGCATCCAAAAGGGGCCACCTCTGAAAATAAATCTGTCAACATGTACAAATATGGAAAAATAAGAGATAAAATCATAGAAAATCATAGAAAATGCAGAATAGGGCAAAATATGTCATGTTGAATAGCAAGCAACCAGACAAGCTCATGTAGACATCAGCTTCATTGTGGTAAACCTGTTTGATTGCAGTGACAGCATGTATGAGAAGGCAGTGGCATCCAATCGGCGGAGAATGAGGTTTGTCGACTGATGTATGTTCAAAAAATGTTTTCCTCCATCAGTAGACACCGGCACGAGATACACAAAGGCTTTCAAGGATCATGTCTTGGTCCCAACCAAGCTCCCAAATGTAAGAATACCTATACGAAGCGTAAGTAAACTCAGTGTTTGCGCGCGAGAGCGTGAGCCAAACGACTGATCTATTCACGTATATGAAGCGTAAGTAAACTAGGTGAATGTAACGTAAGTAATTGTAACGCGAGTAAAGTAAGTAGAAATATTCACCTCAGTGTTTGCGCGCCAGAGCGTGAGCCAAACGACTCAGGTGTTCGTCCAATTGTCCGTACAATATATACTACTAGGTCCATGTGCCTAGATACAGTAAAAGTAGGCTAAAGTGTTAAGCATCCGAGGGAAGAAGTGGAATTGGAAATAAACTACGGTTGCTTACTCATACTAAGGAATAACGGAAGTCCGTGCTCGGGACGACGTCAGCTTGTGAATCCAACACCAAAGTCATAGAACACATTCTTTGAGATCAGAGCTAATTCTGTAGTTGACCATGATGGTGTGCAGATGATGCGAATTGAAAATTCAATGTTTTCCTTTTGGGGATTACCAAAGAAAAATTTCATAGTCTGGAGAGAAATGAAGATCAGTGCCACAGATCTGCCGGTGGAAAGACAATAAAACATTAGTACAAGTTCCTGCATCGGAGTAGGCATGCTATCCGCTGAAGGTCAGGATATAATATCGTTAACGAGGATTTGTGAAAGACTGCCGGAATCGACGAGCCTTGAAAGCCTCACAGATCACGCCCACAAGGAGCAGAAAAATCGAATACACGGCATATTAAGCGACGTGTAGAAGTACCCTCGTCAGCAATCAGGTTGGCCTACTAACGAGCAAATTAATGCATAAGCCATGTTCAAAGAGAAAATGATCGGAGTCGTCTCAAGGCCCTTGACTCTATTGTGTCATGATCATTTTGCCTTTCCCGAACATTACCTATAATCTTCCTCTGCAAGGTGCCCACATTATTCCGTCATTATTCCGTCGTTCGTCAGTTGCCTGCCGCGATGAACATCCGTCGGACATCAATGTCTTCAACGTCCTCAGTATCATCGCGCCCCCAGAGGGGTGAACAGAAAAGGAGGTTGAAAGGCAAGGGCACTGACTCGATGTAGCGCCAGCATACATTGGGAGAAACGTCGGACAAGAAATCCTGCATTCTAGCACACAAAGTAACAGTTCCAGGCGGTGGCAATCCTTCATCCTTATTTAAATATTGGTTCTTCTGAAATACACACCCGTTAAATACCTACTCACGACACACGAATCTATCGGCCTCATTGGATTTCTGCTGCTGCAAGGCCCAGGCTGGGCGTGAGGCATGGAAATTACATAAGCGGATAATGAATGACAACTCGTCCGAGCCTTTTGAATCGCTCATCTTGACCGCCACTCCCCAAGTCAAAGAACATAACTTCCGCTGTTTCAAGCACAGGCCACATCTTTCGTTGTCTATTTACAACATAACGCACGGGGCTTCTGGCACTTTAACTGCAAACCAAAAAGGAATAGTTGAAAAATGTCTGACGATGAACAGCAGCCGATGACCCAGCGGGAGGAGGTCAAACCAGAGGATCAGAATAATACAACAATTAACATCAAGGTCCGTGGTTAGCATGCCATTGGATACGTTTTCCTCTGCTGATTTTGTTCATGTGGTATAGGTTGCAAATTCGAAAGGGGAGGAGGTCTTTTTCAAGATCAAGCGTAGCACAAAGCTCAGCAAGCTTCAGGGAGCTTATGCCAGCAAAGTGGGCAAGGATGTCGGCAGCATTCGGTCAGTGGATTGTGTCTGGCGCACGAGACAAACATGTTCTTCGGCGTTATTACTGCCGCCGCTCTCTCGTGCTATCTCCACCTGTCGTTACTGACTGAGACAACCTTCGCTTTTCTGCAGGTTTTTGTACGACGGTACCCGGATAAGCGATGATGACACACCAGCGTCGCTGGATATGGAGGACAACGGTGCGTTTGCCTCCACACCTCATGGGGTCAGTTTGTTCATAATGGATAATGGATAATGGATTTACAGATACAATTGATGTGATGGTTGAACGTGAGTGTTCACGTACCCCCCGTTTCTTCTGTTCGCTAATCTATGGAGCTGAAAAGAGGTGGGAGGATGCTTATCAGTTTCTTACCATTAGTCACATCTCACTCTCGTCCCGGTATTCGTATATATTCGAGCATTGTACTATTTGCTTTCTATCTTACTCCTTGCAAACCTCGAAAGTAAAGCTCCTGAACGATGGATCAATTGCACTTCGTAAAACGCAAAGTCAGGGAAATCAGGTCGAAGGCACGTTACGGTTCAGTTTCATTCATATACATCACACGTATCACACGATAGGGGGATTTTCGTTACAGCTCGAGAATGATTACCCCCTATAACACCACACCGCCATATAATGGAGTTATCCAGGGAAAGGATACCCAGCCGGGCTTCTGTAACCATTCTTTCCTACCGCGCGCACGCCGAAATCGACGTTATCCTTTGACAGCATCACAGTCGCCGTACCAGTATTGCCCACTGGGATCACATGGGTCCAGAACGGCCTGTCACTCGCTCGCCAAACAATTTCATACCCTCCATCCGCACTGGCATCCTCCGTCCATCGCAGAGTAGAGTTATTCGTCAACACTGACGTATCTAACGATACATTCTTCGGGGTGCCAGGTGCTTGTGCAAGGGACCAGATCGCGGCCGCATTGACACGAGCGACTCGAACGATAAAACCGAAGTCACAGAACTCGGGAAGATCCCCGAATTGCATCCCATTCTCGACGCGCACGTCTTGATGCTGGTGCCCGAAATTCTCTCGCGGCTCCGTGAATCGAACGGCTGCGAAGCCTTGCAGCAAGAATGACATGTGATCGCCTCCCCGCAGGAATCTGTCAGTCCTATAGATCGGGTGCACTGGACTCTCGAGCTATGAGTTAATGTTTGTCCGTATTGGTAGGAACCATCTCACCGTTCATCTGCGTTACAGAGTTCTGAGAGACCTCTGTGATGAATCTTCCCAGTTCCCTAGCAGGAGAATCGTTCTCGCCACCGATCGAGCCACCAAGTGCAATTTGTGCTGAACTTTCTGACGAATCTTCCCAGTTCCCTAGCAGGAGAATCGTTCTCGCCACCGATCGAGCCACCAAGTGCAATTTGTGCTGAACTTTCTGACGATGGAAGACCTTGAGCGAACATCCGGATGTCAAACGGTGCTGTGGTTCCATCATCCCCCGTCGGGCTGCCCACAATATCGTTATCCAACATACCCTGTACATCAATACCAGCCGCCTTCAGCACTTTCGCCATATGATCCGAACCATACATGCCCTGTTCTTCACCAGAAACAGCGGCGAACATGATGGTCGCAGCCGGTGAATGGCTTGCCATCACCCTTGCCAGCTCCATCGACACAGCTACGCCGGACGCGTCATCATCAGCGCCAGGCGAATCATCGATAAAGTTCAACACATTGGTAACACGCGAGTCATAGTGTCCTGAAACTACATACGCTCGGTTGGGCTCCTTCGAGCCCTTGAGCGTGGCGATGACATTGCTGATCACAGTGGCGTTGGGGATTCTGCTGGTGGGTTTCTGGACGTAGCTCTGCACTTCCACTGTCATGCGTCCACTTGAGGCTTCAGCGATTGTCTTCATTTCAGAGAAGATCCAGTCACGCGCTGCACCGATCCCTCGTACAGGATCAGTCTGGTTGGAAAACGTGTTCCGTGTTCCGAAAGAGACCAGCTTTTCGATGATGGCTTGGACGCGTTTGGGATCGATTTGTCTAAGCATGCCTGCGAGCTCTTGGTCGGGCTCTTGTCTTACAATGCGTTTGCCTGGACCTGTAGGCCAAATATCCGCATTTGTGCATAGGCCTAGCGCACCTGAGTCTTGTGAGTACACTGCAAAGGTGAGAATAAATGCACAAATCCAAGAAAATGAGGAACTGTTTACCCTGCGATGCGAATAAGAGGCAGGCCACTAGCGCACGGCATAGGTGGAGCATCATACGACGAGATGGGGAAATAATGTCATTGTCGACTATTTACATAATAAATTGCTCAAAACTGTATCGCTTTTAGCAACGTATCTTATTGCAATCGGGCGGTGGTGCGCGCATTAGGCGACACCGACGCCAACACCAAACAGCCGTGGTGTATAGCCACAGTCATTAGTAACATCTACCGTTGACGAGAAGGACCAGGTCTATTTTTTTCACGTGCATGGCTCTTTTCAGCGTTTGAGAGCCGTTTTCGAGGTTACATTCGGGGTCCTGGCACCCCTGCTCTGATATTCAACAGGTGTGACAAGGCAGGGTTAATTCAATGTGACTGGTGGCTAAGGTCGGCGTTCCTGGATACTCGCCAACAACGAATATGCTTCGTACTTCTGAGGCGATTCTCTCCCTACCCTTTGTCTAAGACCGGCGATCCTCCACCTTCCATCATGCAACTGCCTCGAAAATGCCTTCTGAAACCACAGAAAGCGTCAACGCAGGGAAATAAGCAGCAGAAGACAAAGAAGGTCCGAATGGATCCCTACTTATTGGGCATCTATAATAGTGAGTTGCTAGATGATCATTTCACAAACAGTGCTGACATGCGCCATACCAGTACTCGACAAGTCCACGATCTCCAACAAGGCGATGGGCATCCCGAATTCAATGACGTCTTGAAGAGCACTAACTCAACACATCCGCCATAACACTACTATCAATAAGATGATGTCAGTCCCGAATTCGACGACATCTTGATGAATACCAACTCGACGCGTCTTGGCATCTCCAACAAGGTGATGACCCTTCCGAATTCGAGAAGGTCTTGAAAAGCACCAACTCAATGAGTAGGCAATGGCTATCCTGAACATAACAACATCTTGATGAGAATCAACTCGATGCGTCCGCCGCGACCCTGGTATCTCCAACAAGACGATGGCTATCTGCTTCTGGGTTCCCTTGTTTTTACATTGTGTGGCTGGTGCTTTTTTTGGGGCTGCTTTCTTTGGTGCTGCTTTCATTGGTGCCTTTGCGCGTGTGTTGCCTTTGCCTTTTGTGGTTGCCATGTTTCCTTTTGCCATGCTGTGCTGACATGTGTTGTTGTATTTTGACTTTGATTTTCAACTTTGTTTGGTAGTGTATTGTGATTACTTGCAGTCAGAACTTTGTTAACGAGACTTTCACCCTGGCATCCAAGACCAATCTATTGAATATATATTTTATGTACTGTACGTAGCCCTTGTATGTAGGTAAAAGACTGGTTGCAACCAGTGTGAACCAGTTTTCATCGGTCTTTTTAAATTAGTATCCATGCTGTTGCACAGTGCCTGCCCCTGACCATGCTGTATGTAATCTACTAAGATGATCTGATATGATTAGATAAGCTAATGTAAAATATTGATTTTGCTCTCATAACAGACCTCAGTTGAGTTCTCTTAGGTATTCCATCCACATTTGTGGTGCAAAACACCTTTTTCAGCCAATGATAATACTTGACCTGGAAACCTAACAAAAACCTGTTAAAAGGCCTAAGTAGTATAACACAGGCTAGAGGAAGGGTGCAAGTTGGTACTAGATATCACCACTGATATCCAAATGTTGTTTTTAGTGACGCAAGATTATATGAAATGGCACGAATAGTCTGTTGAGAGCATACAAAATATTTCGAAAGAGGTCGAAATAGGTTTGAAGATGTGTGAAAGAGTTCAAAAAAGGTTCGAAGCGGTTCAAAGTTGTGCGAAGTCATTTGAATAAGGTTCGAAGGTGGTTCAAGGTATATTGAGAAATGAGTGTAGCGGGTGGAAAATGTTTTTTGAGTGGCGATAGGCAATATGCGATAAGTCGAAGGCTAATATGATAGTTTGAAGAAGTTCGCAATATTTCGCAGAACTTAGAGATACGATGCGAAGATAAGATGCAAGAGAGCAGCTTTTAAATTGAGCGGTAATGGAAAGGGTAACTTTGTCTCTGTTCCCTGTTGCTTCTTTTCTCCCCCCTTCTAAGTAACTAATACAGGTCTATATACAATTTGAAGAGATAGTACTAAAAAGGAAATAATAACAAGTGTAGAACATGAGGCAGTATGCACAGCAATAAAGGTATTGTAAAATGTAAAACAAATGAGAAATGATCATAACTGAAATGTTCAGTGTCGCCATATAATAATAGTACTCCTCTTGTTGTTTCAATAGATCGTTGAAACATAAAAATGCACTTATCGCATTCTAAGTCCCTTGTAGTCTCTTCTTGTGTCCGGTGGCGCTTGATATGCAACAAAATGGCTCACTCTGGTTGAGCAGTGCAAGTTGAAATGGTTTTGAAACAGCTATATGGCAGCCGATGTTGTTTGAAGTAGTACAAAGTCATTTGAAAGTGTTCAAAGTGTCACGAAATCATTCGAAGTAGTGCAAAATGGTTCGAAAATGTTCGAAAATGTGTGTGGTCAATTTCGTGGCATTTGTAGCAGTTCAGAGCAACTGTCATAGTGTGTCAATATGTTTAGATCCTTTTCCAGACCTCATAGTGCATAGTGTACCTATCACCAACTCATCTATTTTTAACCCCTCACGTCAAATTCATCAGATCCATCAAATCCCCCCATCATGCGCATGCACCCTGCTGCCTTCTTGTAGGAGAGCCCACACAGTCCAGCTAGCAGATTAGTGGGTATTGCCATAACAGAAGAACTCAACTACCCTATCAGTGTGCCTTCTCTTACACACGCATACGTCATTGTTTCAGTGTGCCACAACCACTTACTCACCCTTTCAGCATGAGCCAAAAGTAATTGTATATATGTATTTACCTTGCTTTCATAAGCTGATGCCAGGCCTCACCTTACATTGCGACCACCAGTGATCAAGAGGCAGCGCTCATTATTAGGACAGCTGCAACCAGACAACTGATTGGATGTGGTTTAATCGAGATTTACTATAGTCTATTTGGATGACTATTTTAGTTCGATAATTCTATTTGGCAACCCCCCTTGCCGTCTTCAACCCGGTTGCCAAAAGTTTGTTTGTTTGGCAACCCCCTTGCGCACTGGTATGTTGCCGGCCTCTGCGGAGGTATGGCAGCACATGTGATTTGTCATCGACCCATGGAATCAAATGCTACCACCACCCCACTCCCACCTCAACATTTTCCCTTCATCATTGTCTTATCCGCCTGGCACCACAATGCGATCTTGGTGGGATTTAACAATTGTGGTGTGTTCAATTGATTCTTATTGGTCAAGGTTCACTGATGTCTGTACTTTTTTTCCCTAGGCCTTGCTACACATCGTACGGTTGTGCCCCAGTTCACCACAATTTCCACAGTGTCGCTGCCCTCCACTGGCAAGTCTTTGGGCGGCCTGGGCCCCTTGACCACCCCCGCCCTGTGGTCTTCCCTCCAACACCCCTGTCAACTGTTGGGTGCATGACTGGCCTCATATATTGACTGCTGGAGGATCCCAGATGCCGTCTTTGTGTTGCATGTGCCTGTTTCACATTCATGATGGTGAGTCTTCAGTTCATATAGCCTCTAACAACTCACCGATACTGTTCAATAGCAGCAACAAAGTCATCCAGCTGTTCCTGGGTCTGAATATGGTTGATGATGGGACGCAATGCTGCATGTGCCTCATGGCAGACTTCTCGGGCTGGTAACGTCTGTGTTGGTGGTGGAGCAGTGGCCAAGCGTGGTTCTTGCAGGGGATTCGCCAGCGGGACCATAGTTACATCTGCGAAAGGGTCTCCTCGCATCACAGTCCCACTTTCAACCGCAGTCACCACTGGAATTGATGCCACATCTAGATTAGGATTTTTGTACCATCTATGCTTTGTTTAGTTGATGCATCAATGGAATGGGCTTGGTACATACCTCTTTTGCACAAGAGATATGCTAAGATGAACATTAGGACTTCGTTTCAACACAGCAAAGAAATGACAACAAGGAATTCCAAGGTTGATACCCATCATACAGTCACAAATGTATGAGCCATTGGTAAGAAGAGCAAGAATGTGAGTAGCGGTTGCACCCTCTGACTGACAGATAACCTTGAGCAAGTGCTGGACTTGGTGACTGTGGTTAACAATCTGACGTAGTAGCCATTTTGTCCCGATGTATGCATAATTGTTGCAAAAGTTGTTGAATGTTTGCTGAAGCTGCAACAGTTCGAACCTCAGCTCGGAATCCTCAAAGAGTCGCGTCACTTACATTTGTTTCACTCAGTAACCACTCAAATCCCATTTCCTCGGAGTCTTGAATTTGAATTGCCCATTCGTCCTGAATGCATCATTGAAAATGGAAGAAGGTACAATATGTTAAAGATACTTACCCAAACACGAACATCTCTGGGTTTTTGAATCACCTTGACGGTGTAGAACATGCTCTTCTTCATTTGTACATAACTCCTTTGGAAAGCAAAAAGTGAGAGGTGCTCTCGAAGGAGATGCATTGGCCCTGGGAATGCATCCTCTATTGGATGAGGATGTTGTCGGCGCGCACTCTAGGACAGGAGAGGCTCTGAGTCAATAGCTTGCTTCTACGTTATAGAGTCATACACTTACATCACAGGTCTGGTTTGCTTCTTTTTGTTCTTGTTCACCAGTTCGTTGATTCAATGAGTCGTAGAGCTGCTTTGCTGATTTCTTGATGCCTCCAAAGTTGCAAGTAATATGATTCTCCAACTCTACTCGACCACTGGTTCGGATTCCTGCTGTGAACCGATGCGACACCCAAGCCCACGCCCAGTGTTCACGGAAACCATAGAGGTTGGTGTTGAGATATTCGGCTGCAGCGGGGAATTTGGTGCAAAGTTTATGCCAAAGCTGTTCAAATTCTTCAGGGGAGACAGCATGGAATGCATTCCAGAAGTGACTCTGAAACTCGTTCCAGGGTGTTGCCACTCGAGCCAAATTCTTATCAACGTTCCCTTTTAGATGGTGCAAGGAATAGATATGGAATGTAAAGGCAAGCACAGTGGAAACTGCAGCAATAAGAGCTGCATCACGATCGGAAATGAAGATGTCTGGATGGCAGTCATTCGAAGCCTTGAGAATGCATTGAAGAACCCAGGTGTGATACTCCGTGGTCTCGAACTCCATCAAGGAATACCAAACGTTGCGTGAGGATCCCTGCCCATCCACTCAGATGCCAATGTTGAGAGCATAGTCATATTGGTTATGGTGATAAGTATTGTCATTAAGGATTATGTCACCATATCATCGAAGAAGCGAGGCTTGATGGGGAGATTGCCACCAGATTGCTGTGACCATTTGATTTTCATCGAGCTTGACAAACGAAAACCAGCCTGGATCTTCCTGATTCTTTGTTGTAATGTCCGCTAAGGTGGCCTGAAAATCACCACCTTGCCCTTCCACGTTGTGCTTTTCCTCACGTCGAAACTGGTTCATGAGATTTGAAACCTGGCAGGGTTCCAGCTTCGGCCCTTTGCGGTTTGCTTCATTTGCCTCCAGTACACCAATAATATGACTGCATTTGTAAGTTTGATGAGAGCTTGTTGCCAACTGTTTGATGATGGTTTTCTGTTCGTCCATTGCTCGCTCATGGAACTTTCCACCGGGTATAACTTGAGGGGAATGGTTATGATCAAGTACGATAGTCGTCAAGTGCCAGACATCCATGGCTAACACTTGGTTTATGTTGACATGAGCCGTACAGCCTGTCTTGATGGTTTTGCTCTCCCACCACTGACTTGAATCAATATGAGCTGAATGCTTTGCCATGTATCCACCGAAATGGGTGCAGATGAGGGTGACCTTCTTGAGAGTGCCAGAGTTTGGAGCTGTCTGATAGCTCCACCCCTTTGCCCAAGGATAACCCAACTCTTTTTGCTGGCTAACGACTGCATCTATTGCCTCCTCCATTGTACTGAAGGTGTCACCAATTGTGAGTGTTCGAGAAGAGTGCACAATGATAGTGGATGGGCTATGGCTTTAAACGGTAGGTGCAATATCGTCCTCAGCCTTGAGTGGGGATAGGAGTGTGAAATCAATGACCGTCTTGGGTTTGACCGTGCCAAGGACTTCCTGCTTGATCACTGGAACAGATCATGTGTATGGTTCTTTCTTGACAAATTTGACTGGCGATGGTGAGAGCATCAGGTCAATGACTTCAGTCCTGGAGTGCGACACAACAGGTGAAGGTGAAGTCAGGTCAATAATGGATAATCTCATTCTTGGGTCAGCTGAGATTGAAATGATTTTAATTGGTGGGAGAAGGGTCGGCGTCTGCTCAGGCATCTGCACATCCATGACACATGGCTTGATAATCTCTATTTCAGATTCTGAAGAGTCACCACAAGCATCACAACCTCCTGCCTCCTTCTCACGGTGGATGGTAAATGATGTAATAGACTTTGGAGTCACGGGTTGCAAGGCTTGGTGGGTTATGCAGTGATGAGGTGAGGGCATGAAGGCATCCGCGATCTTTTGCTTTGTAGAATGGATGGAAGGTGTCAACGGAGCAGATGCAGTGAGGTTAAGAGGAGGTGTGGTAGGACGAGTTGGGAGATTGAGAATGAAAGTGAGACTGGAACGGCTGGGAGCGGACGTGATGTTCGACGTGATGTTTCCCGAAACACTGGTGAGTAACAGTTTTCCCATAGGATCTCTGATGGGCATAAGCTGCATCAATGGGTGAGAAGGCTGTGAGTATTTCTTAGCAAATGTTTGTGGAGACAAAGAGAATTGCATACCAAAGGAAGATATTGGTTGAAATCAAGAAATTCAAAATCAAAACCCGGAATCAAATTGTTATTATCCATTCCAATGGATGAATCACAAGGCACAACCCAATTTTCAATGACATCACCGGAGGCGTGGGCAAGATAATTGTACAATATCAGATCTGACAGTGCTGCATATCTGAACTCCTGTGAATGTGGCCCAATCCATCTTGAATATCCCCAATTGCCAAATGCTTGCACAAAATTTAGGGCAGCGATGCCGCAACTGCCAGCTCCTCCAGCAACTCCCTGTGGTGCAATATTGCCTGTTTTGATGCCTGTTATCATATGAAAGGTGAGAGGCTCCAAAACTCCATTCATCAAATTGAGGATACTGGAGTCAGGACAGTTGTGAAGGGAATCTGCATGAACCAAGGTGTCGCTGTCAAGCAGATATATATACGCTGTGTAGTGCGAACTGCTGAGGTGAAAAACCACGATGCCATCAACCTGTCCTTCTTCAGAGGTTGATGTCAGCCAGCGGTAGAGGTCAGCAACATTTGGAGAGCACGCAAGTGTTTTTTTGTCATGATACACATGGGAGAGGTGGCTGAGGAAGAATGTTGGCAGGAACAGGAGACGATGCTGTTGGGTGGTGAGAGCAGATGAATGGTATTGTCGAAAGTACAAGAGTTCAGCAAGCACATTGAAGACTTCTTCATCCACCCAATTCTCATTCAGTAAGGTAGCCAGGTACACAATCTGAGTCTTCGTGGATAGAAACCCTTCCAACGGCCCACACATCCATGAGGAAAGAAAATGTTTTACGGCATCCTCAAATTGCTCATGCGATGCGCTGGGACTTGTGAACATATGCAATTGAAGGCACTTGACAATGGCCGTTGCCCACTGGCAGCACTCTGAAAAGTTTAGGATCTGCCGGATGAAATGAATCTAATGGGAAAAAAAGCCATTAGAGGGTACCGTTCACAGATTTCAGCAGACGGCATACCTTTCGGAAATGGTAACATTGCAAGTTCTGTCTGCCTTCGACAACAACTTCAACTATGACTGATCTTGCACCATTCTGAAACTCCACTTCGAGGTGCTCCTCCGAACAAGTGTCTTGAAGATTGTTGTAATTCGGGATGCCTTCTTTGGAACCATACTTGATGATAGTCGTGTCCTTGTCACTCGGGACATGGCTTGTAAACCAGAGGAGTGAGGCAGAGTTTCTCTGCAAGACAGGTGGGAAAACGATTTGGGAGGCCTCCTCTAGTGTAAGAGACTCGAAATAGGCCTTGGAATAGGGGTCAGTAGCCGAAGTTGCAACGTATTGATCATACAGGTGTCGGGATTCTGATCTCTCTCTCTCCAGGGCCTCTTCAGACATTGCAGTGGATAGTGGTTACTGGGCTCAAAATTGGTGTTGAGTCTCAATAAAATTTTTTTAGCACATCGTCGAATGTGGAAAATGGGCTTGCATTTCAAATTTGCAGTGGCAGGCATGGCAAAGTGGTGAATCAAGCAAATGACATTGAAAACATACAGATGTACTAAATGGTACTGCTCCGTTGCCTACAATGTGGTTGGCTGTTGGGCACCCATCAGAAGAGATAGCAAGAGAGGTGTGTCAATTTGGAGAAGTTGAGCTCGGGTAAGTTGATGCGATGTGAGGACGCTGCATATATGCTGTTCCGAGTGCTACCCAGCAACCCCTCAGGATGCACCACCCGGCGCATGACCATGGCGTGTTGAGGGGTTGCTGGGTAGCACTTGGAACAACATATTATTGCAACCTGGGTTGGTGAAGGCAAGGGGGGGTTGCCAAATAGAATTATCCATTTTAGTTATATTAGTTACTAGTTGAATTCAGTATTAACCCCGAGATCAGGCACTGTTGGAAGGGATATTGATCCAAAGTGCCCAAGTGTTGACAAATAGCCGATATCACGTGTCTTGCCATGTTTGGTACCTGAATTGCTGGATCACGTGGCTCATCATAGCTTATGTCATTATGTCAGAACAATCAACTTCTAATCCCCATCATAATCCTGTTCCCATGCCAGCACTAGAAGCCAAAATTGATGCGCTTACAGCACAGATGTCCCAATTAGTGTCAGTATTGGCGGCATCACAGCCCAAACAAGCAGAAATAAAACCAGAGACAGTGGAAGATAAAGATGATGAGATGGAGGAGATGGTGGAGTGGATGTCTCAGGATGATGTGCATGCAGAGGAGAGATCTGAGAGTGGAAAAATATGTTTACCTAGATATGCACCCCCACAAATCTTTGATGGTACCATGGAGAATATGAAATCCTTCATCAGCTCTATAGTATTGTACATCCATGGGAGAAAGCCCAAGTTTTGTACGACTGAGTCTAGGATTATGTTTGCTCTTTCATACATTCAGGGAGGGAAAGCAGAGTTCTGGAGAAACGAAGCTATTAATCAAATTGCCATGGAATATAAACCATTTGCAACCTTCAGGGAATTTTTGGAGAGACTGGAGGCACAGTTTGGAGACCCTAATCCAAAGGCGATGGCTAATGCTAAATTAAAAACCATGCGATAAGCTTCTCTAACAGCAGACAAATTTATTTTGCAGTTCAAGGCAAAAGCATCACAGACTGATATGGGAGAAGCTGCATTGGTAGAATTTTTGAAATCAGGATTAAATCCCTCAGTATTCAGGTCTATCTATCGACTACCTTCTATGCCAGAGAGGTTGGACGAGTGGTATAATTGGGCAATGCGGCTTGATTGGCAATATCAACAGGAACAGGTGGAGTCAAAATTGATGTATGGAAACACCTGGAAAGTCATCAGGAGGAAAGTCTGAGAAAGGAAGGATGCCTCAGGAACAAACTCCGAGGGCACAGCCACTGGCCATGGCAGTGACACCTATCATTAAGGAGTCAGCAGCATCGGCAGATGCAATGGATGTTGATCAAGCAGGGAGATGAGCCCCACTTAAATGTTTTAATTGTGGGCAATTAGGGCATATTGCTAGGAATTGTAGGCAGAAAAGGAAGATTAGGGAAGTGACAATTGAGGAAGTGAAGTTGGAGGAAGATAAGCAGAAGAATTTTGTAGAAGAGTCCCAGTAAAGGTTTTACCATTGGTGACTCAGAATCAATATAATGTATTAGTATCCGAGGAGACCCAGAGTGAACTTAAAAGAGAAATTGAGGAGTACAACCATCATCACTTATGCAACAAAGAAAAATGCCCAGCCTCATTTCTGAAGACCCCTAAATTCTTTATTCGCTCTGTGTGGATAGAACCCGAAATCAGCTTGACAGTAGGATTGAAGACAGTGGACACACATGCAGCAATTGATGTGGAGGCATTGCTTGACAGCAGTGCTACCGGATTATTTATTAATCAATCCTTAATTACCGGAAATGGTATTGGCACACGTAAACTGCCACAACCTATAATGGTGTACAATATTGATGGTACAATCAATCATGGAGGAACTATTAAGGAGGAGGTGACGATGATACTGAAGTATCAGGATCATCAGGAATGAGCTGTATTTGAGGTGTGCGACCTTGGAAAAAGCAATCTGATAATTGGATATACATGGTTACAAAGGCATGACCCAGAAATTGATTGGAAAACTGGGAAGGTACACATGACTCATTGTCCTAAAGAATGTAATGTATATGGGAGGAAAGTAAAAAAAGAAAAGAAGGAAAAAAAATAGAAAGAACGTTTAAGGAAGTATTCTGTTACGATGGAGGAAGTGGAAGATGAGGACATCCCAAACAGGAAAGTTTCAATCATGACCAATAAGGAAGAATAGAAGCAAACCTTTAGGAAAATTCTTGGAGGACAGTCATGGGAGAAAATGCTGTGAAAGTGGAGAAGCCAGTGGAGGAGTGGGTGCTGAAAGCATATCATAAATACTTGTCAGTCTTTCAGAAGAAGGAATCGGAGCAGATGCCAGTGTGAAAGCCATGGGATCATGCAATTGAGATGAAGCTGGGATTTGTGCAGAAGAAGTCAAAAGTCTACCCATTATCTCCAATGGAACAAAAAGAAGTGGATGCATTCCTTGATGAACAATTGCCCAAGGGATACATACAACATTTGAAATCACTGCAGACATCACCAATATTCTTTGTACCAAAAAGGATCAGAGGAAGAGGATGTGTACAGATTATAGGTATCTGAATGAGTGGACAGTGAAGAATGTGTACTTTTTGCCATTGATCTCAGAGATAATTGATAAGGTGGTAAAGGCTGAGGTCTTTACAAAATTGGATTTACATGGGGGTACAACAATGTACAAATAAAGAAAGGAGATGAGTAGAAGGCTGCATTTGCCATGCATTAAGGATCCTTTGAGCCGCTTGTCATGTTTTTTGGAATGACCAATAGTCCCCCAACTTTCCAAAATATGATGAACGACATTTTCAAGGACGTAATAGACAAAGGCATGGTAATAATATTCATTGACAACATTTTGATATTCATGGAGGATGAAGAAAATCATGAGGTGATAGTGCAGGAGGTGTTAAGAAGATTGGCAGAGAATGATTTATTTGTTAAACTGGAGAAGTGTGTGTTTGGGGCAAGCGAGATCGAGTTCTTGGGATTAATGATTGGTCCTGATGGAATCAAGATGGATCCAATCAAGGTACAGGCAATTGTCGATTGGCCCATGCCCACCCGTATCAAGGAAGTTCAGGCTTTCTTGGGACTCACCAATTATTATTGTCGCTTTGTTCATAATCTTTCCAAAATTGCCATGCTCTTACACAACCTTATGTGAAAAGGTGTAGTGTGGAGATGGGGAGAACAACAGCAGACTGCATTTGAGGAGTTGAAGAGGAAGTTTGTGGAAGAGCCAATATTAGCCCCAGTAGATTTCACACATCCTTTACGAGTGGAATCAGATGCATCCAACTTTGCTACTGGAGCAGTATTATCAATGCTATGTGAGATGACGAATGGCATCCTTGTGCATATTTGTCCTGAGGATTGAATGATGTGGAAAGAAATTATGATGTGCATGACAAAGAGATGTTGGGAATAATATGAGCATTGGAAGCATGGAGACATTATTTGGAGGGATGTACACACCAGACCGAAATCTGGACAGATCATCAAAATCTGCAATACCTCATGTCTGCTAAAAAGCTTCACTGTCGACAAGCACATTGGGCATTATTCCTATCGCATTTTAATTTCTACTTAGTCCACAAAGCAGGAAGCTTGATGAGAAAAGCAGATGCATTATCCAGATGTACAGATCATAAAAGGGGGGTGGAGGAGGACAAAAAAAATGTTACCCTACTCAAACCTGAATACTTTCATATTTGCACTATTGTTAGGGTGACACCCACTGTTCTGCTAGCTGGACTGTGTGGGCTCTCCTACAAGAAGGCGGTGGGGTGTGCACACATGATGGGGGTTTTGATGGTTTTGATGTGAGGGGTTAAAAATAGACTAGTTGGCTGAAATAGGCATTTCACACTACAAATGTGGATGGAATACCTAAGAGGACTCAACTGAGGTCCCCCAGTATTTATTTTAAGGTTATATACTATGTTACATGTATTGTACTATGTTGCTACCAACACGCCGGTACATATTGATGCGTGTAAATAGAAAATTCCCACGCTGACAAATAAAGCATTTATAGGCATTTGGTAGTGTATTTTGATGAAATAAAATGAAATAAAATAAAAATAAAATATTATTATGTAATAGGCATGTTAGGAGACTGTTTCCTAACAGCTATGCATCAAGGGCATCTATTGGTGGATAGCTCAGAAATGTTGTCTAAAATTAGACAATGTTCAGAGATGGATGATGTGTAGTGTAAGCTGTGAAAGCTTTGAGGGAAGAGAAGAAAGGTAATATTAAAGGAGATGAATGGGTTGAAGAACAAGGGTTAGTGTTGTTCAGAGGAAAAGTGTATGTACCGAAAAATCAAGATTTACAGAGGGAGATTGTATGGTTACACAATAATATGCCAGCTGCTGGACATCCAGGAAGGTGGAAGACATTGGAGTTGGTGATGAGAAATTATTTGTGGCCCAGAATTTCAAAGTATGTGTTATGGGGTATGTGGATGGGTGTGATACATGCATGAGGGGAAAGAAATTTCCAGAAAATCCTGGAGCAAAATTGATGCTGAAACCTATACCTAAAGTGCCATGGCGAGATATATCTGTGGACTTTATCACAGGATTACCTGAAGCTCAAGGATATGACGCAATATTTGTAGTATGTGACCGCTTCACAAAGGAAGTCCATATTATTCCTACTACTGCAGAAACCTCATCGTTGGGCTTGGCATGCCTTTATCTAAATTAGGTATGGCAGTTACATGGATTACCTGATAAAGTTATCTCTCATCATGGTAATAGGTCCATTATACACTATAAGATCTGGAGAAAGATTCAATCATATCTACACATTATGACATGCACTCCGAATCACTATGAATGCCACAAAATTGACTTCGAATCCTTTTCAAACTATTTTGCACTATTTTGGATGACTTTGAACTACTTCAAATGATGTTGCGACACTTCGAACACTTTTGAACAACTTCGTACTACTTCAAATGATATCGGCTGCCATATAGCTGTTTTAAAACCATTTAGACTTGCACTGCTCAACTGGAGTGAGCCATTTCATCGCATATAGAGCACCACCAGACATGCAGAGAGACTACAAGAGATTTAGAATGCGATAAGTGCAGTTTTTATGTTTCAATGATATATTAAAGCAGTAGAACAAGAACTCTTACTATACTGGAACAATGTACATTTCACTCATTATCATTTCTCATTTGTTTTATGTTTTACAATACCTTTATTGTTGCATATTTTGCCCCTTGTTCTCCATATGTTACAGTGGCTCACAAAACTGTCCCAATGTTTAGTTGTTTTGGACAGATGGTTTTGGTACAGAGTGATGACATAATCTCTGGTCTTGGCACTCCTGTCCAACACACTATATCATCTTGGCTTTCTAAAACACCTTGGGTCATGTAATTTGAATAAATACTCATGGAGTAATGAGCAAAACCAAGTTGTGACTCATTGGGACAGTTTTGTGAGGATCCATTATTTTAGATGTTTTCCCACTTTTGCAGCTGAAATAATGCTTTAATTGACTGTGGAAACCATAAACAATGTTATGTGACACTATTTGTATTAGTTTGACATGTTGAAATTTAATTTGACCTCTTACCACCACCATGAAAGCTTCTACTGCCAACCGTGCTTCTGTCATCTCTTTGCTTGAACAGGGATATTCTGTCAGAGATATTGAGAGAAGGACTGGTGTGGGGAAGTCTACTGTGGGTAGAATCAAGAAACATATGGATACAAACAAAGAAAACAACCCTGGTGGACGTCCTTCCAAGCTTTCTGCTCGTAACAAAACATCCTTTATTCATCAAATTCAATCAGGGAAGCTGGACACCACTGTTCAGGCTACTCATTTTATTAATTCTACTATTCCACACCATGTCCACCCAGAAACAGTCAGACGGGCACTTCAGGAGAGTGGTTTCCACTCTGCTACAAAGAAGAAAGTACCCATGTTGAAGAAGACTCATCATCAGAGGCAGCTGGAGTTTGCACAAAGGCATGAAAACTAGACAGTAGCTGATTGGAAAAGGGTCTTGTGGACAGATGAAACCAAGATAAACAGGATTGGGTCAGATGGGAAGGTGTATGTATGGAAACAAAGGGGGGAATCCATCTCAGATTGCACCACCTCACCAACAGTAAAGCATGGAGGGGGGAATAATCTTATGGTATGGAGGTGTGTGGGTTGGAATGGTGTGGGGATGCTTATAGAGGTTGAGGGAAAAATGGATGTTGTCCAGTATTGTCAGATTTTGGATGATGGGGTGGTGGAAAGCTTTGAAACGCTGGAGATGGAGGAGGGTGAGTGGTACTTTCAGCAGGACAATGACCCCAAACACACATCTCGGAAGGCCACACAATGGTTTGAAGACAATGATATCCAATTTCTACTATGGGCAGCACAGTCTCCAGACCTTAATCCCATTGAACACCTCTGGGAACATCTCAAATGCCAACTTTGCAAGCATGAAACTCCACCCAAAGGAGCACATGAATTGTGGGACAGATTGGTTGATGAGTGGAATGGAATTCCACCAGAGGTATGTCAAGGCCTCATAGAAAGTATGCCTAGGCACATACAGGCAGTTATCAAGGCAGGTGGGGGTCATACCAAGTACTAGACAGCAAAATAATAGATGCTCACAAAACTCTCCAATGAGTCCCAACTTGGTTTGGCTCATTACTCCATGAGTTTATCCAAATAACATGACCCAAGGTGCTTTAGAAAGCCGGGACAATGTAGTTTATGGGACATGAGTGCCAAAACTCTAGAGTATGTCATCACTCCACACCAAGTGCATCTGTCAAAAATGACCAAACATTGGGACAGTTTTGTGAGCCACTGTATATTTCCTTTTTTGTTACTATTTCTTCAAATTGTATATAGACTTGTATTAGTTACTTAGAACAATAGCCAAGCAATGGGGAACAGAGAAGAAGTCTCTCACTTATCATCTGATTTAAGAGCTGTCCTCTTGCATCTTATCTTCGCATCGTATCGCTAAGTTCTGCAAAATATCGTGAACTTCTTCAAACTATCGTATTTTCTCCTCGTTTTATCGCACATCATCTATCACCTTTTAACAAACACTTCTTATTTGTTATATTTACTTCTCAACATACCTCGACATTACTCCAACATCTTTGAATCTCCTCAAACTCACTTCAAACCTTTTCGAACTTTTTTGAGCCTACTTTGAACTATATCACACATCTTCGAAGTTAGGTCGAACTCTTTCAAACATCTTCGCATGCCTTCAAAGACTATTCACAACATCCCTTATCATTTTGCCTCACCAAACACAATGTTTTGGTATCAGCGGTGATATTTAGTACCACCTCGCACCATTCCTCTAGCCTGTGTTATACTACTTAGGCCTTTTAACAGGTTTTTGGTAGGTTTCCAGATCAAGTATTATCAGTGGATCACAATTTGCTTCTGCATTTATGCAAGAGTTAAATAACATATTGGGGATTCAAACCAAGTTATCTATGGCATATCACCCACAAACTGATGGGCAGACAGACAGAATGAATCAGGAGTTAGAGCAGTATCTATGCATGTTTGTCAATCACAACAAACCAACTGGCCTGAACAGTTGGCAATTGCCAAATTTTCTCACAATAATAAATTCCATTCGGCTACTCGCATGTCACCCTTCTTCACTAATTATAGGTATCATCCCAGAATGGGAGTAGAACTTTGAAGAGAAGTCAAGGAGGACTTTGTAGGTAAAGTGCGAAAGGTGCAGGAGGAAGCAGAAGTGCCATTGATGAAAGCATGTGATGATATGATGCAACACACGGATCGCACTCGAGCTGTTGCTCCAGAGTACAAAGTTGGTGACTTGGTATGGCTAAGTACCAAGGATTTAAATATTCCACGACTTTCAAAAAAGCTTATGGAGAAGCAGGTTGGCCCATATGCAATTTCTAAAATAATTTTACCTAATGCAGTAGTGTTAAAATTACCTTAATCATTCAAGATTGATCCTGAAATTAACATTTCCCATTTATGCCCTTACCACCCACCCACTATTCCTGGTCAACAAACTACTCCACAACCTCCAATAATGGTAGAAGGTGCTCCAGAATATGTAGTGGAAGAGGTTTTAGACTCACATCTTCAATGAAATAAATTGAAGTTCTTAATCAAGTGGAAGAACTACACCAATGAAAATAACTCATGGGAACCCAAAGAGAATTGTAAGCGAGCATGTTGATAGGTCCACTGCACACTCTAAGGTCTCGAGAAGGTTTCCAATTGTATTGTCAAATTATGACACCCACTCCCAACCCCTACAAATGCCACAAAATTAACTTCGAACCCTTTTCAAACAACTTTGCATGATTTCAAACAACTTCAAACAACTTTGAACCATTTTGCGACATTTTGAATGCTTTTTCAGAGCTTCACACCACTTCAAATGATGTCGGCGTCCACATAGCTGTTTTAAAACCCTTTCAATACACACTGCACACTTGGAACAAGCCTTTTTGTCGCATATGGAGGGCCACCGGACACAAAGAGAGGTGACAAGAGATCCAGAATGTGATAAGTGTGGTTTTATGTTTCAATGATATATTGAAGCAATAGAACAAGAACTTTTACTATACTGGGACAATGTACATTTCATTTATTATCGTTTCTCATTTGTTTTATGTTTTACAATACCTTTATTTGCTGTGCATACTGCCTCATGTTTCCACATGTTATTGTTTCCTTTTTAGTACTATTCCACACTCGATATGCAACTAAAAGGCTTGTTTTGCATGCGCAATATGCATCGAAAGTGTTTTAAAACAGCTATATGGCAGCCAATGTTGTTTGAAGTAGTACTAAGTTGTTCGAAGTGTTGCAAAATCGTTCGAAATTGTTCGAAGTAGTGCGAAATTGTGCGAAGTTGCTCAAAAATAATTTGAAGTCAATTTAGTGGCACTTGTAGTGGTTTGGAGCATCTGTCATAATGTGTTGATACGATTGGAAGCCATTCCAGACCTTAGAGCACACAGTGGACCTATCACTGCATGGTCCAGCTAGCAGAACAGTCGGTGTTACCCTAACAATAGTATATAAATGTTAAATATACACCGGGGGAACCTCAGTTGAGTTCTCTTAGGTATTCCATCCACACTTGTGGTGCAAAAAGCCTATTTCAGCCAACTCATCTAAAAATAACCCCTTGCATCCAAACCATCAAAACCCCCCATCATGCGTATGCACCTCCCCAGGGGCCTCTTTGTAGGAGAGCCCACATGGTCCAGCTAGCAGAACACTGGGTGTCACCCTAACACTTTTTTCCTGATGACTTTCCACATTTGTCATTTCCATACATCAATTTCAACTCTGCCTGTTCCTGTCAGTATTGCTGATCAAGGTGCATTGCCCAATTGTACCACTCGTCCAACCTCTCTGGCATAGAAGGTAGTCAATAGATAGACTTGAATAAAGAGGGATTTAATCTTGCTTTCAAAAATTCTACCAACGCGGTGATAATACTCAACCAGGAAACCCAAACAAAACCTACTAAATGGCTTCGGATGGTATAACACGAGTCAGAGGAAGGGTGCGAGGTGGTACTAAATATCACCGCTAATATTCAAATGTTGTTTTTAGTGACGTGAAAGGATGAGGAATGCTGTGAATATTTGTAGAAGTGTATGAAGTTGTCCAAAAGAGTTCAAAATAGGTTCAATGATGTGGAAAATAGTCTGAAGAATATTCGAAGAGGTTCGAAAATGTCGTATCAATGTCGAGGTATGTTGAGGAGTGAATATAACAAATGTGAAGTATTTTTTGAATGGCGATAGGCGATAGGCGATAAGTTGAAAGACTAATATGAAGGTTTGAAGAAGTTCACGATATTTCGCAGAACTTAGAGATACGACCGAAGATACAACTCAAGAGAATGGCTCTTAAGTTAGACGATGAGTGAGAGGGTGACTTTGTTTCTGTTCCCCATTGCTTTTTCTTCCTTCTAAGTAACTAATACAGGTCTATATACAAATTGAAAAGATAGTACTAAAAGGGGAATAAAACATATGTAAAACATGAGGCAATATATACAACAATGAGGACTTTGTAGATCATAAAACAAATGAGAAATGATAAGTAATTGAAATGTACAGTGTTCCCATATAGTAAAAGTACTTATTTTTTGCTTCAATATATCATTGAAACATCTAAATGCTGTTATCGCATCCTAAGTCTCTCATAGTCTCTCCTTGTGCCTGGTGGTGCTCGATATGTGACTAAAAGGTTTGTTCTGGATGTGCAGTGTGCATCAAAAGTGTTTTAAAACAGCTATATGGTGGCCGATGTCGTTCAAAATACTGCAAAGTCATTCAAAGTGTCGTGAAATCATTCGAAGTTGTTCGAAATCGTGCGAAGTCGTGCGAAATAGTTCAAAAACGTTCAGAAATAATTTTGTGGCATTCATAGTGGTTCGGAGTGCGTCTCATAATGTGTAGATATGATTAGATCCTTCTCCAGACCTTATAGGATGCAATGGACCTATCAGCGGTGATGATACTTGACCTGGGACCTAACAAAAACCTGTTTAAAAGGCTTAAAAGTATAACACAGGCTAGAAGAAGGGTGCGAGTTGGTACTAAATATCACCGCTGATATTTAAACATTGTTTTTAGTGAGGCAAAATGATAAAGGATGGTGCTAATAGTCTGTGAGGGTGTACAAAGTTGTTTGAAAGAGTTCGAAATAGATTCGAAGACATGCGAAATAGTTTGAAGAAGATTCGGAGAGGTTCAAAGATGTCGGAGTAATGTCGAGGTATGACAAGAAGCAAATATAACAAATAAGATGTGTTTGTCAAAAGGTAATAGGCGATGTGCAATAAAACGAGGAGTGAATATGATAGTTCCAGGAAGTTTGCAGTATTTCACAGAACTTAGAGATATGATGCGAACTAAGACTCAAGAGAACTGCTCTTAAATCAGATGATGAGTGAGAGGGTAACTTATTCTCTGTTCCCTGTTGCTTGTCTATCATACTAAGTAACTAATACAAGTCTATATACAATTTGAAGAAATATTACTAAAAAGGAAACAAGAACATGTGGAAAACACGAGGCAATATGCACAGCAAAGAAAGGTATTGTAAAACATAAAACAAATGAGAAATTATAATAAGTGCAATGTCCATTGTCCCAGTATAGTAAGAGTTCTTGTCCTATTGCTTTCATATATCATTGAAACATAAAAACTGCACTTATTGTGTTCTAAGTCTCTTGTCTTCTCTCTTCATGTCCGGTGGTGCTCGATATGCAACAAAATGGTTTGTTCCGGTTGTGCAGCATGTATCAAAATGGTTTCAAAACAGTTATGTGGCAGCCAATGTTGTTCGAAGTAGTGCGAAGTTGTTTGAAAGCATTCAAAAAGTCGCGAAATTATTCAAAGTCATTTGAAGTCGTCCAAAATAGTGCGAAATAGTTCGAAAAGGATTCGAAGTCGATTTCATGGCATTCATAGTGGTTCGGAGCATTTGTCGTAGTGTGTCAATACAATTGGAACATTTTCCAGACCTTGGAGCATGGAGTGGACCTATCAGTGGCTTCTCTCATATCTGTCTGTGAAGCTTTTGCCTTGAACTTCAAAATAAATTTGTCTGCCATTAGAGAACCTTGGCGCATGGTTTTTAATTTAGCATTAGCTGTCACCTTTGGGTTAGGGTCTCCAAACTGTGCCTCCAGTCTCTCCAGAAATTTCCTAAAGGTTGCAAATGGTTTATATCCCATGGCAATTTGATTAATAGCTTCATTTCTCCAGAACTGTGCTTTCCCCCCCTGAATGTATGAGAGAGCAAACATAAGCCTAGACTTGATTGTATGAAACTTGGGCTTTCTCCTATGGATGTACAATACTATAGAACTGATGAAAAACTGTGTATTCTCCATGGTACCATCAAAGACTTGCAGGAGTGCATATTTAGGTAAGTGCACTTTTCCACTTTCAGATCTCTCCTCTGCCTGCACATCATCCTGAGACATCCACTCCACCATCTCCTCCATCTCATCATCTTAATCTTCCACCATCTCTGGTTCTATTTCTGTTTGTTTGTGCTGTGAGGCTGCCAATACCGACACTAATTGGAACATTTGTGCTGTAAGCGCATCAATTTTGGCTTCTAGTGCTGGCATGGGAACAGGATTATGACCAGAATTAGAAGTTGATTGTTCTGACATAATGACATAAGCTGTGATGAGCCACATGATCCAGCAATTCAGGTACCAAACATGTTCAGCTTCAGAATTTCTCCACAAATTTTCGAATCATGTGATCTGGTAATTTGGGTACCAAACTCAGAAAACTCATGATTTGGCTATTTGTCAATGGTTGGGCACATGAGACACTTTGGATCAATATCCCTTCTGACAGTGCTTGATTTTGGGGATAATACTGAATTCAGCTTGTAACTATGTAACTAAAATAGTCATCCAAATAGAGTATAGTAAATCTTGATTAAACCAGATCCAATCAGTTGTTTGGTTGCAGCTGTCCTAATGATGAGCACTGCCTCTCAATCACTGGTGGTCGCAATGTAAGGCAAGGCCTGGCGTTGGCTTATAAAAGCAAAGGTAAATACATATATACAAGTACTTCTGGCTCATAAGCAGTTGCACAATGAAACAATGATGTATGCATGTGTAAGAGAAGATGCACTGATAGGGTAGTTGAGTTCTTCTGTTAGGGCGACACCCACTTATCTGCTAGCTGGACCATGCAGGTTCTCCTACAAGAAGGGGGCGGGACCTGCACATGTGATGGGGGTTTTGATGGAGTTGATGTGAGGTGTTATTAATAGATGAGTTGGCTGAAAAAGGCTTTTCACATCACAATTGTGGATGGAATACTAAGAGAACTCAACTACTGTTCTCGAGGTGTATATTTAAGGTTTATATACTATGTTACAGGTATTCTACTATGTTGTTACCAATGCACGTACATATTAATGCGTGTGAATATAAAATTCCCATGCTAACTAATGTAGCATTCTTGGGCATTTGGTAGCTTAATTCGGTGTAATAAGATAAAATAAAATAAAATAAAATTATGTAATAGGACTGTTTCCTAACAACCTCCTAGTCCCCTTACATCACCCACCTTCTATGATGCATTGCCCTGATGCATTCAAAACCATATTTCGCCAAAGCCTGCTGCTTGGATGTGTTGAGGTGCAGAAGTGTGCCATTGATGAAACTCTTTTACCAACTGGGGAGCATTCATGTTAAAATGAGTTCTCATAACCCTTCCAATGTACTTCAGCCTTCTCCAATGCAATCAACTATCAAGGATGGACTCAACCTTGGATTGTGGTTCTCCTTTGACCACTGTAGACAGCAGAGAGGGTTGTGAGTGACATCATGGGAATGGATCCATTGGGGCTGGCAGCAGTTTGACAATGTGAAAGACTGGATAGAGTCTCGACATCAATTGTGGTAAGCATAAATGATAGGCATGTGACCTGACATGCTTGACAATGGGGAAAGGTCCAAGGAAGTGGTGAGCAAGCTTATTGGATGGTTGAGTGGTGGAGATGTCACTAGAGTTGAGATAGACATGGTCATCAACATTGTATGTGGGCATTGGTGAGTGGCACTGGTCATAGAAGCTTGTCATGTTATCCTTTGCCTTAGCCAGGGCTGCCTTTGCCTCCTCCAAAGTGTCCTTCATCCACTCTGTGAACTCATTCACCATCCCTGAGCATGAGAGTGCTTGATTAGGCTCAAAGTCCATGTGTGGGTGTCACCTTGTGTCCAAGAGAATGGGAGTTTGTTGGGTGGAGGCATGGACATGATTGTTGTACCCAAACTTGGCCATTGGAAGAAGATCCTCCCAGTTATCCTGGCATTCATAGGTTTTGGTACTATATTATTCACACCCCCTAAACTAAATAGTGATGCAATTTGTTCAATTTGATTCTCACATCAGTAATGTGCCACTGTCAAGTGCTGTTCAGAGCTGAAGGCAAGAATGGAACTTGAGGCAGGAAACACCAGACTTCCAGTCAGACCCAGTCATCAGTGGTCAGAGGACTCAGTGAATCCAAGGGAGTTCTGAGACAGAATCTACTGGGCTGCAGAATTCCAGGTGAAAGGGACCAGAGGAGACTTTGCTTCAACTTGTAAAAAGTTGTGCCCTTCTCCTCATCAGTTGTCCAATTTCAGGGCAGAGAGAGTTTGGATTTCTGAAGGGTTTCCAGATGGAGGGGGGGGGTACATTAAGCAGAGGTTTAATAATGACCTTTGAGGTCAAGAAGAGTGATGAGATTAAGAGATTAAGTCAAGATTAGGTTGAGGTTGAATAAGGATGAGTTAAGGATTGATTATTGACTGGAGGTGAATAAACACAAGCAAATTACAACATGTAGACAGATATATAATTTGCAAACTGTTACAAGGCTAAACTATGGGCACTTACATAATGAAGGCCAGAAGAACCATGGAAAAGGCAGAAGTTTACTACCAGGTCTTGGTAAGTGTCCATGACCATAATTGGTAAGACTGTATTAGGAATGAAATGAGTAAGCAAATGATTACTAAGGCACATAAGGACTTGTCTGATGACTAAAAAGTGCTGCAGCTGGAATGTCGATGGAGAAGGTCAGAACAGAGTTGGAAAGGAGTCGGGAACTATCAGGAATTTGATCAGGTGAAACAAGTCTTGACAGTCTGCAGGACCTTGGTAACACTTCTTTGCTTTAGAAAGTTGTTTCATGAGTTCCTGGTGGAGGTCATTGAGGTCCACCATGAAGTGATGAGCATGTTGAGAGGCTAGGTCATGTTCTGGAAAAACAGTGATGTTTGGATGATAACCTTTGTTGGTGAAAAGAATGAAACCATGGAGGAAGCCAAGGGAGCTTTGTTGTATGTAAGTGAATTGCCCTAAGGGCAACAGTTGAGACTGGTTGTCCTGTTGAGAGTTGCAAAAAATCTGCAAGTACTGTTCAAGGGTCTTATTAAGCCATTTGGTTTGTTCATCACCTTCTGGGTGATAACCTTAAGTGAAATGAATCTTCATGTCCAGGGTTTAACTGAGAGACCAGAAAAAGAGGAGATAAACTCAGAACCTCAGTTGCAGGTGACATGTGATGGAACACCATGCTTGGAGAAGATGTGTATGATAAACAAGTTAGTGAGCTCTTGGGTTGTGATTTTATTTACTGTGGAAATAAATTTGCCTTGTTTAGAGAGTCAGTATACAAAGACTAGGATGTTGGTATGTCCATTGGAATCCAGTAATTGTTCAATGAAGTCCATCAAGATCAAGTCCCAAGGCCTTTCTGGAATGAGGAGTTGTTTTAGGAATCTGTAGGGGTTGTGTCAGGGTGACTTTGATTGTTTGCATGGTGTACAGGATTTGCAAAAGTCATACACAAAGATACAGAGGTTAAGCCAGACATAATCATGTTGGACAAGTTGAAGGGTCTTGTTCTGCCCAAAGTGACCAGAGAGGATATGGTCATGCTTGTACTGCAGGACTTTGAGGCAGAGATCCACAACATCCAGGACATAAATCTGGTCAACGTGGCAGAGGAGCCCACTGTCATCTACAGTCCAATTAGAAGCAGAAGGGGTCAGAAGATGTGCAGATAAAATTGGGTTGAGAGGTAAGGAGGATTGGATGTTATTGTGGAGTTTCTCAATATCCATATAGACTGCTTGTCAGATAAATAGTGTGGCAAGGTGAGTAGCTTGGAGTGATGAAGTAAGTTGTTCTTAGGTGAATATGGGTCAGACATTACTCTGGTTTGCCAAGACAAAGTCACTATTTCCCTTTTTGTGGCAGACATCCCAATGTCTAGTGAGCACATCAGGTTTTGCCCCCAATTTTATGGGGTGGAAGTGGATGACCAGGTTGAATTGTGAGAGGTATTCAGACCATCTGACTTAAAATGGGTAAGAAGTTTTGTAGTACTGAAGTACTCCAGGTTTTTGTGATCCATGACTACATAAATTGGGTTTCTGGATCCTTCCAGATATTGCTGCCAATGTTTGAAGGCTTCAAAGATGGCCAAAAGCTCTTTGTTGTGGGAGTCTGGTAGCCATTGAGTAAGGACTGGCATGTGAGTGAATTCTTTCTTGAGTCTGTCAAAGGCTTCCTGACTCTTTTTGTTGAAGTTCAAGGAAAAGTTCTTCTGAAGTAGGTAAGAGGAATTATGATTTCAAAATATCTGTGAATGAACCTGCAGTAAAAGTTGCAAAATTTAAGGAATGACCAGATATCCTTGACTTATGGGGTACTGGCCAGTCAAGGATAGTTTTGACTTTGTCTTCAGACATCCATAGTCCATCTGGTGATAGGATGAAACCTAAATATTCAACAGTGTTTTTGTGGAACTCACATTTCTGTGGGGATGCATATAGTCCATTCTTCTTAGTAATTTAAAATTTGGTCCAGTCTGGTTTTTTGACCCCTAGGATGGGTAACCATAACCATAATCAGTCCAGACTGTTACCCCAAGTCAGATGGACCATAACCAAACCAATTAGGACTGGTTCTAATTAGTTTGGTACCCAGTTTAGACTAGTTTACACTGGTTATACGGGCTAAATAAATTATATTACACAGTAAATAAAACTATTCACACCCTGTGAGCAGGTGATTTTAGCAGTGGGGTATTACCAAGAGAACAAAAAAAGAAAAGATAAAGATAAAGAAAAAAAAGTTCACTGTCTTGCATTTGTAGTGAGAATGGGCACTTCTGCTCGTATGTTGTCCCCTGCAATTTGTTCCCCCATCCAGATTGTTGTCCATTGTTCCCCCCATTCATGTTGTTGCTTGTTGTTCCCCCATCCAGATTGTTGTCCATCATTCCCCCATTCACATTGTCCATTGTCCCCCTGTGTTGCTGTCTGTTGTCCCCCAGTTTGCATTGTCATTCCACACTGTCATTCATAGTGGTCCCACCTGCATTGTTGTTTGTAGCCCCCTGTTCAGTTGCCTGTCATTGTTATTGGTGGTGCCATCTCCTTGTGGTTGGCCACTGTTGTTGCATTGTCATTGTCATCCAGAAATGGGACCCATTATCCCCCTGTGAGCAGAGGCTCACAGAAGTGGTGTAGTGTGGGCACTAGGCCATCATTCCTCCTGATTGTCATCATCAGCACTTCCATACCTCCCTACAAGCAGTGGCTTGCAGGTGGGGTGGTGGTGCTGTGTGATGTGGCATTGGCAGTGGCCATCAGTGACTCTGACTCATCACTGGACAGAAAAGGGCCTGTTTCCACCCTCCAATCACAGGCTCACAATGGCAGCACAAGGCTTGTGTGTAATTTGGTGGATGGGCAATGTTGTAGTCAAAAACCTAAAAGAAAAACATTTAGTTAGTAAATGAATGATCATGCTATGAAAGACTTACACTGGGGCCCAAACAATGACTAGCATTGTTCAGACCCCTGCCTTAAGTTTGTTCATTTGGGTAGTCCCTTTCCCCATCATTTGTCATCCACTGATTGTTATCTTGCTGTTTGTCATCCTCATGGTCATCGTCCCAGCTTTTGTTCAGGGTGGTGCAGCCTGTTGTCTGCTCTGGAGGCTCCAGAAGAATAAGAGTTTCAAGGTTCAGTCCATAGGACCAAAGACTGAACTGGACTGAACCACGGTCCACAGTTTGGTCCACTCCATTTTTCTGAAAAGATCATTAACTGAAAACATCAGTTTGGTTCATGGTTCTCTTGTTTTGGAAATATTTGTACAGTTGAACTACATACAATAAATTAATCTACATATTATTGTTGAATTAAATCTGCACATGGCACCTATTCTGTGCCTCAGTGTAAACACATATACATGTAAATACATGTATACAAATATGTCATAATGACATGTGGACAGGAACCATGTGGTACACCGCCCTTTTCTCCACCCCACTGAGCCTCACATGATCTGAGCCTCATGTGACCATGTGGGCTCTCTAGGTATATAAGTGCGCTGTACCTCTACCTAGCAATACAGAGAGTTCTATGCCCTCTAACCTAAGTTACTTAGCACACTAACCAACTCAACAGGTAAGTAGTAAGATCTGTGAGCACTCTACACTGCGCATAGCGCTGATAGGTCCACTACGCACTTTAAGGTCTGGAGAAGACTCCCACTCATATCAACACATTACGACACATGCTCCGAACCACTACGAATGCCACTAAATCGACTTCGAACCATTTTCGCACAATTTTGCACTATTTTGAACAACTTTGCACTACTTCGAACCTTTTCGAACGCTTTCGAACCATTTCGCGACACTTCGAACGACTTCGGCCACCGTATAGCTGTGTTAAAATACTTTTGATACATGCTGCACATCCGGAACAAGCTATTTAGTCACATATCGAGCACTATCGGACACGAGGAGGGATTACAAGAGAGTTAGAATGCGATAAGTGCGTTTTTGTGTCTCATTGATATATTAAAGCAATAGAACAAGAACTCTTACTATATTGGGACAATGTACGTTTCACTTATTATCATATTTCATTTTGTTTTATGTTTCACAATGCCTTTATTTGCTGTGCATACTGCCTTGTGTTCTACACCTGTTATTATTTCCTTTTTAGTACTATCTCTTCATTTTGTATATAGACTTGTGTTAGATACTTAGAACAAAAGATAACATAGAACAATGGGAAACAGCACAAGTTAGCCTCACAGTTATCGTCAGACTTAAGAGTCGTTCTCTTGGGTCTTAGCTCGCATCATACCTCTAAAAAGTTCTGCGAAATATCGCGAACTTCCTCGAAACTATCGATTTCGCTCTCCGTTTTATCGCCCGTCGCCTGTCTCTATTTGACAACCACCTCACATTCATTAAACCTGCTGTTCGATATACTTCGAACCACTTCGAACTTATTCGAACTATTTTGCGCATCTTCGAACTTATTCGAACCGCTTCGCACGCCTTCGAACTACTTTCGAACTCTTTCGAACAACTTTGTACGCCTATACAGACTTTTATCCCCAGCCCTTACCATTTCGCATTACTAAACATTACATTTTGGTCTCAGCGGTGATATTTAGTACCACCTCGCACCCTTCCTCTGGCCTGTGTTATACCATCCGAAGCCATTAGTAGGTTTTGTTTGGGTTTCCGGGTTGAGTATCATCAGCGCGCTGCTCAACAATTATATACAAAGAACTAATATGAGGGGGGATGCCATGAGAATGGGGGGTTTATATATGTTACAGTTGTACATGTTTGTTCACAGTAAACAAATGTTGTTTGCATTACATGTTGATGCATTTGTTTATACTCGGCTGCTCTCTGCATACCATCTGATCATGACCACGCTGCTGTGGGCCCCTGCTCACAGAGTAGAAAGTTGGGTAATGACAAGAGGAAAACACTTTTTTGACATGAGCTTGGTGTTTTGACATGTCATCAGAGTAAATGAGGATATGATCAAGGTAAATGATGATGCAAACATTGGGCATGACTAAAGATGTTGTGTTGGAGCAGACTATATACGCTGCACAGCGGAAGAGACTACTTGTTCCTTGTAACCTACCTAGGGTTTAGATAGTCTTAGACTTAGGGTTTAGTAGAGGTAAGAACACTGTATATCTTCTATAGTACAGGTTCTCCTTATATACATAATAGTAAGGATGTCACATGACTCAGGAATGTGTTTACCACATGTATGCGCAGTAAGCGCAGTAACATGTGTATGCTGCATGCATTGCCTCATGTATGCAGCATGCATCAGGATTTAATTTCAACACCCCCCCTCAAACTGTATAGCGCTCTAAGCAGCTAAGTTTGAATCTCGAAAGTAATTCCGAGAGAGTCTCTAAATTTCCTGAATAAGACAGTGCCAAGGTTCTTTGTGAACATGTCAGCTGGATTATCACTTCCAGGAATGAAAACGACCGTGACTTTGTCATTTTCTATGCATTCGCGGGTATAGTGGTAGCGAATGTCTATATGTTTGGTCCTTCTTTCCTGAACTGGATTTGATCTGATAAAGATGGATCCCTGATTATCAGCGCAGATTGGTACGCGCTTCAGTACATATCCAACTTCCTGGAATAAGGACTCTATCCACACTATCTGTCGACAAGTGTCGGAGAGAGCCATATACTCGGCTTCTGTGGATGACAGTGCTACAGTTTTTTGTAAACGGGACTGCCAGCACACAATGCCACTCGATAGAGTAGCAAAGTAACCCGTTGTAGATCGGCATTTAAGAGTGTCAGCTGCCCAATCAGAATCTGTGAAGGCCTGTAGCCCCTCAAACTTCTCACCATCATAGACAATGTTATATTTCTGGGTTCCCACCAGATAGCGCATAATGTACATTGCTTTGTCTAGATGTTCTTGGCTAGGATTAGCCAAGAATTGCGACATCTTGATTACTGCATAAGGGATATCAGGTCACGTTCCAAGCATCAGATACAATAAAGATCCGATCACAGACTGATATTTTGATCTAAGCATCGCGTTGGGCATTGCTGTGTTTTCCGATGGTCTGTAACCAGTCAGGAGTGGAGTGGGGGTCGCTTTGGCATTTATTTGTCATCTTGAATCTCTCAAGCACTTTGGCGAGATATTCAGTTTGATCGAGTTTGACTTTGCTTGCAGTCTGGGTGACACGCATGCCTAAGAATTCCGTGACTTTTTCAGTACTACGGCACTCCCAATGCTTTAGACAAGCATTTTTCTTTTCATCCACAAGTTTCTTGTTCTTCCCCATGAACAAGCCATCATCAACATAGACAAGTGCAATAACAATGCTGCCTGTCTTAGGATCCTTGTGTATGAAAATGCTGGCATCGGAGCTGGCATGCATGAACCCAATGGTGCGCATAAATGCCTCTAGCTCTTTCCACCATGCAAGTGAGGCTTGTTTAAGGCCATACAATGCTCGGCGTAAGCGCAATACTTTGCGCTCTTTTCCCTTCAGTCTGAAACCCTCAGGTTGATCCATATAGATCTCCTCATCTAATTTGCCGTATAAAAATGCGGTTTTTACATCTAGGCTGGTCATATACATGCCCTCTAGAGATGCAAGTGCAAACATGAGGCATACGGTCTCATAGCGGACTACCGGTGAGAAAATCTCATCAAAGTCAACGCCTTCGACTTGTGAAAAGCCTTTGGCCATGAGTCTGGCTTGTTTTCTTCCATCCGATTTTATGGAGAAAACCCATCTATTTTTGATTGTTTTTCGATCATGTGGAAGATCGACAATGTCATAGACTTGTCGCTTACGAAGAGCCTCTAATTCTTCATGACAAGCTTCTTTCCACTCATGTTGCTGCTGCTGTGGTAGGCACACAATATCGTGAAGTTGGTTTGGAACTTGGCTTATTTTGCTCGATGGTTTGACTGCTTTTGACAACAGCCAGCAAATAAGCTTATCTCCTCCTTCCTTGGTTATCTTTTTAATATAACCTGCTTCGTCCGGTTCCCCCATTGGGTAATCATGTTCTTGATCATTGGAATCGGGCACACTCTCGTGGGGTGCCGAACTCGCCGAATCTTGACCCACAGATCTCTTCCAATATCGATCACGTGCAATGTCTCTCTCTATGTCAGAGGGGAGTCGCTTCTCTCCATAGGTATTGCCAGGATGGTTTGGGATGTTCCTCTGCCTGCCTGATCGACGGGGCAATTGCTGCCATTCCTGTTGATCATCACGTCTTGGACGAAAGTCCTCAGTGGTTACTGGAGGTGGTGGAGGAGGAGCATTTGTCACATCATCATGCGCCTTTTGCTCACTTGGTACATCATCATCATCATTTTCTGATGATGGAGGAAGGGGCGAATCTTGTGGCGGTATAGAATCATCGCCATCCATTCCAGATGAGTGGTCATCATCTTCTGGTTCTGGAGGTGGAAAATCACCAAGGTCTGTATTGGCAGGAGTTTTAGTTCCGGGACAGCATGGGAACAACGTTTCATCAAATAGTGCTGTAGCACCAATGAATATTGCGCCACTAGGTCGCATGAAACGGTATGCTTTAATGCCATCTTCTATTCCAAGGTACGTCATTAACTCCGATCGAGGAGCCAACGTGTTTGGACGCTTCTCCTTGGGTAGGTAGACGTAAGCACCACAACTGAAAACCTTCAGATCCTTTAGATCTGGGCAGACCTTTGTCAGGTCCTCAACTGGTGTCAGCCATTTCAGGCGCCTTATCGGGGTTCGGTTGTATAAGTGTGTTGCATGTTCAATGCAAAATTCCCACCATGATTGTGGTAGACATGCGGTAAATTGCAGGGTTTGCGACTTTTCCATTATTGTCCTTATGGCGCGCTCTGCGCGCCCATTCTGTTGGTGAATGTGGGGTGCGGACATCTCTATTTTGATGCCAAAGTCCTTGAGCACATTTTGTAGCTCACGATCTTTGAACTCCCCCCCTGGATCAACACGCCAGCGCTTGATTGTAGTGCCATACTAGGTCAAGGCTACTGCCCGAAATTGTCTGATGGCCACAGCAGCCTCAGATTTCTTTCTAAGGCATTGGATTCAGATGTGTGACGTTTTGTCATCCAGAAATACAATAAAGTATTTATGTTTATGGTACGATAGTACCGGGAGTTCCTTCAAATCGGAATGTATTAATTCAAAGGGTCTTTTTGCACGTGAATCTGATTCGGGAAAAGATTTTGAGGTCATTTTTCCTTCAGCGCACCCTGGACATATGATCTTGTCTTTAGGAATAATTAAATTCCTTGGGAATTTTATGGTGCTGTTAGGCATTTTCCCTAGCGCCTCTTTGAATGGGTGTCCAAGTCGCCTATGCCAAGTCAGGTAGTCTGCGATGTACATCGTCACGACATTGATTCCTTTGGTGCTCAATATATGAGTCCGAGCCCAAAGAATAGTGTCACGTTTCATAAGAGGGACGCAATTCACAATTGGGTTTCCTTGCTTGAAAAATGAAATGTGTGCAGAGGAACCATGCACATCACTTCCATGTTGTAAAAAGACGCCCATCGACAGTAATTGAGCATTACAGTCGGGTATGTAGTAGACGGGGTATAATTGCGTCTCACGCGTCTCTGACTTCCCGTGACATACTACCTGATGTCTGATGAAGACTGCTCCTTTCCCTACTATATGAGTAGTACCCGTGGCTGTTTGAACCAGGGTAGAGTCCTTTCTCGGTAAAGGCTCATAAGAAGCAAAGTCTTTCATCTCACCAGTGAAGTGTTTTGATGCACCTGAATCAATGATCCAGTCGGCACCTTTCTTACAATTTCCGTTTGCACACATGACACATTGATTAAGATGTAAATAATTCCATGATACATTCAGTAGCGGTAAAATTTTACATGAAAAGTTCGCTGTGATCAATGGAATATTAATCTTTGTGCTTGTGGCAGGGAAAAGGACTGACCTTTCATCATACGTCCCTGTTTCAAGTGGTTCATCGACGAGCATCTCGTCGATGGCTTTCCATACTTCCTCATCAGAGACCGCAGGCTCCGAGCCGAGGGAGACGGTATCGTCTTCTACCTCCTTGGTCCTTGGTTCTGGTTCAATCCTCCTTCTCTTACCCTCTCGCACTGTTAGGTGCTCTTCCAGCAGTCGCAGATTTTTCGCACTGTGTGGGAGATTCATTTGCTCGAGGGTGTCTCGAGCCCGCTGATATTTGGCATAGACTGAATGAGAGGTGGAGGCCGCGCCCGTGTATGCCTGTGCAGGTGTTCGGCGGCGAGGATCCCTCATAAGAGTATGTTCTTGCTTCTCGATGCGCTGGATGAGCGGCATCGGCGGTATGATGGTGCCATTACCTTTTATGGTAGTAAAGGCTGGTGAGGTGAGGTGGAAATGCTTCTCTTTTGGCCCTTCCCCCTTAGTCTTTCTGTCCCCACATCGTCCGCATTTTCGGGACGATTCTCCATTGCTGCCTTGAGGCTGCCATTTGGGGTTTCCCCCCTTGCGTTTGACAGCGGAAAGCTTGTTGGCCTGAGGCAGGCCGGTAGGCTTTCCAATTGCTGTGTGCTGTGAGGCTTCAGCAACAATGGAGTCCTTGACATGTTTAAACGTCAGGGCTCTAGTAGCAGTCGTGTTAAGGACTGTGGCGGATAAGGAGTCATACTCGCGCGGCATCGCAGCGAGTAGAATCATCGTCTGTACTAGCTCGGGGATGGCAACATTGGCAGCCGTAAGGCGCTCGAATTTGTCAGCCATTTTAGCAATCTCCAGTGCAGGGTTCACAGCCGGAATCTTGATTGCGATCGCAGACCTAAAGTCTGCAAAGACTTGGGAGGGGCCATCGACACCATAATCGGTGCAGATGAGGTCCCACACTTCTTCAGCAGTGTCCTTGGCGTTGGCATGCTGCCGAATAGATGGAGCCAGGCGGAGCACTAGGCTACCAATAGCCTGGTCATTCTTGTTGCTCCAGGTCTGGAGCCTGGCATTAGCGTCCGCTACAAGTGCAGCATTTGTCACCATCAAAGGAGGCGCCATGGGTGGTTTTAATTCCATCCTGCTAGTAATTTGCCAGAGGCCCTGAGACCTGAGCCACGCCTTCATAGAGTCGGCCCATTGAATGTAGTTGGAGCCATCGAAAGTCTGCACGAGTTTTTCAAGAGTTGAGGACATGATGTTGTAGTGGCAGCTGTTAAAAGTGCTCAATCAGTCTTCGCTCAAGAAAACACATTCCACAATCTCAGGCGAAAACACTTCTTCAGAGTGGTTAACCCTAGTCAACCTGGATTTTTAAATGCAGCTTGCAGAGAGCGCAATGCAGCTCACGAAGAGCCCAAGGTTACAATTTGGAGACAATGAAGTCAACGTTGTTCACAGCCAGTTAAGGCGCGTTCACGACGTGCCCAGCAGGGCCCATAACCTGTTGGAGCAGACTATATATGCTGCACAGCGAAAGAGACTACTTGTTCCTTGTAACCTACCTAGGGTTTAGATAGTCTTAGACTTAGGGTTTAGTAGAGGTAACAATGCTGTATATCTTCTATAGTACAGGTTCTCCTTATATACATAATAGTAAGGATGTCACATGACTCAGGAATGTGTTTACCACATGTATGCGCAGTAAGCGCAGTAACATGTGTATGCTGCATGCATTGCCTCATGTATGCAGCATGCATCAGGATTTAATTTCAACATGTTGTTCATGAACCACTGGAAGGCTGTGGGTGCTTTAGTAAGACCAAATGGAACCACCAACTACTCAAAGAATCCATAGTGGGTCTGAAAAGTTGTTCTCTATTCATCACCATCAGCAATGCACATCAATTGTCACCAAATGGTAGGCATGTAGGAGTGTTAGAAAACAGCCCCATTACATAATAATATTTTATTTTATTTTATTACATAAAATTATGCTACCCTACACTGAAGAACACTACACTTTGTTAGTGTGAGAATTTTATTTTGTACACATCAATATGCATGTGCATGTATGAGTGTGTCGGTAGTAACATTGTACAATATGTGTAACACAGTATGTAAACTGTAAATATACACCTGGGGGACCCCAGTTGTGTTTTCTTAGGTATTCCATCCATGCTTGTGGTGTGAAAAGCCTATCTCAACCAACTCACCTATTAATCACCCTATCCATCAAAACCATCAATTACCCCATCATGCATGTGGATCCCACCCCCTTCTTGTAAAGAAAACCTGCACAGTCGAGCTAGAAGATAAATGGGTGTCATCCTAACAAGGAGCTTGATCTTGGTGAACAAGAAAAATTTCCATGGGGAGTCAAGGAGGTCAGAGATTAGCAGAAGTGGGTAGCAATCCTTTTTTGAGATGCAGTTGAGTCTCCGGTAGTTGACACATAACCAGAAAGTGCCATATTTCTTCTTGACAAAGAGTATAGGAGTACCATGGAGGGTCAGATAAAGCTGGAACAAACATTCTCTTCAATGAACACTCATAAGGCTTCAAGCTCAGAAGGGGAGAGAGAGTACATGCAACCTGGGGGTGGGGCACATTGTCTTCCATTTCTATCCTTAGGTTGTAGGAGCAGAACGTCTGCCTTCTGCTTGTTGAAGACATCTGCAAACTTGTGGTACTCTTCAGGAATGTCAAAGTTCAGATCACTGCTACCAAGGTTGGGACTTGGGCAGAAAAAACACTGGACTTTTGGTTGGACCCAGTCATTGATGGTCAGAGGGTTCAGGAGTTCCAGGCAGAATCCACTGGGCTGTAGCAGGCCAGGTAAACAGGGGCCAGAGAGGACTTGGCTTCAACTTGTAAGAAGTTGTGCCCTTCTCCTCATCAGTGTCCAATTTCAGGGCGGAGCAAGTTCAGGTTTCCAGAGAGTTTCTGGATGGAGGGTGAGGGTAGATTAAGCAGAGGTTTAGAATTGATTTAAGGTCAAGAAGAGTGATGAGATTAAGTGATTAAGTTGAGATTAGGTCCAGGATGAATGAGGATGAGTTAAGGATTGATTATTGACTGAAGGTGATTAAACACAAGTAAATTACAATGTAGACAATTATAATTTGCAAACTGAGATAGAAGGCTAAGCTACAGGTGCTTAAATAATGAAGGCCAGAAGAATAATAGAAAAGGCAGAAGTTTACTAATGGGTCTTGGTAAGTGTCCATGACCATAATTGGTGAGACTGTGTTAGGAATAAAGTGAGTAAGCAAATGATCACTAAGGCACATGAGGACTTGTCTGATGACTAAAAAGTGCTGCAGCCGGAATGTCAGTGGAGAAGTTTGGAAAAGAGTTGGAAAGGAGTCAGGGATTATTGGGAATCCAACCAGGTAAAATGGATCTTGACAGTTTTTCCCCCTTAGTGCTGAGCCTATGATGCATGTGAGGGTTCGAGGATATGACTTAAAAGCTGGGTCTGTGGGCAGGAGAATTTCAAGTTCCTAACCTTCCACTATTATCATGCACACATCCTCATGAACTACCACAGAGTGACTGGCTTCCCTCAAAGCATAGCAGGAAGAGCTTGTCTGGGAGGGGCTCTGACTAGAGGAGGAGGCATGGCAGGAGGAGGAGAAGTGAGCAGAGGCCACATGGGAGGAGGCTGCATGGAAGGCAGAGGAGGAGTGAAAGAGGGCAGGCAAGAGGAAGGCTGCGGAGGAGGAGGCTGAGGCAGAGGGGGGCAGGTCACCTATGAAGAGGGTGAAGGGCAAGGCATGTGTGGATGCAGAGTCCAAGGGGTTCATGTGGGTGGAGTCCACATGGCCCTGTAAAAGGTGAATAATAGCTTCACTTTAATGTTGGGTACAATGCTGATGTCTCCCCCTAGGTGTTCTAATCAAAAACTGGTGTGTTTCTGAATGGGCACCCAGGGCTGGGCATGCAAGCACTGTACCAGGGAAAAACACAAGTGCAAGGTGGTGTGGGAGGGGCAGAAATCCCCAAAAAAAAATTCACTGGGGGAGGAGATGGTGCAGTTGATGAGGGAGCTGGTGGTGGCCATGAAGGGCCTCAAGCAGAAGATTCGGGAGCTCTGAGGGGAGCAGGTGGGAACCTGCAAGGAGATTACAGATTTCCATGATGTGTTCAACCTGGAGTGGGCAGGGGAGATGGAGGAGAAATCAGAGGAGGAGGAGAGCTGGAGTGAGCGAGGAGCTATCCAGGCTAGCTGAGGAGGCCAAGTGGGTCATCTGGGTAGAGCCCACTGTGGAGGACAATGGGGAGGTGTAGGGGCCCAGTCAGGGCCCCCCAAAAATAATTTCATTCAGTTTTTTTTTTTTGAATCAACAAATTGTACCATCTCTTTCAGAGTGATCTAAGTCTGGAGTGGTCCAGATTTTTCTGGATAATGAGTGTGGAAGTCTGCTAACAATTCCTGAGCATGGTCAAGCTTTGTGGCTGGGAGCCAAGAGTTTTCTTTATTAGTCCCCTGGTAATCTTTCCAGTGGATGAAGTATAGTAACTTGCAATGATAATTTTTGAGTCCAGGATTTCCACAATTTCATATTCAAGTTTATCGTTAATAATAACTGGAGGAGGTGGAGGCTGAGACCAATTAGGAATTGTGTTAGGGGTGTCTTCTTCCAGTTGTGAGATGTGGAATACAGGGTGAACAGCCCAGAGATGGTCCAGAAGCTGGAGGGTGACCGAGCAGGTACCCAGGTAGGCAATAATTTCAAATGGACCATAGTATTCCTTTGAGAGTTTCTTGGAGGGTCGAGTCATGCATAAGTATTCTCCTTTGATGGAGGCATAATCCCCAATATTGAAGTCAGGAGCAGGAATTCAGTGCTTGTCCACTGGACTTTGATAGTGCTTCTGTGCTTCGGAGAACTGCTTCTGGAGTTCCTGGTAAAGGTTGTCAAGATTTACCATAAAGTTATGAGTGTGCTGGGAGGCTAGCTTTTGTTCAGGGAAAATGGTGATGTTTGGGTTGTAACCCTTATTGGCAAAAAAGAGTGAAACTTTGGTGGAAGCCGATGGAGCATTGTTGTAAACAAATTCCCCTAAGGGCAACAGCTGGGACCAGTTGTCTTGTTGGTAGTTGCAGAAGATCTGTAAGTATTGTTCAGGGGTCTGGTTAAGCCATTCGGTCTGTCCATCACCTTCTGGGTGATAACCCGAAGTAAAGTGAATCTTCATGTCCAATGCTTGCCCAAGAGAACTGAAAAAGTAGGAGATGAACTTGGATCCCTGGTTGCAAGTGACATGTGACAGAACTCCATGCTTGCAAGAGATGTGTATGATGAACAGGTTGGCGAGTTCTTGGGCTGTGATCTTGTTTACTGTGAGAATAAAGATGCCTTGCTTGGAGAGTCATTCTATGATGACTAGAATGGCAATATGGCTGTTGGAATCTGGTAGCTGTTTAATGAAGTCTACTGAGATCAAGTCTCAAACCCCTTCTAAGACCAGGAGTTGCTTCAGGAATCCATAGGGTTTGTGTCGAGGTGACTTGAATCATTTGCATGTAGTACGAAATTTGCAGAAGTCTTGTATGAAGGTCCATAGGTTGGGCCAAATTTAATCATGTCAGACAAGTTGAAGGGTCTTGTTCTGACTGAAGTGGCCAGAGAGAATATAATTGTGCTTGTACTGCAGGACTTTGAGGTGGAGATTTGCAATGTCTGGGATGTAAATCTGGTCGAAGTGGTGGAGGAGTCTGCTGTCATATACAGTCTGATTGGGAGCGGAAGGGGTCAGGAGGTGTGCAGATGAAATGGGGGTGAGGGTCAGGAAGGATCGGATGTCATTGTGGAGTTTCTCAATGTCCATGAGGACTGCTCGTCGGATGACTGGGGTGGTGAGGTAAATGACTCGAAGTGATGAGGTGAGCTGTTCTTGGGTAAACACGGGTCAGAAATTGCTTGGGTTTGCTAAGATAAAGTCACTATTTCCCCCTTTGCAGTAGATGTCCCATCGTCGAGTGAGTGCATTGGGGTTCACCCCTAATTTCCTGAGGCAGAAGTGGATGACTAAGTTAAATTGGGAGAGGTATTCGGACCATCTGGCTTGGCAGCAGATAAGGAGCTTTGTGGTTCTGAAGTACTGCAGATTGTTGTGATCAGTGACCAAATCAATCGGGTTTTTGGAGCCTTCCAGATATTGCTGCCAGTGTTTGAAGGTTTCAAAGATGGCCAGGAGTTCTTTGTCATGGGTGTCATAGTTTAGCTCCATGAAATTAAAGGAGCATGAGTGAAATGCAATAGGGTAATGTTGCCATCTGTGGTATGGACAGAGAGGATTGCTGCTAGGGCATAGTCAGAAGCATCTGTTTCAAGGACCATGCAGGAATCTGGTACCCATTGAGTGAGAACCGGAGTGTGAGTGAATGCTTCCTTAAGCCTGTCAAAGGGTTCTTGGCACTTCTTGTTAAAGTCCCAGGGGAAGTTCTTCCATGTCAAGCAGGTAAGATGTCAGAATATCTGTGAATGAACCTGCAGTTAAAATTGAAAAATTTGAGGAAAGACTGGATATCCTTGACTTTCTGGGGCACCAGCCAGTTTAGAATGGTCTTTCTTTGTCTTTGGACATCTGTAGTCCATCTGGTGATAAGATGAAACCTAGATATTCCACTGTATCTTTGTGGAATTCATATTTCTGCAGGAAAGCATAGAGTCCATGTTTCTGGAGTCCTTGGGACATTTCAGATATACCTGAAGAGTACCATGAATGTGCTGATGTCTTCAACAAACAGAAGGTGGACACCCTTCCTTCACATCACTCTTATGACCTAAAGATAGAGATGGAAGATAATGTGCCCCCACCTCTGGGCTGCATGTACTCCCTCTCCCCATTTGAGCTTGAAGCCTTGCAACTGTTCATTGAAGAGAATGTTCATTCTGGTTTCATCTAACCTTCTAAATCCCCTCATGGCGCTCCTATACTCTTTGTCATGAAAAAGGATGGCATGCTCCAGTTATACATCGACTACCGGGGCATCAACTGCATCTCAATGAAGGATCGCTATTCACTTCCACTAATTTCCAACCTACTTGATGCCCCATGGAAATCCTGCATCTTCACTAAGATCGACTTTTGACATGCTTACCACCTGGTGCACATCGCTAATGGTGATGAATAGAAAACAACATTCCAGACCCACTATGGGTCCTTTGAGTGGCTGGTGGTTTTTTTCAGACTCACTAATGCACCTGTGGCTTTCCAGCAATTCATGAACTACATATTCAGTAATATGCTCGATGTCTGCATCATCATCTATCTCAACAATATCCTCATATACTCTGATGACATGTCAAAACACAAGGCTCATATCAAAGAAGTCCTCCACCAGATCTCCAGTGACAGCTGAGGATTTGGCTGTGAGGCCTTCTAGGGAAAATATTATTTGAAAAGCAATATCTGCAGGAAGTTTTCTGGGGCACATGTAAGTGGCAGCATTTATGAAGGAGATTTCAGGAGGTAAATGGGTTTTTGCTAGAAGGTTCATATCAAGACCCATTTCACCCAATTGGATTCCCAATAATTCCCAACTCTTTTCTAACTCTTTTCTGACCTTCTCTGCTGGCATTCCAGCCACAGCAGTTTTAAGTCATCAGACAAGTTGTCACATGCCTTAGTAATCATTGCTTACTCACTTTATTTTTAATACAGTCTTACCAATTATGAGTCATGGACACTTACCAAGACCCGTTGGTAAGCTTCCACCTTTTCCATTATTCTTCAGGCCTTTGTTATTTAAGCACCAGTTTGCAAATTATATTTGTCTACACATTGTAATCCACTTGTGTTCAATCACCTCCAGTCTAATATCAATCTCTAACTCATCCTTATTCATCCTCGATCTAATCTTGGCTTAATCTCTTAATCTCCTCACTCTTCTTGACCTCAAAGTTATTAAAAAACCTTTGCTTAATCTACCCTTGCCCTCTGTCCAGAAACATCCAGAAACCTAAACCTCTTCCACCCTGAAATTGGACAACTGATGAGGAGAAGAGCACGACTTTTTACAAGTTGAATCCAAGTCCTCTCTAACTCCTTTCACCTGGCCTGATACAGCACGGTGGATCCTGCCTGAACCCCTAAACCCTCTGACCACCGATGACCGGGTCTAATTAAAAGTCTGGTGCTTTTCCTGCCCAACACCTGACCTTGGTAGTAGTGATCTGAACTCTGACAGTATTTGCAAACTCACACTTCTCTCATCAATCACCACACTATTCTGAACCCTATTCTTATGTCCCATACAGAATCACAAACTCAGTGGACAACAAGAAACTCCTGCTGTGCAGGCACATTACCAGGCTCATCAACTATCTGACAATCAGTACTCCCAGTCCCTAGACCCACTTCTACTTTAGGTGCCTCAGCCTAACCATCTAACATATTTTGACAATTCAACTCCAGTGCACCATCTGCTAGCACCAACATCATGTCTACACATCTGCCTTCAGAACTTCCTCAGATTCCAAGTCCACTCATCTATGTAGGAAATGACAGGCAACCTAATTCTGCTGACAAGGAAGCTGCAGATGAAGAGAATGGACTTTCTGGTAGACCTAAAGACTCTAACAGTCCTGACATCCCCAGGGATGACCCTAATCTTGATGATCTTAAAGACCAGCCTCCTGTAGGTGGAAACCCCAACCCAGACAGCAGATTTGTTGATGCTCTGTTTGACCTCTCAGACAGTCTCCACACTCTTTACCAGAACCAAGCCCCCAAGCCCAAAAAAATTAAAGTTTGGGAACCCAACACTTTCAATGGTTCCAATCTCCAGAAACTTCATGACTTCCTAGTTGCTTGCAACCTTCACTTCCGAGATTGCCCCCATGTCTTTGCTTCCAAAAAAAGGAAGATCATATCCATCATTTCCTATCTCAAGGAATCAGTGCTCATCTGGTTCAAACCCAGCCTCAATGATCTGACAGATTCCACTGACTGGATGTGGAATTATAAGGTATTCTCCAGGAAGCTAGAGAGCAATTTTGGCCCTCACAACACTTTGGGGAATGCCAAAAAAGTTCTTTCTAAGCTCACAATGAAGAAAGGAGGCTGTATAGTCAAGTATAATGTGGACTTTTGGGAACTTGCATCCTGGGTCAACTAGAACAAAGCTGCTCTTCATGACCGGTACTTCCATGGTCTTCTGCTCGGCCTCCATATAGAAGTATTGTGGGGAGGAAAGCCTGACACTCTGCTATCAAAGTGTAGCATCTTTCAGCATAGTGTAGCATAATTTGATATAATAAAATAGAATAAAATTTTATTAGATAATAGGGCTGTTTCCTAACACACTTAGGCTGGGCCAAGCCAGGACATTGGTGATGGCCCAATGCTGGCTTTGGCCCAACCCATGTCTTTTTGGCATGCTGATTTTTACTAAAAAGTTTTTACTTTCACAATGTTTTGTAAGTAGGTGAAATGTGTCACAGCCTTTTTTTTGGGACTGCCAGAGATTGCTGAGCATCAACAACAAAACCATGCAATCACAATGATTTGTCCTGCATCCCTGTCAGCTTTGGGTCTGACTTTGCATCACCCATTGTGGGTTTGACTTTATTGCTCACATCACAGCTCCACCTCCACCACATCACAGGTGCCAACACGAGATGACCCAAATGATGATTGTGTCATTTTGGCTCACTGTAATTTTTTTCTTTCATTCTTGTTCTGATTAACTAACTAACTAATTACTTTTCAGATTCTACACTACTGGCAATGGACACTGGGTGAACTACACATAACTTTGCCATGAGTAGTAGCTCACTGGAAATGTTGAGGAAACCATCACCTGCCCCCTCCCCTGCAAGCTACTGCTTGTGGGGTGGTTCATGGGTGCTAGCAGCTGACAATGAAAATGGGTATTGATGGGGAGATGATGGAGATATGACAGGGAAATGACAAGGAGGGATAATGTGGAATGACAAGGAAGGACCACAGGGAAATGATGAACAGGATGGAACCAAAGCATTCTAGATGCAATGAATGCCCAAATGCCACCAACTGCTGTTGGGCCTAGGTATCTTTCTTTCATTCATTTCTCACCAACTAGCTAACCTTTTTCTTGTTTTAGGATCTGAACTACAGGTATCGATGCAAAACTAGCCATGCACATGCATGGCATGGAGACCCAAGATGGCAACGATGCCACAATGCACTGGATAATCTGACACCCACCCCCAGCCCTGTGAGCAACTGCTCACAGGGTGGATCATGGGTGCTGCCAGTCTATCCAATGTGAGCGACTCCGACCCCTCTAAACTATACTCCCCAAATGTAGCCCCTGCAAGTGAAATGATGAGCAATAGCTTATCACTGTGTAGCAGGGGCTTCTAGGGCATAGCAGTGTTGAGGAACAGGGCAGCAGAGTGAGGTTACCATCTCTAAACACATGCAGTAACCTCCCTGTGGTTTTTAAGGGCTCTCCCAGGTCCAAAATGACACCACATGCCAAAGCCAAAGCTGCCTCAGGCCAAGCCACAACTGGGGCTTTTGGGCCATGCTGGGCCAAATCATTACTACCTACACCTTACTTGACAGTACCAAAACAGTATAATCAGAAACATGGCATCAAGTAGCAGTGTTGTCAATTTCAAAAATCACATACTTGTACAACAGATTAAAGAATAAGACTCATGTTGGGGGTTGGTGTGCTATGAGGCAATTGAAAATGATGACAAATATCAGGCACACCTGCTTTATATGAGTTAAATGCATCCTAATAAGGCAAGTCATGACTCAATCTATCAAAAAACATTGATGAAAATCTTTTTCCCACAGGTGTAAAAATTGTGCAATATCTTGCAAACTGCTCCACAGGTGTGGAGTCTAATTCTTTCAAATTCAAATTCCCTGACCCAAAATACATCAGATATCAACCTGATATAATTTTTTCAAATCCTGAAACCTCCTTGCCCAGATTTGCCCTGGGTCTATTTTTTTGATCCTGGTGCCCCCTTGGGCATGTTGTTGATGGTGCATGAACTGATGACAACATGAGGGACATCTACTCATGCTCAGACTCCTGGACTTGGATATGTCACTTGTGTACAGCAATATACATACATGGTGCAAATCTGCATCCACTATTTGGATGCAAATGAGCGAGAAGTAGCAGGACCTCCTCTCAATATATGTTTTAGTTGCAGATCTCGACTCGAGCCATACATACACAAATTATTTGTCCACAAAACTTCCTGAATACTTATAAACATACACTCCTCTTCAGTTATGTATGCATCATTGCATACATTGGTAATTTCCTTCCTCCTAAAGCACAATACTTGGATGAAAAGAAATGAGACACAGAAATTGTTTTATCTGTAATGCTACAGAGTCATGATGTACTTGCATTACCATGCCATGAATGCAAAAAAAATGTGTGCTTTATGCACCCCCACAACAGCATGCCTGGACATCAATATATCCACTCTACGGGTCCTATGGCATTGCTCTCAGACAATCTGCAAAATGAGAACTCTGATTTGGCCTTGGTAAAAAACAGACTCATGAGTACTTTTGAGTTAACATCGACTGACTTGGACAGATTTCTCCACAGATATTTCCAAATGTGCTAAGCTCACCAGTGTCAAATAGTACTTTCCACTATCTAACTTAAAATGATAACTTATGTTCACAAATAGTGTTTTTAGGTCCAGTTGACTGAACTGAAAAAAAGATCGAAATTGAGCTGAACCAGACCAAAAAAGACTGGACTGTTGGTTATGGTTGAGCTGGTTTTCACCTCATACAGTTAGCAGTCTCAGGGCTTCAGAGATTTTGTAAAGACTGTCAAAAACTGGTTTAAACTGGTCTCAATCGGTCTTTTCAGTGTCCACAAGTCATCATCGATCCACCTTGAATAGACTACTACATCTGAGTTATAAACAGAAAGGACTTTGCAGGATGTTCAGAACATCCTGCCACCATTCCATATGCATAAAAAAACAGACTGCCAAACAATGGTTGATCACGAGGGATTTGATGACTGTGTTTTGTCACCACAACAGCCATGCCAAAAAAGATGACTTAAAAGGAACCATTGCTACAAAAGGCAAGCAGCCCTCAAAGGTCCTTGCAACAAAGGTACCAGCCAAAAGAAGTCGGGCCTCGTCACAGAGAAAGGTGTCAACTGAGAAGAGAAAGGCCGTAACACCCTCAACAGATGAAAAATCATTGGATGACTTTCTGAAGCACCACAAGAAACATGCCAAGTCATTGAGGAATAGCAAGGTAGAAGAAGTGGTCAGTGATGAACCTGATGACGATCCTGAACAGGTGTCAGATAGAGAGATAGATGAGCAACCTCCATCAAGTGACTCTGAGGTAAGTGCTTAGAGTTATCCCATGGAATAACGTTAACAAGGAGAGATGCAGGGTGATGGTCTTAAAGCACACCACCAGATCTTCATCCCCTCCAAGGTTGAGACTAAGCAGGAAAAAGCAAGGGATCTTCGGCTTATCTTCTCTGACAGAGTTACAGTCCACTTCAACCTAAAAAATGGACATGTAGAAATGCCAGTGAGTCAGTGGTGTAATGTGTGCAAGTAAGTTGTTGAAGACAAATTGAGGGGTTTCTAGTGAGCTCACAAAAAGTTTGACAGGGATGATAAGGAATTCATCAACAAAGAAGGGAAGCAAAAAGCTTTCCACACTGGCGGAAACTCATCCTGTCATCTCCACATCCATCAGCATTATGAATTCTGCAAGGCACACTGCAAAGAAGAAAAGATACCGGAACAACATTGGGCAATCCCACGTATACTCTGGAAGAAGATGGAGGAGGAATGGAGAGGTAATAATATGGAAACCTTGAGACAAGGAACATTGGATCTCTTGTCAGGAAGTCGAAGGGACCAATCGTGTTAACCCATAAAAACCTGCTTCATTCTGTTACCCAGTTTGTTGCCATTGATGACCAGGTAAGACTTACTTTTGACATTCCTTCAAATTTCACCCTATTACGAGCCAGTTGCTTGCAGTTGCAGAAAAGATAACATTTCAAAACTGTTTGGTTTCGATGAGACCTAAGTCGACATCATTTTATCTGCCAACTGCTCACGACATTGTGCAACACTTACATAACAAATTTGTATGTTGGTTAGGAAAGTTAAAGGCAGATATTGAGGTATTTGAATGGACACTATTTACCAAAGGAACACTGGGGCTTATAAGATATCGAAGGCAGCTCCTGGGTTGGTTTCCACAACTGCAGATGGTTGAAGCATTGGTACAACTAAGGCAGCTTTTCTTGGTGTAACAGCACATTGGATCGAGGTGGATAATGACATGTGGAAGTTATGTTCAGAGGTTGTTGGGTTCCATGCAATCTCAGGTGACCATAGTGGGGTGAACCTTGCACAATACTTTGTGGGATTTTGTGACTGAATTGGGATCATCGATACTAAATGATCGAAGGTGAGTCACAGGGTACAATGAATTATCCTTATCTGATCATTTGATGATAGCTCACCACTATGCTCAATAATGCCTTGTCTAATACATCAAAGTGTGAAGCTATCGAGGCCATCTACAAACAACGAAATCTGCCAGGATGGTCTGCTTCCAAGAACCAGCTCCCATAAGTGTGCTCTGATTCTGTTGATTCATTTGCTGAAAATGATATTAGTTGTCTTGGTCACGTCGTTAACCTGGCGAACATCAACATGATGGACCACATCATGAATATCGCAGCCATAGAAACTGCCACTACAATCTGGGAGTATGACTCATCGTTGCCCAATAACCGCATGCTGAATGGATCTTTGAACATCATCGCAACCATCTGAACACTCACAGTCAAGGTTCATGTCTTCATTCCTACCTGTCCTTCAATATCTAACTTTTTTGCTGCAGATTCAGTCATCCAGCCAGCATGTCAAAGCATTCAAAAGCCTTTAATTAAAATGTGGGTTTCCTCATCCCCTCACAATCCCCCTTCACAACAATGTCCAATGAGGTATGGCATATCGTATGCTTAGCATGGCATACAAACTTTGTCAGGTGAGGTGTTATGTTGCTGTTAAATCCCTACCACTAACATTGAATGAGCAGCCTGTGAATCTCTTCATCGCCAGCACTGATTATCGGTATGGGCCTATCACTACCATTTGACGAGATGGCCAGGTTGCTAAACACATTCCTTGGTCAGCCTCCAAATTTGCGGACGTAGATTGGGACAGGGTACAGGAACCTGTGGAAATCCTACCAGTATGTGAAAGCAACCTAGTGCATCCCAACTAATGACTTATACCCATCCTACTTGCAGGATTCCAACAAAATCCAGCAGTATTTCTCCACCAAAAAATGTCTGACACTGTGGAGAGCCCTTCCCACAATTGAAGAGCTTCAAACATTTTGGGAAGCTAAACACAATAATATTTGCTTCATGAAATATTGAGATGCCATCAAGAATGGACTTGCCAAACTGCAAAAGTACTACTCACATTTCGATGAGAATCCTGCTTACATCCTTGCACTCAATATGTCCCCTTGAATCCCCCTGACTCACCTTCTGATTCTCATAATATAGCCCTGCATCCATATCTCAAACTCGCTTACATCAAGCTTGTGTGGGGAGGTTTTAAGAAACAAGAAGAAGAACGTGAGGCCAGTAACTTCTTGGTGAAGAACTGGCAAGATGAGGCACACAGGATACTCGAGAATATGGTATGGATCTTTTCTTCAACTCACCGGACTTTGTTAATGTGCGTAGATGGAGCAATACTGGAAATCTCGTTTGACTGTAGCAAGTTCAGCATCGACAGAATGTACCCCACCCTTAACCCCAATGGATTACATATCAATTCTATCAGAGTTTGACTGTCACTATCTAATCTTAATTTTGAGCCAGGAAGAAGACCAAGGCTGGCAAGCAGAACTGCGCTGATATCTGAAGGACCTCCCTTCCGATGTCATGAATGAGACTGAGATTGTAGAATGGTGGCAGGTCCATTACCCTGACATGCACAATGTGGTTGATCTCTGACAGTTTACAGGATAATTGACAGTTATATCCCACTCTTCGTCAAATTGTAATTGACTTCCTGGCATGTCAAGCATCCTCCATCCCATGTGAACATCTCTTTTCCAGAGGTGGTAAGATTGCAACAAAGCGATGGGCTCGATTGGGTGCCACACTGTTTAAAGAGCTTTAAGCTATTAAGTTTGCCTGGAGGAACAACATTGGGGATCTTGTGGCTTGGAACTTGGCTGATGTTGAGGAAGTTGATGACAAGATCAAGGAGTTTAAAGACCTGTTGGCTGCAGATTTGGAGCAAACTGTGTGGGATGCAACACACAAGATCATGTCCTGATTTTATTATGGAGACAACATAGACATTATATCGCCCTGGTGTAAAGCAAGACTGGTCTGGACTGGTGTTAAGACCAGTTCAGACCAGTCACAACCAGTCTCTAAAAAGACTGGTCCTAACTGGTTTGTGAACTGTAACCGAACTGATTTCAACCAGTCCTATCTAGTTTGGTCCAGTCTTCTACAGTTGATGCCATGGTCTGGACCAGTTACAGTCTCGGTTATGGCCAACTGAGGTACAAAAACTGGACCAAACTGGACCTGAAAACACTATTCACAAATCTTCAGCTCTTTGTCAGCTTGCTAAAAGAATGAGGTGATTGGATGTTGTATAAAATGTCTTTGCTCTCCATCTGATAGACTGTTGAGATGCACAGCCTGAGGATCGAGACTGTGGAAATGATTAACAGACTTTGGCATGAATGTCCTGTCTGGTCTCCTGATGTTTGTCATGTTGGAATATCAAGCATGACTGGATAAACCTACCTACCTGTGTTTTTACCTACTTTTCTGGATCTTATTGTGCAGCTATACGCCACTATGCCGACTCCATGGTATGTTTGTATTACTTGCAAATTCCTTTTATATTACTACATTGCTATTGCTCTCATTGAAAGCCTTTCCTTTTCTTTTCTCATTGTAGTTTCACATAGGTAAGCTACAATGTATCAAATAATACAGTCTATTGAATCATATGGGTTCAGTGGACACTGTCGAATGCTCTATATATGTACCTACCATACTAACCAATATATACAACCATTGGATAGCTCCATGGACAGTACAGTGCATTACAATACAACATGTAAGTTGTTGTACAGACATGGTAACCAATGAATTGGCCAACACAGGCATTGGCATTGGGCAGCAGCATCAGCAGCGGCAATGGCATCGGCATTAGGCAGCTGGGATTGCACTGTTTGATACCTTTCTGTATAGTACAGCACAGTATGATACAGTAGATAATTGAGCATGGAAGTTGCATAGATATGATAACCTATGAATTGGTGATACAGGCATAGTTCAGTGGACAACTCTATGTATATATATGTATGTACTATAGTAACAAATGAATGCACTATTTAATTCTTGCTGTACCACACTCACTAGACATATTAAGAATGTGGTGTACAGATCAATGACCTATGATACAGCATCAGACACATGCATTGGCATTGGCATATGTATTGGGGCCAGAGCTGGGGTTGGCAATTGGTATGGGCATTGGCCTTAAAGGTATATATTATTGGTTTAAAGCACCATATATTTACACGAAGAAAATCTATCACTCATTGTCAGGAGTGTCCATCATATCATCAGAGCCAGGCAACCAAGTGTCATTAATATAACTGAAATCATGTGGGAGTGTGATGTGAGAAGGAGTGGTTCTCTATCTGTGAGGTGCTGGGGGACCTGGTTCAGAAACTATCCTCATCAGAATTGTCATCATGGCCAGTTGAATCAGCCTCTGGATGGGTCTCTGATGATGAGATAATAACATCAGCTGCATCAGATGCAGTGGGAAAAGCAGTTGAGATGGGAGGTGTGGGTGGAGATGAAGAAGGAGAAATAGAATCTTCAAGGTAAATGGGAGTGGAATCAAAGCCAGTTGGGAAACCTGTATAGGAAGATGCTGATGATGAATTATGAACCTACCAAGCCATGGCTGCCTCAAATGTGGTAGGCTGATTGGCGTCTTCTGATGCATCATCCTCCCCTTCCCATAACATAGCAGCATAAGAGGCAGTGGGCTGGGAGAGGGCAGTGTGTGCATCAGCATAAAGATCATCAGCTTCATCATCAGCATCTGCAGTGGGAGCAGCAGTGGGAGCAGCAGTGGCATTGGGCTCAGCAGCAGAATGTGATGAATTATCGGATCCAGCATCTGAAAAATAAAAGCCAGCATCAATACCAGTTACAGTGGGTGGTGAACTGTAGGCACCAGAAACAGGTTGAAAGACTGGCTGTGATCAACCACTCCTTATTCTTATTGTATGCACTATAAGCAGAGCATACCCAAAATAATATTTGCTCTTCAGTGTCAGGTTAGATGCCAAAACATCACTCTTTGTGATGTCAACACCCCAGGTCCACTTGTGGAAGGAGGGGAGAAGAGCCTTCAGGCACTTGAGTTCACCCTGTGCATGTGCAGATACCAGTTTTGATTGTCTTCTTGTGGCTGATTGCCTTGACCATCTCCCAGTGTGTTCAAAGTTGGATGCCACTGCTGTTGTTAACTTACATGGTTCGAACTGAAGCTCCTTGAGCAGGGTTAGCTCATGAAGCCATTGAAACTCTGCTGCTTTTTAGACATTCACATTCATCACAGCCTCTGCTGACAAGTTACAGCCATCTACCAAGTCACAGATCCTGTGTGCTTCATTGAACATATCCCCAATGAGAGCCCCCAGGCCAATGCAAGATTGGCAGTCAGCTCAGCCATCGGCAGCATTGTCTGCTGGTTGGCTATTGTTGGGTAGTGAGCTGGTGAGCAGAGGGGAAGGGATATACTGGCGATAGCTATCGAGGCATTTATCCACAGTGTCACTGGCGAAAATCTGCCCCGGTGCCGGTTCACTATTGCATCTCCACCAATCACATACATAGGAATCCACCAGATGGCTAGGACCATCAGTGGCAACACCATCATCCAATGCAGCCAAGAGAGATGGATGGAATCTGAGGGGTAGGTGGTCCAAATCGACATTGGCGAGACTGTCGGCCAAGGACCGAAGAAGGATCGGCACCTCCATCATAAGGCTGATGGAGGTGCTGATGCCAATGCATGACATGACATACATCTGTCATATGTCAGTGATGTATACTTACTTCCTTTAGGAAAGATTGCAACATACAAGCTTGGCATAGAGAACTTTCTGCATCCAACATTGTTTTACAAAGTTTGCCTCATCTAACTCCAACAAAACTCAATGGAATTGGGACTCTGCATACCAAATAATCTCTTGTGTCCACATGTGGAGTTGCTATTTCAGGCCCAATTGCAAAGAAAAAGGGTTGAAGATTGAGAGAGTTTTGTTCAACATAGTTTTACTGGTCATGGTTGGTAATCAAGATAATTGTATTTACATCAATCATGTTTACATAATACAGGCTCTTTTTAGTCACAGTGGGGAGATATAATTGGCATTTGTTGATCTAAATGCATTTCAGCCCTCAATGCTAATTTATACCATGAAGCATGCTGGTGCTAGGCATATGCTAGCAGACCAGGAAGGGTATTCTCAGACTGCAAGGCTGACTGCCATCATTGGCTGTGATAGATAAAATCCTACACCGTCCACTGCATTTCATATGTGACAGTAGAGATTTCTCTTTCCATCGATTTCTCTGAGCCCATGAATGAAACCAATGTACTCACCTGACTATGAAAAATGTTAGTACAATGAATATGGATGGCTACAAAATATATTTACATTCCCAGAATTTGCCAGCATCGAGATTGGCAGCAGCATCAGCATCAGAAATGGTAACAGTAGGATTGGCAATGGCAACACCAGGATCGGCAGCAGCTGGTGCCTATGCACCAGATGTATTTCAACAGATGACTCCACCATCATCTCAAAATCCATCAGCCTCAGCACAGGCACAACCTATCCAAAGTACAGCTGATAACCTTGCACAGCAGGAAGCCATTTCAATCCAGGCTGTTGGGTGGAGACAGAGAATTAAAAAAGTGAAATTTGCAGAGAAGAGTTTTAAATAAGTCACTATGTAATGTGAAAAAAAAAATTAATCCAACTTTTATGTACATTCCAAATAACACCTATTTTATCTGCCTCACTTCATCTCCCCTCTGTCCTCAGATGTTCCTGCTCTCTTCCTTGGGTTGGGCTGAGGGGTGGTACTTTTGGAAGGTAGTCTAGATGGACCAGGGGTTAGCTGACGTGGGGATCAGCATAGCTGTGCAGGGGGAGGGGATGGCTGGGGTGAGGTGATTACATTGACTGCTGATGCCAGTGGGGTAAGTGCTGATGCCAGGGTGGGAGGTCCAGGCTCAGTGAGCGATGTTGGGGGGAAGAGAAGAGGGAGTGGTGGGGTCATCAGTGTTGTGGGCTGTATGAGTTCATGAGAATCCTGTGGTGTGGAAGGAGTAATTTGGATGGGGAGGGCACCAGCCAAGGATGCTTTCCCTGCAACCGTTGTAGGCACAGCCAGTCCCTCTTCACCATGCTAGGCTCAGCCATCTCTTCATCTTTGCTGTTGGCAGTGGGAGCAGGAACAGAAATGGGAGTGGGACCAGGAGTGGCAGTGGGACCAGGAGTGGGACCAGGAGCAGAAGGGGCATTGACTTCCTTGGAATCCATCATTCCTTCCAAATCTGCCTCTGCCCTCCTGCTTGGAGTCCCCTCGAGGCAAACCACTTGCCCAGCCATGTAACCATTGTACAATGTAATGGGCTGTGCACTGGCCTGCAACCCAAGGTATAACTTCAATATCATTCACCTTGTTTTGAAGCAAGTCAACCACTGATAATACTCGACCTGGAAACCCAAACAAAACCTACTAGAAAGGTCTCAAATGGTGTAACACAGGTTAGGGGAAAAATGTGAGGTGGTACTAAATATCACTGCTGTTAACCAGAAGTGTGCAAATAAGTTTCAAAGAGGCTCAAAGGCTTTTGAAGAGGTACAAATTTTTGCAAAGTAGTGCAAATAGGTTCGAAAAAGTTTGATGAAGTTTGAAGGAATTTAGAGACGTGCATGGAGGTGGTGAATAGTGTCGATAGGCAATATAAATCAATGGTGTAGGCAATATAAATTGATGGTGAAGGCATGAAAGAATAATGTTGTGCAATAGACAATAGACAATAGTTTCAAGAGGCTAGTATAAAATTTCGAGGAAGTTCGCAACAATTCACAGAACTTAGAGTTGTGACATGAGACTTGGGCTCAAGAGTATTGCTCTCAAATGAGACGATGGATATGAGAGGATGACCTTTTTCTCTCTTCTTCTAAGTAGCTAGTACAAGCCTATATACATTTTGAAAAGATGGTACTTAAAAGGAAATAAAACATGTGGACAACATGAGGCAAGATATAAAACAATAAAGAACTTTCCAAATCATAAAATAAATAAGAGATGATGAGAAGGAAAACATATAGAGTCACAATGTATCAAAAGTACTTGGCCTATTGTTCCAATATATCATTTAAATGTTGAAGCACCACAATCACATCCTAGAAGCCCTTTGTTGTATCTCCTCATGTCTGGTGGTGCTCAATATGCGATGCACTAACTTGTGCAAAGTGTGCTGCACGTATCTGAGGGGTGGTGGAATAGGCATGTGGTGGCCAAAGTTGTTTGAACTCACTCAAAGTGTTGCAAAGTTATTTGAAGTCATTTGAAGTGTTGCAAAGTCATTTGAAGTCATTATAAATTGTTTGAAATGCTACAAAATAGCATCAGAATAGTTTTGTGGGGTCCATAAGGGTTGAAAGCATGTGTTGTGATGTGTCAAATAACTCTTCATTCCACCATGCATGCTGGTACATGTCTTTCTCCAGTCGGTATCGATGTCCAGTGAGGATGGCATAGTCACCAGGGGAGGGGTTGGCCATCAGGGCAGGGGGGGGAGTTGGCTCAGGCTCAGGATCAGCCATGTTGATATCCACTTCCACAGCTATGGGTATACATGTTAGTTAGTGGTTTCATGTGTCATGATATGGAAGAACTCACCTTTGGATTTTCCCTTTTGTCTTGCAGTGAATCATCTAGATGATTCCTCTCCACTGTCTTCACTGGAAAACTGTGCCTTCTCCACTTTCTTCTTGCCAATCCTTTTGCTTTCTTGGTTCTTGGCACTCAATCCATGTCCTCTGGATTGCACTAAACTTTTGCTTTCCCACAAAAGTAACATGCAGTTTTTCTGTTCACCTGCTCCCATCACTCATGCCTAAGCCTGACACATCATGCACATGGTGTCATTTGCAAACTCACTTGCTGGGGTGCTCCTCATGCCACCCTTGCTGCATTGTGCTGCTTCCACTCCATCCTGGGATTGGCACTGGCATCGCTCTCCATCTCCTCATTTAAATCCTCATGCAATCCCTTGCTACTCTCCACCTCTCACAGCCTGGGTATCACTGTAATGTCTGGCAGTATTGGTCACTGGGCTGGAGCTGGAATTCTGGATCCTGATGCTTCTGGTTGGGCCCACATCTTAACCAGTGCCACTGCTGCTTCTATCCTTGTTGGCCACTGCTGTTCTTATTCCCACTGCCATTTTTGTTCCTGCTGCCAATTTTTGTTCTGGTGGCTGATGCTGTTCCCATTTCCATGGCTGTTCTGGTGGCCATTGCTGTTCCAGCTCCCATTGCTGCTGCCATTGCCAATTTGGTTGGTCCAGCTAATGTGGATGCAGCTCCTGTGATGCCCTTTTTCTCATCAAAGGTCTTCATTGCCCTCTGTTGACCTTCAATAAACCTCTGGTCCCCTGTCCTGTCTGACTTTGACCATGCTACCACAAATCCCCACAAAAAGGCATCGGCCCAGAAGATGGCCTGCACATTTCTGTGAAAACCTTTCTTTACCAGCCAAATAATGTTTTCTACGATTTGTAGGTGCATAGTTGATCTGATAGCATGCTGATCCACTCACAAGGGCTGATTTTCTTTCTTTCATCATGGCCTTGATATTTCCATCCCAAAGTCCATTGCAGATGGCTTGTTCAATCTCGCTGATCTGGCCAAGCACTTGGTTGCATGTAATGTTCATGATGGATGATGAGTCAGCTGTGGCAGCAGGGTCAATGTTGATATGAAGAAGAGTGAAACACTGAGAATCAATAACCATGTGTTGTTGATCCCTATACAATCAATATATACAAACAAAACAGTGTTTCAATTTTGAATCTCAAACCCTACTTTTTTACATAAACATAAAAAAAAAACTTAGGATTAAATAAATTCTTAAATGAGTATGTCAAAATTTGGTAGCTGGGTAGCCTTGGGCTAGCTTCGCTCTTCTTGTTGAGGAGGTTGATGTGATATGATAGTGTTTTTTTATTTATTTTTGATGTCTGATTGATTTCTGATTAAACAGTTATGATTCCAGCTACCCACCAGGCAATGGAGGCCTATTCCAAGAAGGTTGAATTCAATGTGCACATGGCACATGGGGGGGTAAGACTTTTTTCTTTTCAAAGTCTCATTGCCAGCAGCCTAGCCCTGATGCCATCTTTGGGCTGAGGCTAGATGTGGGGTCTTGGATGATGCTGTGTCTTGATTAATGCCATGTCTTGGCTGATGCCATGTCTTGATGGTGGTCATTCAAAAATATGGGCCAAGATTCCAAAATAACTCATATTCAATGTACCAGAAAACAATGGGGTATAATTAATACATGTTTCTGTCATGGTTTGGCTAAACTGTTGATAGGTCCATATGTGCTTTAAGGTCTGGAGAACACTCCCACTCATATTGAGACATTACAACACACACTCCGAATCGCTAACGAATGCCACGAAATCGACTTCGAATCATTTTTGCACTATTTTGCACTATTTCAGATGACTTTGAACTATTTCGAACGCTTTTGAACTATTTCGTGACACTTCAAATGACTTCACAGCATTTTGAATGACTTTGGCCACCATATAGCTGTCTTGAAACACTTTTGATGCATGCTGCACATCTGGAACAAGCCAATTCGCCGCATATCGAGTACTACCAGACACAAGGAAAGATTACAAGAGACTTAGGATACGATAAGTGCAGTTTTATGTCTCATTGATATATTAAAGCAATAGAACAAGAACTCTTACTATATTGGGACAATGTATGTTTTACTTATTATCATCTTTCATTTTGTTTCATGTTTTACAATACCTTTATTTGCCATGCACATTGCCTCATGTTCTACAATTGTTATTATTTCCTTTTTAGTACTATCTCTTCATTTTGTATATAGACTTGTACCAGTTACTTAGAACAAGAATCAGTTATCCTCTCCACTATCATCAGATTTAAGAGTCGTTCTCTTAAGTCTTAGCTCACATTATATCCCTAAGTTCTGCGAAATATCGCGAACTTCTATGAAACTATCATATTTGCTCCTCATTTTATTGCCCATCGCCTATTGCCATTCGACAAACACTTCACATTCGTTAAACTCGTTCCTCAATATACCTCAAGCCTCTTCGAACTATTTCGCATGTCTTCGAATCTACTTCAAACTCTTTCGCACATTTTCGAACCTATTTCGAACTCTTTCGAACACCTTCATATGCCTATAAAGACTATTCGCCACAACCTTTATTATTTTGCATCACTAAACACAACGATTTGGTCTCAGTGGTGATATTTAGTACCAACTCGCACCCTTCCTCTGACCCAAAGCCATTTAGTAGGTTTTGTTTGGGTTTCCGGGTTGAGTATCATCACCATCAAAGCCACATAGTAGCATATGGCAGGCATGGAATATGACAATGCATGCACCACTGCTTCAAGCTAACCATGCTCAAATCAACATTGAAATAGACTCGAATGCAGGTGATGAACTGTGGTTGTGGCTCATTCTTGTGAGCATCATGAAGGGTGCCTTGCTCTGTCAACCAGAAATATGAACACCATCAGATGAGTGAACAACTGTGCAAGAGCTGACACTCCAGAGGTTTGGAAGTGGACACTTGGAGTAAAAGGGTTGAAGATTGAGAGAGTTTTGTTTGACATACTGATGGTGGATTGTGATCAAGATAATACATAATACAGGACATTTTGGTCATATAGGGGAGATATGTTTGGTATTTGCTAATCTAAATGCATTGTCAGCCCTCAATGCTAATTCTTGCCAGAAAGCCTGCTGGAAATTAGCATAGGCTAGCAGGCCAGGCAGGGTATTCTTGGACTGCAAGGCTGACTGCCACTGTTGGCTGTAATAGATGAAATATTGCACAGTCCACTGCATTTTATATGTGACCAGAAGAAATTCCTCCCTCCATCTATTTCTCTGAGCCTGTGATTGAAGCCAGTGTACTATCCTAACTAATAAAACTGTTAGTGTAATTGTCATGAATGGCTACAAAATACATTTACATTCCCAGAATTGAGTGGCATTGGCAGCGGCGATGGCATTGCTGTGCTGGTCAGTAATGACACCAGTTCAATTGTGGGCATTATGCCAAATCTAAGACAGGCAAAGATTAGTGGAGCCTAATTCACTTGGCTTCAGAATAGCTGTGCTAGCATTGAGGTCATTTTTTGTTAACTGTTGAAAGATACTTGATGTCTCAGCATCACAATCTAGTGCCACCAGTCAGCTTTGGCAATGGTTATACATTTGGGCATGCAAGGCAATTTTGTTAACCACATCCTGGACAATGGCTCATGCTTGAGTGTGAACTCTCTTTCTCAATGCTGCTCAGATGATGTGTGAATATTGAAATGATTTGTTAACAATAAGCTCCTGCAACTGATGCAGCAGTCAGCTTGCCTGGTTCTTCATAAGGTTAATCTCTGCATTAACAAGTTCTCCATTATGTGGGAGGTATTCTTGTTGCTCCTCAACTGGAATAGTGTTTGTGTCAGCCAGAAGAGATAAAGCAGGAGTCTCTTCATTAAAGGGGTCTATGTCATCAAAGTTATCAAATTCAGCTTCATTGTTGTGGGTGATTCAGGAGGGAGCAATGTCATGCTTGGCAATGTTGGCAGCATTTTGTAAATGTGTTAAGGTTACTGTATAAGATGTAAGAGCTTTTCTTTCCCATTCAACAGCTTGCATGTCAGAAACATGAGGTGCTTTACCAAATTGACAGACTTTGTCTTGTAATTGAATCCCAGTGATAAATTCACTGCGAGCTTTAAAGTCTGGAGAAGCATTCCCATTCGTATCGACACATTATGACATGCACTCCGAAGCACTACAAATGCCACTAAATCGACTTTGAATCATTTTCAAACTACTTCGCACAATTTTGCACCACTTCAAACAACTTTGAATGATTTCGCAACATTTCGAACAACATCAGTTGCCATATAGTTGTTTTAAAACACTTTTGATACACACTGTGCATCCAGAACAAACCTTTTAGTTGCATATAGAGCACTACTGGACATGAGGAGAGACGATGAGACACTTAGGACGCGATAAGTACATTTTTATGTTTCATTGATATATTAAAGCAATAGGACAAGTACTCTTACTAAATGGGGAACAGAGAAGAAGTTACCCTCTCACTCATCATCTGATTTAAGAGCCGTTTTCTTGAGTCTGAACTCGCATCATATCTTTAAGTTCTGCAAAATATCGCGAACTTCTTCGAACTATCGTATTTGCTTCTTGTTTCATTGCCTATCACCTATCCCCATTTGACAAACACTTTACATTCGCTATACTCACTTCTCGATATACCTCGAACCATTTCAAACCACTTCAACATTCCTCGAAACTTCTTTGACCTATTTCGCACATCTTCGAACATCTTTCGAACTCTTTTGCACATCTTCGAATCTATTTCGAACTCTTTCAAACAACTTCGTATGCTCTTACAGACTATTCTCACCATCCCTTATTATTTTGTGTCACTAAACACAACGTTTTGGTCTCAGCGGTGATATTTAGTACCAACTCACACCCTTCCTCTAGCCTGTGTTATACTTCCTAAGCCTTATAACAGGTTTTTGGTTAGGTTTCCAGGTTGAGTATCATCACCAGTGCAGATCAATGAGGGATTGTGATACATCAATCTTGGTAGAAAATATGACTCACTGCACTTGTTCAAAAACAATAGTGAAATCAATCCACTGCTCAACTGCTGATTGAATGAGTGTTGATGCCATTCCCATTCCCGATGTTGTTCCCAATCCTGGTCCCATTCCCAATGCCAGTTGTGATCCCTGAGTGGCATACATATCCATTACCTTGACATCTGTTAGCCTTAGCATTTCTGCTGTGGTGACTTCATCCTCCCATCATTTGACTGCCTGTTGACCAAAAGCTGCCATCAGTTCTGCATGGTGCTTGCCAAGTTGTGTGGATATCTCATGGCTTCTTGAGATTCTGAGCACATTACTGTCATGCTGAGTATTTTCTTGTGATTTAAATCTGTAGCATGATCATCAAGCATTTCAGCCTGATGTGGCAACATCACTGTTCTGACTGTTGGAAAAATGGAATTCAGTGATGACCACAAAGACTTGAGTATTTTTACTCCTACAATGTCAGACCCTGGAATAAAAGATAGAGCATAGTGAAAAAAGCATTCATCCTTGTGGCCATGAACATGCAAAAGCCCAAATGCTCAAGCCAGCTGGCAGATATGCACCAATATGCTCCAGAATGTAGATAATGTACTGGCAGACAATGTCATACATGAGCATTACTCCCTGCTGAGGGTCAATCCTGGTAGTTTTCAGCACTTGAAGGAAAGCAAAGTCAACATTCTTTTGCTGTTGTCCCCGACACAAGTCTACAAGTGCATTGGGTGCATAAGAGCCATGCTGTGTGCATGCAATGGCTGCTACTCCAGTCCTATCACATGCCTTCAATGCCCAAAAAAGCATTTTTAATGGCTTGTAATTTATTTTCACATGGAGCCTTCTAAAAACCCATGTAACAAATTAGAACCAGCATCGGGAGTGGCACTGGCAGCAGTTATGGCATTGGCCACTGTGAAGTAAAGTGTACCTACCATGAATGATTATATGGCAGCTTAAAGGAATTGCTCATATTCAGCCTGATTTGGGGCCATCCCAGCTCCATCCCATAGCCATACATCAGCATTGGAGTTTTTCTGCCAGACATGGTCAGCTTTGAAATTTCTGTCAACCACAAATATGCATTTAAAAACAGATCTGAGAGCCATAGTATTATTTTAGATGCAACTTGTACAATTAATGTATTTAGTCACCCATCTGTTCACATTGACCTCCCAATTTTCTGGTATATTAATGCCTACTTGAGGACAGGCTAGACAGTAATTGGCAAGTAATCCTGGTTCAAGATTCAATGGAGCTTTTTGATTGTGTCCATATCCTGCCCACTTCAATCTTTTCATTGAACACCATAAGTGGGACATGTGCTAAAACTCATTGTAGAGGTTGACTACTTTGGCAGGCCTCATCAGCAATGTCATGTGCCGAATCAACTGGTAAAACTGATAGGCTGATGGCTTTAATTCCAGATTACAGAGCTGAAAATGGTCTAGAACCTGCATGGTAAAAAGAGTGCATATTTTGGTGAAGCTGGTCAGCAGCAAGTTACTGGTTACTAGGTCCAAGGGAATTTGGTGTTCTCCCTGACACTGGAAGGTAACCATTGCTAAGTGATGTATTCCATCCATATGCACCCCATGGCTATAGCTGTTGTTCAAGGCATCGGCAGTTGGCAGTGTAATGGTCAGCTCAGCATCGGCAGTTGGCAGTATGGTTGTTGCCTCGGCATCACTCCTCATGCATCGCTCAGGCAAATATGGTTAAAACCCATGGATGTCTTCATCAGCATGTTCAACTTCACATTCATCATCACCATCAAAGAAGTCTTGTAAGCCATCATTGACATCATTATTGCCCTTTTCTTGATGCCAAAGGGCATCAAGGCGATCAAAAAAGGCTGCATCGGCCCCAGTCTCATCATAGGCCCCTGTTTTATCTGCTGTACTCTCTGTCATTCCCGATGCCAGCTCATTATGTTGAGGCATTGCTGTTGCTGAGTAGTAATTGGCTGACTCTGCCTTGGCTTTATCCTTCATCTCTTTAAATGTCTCCAGATATTCATTTGAAAATTAAGAGTGTTGAAATTGAACCCCAAGAAGCATGCTGCATACATGAGGCAACATGCAGCATACACATGTTACTGCACTTACTGCACATACATGTGGTAAACACATTCCCGAGTCATGTGACATCCTTATTATTATGTATATAAAGGAGAACCTGTACCATAGTAGGATAATAGTGTTCTTACCTCTGCTAAACCCTAGCTCTAAGACTTACCCCAGGTAGGTTAAGGAACATGTTGTCTCTTCCTCTGTGCAGCGTATATAGTCTGCTCCAACAAAGAGCATTGCAAATTAGCTAATCTGTTTGGTACTAGACCAAAAGGTACATGCCAACCTCCCATAGCTCAGCATGGCACAAGTGTGTGCCAGTCCAGCATTCAATGTGATGGTGTTGAATTAAATCTGCACACGCGGCACCTATTCTGTGCCTTGGTGTAAGAACCCTTAAACACACATATATGTAAGTACATGTATACAAATATGTCATAATGACATGTGGACAGGAACCATGTGGTTCCTGCACGGTTCCATGCAGTACACCGCCCTTTTCTCCACCCCACTGAGCCTCACGTGACCAGAGCCTCACGTGACCATGTAGGCTCTCTAGGTATATAAGTATGCTGTACCTCTACCTAGCAATATAGAGAGTTCTATGCCCTCTACCTAGTTACTTAGCACACTAACCAACTCAACAGGTAAGTAGTAAGATCTGTGAGCACTCTACACTGCACATAGCACGCTGCTCAACAGATGGAAGGGATTTTGCCTGTGTGTTATGCACATACATACATGTCTGGCAAAGTGTGCTTCCTAGTGAACAATTGACACATCTCCAAATTGCCCATTTATTCAGTTGACAGTGGTTGCAAACTTGTTCATCAATGGACCATGCCTGCTGAGCCAGGGATGCTTGCAGCAATTCATCCACTTGTCCCACAAACTCCAATACATAGTCATTCTGTCTCTATTAGTTGTATATGAGCCTCAATGAGTCAATCAGTGTCAGAGGCTGACCATGCCAGTATGTGGCTCAGCTCATCAGCCACCACCTGAGGTTCTTGCATATCCCATTCTGGAGCAAGATGAGGATCATCCTGTTTAGCAAAAATCAATTCACAATCTTCTTCCATAACTACAGTTAAGGGGACCTTCATGTGCTTTGTCTTCGGTTTATGTTTTGTGTTGACCTCAAATTCTACATGTGTTCCAGTATCCACTGCATCATGATTATCCTCATGCAGAGGAGCATTCTTTTTTGATCTTCTCTTTCACTTGTAAGGAGCTCTTGTTAGGCTCATGATGATTCAAGGGAATCAATGAGATGCATTGACAGCCTATTGTACTAAGGCTATTAAACTATCAGCCTTATGTGATCCTCATGCCGAGAATATGTTATGCCTGATGATGACATGGATGATTCTTTCCTCCACATCAATCCCCCTACAATGCTGCCTGAGCCATCAGAGAACCTGGGTGTGAGACAGTATCACAAGGGGAGATATATGGTTGAAGAGCAGAGGATCATCGAGCCTTATAAAGATGCATTCCAATCTCAGGGATTAAAAGCTGGCCAATTGCAATTACTCAAGTGTGAAATTCTCCCTGCCATATTTAATTACTGGGTGTCAATCGAGAGGGCCCAATGGATGAGGAGGAGAGTCACCTATGTGCCAAGGTGAACCATCAACTTGAAGCATGTGAAGGTTCTATTTTTTATCACATCGCCAGGAACTAACAACCTGGCTTCCAAACAACTGGCAAATGATGAAGGGCTACTCATGCAAATCAAACAACTTCAAAGTCAGGCAATCAGAAGTCATTTTGGCCTTATACCAGGATCAAGTTTTGAAAGAGATTAGAAACCTGCTAGGTATTGAGAATGCCACCACAAGTACACCTGGATGGTTCCAGATTTGAATGCCAGCTATCAAGAGTGTTTTTAACAACATGCACCTTCATCTAACCATACTTTCAGATTAGAAGACTCAACTTGTCATTTTGAACAGCAGCAGACCTATGCAGTCATGCAGAGATCTTACCAACAGGACCTCAGTGGAAGACCAAACCCATTACAATGGTTTACCCCACTAAGAGCAAAATTAATTTGTTCTACAGGGATTCCATACAGTGCATGCAGTTGCTGATGCACAGCCCTCTAGTGAATGACTTCATAAGCTTTGATCTGATATGTATATTTAGGACAGCACCACAGCTGACCTGCGTGTATACTGAATGGTTATCAGGAGATGCCTCCTGGACAATGCAAGTATGTAACTTTGAATTTTACAGCAACTATTATGCTTACTCTAAAACAGACTCAGCTACCACCTGGCACTACACTCCTCAGCACCATTCTATCATCTGACAAAACAACTATCTCTGCAATGACTAGCGATCATATGGCTCACCCATTACTCATCAGCCTTGCAAACATAGCAATGGACTTCAGGACAAAGTCATCTAACCATGTCTTTCTGCTACTAGCTCTACTTCTGATCCCTAAATTTATCCACCCAGAGAAGGACTTCCATGGAGTACTGGAAAACCATCTGATTTATGAATGTCTAGATCTCATATTGGAACCTCTTAAAATTGCTGCCAAAATTGGGATCATGATATCAGATCCTTTGGGTAATTCATGTTATTGCTTCACACCGTTTCCAGCATACATTGTTGATACCCCAGAGTCTGCACTTTTAGCAGGTGTGGCCAGGAAAACACCTTCTTTTACAATGGCCATGTACAAAGACTTCAGTGACAATTTCCATCATGAACCACGAATTGCTTCTACAACCCTAGCTCAGCTTCAAGCAATCAAATTAAAGGTAGACCCTTGGGACTTGAAAGCATATGTGAAGGCAGCAAAGGAGCTCAGGCTCAGTACATCCCCAAACTAGAGTTTCTCCAGAGTGTTGCTCCAAGCATTCAGGCAAATGTGGTTGGTATTCAATGGTCTGCTGATCTCACCAAACATGCCCACAATACCAAAATCAAAGATCCTGCATGCTCAAGGGGTTGCTATTCAATGGTTTGCTAATCTCACTGAACACACCCACATTACCAAAATTAAAGATTTTGCATGCTCAACCATCAATCAAAATTATGAATCACAGATCTGTGGATACCTTGACTGTGCAGATAAATGCTGGAGGTTTGATTTCAAAACAGCTGTCTGTGATGCTGAAGTTAGTTTTGTAGATTGCAAAGGCAGGGATCCAAATGGTGATGAGCTCATCTGTACTGAAATTCTGGTCACTACCTCCTTCATATTGGAACACATTGACTTAGTTTTACAGCTTTCTGGCTCAACTCATAGTACAGTCAATTACTTCAAACTTGCTCAAAAGCTTCAAATGAAAAAAATTCCTTTTTCCTAAGCCCCTCTTCCATATTGAACAGTCTCTGGTACTGGCACCAATAGTGCATTTCAACTGTCAAGGATTTCATGTTTTGCACGAATGAGCATTGATGATGCTGCAAGCAAGCATCAACTCCCTGATCTATGTCCTGCACTTTCAGACTATGTTAGTATACCACAAGGCGGAGCTAAGCTTCCCTTTGATTTGCTCAAAATCTGGACCAGGTTTCGACTACAAGGCAAGGCCTATCATTACCCCCATGATGTTCTTCTACCCCAGAGAATGTGTGTCATTGAATTCAGCAGGGGGCAATGGTTTAATGTGCACATCATTGTTTGGGCATGCATTAAGTGGCATGTTTGTTCTAGGTGTGCTAAAGATCAAAATAGGCAGTGTGGGGCTCAATTGTAAGGTTCTAATAAAGTTTTCAATGGTAGAAGTGAGTGCATCAATTTGGATGCAAATTCCAGAAATGTTGCCTTCAAGCATGTCAATGTGCTCTGGGGCATCCATGGTGCTAGGCAGCGGGTCAGGTAAAATATGGTGTGCACCAAAGGTGGGAGTGTCAGGGATGATGTGTAGGGAGTCCAAGGAGCTCTGGAAGTCATCTTCTACTCTATAACTGCCTATCTTGGCAGTGTATCCAAGATTTCAAGTCTCAAAAAAGAGTTTTCTACTGTAGGGGCAACCTCAAGCCTCACTTAATAGTGAGCTAACAGAGGGGAAGCTGAAGTTAACATTATACTACATAACACAAACACTTCAGGTGCACCTAACAGAGGGGAATTCAAAGAGAAAATTTTAAGAATCCATCTGTCGATGCCCAGCATATGTGATAGACCCAAAAATCAAACAATAGGCTAAAAATAGAAAATAGGCAGAAATAAGAAGATCAAGCTATGGAATAATGTCACCTTGATGGGTAAGCATCCAGCAGGGGTCCCACCTCTAAGAATAGAACCCAACATGTACCAACATGGAAAAAACCAAAAAATAATCATAAAATAGGGCATTGAGAACTCACTAATGGACAGAGCATGAGCATCAAGTAAAAAAAGTTCAATTTCTCCTGCTCTCCAATCTACTTGAACAATCAGCTATGGCACTGATGATGAGGAGTTGAGTTGAAGAAAGAAAGTCACAAACTTATGTGAGCTGGACTTTTAAGTGAGAATGAAGCCAAATAAAGTGTACATTATTATTTGACAAAGCTAAGTAAAGCTAAGTACCACAAAAATTGTCATGATCCTGCCAACCATTACAATCTTTGACCCAAGATTCAAAGCTTTTATCAGAATGGAAAACCAGAGAAGCCCTGAGACCTTTGTAGTAAAGATTAAAATGACTTATATTAGAGGATTTAAAAATAACAATGTCTCCACTCCTCAACTGAACCACAAGGCCAAGCTTATAAAAGATGATCTCACCTCCTTCTCAGTCAGTGACAGCAATTACCAGACACCAATTCTTGTCTTCCTTATACCAGTGACACTGTTGATAATACTTGACCTGGAAACCTACCAAAAACCTGTTAAAAGGCTTAGGAAATATAACACAGGCTAGAGGAAGGGTGCAAGGTGGTACTAAATATCACCGCTAATACTCCAAAGTCATAGTGAGTGATTTAAAATGACGAATCGTGTTGCAAATAGTCTTTAGAGGCATACGAAGAAGTGTGAAATAGTTCGAAATATGTTTGAAAGTGTGCGAAATAGCTCGAAGGTGTGCGAAATAGTTCGAAGTGGTTCGAGGTATATTGAGAAGCGAGTATAGCAAGTGGAAAGTGTTTTTTGAGTGGCGATAGGCAATATGCAATAAGTCAAAGGCGAATACGATAGTTCGAAGAAGTTTGTGATATTTTGCAGAACTTAGAGATACGATGCAAAGATAAGATGCAAGAGAACAGCTTTTAAATCCAATGGTAATGGAGAGGGTGACTTCGTCTCTGTTCCCCATTGCTTGGCTGTTGTTCTGAGTAACTAATACAAGTCTATATACAAATTGAAGACATAGTACTAAAAAGGGAAATAAAACATGTGTAAAACATGAGGCAATATATCCAACAATGAGGACTTTGTAGATCATAAAACAAATGAGAAATAATAAATAATTGAAACATACAGTGTTCCCATATAGTAAAAGTACTTATTTTTTGCTTCAATATATCATTGAAACATCTAAGTGCTATTATTGTGTCCTAAGTCTCTCGTTGTCTCTCCTCATGTCCGGTAGTGCTCGATATGTGACGAAATGGCTCACTCCAAATGTGCAGTGTGTATTGAAAGGGTTTTAGGATAAGTATATGGCAGGCAATGTTGTTCAAAGTGCTGCGAAGTCATTTGAAAGCATTCGAAATGTTGCGAAATGGTTTGAAATGGTTCGAAGTCATCCAAAATAGTGCAAAATAGTTCAAAAAGGATTTGAAGTCGATTTTGTGGCATTCATAGTGCTTTGGAGCATCTGTCATAGTGTGTCAATACAATTGAAAACCTTTTCCAGACCTTAAAACACACAGTGAACCTATCACCATGTGGCAACATTAAGGTTGACAATGTATCCAGTGAAAGGATAAACTGGAGACAGTTCATCATTCAGCACAATGTCAGCATATCTCTTCAGAACACCATACCCTTCAGGTAGAATGGATTGTAACTGAAGTATTGTCAATGATAACACTACAAGAGTTCAAATGATAAATATTTTTATTTTGGCTGTTTGCCATTCAAATACAGGTTGGAACATCATCTCCAGCTGCCAATACTCCTTCAAATTATCCTTCATCCCTTTTGAAGCCCTAGGTATGAACTGGCTTGTGTTTGTTTTATGCTTTCCTTCATGTTGAATAAAATTGATGTCAACATTCATAGGTGCACCATGGCCCTTCTCAAAGACTCAGTAATCAGCTCACAATAAATCTTTGGACCCCTCACATCTGTTGAATATCTGTTGTACCAAACATGAGAATCTAATTGATGAATTCCTTACAGGACAACAGGGCAGAGTATCCCACCCTTCATTGTATCATGCTCAATTACCTTGCCTGTCAAGCTTCATCAGTACCATGCGAACGCCTTTTTTCAGCTGGAGGCAAAGTTGCAATGAAGCGACTAGCTCGAATTGGGGCAGCACTGTTTGAAGAGTTACAGATGATGAAGTTCACTTGGAGGAACAACATTGGTAACCTTGCAGCCTGGAACTCTTTGCAGATTGAGGTGATTGATGATAAGATTAGACCATACAAAGATATGTTAGTAGCAGACCAGGAGCTTGAGCAGTGGGATAAATTGGTGGATGAGTTTCACTTTGAACAATGCTTACACATACCTGCCACAATTTTACAATATTAGTATCCTTTGTAACATCAGCGGGTAAATCCTTCAGATATTGGTGCATCTCGGAATGCCACCCTTCATCTTAGTCTTGACTAAAGAGTAGAGCTAAGTGATGGTGATCGAATTCAGATAGGAGGGACTCATGACTTGGTTGTGCCAAATCATTGGGATCTTCGGTTCTTGCTACAGGAGGTGTGGTTGAGTGGGTCTTCCAGTATTGTTCCATCTAGTACTACAGAATCAGCCAAGCAAACAGATAGCTGTGCAGGACATACCATTTTCTTGAGAATTTGTTGTCCCTCATCCTGGCAGTTCTTCACCTCTTTATTTCCCCTTTGATGCTCTTCTTCTGTTCCTGTGCACCCCCACATGCCAATTGGATGTAAGCCAACTTAAAGTATGGATGTAGTACTGGTATATCAATGTCAGAACAACTACCTAGTCCTTTGGAAGTAAAGACATACCAAGAGCTAAGATATATGAGAACTTCTCATCGAATCATGAGTAATACTTGTTCAGCTTGGCAAGTCCGTCATTGATCGCTGTTCGGTATGTTGCATATTTTGGATTTTCACATTTAGCTTTCCAAGGAGTTTAAAGTTCTTTAATTGCAGGGAGGGCTCGCCACAGTGTTGGCCACTTTTTAGCTGAGAATGTTTGCTGAATTTAGTCACAGTCCTGAGTCATGGGGAAACCTGGAAGTGAGCAACTTTTGTTGCTATAGCTACATGCAGTATGTACAGCCAAAATCTCTCGTGCTTCCTTCACCCATTCCCAGTCAGTCTCAGAAAATGTGAATGCTGACCACGTTTTATGTTTTGAGATGTGACCATTGCATCGGATTGTTGTTATAGGACCATATCAATGGTCTGTGAGCAGGTCTCAGATGCCTCATTTGAGCTGAAGCTTTTCAAATGCCTCAATTTGCTGCCCAGATGACTGGATCTAGTGTCAGTAAGCAAACTGAAGCTAGAGTAAATGGTAACCTATGGTAACTGTAACAAACCTTGATTGAAAGAGTGTGGATAGCTGCAATTACATCTAAGGAACTGTTCAACACATGGTTGTCAGGCAGGAATGGGTCATACTCCCAGATAGCTGTCATCATTTCCATGGCTGCTATCTTTGTGATAAGGGTCATCACATCAACATCTGCTAGGTTGATGACATGACCTGAACTCCTGTATTTGAAACAGATCAGAATCAAAAATCCAGCAAGAAACTTACAGTAGTTGATTTTTCTTCACAGGCCATGGACTGAGAGCTGAATATCATTTTTCATGGATGGTTTTGATAGTTTCACATTTTGTAGTATTGCTCAACGTGTTGTCGAGGGTGAGGGTGAGGAGCTATCAAGCCCATCAGAATTTCATATAATTGTTCATGACATTTTACTCTAAATTGGTCTGTGTTTATTATTCCAATTCGATCGCAGATGCCCACGAAGTATCGGCCCAAGTTTTTCCCACTATGGTCTCCTGACACTGTTTGAAACCTGATAACCTCCAAACACATCATCCATATCTCTTAAGGCTCATTTTTCACCTCAATTCAATGTGCAGTAGCACTGAGAAAGGCTGCCTTAGTGGTATCGATGGTCCAGATGTTGGCTGTTGTAGAGATTTTATCAGGAGGCATCTGGATGGAAAGGTAAGATTTTATTTTATTTTATTATGTCAAACTATGCTAGCCTATACTGAAGAATGCTATGCCTTGTTAGCATGAGAATTTTATTTTGCATGCATCAATATGTACATGCATGTATGAGCACATCGGTAGCAACATTGTACAATATGTGTAATATAGTATATAAACTGTAAATATACACCTAGGGGACCCCAGTTGTGTTCTCTTAGGTATTCCATCCATACTTGTGGTCAGAAAAGCCTTTATCAACCAACTCATCTATTAATAACTCCTCTCATCAAAACCATCAAAACCCCCATCATGTGTGCAGATCCTGCCCCCTTCTTGTAGAGAGAACCTGCACAGTCAAGCTAGCAGATAAGTGGGTGTTGCCCTAACACATTGGTATCACTATATGTATATATCATGTACATACTAATAAATGTGATACCATAATTCTTGCCATACCATACACTAGACATACATTAAGAATGTCAGAAATGGGCATGGGCATGAGCATCAGCCATGAGCATCAACCATGGAAAATTACCAATCAGCAGCATCAAATCTACTATGACATTACTTGAAGTACCTGAGCATGTAATATGTAATAACCTATGATGTTGTTCAAGAATTGGCAGCAGGATTGGCCAGGGTGTCATTGGCACCATCATGGTCTGATAGTCTGATTGGAATTTCTGAGAACCTCATTTCGAATGATTTCAGATTATGCTCCATCTTTTCCTTCAAAGTTGCATATGTCTTCAATTTAATATCTTGCTGTTCCAGTTTCTCAACCTCAGCCATGTAGAGACAATGACTGGCATCCTTGTATGACATACCAAGCTGGGTTTGCAGGGCCTTCACTTCAGCATGGCAGCTCAATAATTCCCTGTCTGTCAAGTGCTGCAACATGATGAACTAATATAGCCACAGAAATGAGGATAAAGATACTTACCAGATTGGGAGGTAGCATGAGCTGATTTTGGCCCATTATGTAGTATGGTTTATCAGTCATATTTCCAGGATGTCAATTAAGAATCAGTCAGTAGCTACACAATGTCTGCAAATAAGACACAGTATTGGCAGTGAAGACACAGCATCAGCAATGAAGACACAGCAATGGCATTTGCAGTGAAGACATGGCATTGGGCACCAGCATCAATGCTTTGAAATCAAAGAAATCTCCCCCCCCCATGTGCTTTGTGCATGTTAAAATCAACCTTCTTGCAATAGGCCTCCATTGCTTCATGGGTAGCTGGAATCATAAAATGGGGCACTAGATAGTGCTGCCCATTGTCACTTCAGATAGGCACATAGCCATCAGGAATATTCACCTGGCTTTGCTGGTTATTGGTCATTGTGTGGAAGGATCAATATAACAGATGTAATAATGCTATCTTATGTGTTTACTCAGTGATCAAATATTGATCACACATCATTTGCATGTGTATATCCATCAGAGCACATGTGATTGTTGATTTTCACTTTTGTTCACATCAACCACATCCATCCAACCTAACCCTGTAGCCATGCTCACTCATCTCATCATAAATGTTACATGCCAACAGGTCCTCAGGCCAAATCAGTGAAATTGAAAATGCAGTTCATGGTGGGCTTCACAATGGAAACATCAAGGCCATGATGAAAGACCACAAACAGGCACTGGTAGGTGATTGGCATGCTGTTATGACTGTGCCACTCACATTGTGTAGAAACAATTATTTACTTGGCAAAAGGAAGTTCTGGTGGAGGATGTACAGAAAGTCTTCCATAGTGAGACTTTTCTATGGGGATTTGTGGTGGCATGGGCAAAGTCAGAGAAGACAGGTGACCAAGAGTTCATCAAAGGTCAATGCAAGGCAATAAATAGCTTTGATGAGAAAAATGGGATAGCAGCAATGACACTGATGCCAAGATTGAGAGCAGCAAGTGCATTGGGAGTGGCAACTGCCTCAGGATCAGCAGCGGTCACAGCAGCATATGATCACAAAAAAGGGAGATTGGCACTGGCATCAGCAGTAAAAGCAGTGATGGCAGCACCAGCACCAAAGGCAGAAAGGCCATGAATCAAAGTGATCAAGCCATTGCCTAGACCAGTTGCAACTGAACTTGCAGAAGTCTCAGGATTGAGACCAGCACTCCAGTGCAAACCACTCCAACAAGATGTGCACCAATCAGCACTAGCCATGCCAATTATGCTGGCAAGACAAAGCAATATCAGCAGAAATTGGGGCATTGTGCAGAACCATGGAAGTTCTGAGGGCCAGTGTGAAGAGGAGACCCAAACAGAGTCAACAGAGAGCAATTCCAATGCCAATGCTGCTCCCACTGCTGTGGTGGAGTCAAAGGAGGAGGCCATGGCAAAGGCCTGGAGAGTACCCCAACATGCAAGTCAGAGAATGATGCTGTGCCAGCTTGGGCACAATTGTTATGAGCAGTTGACTGGCAAAATGGCATGCTATGATTGTGATAAAATAAAAGTTCAGTGTGATACAGGGAACGTAGCACCAGTTGCCAGACCAAAGAAAGGAAAAGGACCAGCCAGAAGAACAGCAAAGGAGGCTCTGTCTTCCAGTGAAGAGGAAGAACCATCACCCAGGTGGTTTACTTGGAAGGAAAAAAAAAAGTCTAAGGGTGAGTCTTGCTTACAACAATACATAAATCCACTAATACATATATCTATAGCTATACCTGTTAATATTGAGATGGCCAATCCTGAACTCCACCCGACAACTGCGATGGCAACTGCCCTTCATGAATGCAATGCCAATGCCAAATTCCATGCTGCTTCCCAATGTGCTACACTTGTGTACACCTCGATGAAGTGGAGCACAATATATACTATTAAGCATGGTGGGTGGAAGAAAGTCTCTTCAAACCTTTGACCCAAATCCAAGAAATGCAGGACACCCTGAGCTCCCTATCAAGAAGGATGGACAACCTTGAAGCATACCTCAGCTTGCAGGCCAGGGCACAACCCATTGTCCTGAACAGTGATTATGCCTCTGAGGTCCAATACATTGGGCCAGAGTGGAGATGAGTCATGGGCATGTCCAATCAAATGAAGGCTGACACCAATATGCCCACTTAATGCTGATTGAGTCAATGAGGCTGCCATGCAAGAGCACACTGTGAAGGTCAGCACTGGTGCCCAGGGACTGTCCATGGCTGTGGCCAATACACCCATAGCCATACCTAATGAACAACCATCATGCATTGCCATTGCTGAGACTGTTGGGGTGAGGCCAAGGTATCAGCCATGCCTGATGCCATGGCCAAACAGGTGGAGCCTGAGGAACTGCCTTCTGGCCCACCAATATGTCACCCCCCAAACCTCTCAAGAGGCAATTCAGCATGCAACTGCTGTGGCCCCACCCATTCCCTCTGTTACATCACTTGCCATAACCATTATTGCTGACTCAGCATCAGCAGTAAGCATCAATGGCTCGCTCCAGCCACCTATGATAATGAACAGCACTGAAACTGGGCCTTCCTTGCCCTGCCCCACCCCTCCTTCTGCATGGTTGTGCTGGTCACTATGCCTCTTGTCACTGGCTTCACATGCCTTATGTTCAAGAAGCACCACCCCTTAGCCAAACCTGAAGAAGAGAGCAGGAACTCCTGAGAATGGAGATGAAGCAAAACAAGGAAGAAAAGAATAGGAGCTGGACCACTTTTCATTTCTTTATATTGATAGACATGTATGGATTGCTTTGTACATTTACTTGTCAAGTATTACTTTTTTTATTCTCTGGTGTCTTCCAATGGTCTGGGTGAAGAAGGCTTCTTCTTGTGCAATGTCATCAACTGTCCTTTGGGTTCATTGTGCCTCTGATAATGCCAATGCTGATGGTCCTTCTGCAGCCAATCTTACCTCTGCCAAAGTTAATGCTAATGCTGATCCCACTCTTGCTAATCCCACCTTTGCTAATCCCACCATTGCTAATCCCACTATTGACAATTCCACCACTGCCAATTCCACTGTTGCCAATCCCATGGTTGCTAATCCCACTGTTGCCAATCCTACCACTGTCGATCCCACTGTTGCCAATCCCATGGATGCTGATCCCACTGTTGCCAATCCCATGGTTGCTGATCCCACTGTTGCCAATTCCACCATTCCCAATCCCACCATTGTCAATCTGACCATTGCTGATCCTACTGTTGCCAATCCCACTATTGCCAACCCTACCTCTGCTGACTGCATTTCTACTGCACTTCCCAGCTTTTGCATCCAATGTTGCCTGAAAGGTGGGTGAGGCTTAGGTCATTGTGAGCTCTCTTGAGATGCAGTGGTCCTGGTGATGTCTTGCAAGAGCGAGGAATCAATTGGGCATGGGTCATCATTCTCATGGTTGTTTACAGCTGATGTGGGAGTCATGTCCCTCATGTACATCTGTTGAGGAATGGGAGATACTCTGGCTTGCCATCAGCAGGATTATTAACTGGCTGTAATCAAGTGACACCAGTGGTGCAGAGCATGTCCATTGTCATTTGATTGAAATGTACATAGTTTGACTGAGTCATATCCATGGTTTGCATGGAATCTGGGGGATCATAGTTAAAAGCCTGTCCCACTGGTGATCTTCAGCAAGGTTTCTTTCCCTTAGTTTTGCCTTTTGCGAGTTTTCTGCCTCTTGATTGGGCCAGTGGGTTGTGAGAAGATCTGATATCGGCACAGGGTTCAGCCTCAGCCTCGGCCTCAGAATGGCAGCATCATGCAGTTCAGTGCCAGTACCACCCTCAGCATTACACATTCACAGTGACATGTCATTCAGCAGCACATTTGGGTATGCAATGGGAATGTGGTGGGTTAGTCAAATCATTAGGTAGTGTGCAGGAGACACACTCCCATCACCAGCTTTGATTCCTTTGAACCTGAATGCTCTTTCAGGGCCCTGAGCTGTTTGCCGCTGCAGAATGTGGTCAAAGAAGTCTTCTATGACACTCTTGTGCATGTTCCATGGGTCTGTGAATGTGAACCCAGCTGGGAGATACTCAGGATTGATGAATAAAGTGGCACAATTGGCAATTGATTTGAATGGGATATGCTGATTATGACCATTGTTCGCTAGTTCTGTGTGGAGATAAGTAATGGTTTGTGGAATAGGAAGTCATCATACTGTAATGCTGCCCAACATACAACATAAACCATTTCTCCAGCTCTTTTTTTTTTTGTATTGTGAACTATTGGAACCCATCCTTAGTCATTGGACATCGGGTTAGCACTGCATTATTTAACATTGCAGACCTTGAAGGAAGGTCAGATGCACATAAAGCCTTAACATAAAATTTCACTTCAGCTCATTGATTTGCTGATGATAGGTGTCCAGAAAAGATTGTGCAGGGGTGGCCATAAGAAGGCAACATTTTTATGACTGTTATCAGCTTCAGCATCAGCAGTCAGAGATTTGGCCACTCACACATCAACAACCATCAAACCATTAGGTGCAGTATAGGCTGTGAATGTCACAGACAGCATGCCCATTTCTAGCCACTGTTGTCATGCACTCTCCTCCACACACTTACACAGGTTTTTCTCTGCTAGACTGTGAAATATCAGTAACTATTGGCATTGGCACTGGCACTGGCATTAACATACCTTTACTTTGTCTGCTCGGGATAACCTTCCTGCATCATTTTCTCCTGCTCAGTTTTAAGGACTGCCCTTTCCTCTCTGGTCATGCTGTCAAACACACTCTTGATAGCTGGGAGTCACATTTGGAACCACCCAGGTGTACTTGTGGTGGCATCCTCAATGCCTAACAGGTTTCTGATCTCTTTGAAAACTCATTCCTGGTATAAGCTCTAAATGGCTTTTGATCGCTTTACTTTGAAGTTGTTTGACTTTCTCAAGCAGCCGTTGGTCATTTGCCAGTTGTTGGAAAGCCAGGTTGTTAGTTCCTGGCAATGTGATCAAAGATACAACCTTGACATGTTTGTACTTAATAGTTCACCTTGGCATGCATGCAACTCTCCTCCTCATCCATTGGGGCCCTCCCAGTTGACACCTAGTAATTGAATATTGCAGGGAGAATATCACACTTGAGTATGTCCAATCAGCCAGCTTTTAATTCCTGCAATCAGAATGCATCTTTTTAAGGCTCAATGATCTTCTGCTCTTCGACTGTATATCTTCCCTTGCAATACTGTCTCACACCCAGGTTCTCTGATGGCTCAGGTGGCATTGGAGGGGACTGATGTGGAAAAAGGAATTGTCCTTTTGATTGGGATAAGATATCATAAACATGAGGATCACATGGGGCTGATGGTACAATGGCCCATCATGTCATCAATTGACCTGATCACATGAGGCCAATAGTACAATAGCCCATCAATGCATGTCATTGATTCACCTCAAGCCATCATGAGCCTAACATCCTACAAGCCAAATAGAAGATCAAAGAAGAATGCCTCCCTCTGCAAGGATAATGATGATGCAATGGATGCTGTTACACATGTGGAAATTGAGGTCAACATGAAACATGGACCAAGGACTGGATCATGAATTGATTTCTGGTACACAGGATGATCCTCATCTTGCTCCAGAATGGGATATGCAAGAATGATTGGCAACAATGGGATCAGCAATGATCAGATTGACAATGGTGGGATTGGCACACATAGGTAAGCTACAATGTGTCAAATGATATGGTCTATCGAACATATACAGTGTATCAAATGATATGGTGATAGGTCCACTGCGTGCTCTAAGGTCTGGAGAAAGTTTCCAATCGTATTGACACACTATGATAGACCCTCCGAACTGCTATGAACACTATGAAATCAACTTCGAATTCTTTTTGACTTATTTTGCACTACTTCGAACTACTTCGAACGATTTTGCGACACTTTGAACAACTTCATACTACTTTGAACAACATCGGCCGTCACATAGCTGTTTCTAAAACCCTTTCGATACATGCTGCACAACCGGAACAAGTTATTCCATCGCATATCAAGCACTACCAGACATGAGGAGAGATTACAAGAGATTTAGGATGCGATAATAGCGTTTTTATGTTTCAATGATATATTGAAGCAAAAGATAAGTACTTTTACCATATGGGGGCACATATGTTTCAATTATTTATCACTTCTCATTTATTTTATGATCTACAAAGTCCTCATTGTCTGATATATTGCCTCATGTTTTACACAGGTTTTATTTCCCTTTTTAGTACTATCTCTTCAAAAATGTATATAGGCTTGTACTAGTTACTTAGAAAAACAGAGAATAAGTTATCCTCTCCACTACAGTCAGATTTAAGAGCAGTCCTCTTGAGTCTTAGCTCACATCGTATCTCTAAAAGTTCTGCAAAATATCACGAACTTCCTCAAACTTTTGTATTTCCTTTCAACTCGTCGTCGCCTATCGCCACTCAAAAACCACTTCTTATCTGCTATATTCATTTGTCGACATATCTTGACACCAGTCGAACAACTTTGAACCCATTCGAACCTATTTCGAACTACTTTGCACACCTTCAAACCTATTTCAAACTTTTTCGAACATCTTTGTATGCTTTTAAAGACTATTCATCACATCCCTTACCATTTTGCATCACTAAAAACAATGTTCTGGTATTAGCGGTAATATTTAGTACCAACTCGCACCCTTCCTCTAGCCTGAGTTATACTTCATAAGCCTTTTAACAGGTTTTTGCTAGGTTTCCAGGTCGAGCATCATCAATGGGTTCAGTGGATGCTGTCAAGCACTCTAATATATATATGTGTACCTACTATAGTAACAAATAAATACACTATTACAATGGTTGCTAGACCGAAGAGTAATACATTTAATACAGACATTAGTAGCCTATGAAATAGTTTCAGGCAGCAGCAGTGGCCTTACCAGCATCAGGATCAAGATCGGCATTACCGGTATGGCTGATTGGAAATTAATCTCATTTATGTAGTAATTCATGTGTAGTCTGCATGGATTCTGCATGCAAATTGGTGTATGATAAATTCAGTAAAAGCCATGTTTATGCAATAATTCATTTATTGCAGTGTGCAGGCCTCCAAAATTGGGTCTGCATGCCAGTCAGCAACCCAATAGGGCTGCAGCAGCATTGGCATTAGGCAGCAGCAGTGGCATTGGTGTTAGGCCACTATGTGATCAATGTCGCACAGGCATGGCTCAGTGGATGACTCTATGTATATATATGTATGTACTATAGCAACAAATAAATGCACTATTCAATTCTTGCTGTACCACACTAGACATATTAAGAGTGTGGTGTACAGATCGGTGACCTATGAGACAGCATCAGACACATGCATCAGCATTGGCATATGTATTGTGGCTGGGGCCAGGGTCAGCTGTTGAGCAGTGCACTATGCGCAGCGGCGAGTACTTACAGATCTTTCTACTTACCTGTTGGTTAGTGCTGTGTGCTAAGTAACTAGGGTAGATGGCATAGAACTCTCTGTATTGTTAGGTAGAGGTACAGCATACTTATATACCTAGAGAGCCTACTGGTCACGTGAGGCTCAGTGGGGTGGAGAACTGCCATAAGGGCAGTGTACTGCATGGTTCCTGTCCACATCTCATTATGACATGTTTATATATGTGTGTTTACATATATGTGTGTTTAAGGGTTCTTACACTGAGGCACCAGTAATCTAGAATAGGTGCCACGTGTGCGGATTTAATTCAACATCAGCAATTGGTCTGAACATCAGCCTTAAAGATATATATTATTGGTCTACCAATTAAAGCACCATATATCTATAGGAAGCAAGCTATCACTCATTGTCACTAGTGTCCATTATATCATCAGAGCCAGCAACCAAGTGTCATCAACATAACTAAAGTCTGCATGACTATAGATCGGGAGTGTGATGCGAGAAGGAGTGGGGTTCTCTATCTGTGAGGTGCTGGGGGACCCAATTCAGAAATGATTGTCATCAGAATTGGCATCAGGGCCAGTTGAATTAGCCTCTGAATGGGTCTCTGACGATGAGAGGAAAACATCAGCCACATCAGATGTGGTGGGGAAAGCAACCATATTTGCCTGAACAATGCTTGAGGACTGATGCCCAGGCAAGAACCATACTAACAACTGCCAATTTTGAGCTGACCACCACACTGCTGACTGCTGATGCCTTGAACAAAAGCAAAGTCGACATTCTGTTGCTGTTCTCCCTGAAACAAGTCTACCAGTGCATTGGATGCATAACAGCCATGCCATGCACATGCACATGCAATAACTGCTACTCCAGTCCTATCACATGCCTTTAAAGCCAAAAAAGCATTTGCAATGGCTCAAAATGTATTTTCACATCGAGCCTTTTAAAAACCCATGTATCCCAATTAGAACCAGCATTGGGAGTGGCACCAGCAGCGGTTATGGCATTGGCCACTGCAAAGTAAAGTGTACCTACCGTGAATCGTTCAATGGCAGCTTGAAGGAATTGCTCATATTCAGCCTGATTTGGGCCATCCCAACTCCATCCCATAGCCATACATCAGCATTGGAGTGTTTCTGCCAGACATGATCAGCTTTGAAATTGCTGTCAGCCATGAATATGCATTTAAAAACAAATCTGAGAGCCATAGTATCATTTCAGATGCAACTTGTACAATCAAGGTATTTAGTCACCCACCAGTGATAGGTTCATTGCATGCTCTAAGGTGTGGGATGGTCCCAATCATATCAAGACATTACGACACATGCTCCAAACCACTAGGAACACCACAAAATTGATTTTGAACTTTTTTTGAGCTATTTCGGATGACTTTGGACAACTTTGAATGACCTCAAATGATTTTGAACAACTTTGAGCAACTTCGCATCTCTTCGAATGATGTCGGCCACCATATATCTATTCTAAAACTTTTTTGATACACATGGCACATCCAATACGAACTACAGCATCACAAATCAAGCACTACCAGACATGAGGAGAGACAACAAGAGACTTAGAATGTGATAATAGTGCTTAGAGGCTTCAATGATATATTGAAGCAAAAAGATAAGTACTTTTACTAGGACAAGTACTTTTGATATACTGCAACTCTGTATGTTTCACTTATCATCATTTCTTATTTGTTTTATGATTTGCAAAGTTCTTTATTGCTGTGCATATTGCCTCATGTTCTCCACATGTTGTATTTCCTTTTTCAAGTACCATCCCTTTAAAATGTATATAGACTTGTACTAGTTACTTAAACCAACAGAGAAAAAGTTGTCCTCTCTCATTCATCATCTGATTTAAGAGCCATTCTCTTGAGTCCAAGCTTCGCATCATAATTCTAAGTTCTGCGAATCATCATGAACCTTTTTGAACTCTCATACTAGCAACAGCTATATCTATGTGGTGCATACAAATGGAATACATCATTTAGCAATGGTTACCTGCCAGTGTCAGGGAGAACACCAAATTCCCTTAGACCTAGTAACCAGTAACTTGCTCCTGACCAGCTTCACCAAAATATACACTCTTTTCACCATGCAAATTCTAGACCATTTTTGGCTCTGTAATCCATAATTGAAGACATCGGCCTATCAGTTTTACCAGCTGATTCAGTGCATAACATTGCCAATGAGGCCTGCCGAAGTGGTCATCAACCTCTACCATGAGTTTCAGTGCATGTCCCACTTATGGCGTTGGATGAAAAGATTGAAGTGGGCAGGGTATGGACACAATCAAAAAAATCTGTTGAATCCTGAACCAGGATCACTTGCCAATTACTGTCCAGCCTGTCCTCAAGCAGGCATAAATATACCAGAAAATTGGAAGGAGGATGTGAACCAGTGATAATACTCGACCTGGAAACCTAACAAAAACCTGTTAAAAGGCTTAGGAAGTATAACACAGGCTAGAGGAAGGGTGCGAGTTGGTACTAAATATCACCACTGATATGAAAAAGTTGTAGTAAGTGATGTAAAATGATGGGGTGTGTTGCGAATAGTCTTTAGAGGCATACAAAAAAGTGGGAAAGAGTTCGAAATAGGTTTGAAAATGTGCAAAATAGTTCAAAAAAGGTTCAAAGTAGTTTTGAGAAGTGTCGAAGATGTCGGGCTGGTGTCGAGGTATGCCCAGGAACAAGTATAGCAAATGAAAAGTGTTTTTCAAGAGACGATGCATGATATGCGATAAGTCGAAGAGTAAATACGAAAGTTTGAAGAAGTTCATGATATTTTACAGAACTTAGAGATACGACATGAAGCTAAGACTCAAGAGAATGGCTCTTAAATCTAACGATAAGGAAAGGGTAACTTCTTCTCTATTCCTTGTCTGTAGTTCTAAGTAACTAATACAAGTCTATATACAATTTAAAGAGATAGTATTTAAAAAGGAAATAAAACATGTGTAGTACATGAGGCAATATATACAACAATGAGGACTTTGTAAATCATAAAACAAAGGAGAAATGATAAATAATTGAAATGTACAGTGACCCCGTATAATGTTTCAATGTATCATTGAAACACCAAAGCACCACAATTGCATCCTAAAAGTCCTTGTTGTCTCTCCTCATGTCCAGTGGTGCTTGATATGCAATGCACTAACTCATGCTGGGTGTGCTGTGTGTATCGGAAGGGTGGTGGAATAGGCATATGGCAGCCAATGTCATTTAAAGTGCTGCAAAGTCATTCAAACTTATTTAAAATGTTGCAAAATCATTTGAAGTCATTTGAAATCATTTCAGAGTGTCATAGGGTTCGTAGGGGCTGGGAGCATGTGTCATAATGTGTCGATACATTTGGAAATCTCCCCAGACCTTAGAGTGCAAAGTGGACCTATCAGCGGTAAATAAATTGGCCGCTTATACTGCTAACCTGGGACTTCAACACCATGGTGCAATAAAGTGGATACTCAGGTACTTACCAGGTAGAAAAACTCTGGGGATAACTTATAAACAAAATTCTCCGGATGTGACTGATAATGACAACCTCTTCCATGGCTATGCTGATGCCACTTTCATGAATATGGATGACCAGAACTCTACAACTGGTTACATCTTCCTCAGATCAGGAGCAGCAATCACGTGGAAATTAAAGAAGCAAACCATGATCGTGCTTTCCTCCATGGAAGCCAAATATGTAGCATTGTTGGAAGCTGCATGCAAAGCAACATGGCTTAGAAATTTATATGGTGAACTTAAATTCTCACAAAAATTTCCAACAGAAATTAAAGGTGACAATGAGGGGTCCATGGTATTAACCCATAATCCCCAATTTCATCAGTGATCAAAACATATCACATTATGACATCATTGGGTCCAAGATTTAGTAACTGACAAAATACTCAATATTAAAATGTTGCAACCTGGAACAAATAGCAGATGTATTAACAAAGGCATTATTAAAATCTAAATTCACACAACATAGGGAGAAGATGGGCCTTCAGTCAATGTGATAACTCAGTAGCTTTCCTCGCATGTGAGTTGGTTTTTCCCATGGGGTTTTCCATCATATAGAGGTTTTGATGCACCTGAAAGAAATTTATATTTTAATTCTTACATATAGTTAACCATGTCCCCTGAACTCAACCCATGCTAGGCTTGAGGGGGAGTGTTGGGATTAGGCAATCCAACCCCTCCAAGTCTTAATATTATTATTAGAATTAAGTCTATTTATAGCCTGTAACATAAGTAGACCATATTATAGGGGAAAATGATAGTTCCTCCTTATCCTTTCCACTCACTATCTAAGCGGTTATACTCCACCTCACTGGTATTATATTCCAACAATTTGTGAGTCTGGTCAGTGGTGGTCTGGCCACCCAAGACATGTTGCCATACCACTTTGTCATAGGAAATGAGCTTGTGGTGTGAGTGATCACCTTGGCAGAGAATTTGGAGTCCATATATTTCCCATATTCTCACAACTCATCAGCTTGGTGTGGGCAGGCAAAAGTTGTTGCCTTAGCAGTGGGGTTCCATGCTGAAATTCAATCTTCACTCGATTTGACTTTCTGTGCTGGTTCTGTTCTCCCAAGTGATATTTCTATTTATCCCACATGTGAATAAGATTCATTTTCCAGTGAAACTATGTGATGGTAAACTATCCTATTCTATTCTATCCTATGGAGACTGGAGGCACAGTTTGGAGACCCTAATTTAAAGGCAATGGCTAACACTAAATTAAAAACCATGCGCCAAGGTTCTCTGACAGCAGATGAATTTATTTTGCAGTTCAAGGCAGAAGCTTTACAGACAGATATGGGAGAAGCCATGTTGGTAGAATTTTCAAAAGCAGGATTAAATCCCTCTTTATTCAAGTCTTTCTATCAACTACCTTCTATGCCAGAGATGTTGGACAAGTGGTACAATTGGGCAATGTGCCTTGATCAGCAATACCAACGGGAACAGGTGGAGTCGAAATTGATGTATGGAAATGCCAAATTTGGAAAGTCATCAGGAGGAAAGTCTGAGAAAGGAAGAATGCCTCAGGTACAAACTCCAAGTGCACAGCCACCAGCCATGGCAGTGACAGCTATTGTTAAGGAGTTAGCAGCATTGGGATGCAATGGATGTTGATCAAGCAGGGAGATGAGCCCCACTTAAATGTTTTAACTGTGGGCAATTAGGGCATATCACTAGGAATTGTAGGCAGAAAAGGAAGATTAGGGAAGTGACAATTGAGAAAGTGAAGTTGGAGGAAGATAAGCAGAAGAATTTTGTGGAAGAGTCCCAGTGAAGGTTTCCCCATTGGTGACCCAGAATCATTATAATGTATTAGTATCTGAGGAAACCCAGAGTGAACCCAAAAGAGAAACTGAGGAGTACGACCATCATTACTTATGTGATAAAAAAAAATGCCCAGCCTTATTTCTGAAAACCCCTAAATCATTTATTTGCTCTGCATGAATAGAACCAAAAATCACCTTGACAGTAGGATTGAAGACAGTGGACACGCATGCAGCAATTGATGTGGAAGCATTGCTCAACAGCGGTGCTACTGGATTAATCATTAATTGATCGTTAATTACTGGAAATGGTATTAGCATGCATAAACTGCCACAACCTATAATGCTATACAATATTGATGGCACAATTAATCGTGGTGGAACTATTAAGGAGGAGGTGACATGATTCTAAAGTATCAGGATCATCAGAAACGAGCTGTATTTGAGGTGTGTAACCTTGGGAAAACCAATCTAATAATTGGATGTCCATGGTTACATAAACATAACCCAGAAATTGATTGGAAAATGGGGAAGGTACACATGACTCATTGTCCTAAGGAATGTAATGTATATGGAAGGAAAGTAAAAAAGGAGAGGAAGGAAAGGAAAGAGAAAGAGCATCTAAGGAAGTATTCTGTTATGATGGAGGAAGTGGAAGATGAGGACATGCCAAATGGGGAAGTTCCAATCATGACCAATAAGGAAGAACAGAAGCAAACCTTCAGGGAAATTTGTGGAGGACAGTCATGGGATAAAAATGCTGTGAAAGTGGAGAAGCCAGTGGAGGAGTGGGTATATCATAAATATTTGTCAGTTTTTCAGAAGAAGGAATCCGAGCAAATGCCAATACGAAAGCCATGGGATCATGCAATTGAGATGAAGCCAGGATTTGTGCCAAAGAAGTGAAAAGTTTACCCATTATCTCCGATGGAACAAGAAGAAGTAAGTGCATTCCTTAATGAACAATTGTGCAAGGGTGTTAGGGTGAAACCCACTAATCTGCTAGCTGGACTGTGTGGTTTCTCTCTACAAGAAGGGGGCAGGATGCATGCACATGATGGGGGGTTTGATGAATTTGATGTGAGGGGTTATAAAGAGATGAGTTGGCTGAAATAGGCTTTTTGCACCACTATTGTGGATGGAATACCTAAGAGAACTCAACTGAGGTCCCCTAGGTGTTTATTTTAGGTTTATATACTATGTTACATATATTGTACTATGTTGTTACCGATGCATGTGAATATAAAATTCCCATGCTAACTAATGTAGCATTCTTGGGCATTAGGTAGCATAATTTGATGTAATAAAATAAAATAAAGATAAAATAAAATATTATTATGTAATAGGACTGTTAGGAGACTGTTTCCTAACAAAGGGACACATACGACCTTTGAAATCACTGCAGACATCACCAATATTCTTTGTACCAAAGAAAGATCAGAGGAAGAGGATGTGTACAGATTATAGGTATTCGAATGAGTGGACAGTGAAGAATGCATATCCTTTGCCATTGATCTCAGAAATAATTGACAAGGTGGGAAAGGCCAAGGTCTTTACAAAATTGGATTTCTGCTGGGGGTACAATAATGTACGAATAAAGAAAGGAGATGAGTGGAAGGCCGCATTTTCCACGTGTAGAGGATCCTTTGAGCTCCTTGTCATGTTTTTTGGGATGACCAATAGTCCCCAGACTTACCAAAATATGACAAATGACATTTTTCAGGATGTAATAGACAAAGGTGTGGTAATAATATTCATTGATGACATTCTGGTATTCACAGAGGATGAAGAAAACGATGAAGCGATAGTGCAGGAGGTGCTATGAAGATTGGCAGAAAATGATTTATTTGTAAAACCAGAGAAATGTGTGTTTGGGGCAAACAATATTGAGTTCTTGGGATTAATGATTGGTCCTGATGGAATCAAGATGGATCTAATCAAGGTCAAGGCAATTGTTGATTGGCCTGTTGATAATACTCGACCTGGAAACCTAACAAAAACCTGTTAAAAGGCATAGGAAGTACAACACAGGCTAGAGGAAGGGTGTGAGTTGGTACTAAATATCACCGCTGATACCCAAGGTTGTGTTTAGAGATGCAAAATGGTAAGTGATGTTGCATATAGTTTGTGGGAGCATACGAAGTTGTTCAAAAGAGTTCGAAATAGGCTCGAAGATGTGCAAAATAGTTCAAAAAAGGTTCTAAGGGTTCAAAAAGGTTCGAAGTAGTTTTGAGGAAGTTCAAAGATGTTGGATTGATGTCGAGGTATGTTGAGGAGTTAATATAACAAATAAGAAGTGTTTTTTGAATGGCGATAAGCGATAGGCAATGAGTCGAGAGACTAATATGAAGGTTCAAGGAAGTTCACGATATTTCACAGAACTTATATATATGACGTGAGGCTAAGACTCAAGGAAATGGCTCTTAAATCAGATGATAAGTGAGAGGATAAATTCTTCCCTTGTCTTTCGTTCTAAGTAAGTAATACAAGTCTATATACAATTTGAAGAGATAGTACTTAAAAAGAAAATAAAACATGCGTAGTACATGAGGCAATATATACAACAATAAGGACTTTGTAAATCATAAAACAAATGATAAATAATAAATAATTGACACGTACAGTAACCCTGTATAGTAAAAGCACTTATCTTTTTGTTTCAATATATCATTGAAACCTCTAAGCATTATTATCGCGTCCTAAATCCTTTGTCATCTCTCCTCATGTCTGGTGGCATTCGATATGTGACAAAATGGCTCATTCCGAATGTGCAGCATGTATCGAAAGGGTTTTGGGAAAACTATATGGCGGCCAATGTCATTCAAAGTAGTGTGAAGTCATTTGCAAGCATTCAAAGTGTTGCAAAATCGTTTGAAGTCATTCAAAGTCATTTGAAGTCATCTGAAATAGTTCAAAAATGGTTCAAAATTGATTTTGTAGTGTTCGTAGTGTCTGTCGTAATGTGTCAATATGATTAGAAACCTTCTCCCAAACCTTAGAGCATGCAATAGACCTATCACCATGCCCACCCATATTAAAGAGGTTCAGGCTTTCTTGGGACTTGCAAATTATTATTGTCGCTTTGTCCATAATTTTTCCAAAATTGCCGCACCCTTACACAACCTTATGTGAAAAGGAGTAGTGTGGAGATGGGGAGAACAACAGCAGACAGCATTTGAAGAGTTGAAGAGGAAGTTTGTGGAAGAACTCATATTAGCCCCAGTACATCTCACACATCCCTTACAAGTGGAATCAGATGCATCCAACTTTGCTACTGGAGCGGTATTATCAATGCTATGTAAAGATGACAAATGGCATCCTTGTACATATTTGTCCCAAGGGTTGAATAATGTGGAAAGAAATTATGATGTGCATGACAAAGAGATGTTGGGAATAATATGAGCATTGGAAGCATGGAGACATTATTTGGAGGTGTTGAAATTAAATCCTGATGCATGCTGCATGAGGCCAAGCATGCAGCACACACATGTTACTGCGCTTACTGCGCATACATGTGGTAAACACATTCCTGAGTCATGTGACATCCTTACTATTATGTATATAAGGAGAACCTGTACTATAGAAGATATACAGTGTTCTTACCTCTGCTAAACCCTAGCTCTAAGACTAACTAAACCCCAGGTAGGTTATAAGGAACGTGTCGTCTCTTCCTCTGTGCAGTGTATGTAGTCTGCTCCAACAGGTTATGGGCCCTGCTGGGCACGTCGCGAACGCGCCTTAACTGGCTGTGAACGACGTTGACTTCATTGTCTCCAAATTGTAACCTTGCGCTCTTCGTGAGCTGCATTGCGCTCTCTACGAGCTGCATTTAAAAACCCAGGTTGACTAGGGTTAACCACTCTGAAGGAGTGTTTTTGCCTGAGATTATGGAATGTGTTTTCTTGAATAAAAGGACTGATTGAGCGCTTTTACCAGCTGCCACTATAACATCATGTCTTCAACTCTTGAAAAACTCGTACAAACTTTTGATGGCTCTAACTACATTCAATGGGCCGACTCAATGAAGGCGTGGCTCAGGTCTCAGGGCCTCTGGCAAATAACTAGCGGGATGGAACTAAAACCACCCCTGGCGCCTCCTTTGACGGCGACAAATGCTGCACTAGTAGCGGAAGCTAATGCCAAGCTCCAGACCTGGAACAATAAGAATGACCAGGTGATTGGTAGCCTAGTGCTCCGCCTGGCCCCCTCTATTCAGCAGCGTGCCAACACCAAGGACACTGCTGAGGAGGTATGGGATCTCATCCGCACCGACTATGGTGTCGATGGCCCCTCCCAAGTCTTTGCGGACTTTAGGTCTGCAATTGCAATCAAAATTCCGGCTGCAAATCCTGCGCCAGAGATTGCCAAAATGGCTGATAAATTCGAGCGCCTTACGGCTGCCAATGTTGCCATCCCCGAATTAGTACAGGCAATGATTCTACTTGCTGCGATGCTGCGCGAGTATGATTCTCTATCTGCCACGGTCCTTAACACGACCACTACTAGAGCCTTGACGTTTAAACATGTCAAAGACTCCATTGTCGCTGAAGCCTCACGGCGCACAGCAGTTGGAAAGCCCATTGGCCCACCTCAGGCCACCAAGCTTTCTGCTGTCAAGCGCAAAGGGGGAAACCCCAAATGGCAATCTCAAGGCAACAATGGAGAATCGTCCCAAAAGCGTGGACGACGTGGGGACAAAAAGACTAAAGAGGAAAAACCTAAAGAGAAACATTCCCACCTCGCCTCACAAGCCTTTACTACTATAAATGGTAATGGCACCATCATACCGCCGATGCTGCTCATCCAGCACATCGAGAAGCGTGAACATACTCCCACAAAGGATCCTCGCCGCCGACCGCCTGCACAGGCATACACGGGCGCGGCCTCTACCTCTCATTCGGTCTATACCGAATATCAGCAGGCTCGAGACACCCTCGAGCAAATGAATCTCCCATGCAGTGCGAAAAATCTGCGACCGCTGGAAGAGCACCTAACAGTGCGAGAAGGTAAGAGGAGGAGGATTGAACCAGAACCAAGGATCGTAGAGGTAGAAGACGATAGTGTCTCCCTTGGATCGGAACCTGCCATTTCTGATGAAGAGGTATGGAAAGCCGTCGACGAAATGCTTGTCGATGAACCGCTTGAAACAGGTACATATGATGAAAAGTCAGTCCTTTTCCTTGCCACAAGCACAAGAATTAACATTCCACTGATCACAGCGAACTTTTCATGTGAAATTTTACCGCTACTAAATGTATCATGGAACAATTTACATCTTAATATATGTGTTACGTGTGCAAATGGAAATTGTAAGAAAGGTGCAGACTGGATCATGGATTCAGGCGCATCAAAACACTTCACTGGTGAAATTAAAGATTTTGCTTCTTACGAGCCTTTACCGAGAAAGGACTCTACCCTGGTTCAAACAGCCATGGGTACTACTCATATAGTAGGGAAAGGAGCAGTCTTCATTAGACATCAGGTAGTATGTCATGGGAAGTCAGAGACACGTGAAACGCGATTATACCCCGTCTACTACATACCTGACTGTAATGCTCGATTACTGTCAATGGGCGTCTTCTTACAAGACGGAAGTGATGTGCATGGTTCCTCCGCACACATTTCATTTTTCAAGCAAGGAAACCCAATTATGGATTGCGTCCCTCTTATGAAACGTGACACTATTTATTGGGCTCGGACTCATATATTGAGCACCAAGGGAATCAATGTCGTGACAATGTATGTTGCAGACTACTCGACTTGGCATAAGTGACTTGGACACCCATCCAAAGAGGCGCTAGGGAAGATGCCTAATAGCACCATAAAATTCCCAAGGAATTTAATTATTCCTAAAGACAAAATTATATGTCCAGGGTGCGCTGAAGGGAAAATGACCTCAAAATCTTTTCCCGAATCAGATTCACGTGCAGAAAGACCCTTTGAATTAATACATTCCGATCTGAAGGAACTCCCAGTACTATCGTACCATAAACATAAATACTTTATTGTATTTCTGGATGACAAAACGTCACATATCTGGGTCCAATGCCTTAAAAAGAAATCTGATGCTGCTATGGCCATCAGACAATTTCGGGCAGTGGCTTTGACACAGTATGGCGCTACAATCAAGCGCTGGCATGTTGATCCAGGGGGGGAGTTCAAAGATCGTGAGCTACAAAATGTGCTCAAGGACTTTGGCATCAAAATAGAGATGTCTGCACCCCATGTTCACCAACAGAATGGGCGCGCAGAGCGTGCCATAAGAACAATAATGGAAAAGTCGCAAACCCTGCGATTTACTGCATGTCTACCACAATCATGGTGGGAATTTTGCATTGAACATGCAACACACCTATACAACTGAACACCGATAAGGCGCCTGAAATGGCTGACACCGGTTGAGGACCTGACAAAGGTCCGCCCAGATCTAAACAACCTGAAGGTTTTTGGTTGTGGTGCTTATGTCTACCTACCCAAGGAGAAGCGTCCAAACACATTGGCTCCTCTATCGGAGTTGATGACGTACCTTGGATTAGAAGATGGCATTAAAGCATACCGTTTCATGCGACCTAGTGGCACAATATTCATTGGTGCTATGGCACTATTTGATGAAACATTGTTCCCATGCTGTCCCGGAGCTAAGACTCCTGCCAATACAGACCTTGGTGATTTTCCACCTCCAGAACTAGAAGATGATGACCACTCATCTGGAACGGATGGCGATGATTCTATACTGCCACAAGATCCGCCCCTTCCTCCATCATCAGAAAATGATGATGATGATGTACCAAGTGAGCAAAAGGCACATGACAATGTGACAAATGCTCCTCCTCCGCCGCCTCCAGTAACCACTGAGGACTTTCGTCCAAGACGTGATGATCAACAGGAATGGCAGCAATTGCCCCGTCGATCAGGCAGGCAAAGGAACATCCCAAACCGTCCTGGCAATACCTATGGAGAGAAGCGACTCCCCTCTGACATAGAGAGAGACATTGCACGTGATCGATATTGGAAGAGATCTGTAGGTCAAGATTCGGATCATAACTGAACACAACCACAATCTCAACAGAAAGAACCGGTTGCTGGACCGAGTTCGGCACCCCACGAGAGTGTGCCTGATTCCAATGATCAAGAACATGATCACCCAATGGGGGAACCGGATGAAGCAGGTTATATTAAAAAGATAACCAAGGAAGGAGGAGATAAGCTTATTCGCTGGCTGTTGTCAAAAGCAGTCAAACCATCGAGCGAAATAAGCCAAGTTCCAAACCAATTTCGTGATATTGCACGCCTACCACGGCAGCAGCAACGTGAGTGGAAACAAGCTTGTCATGAAGAATTAGAGGCTCTTCGTAAGCGACAAGTCTATGACATCGTCGATCTTCCACATGATCGAAAAACGATCAAAAATAGATGGGTTTTCTCCGTAAAATCGGATGGAAGAAAACGAGCCAGACTCGTGGCCAAAGGCTTTTCACAAGTCGAAGGCATTGACTTTGATGAGATTTTCTCACCGGTAGTCCGCTACGAGACCGTATGCCTCATGTTTGCACTTGCATCTCTAGAAGGCATGTATATGACTGGCCTAGATGTAAAAACTGCATTTTTATATGGCAAACTAGATGAGGAGATCTATATGGATCAACCCGAGGGTTTCAGACTCAAGTGAAAAGAGTGCAAAGTATTGCGCTTACGCCGAGCATTGTATGGCCTTAAACAAGCCTCACTTGCATGGTGGAAAGAGCTAGAGTCATTTATGCGCACCATTGGGTTCATGTGCGCCAGCTCCGATGCCGGCATTTTCATACACAAGGATCCTAAAACAGGCAGCATTGTTATTGCACTCGTCTATGTTGATGATGGCTTGTTCATGGGGAAGAACAAGAAACTTGTGGATGAAAAGAAAAATGCTTGTCTAAAGCATTGGGAGTGCCGTAGTACTGAAAAAGTCACGGAATTCTTAGGCATGCGCGTCACCCAGACTGCAAGCAAAGTCAAACTCGATCAAACTGAATATCTCGCCAAAGTGCTTGAGAGATTCGAGATGACAAATGCCAAAGCGACCCCCACTCCACTTCCGACTGGTTACAAACCATCGGAAAACACAGCAACGCCCAATGCGATGCTTAGATCAAAATATCAGTCTGTGATCGGATCTTTATTGTATCTGATGCTCGGAACGCGACCTGATATCCCTTATGCGGTAATCAAGATGTCGCAATTCTCAGCTAATCCTAGTCAAGAACATCTAGACAAAGCGATGTACATCATGCGCTATCTGGTGGGAACCCAGAAATATAACATTGTCTATGATGGTGAGAAGTCCGAGGGGCTACAGGCCTTCACAGATTCTGATTGGGCAGCTGACACTGTCAAACGCCGATCTACAACGGGTTACTTTGCTACTCTAGCAAGTGGCATTGTGTGCTGGCAGTCCCGTTTACAAAAAACTGTAGCACTGTCATCCACAGAAGCCGAATATATGGCTCTCTCTGACACTTGTCGACAGATAGTGTGGATAGAGTCCTTATTCCAGGAACTTGGATATGTACTAAGCACGTACCAATCTGCGCTGATAATCAGGGATCCATCTTTATCGGATCAAATCCAGTTCAGGAAAGAAGGACCAAACATATAGACATTCGCTACCACTATACCTGCGAATGCATAGAAAATGACAAAGTCACAGTCGTTTTCATTCCTGGAAATGATAATCCAGCTGACATGTTCACAAAGAACCTTGGCGCTGTCTTATTCAGGAAATTTAGAGACTCTCTTGGAATTACTTTCAAGATTCAAACTTAGCTGCTTAGAGCGCTATACAGTTTGAGGGGGGGTGTTGAAATTAAATCCTGATGCATGCTGCATGAGGCCAAGCATGCAGCACACACATGTTACTGCACTTACTGCGCATACATGTGGTAAACACATTCCTGAGTCATGTGACATCCTTACTATTATGTATATAAGGAGAACCTGTACTATAGAAGATATACAGTGTTCTTACCTCTGCTAAACCCTAGCTCTAAGACTAACTAAACCCCAGGTAGGTTATAAGGAACGTGTCGTCTCTTCCTCTGTGCAGTGTATGTAGTCTGCTCCAACAGGAGGGATGTATGCACCAGATCGAAATCTGGACAGATCATCAAAATCTGCAGTACTACATGTCCACTAAAAGGCTTAACCATTGGCAAGCCTGTTGGGCATTATTCCTATTGTGTTTTAATTTTCACTTAGTCCACAAAGCAGGAAGTTTGATAAGGAAAGCAGATGCATTCTTCAGATGTACTGATTACAAAAGGGGGGTGGAGGAGGACAATAAAAATATTACCCTACTCAAACCTGAATACTTTTGCATTTGTGCTATGCATCAAGGGCATCTATTGGTGGATAGCTCAGAAACAGAAATGTTGTCTAAAATTAGACAATGTTTGGAGATGGACAATGAAGTAATGGAAGCTGTGAAAGCTCTGAAGGGGGAGAAGAAAGGTAATATTAAAGAAGATGAATGGGTTGAGGAACAAGGGTTAGTGTTGTTCAGAGGAATAGTATATGTACCAAAAGATCAAGATTTACAAAGGGAGATCATCTGGTTACATTATAATATGCTAGCTGCTGGACATCCAGAAAAGTGGAAGATGTTGGAATTGGTGATGAGAAATTACTGGTGGCCTGAAATTACAAAATATGTGTTGGGATATGTGGATGGATGTGATACGTGCATGAGGGGGAAAAAATTTCCAGAAAAGCCCACAGGGAAATTAATGCTGAACCCTATACCTAAAGTGCCATAGTGAGATATATCTGTGGACTTTATCATTGGATTACCTGAAGCTCAAGGATATGGTGCAATATTTGTAGTATGTGACTGCTTCACAAAGGAAGTCCATATTATTCCTACTACTGCAGAAACCTCATCATTGGGCTTGGCACACCTCTATCTAAATCAGGTATGGCGGTTACATGGATTGCCTGATACAATTATCTCCAATCATGGATCACAATTTGCTTCTGCATTTATGTGAGAGCTAAACAACATATTAGAAATTCGAACCAGGTTATCTATGGCATATCACCCACAAACTGATGGGCAGACAGAGAGAATGAATCAGGAGTTGGAGCAGTACCTACACATGTTTGTCAACTACTGACAAACAACTGGCCTGAATGGTTGGCAATTGCAAAATTTTCTCACAATAATAAATTCCATTCAGCTACTTGCATGTCACCATTCTTTGCTATTTATGGGTATCATCCCTGAGTGGGAATAGAACCTCGAAGGTAAATCAAGGTACAGTCAGTAGAAGACTTTGTATCTAAGGTGTGAAAGGTACAGGAGGAAGCAGAGGCAGCATTGATGAAAGCATGTGATGATATGATGTGACCCATGGATTATACTTGAGCCATTGCTCCAGAGTACAAAGTTGGTGACTTGGTATGGCTAAGTACCAAGGATCTAAATATTCCACGACCTTCAAGAAAACTTACGGAGAAGCAAGTTGGCCCATATGCAATTTCTACAATAATTTCTCCCAATGTGGTAGTGCTAAAATTACCTCAATCATTCAAGATGGATCCTGAAATTAATGTTTCCCACTTATGTCCTTACCGCCCACCCACTATTCCTGGTCAACAAACTACTCCACAACCTCCAATAATGGTAGAAGGTGCTCCAGAATATGTAGTGGAAGCAATTTTAGACTCACATCTTTGACAAAATGAATTGGAGTTCTTAATCAAGTGGAAGAACTACACCAATGAAAATAACTCATGGGAACCCAAAGAGAATTGTAAGCGAGTGTGTAATGCAATTGGCCAATTCTTTAAACTTAATCCAAATGCTCCATGTCATATAGCTAGAATGGTGTATGAGGGGATGAATTTCTGGGCCTACCAAAACTTTCACGGAGGGGACAGATACAATATTTTCTCGCCTGGAAGTCGAGGCATAAAAGGCGGGTAATGTTAGGAAACAGTCCCATTACCTAATAATATTTTATTTTATTTTATTTTATTTTATTATGTCAAATTATGCTACCAAACACCCAAGAACCCTACATTAGTTAGCATGGGAATTTTATATTCACACGCATCAATATGTATGTGCATGTATGCATACATCGGTACCAACATAGTACAATACCTGTAACATAGTATATAAACCTTAAATATACACCTAGAGAACAGTAGTTGAGTTCTCTTAGGTATTCCATCTACAATAGTGGTGCAAAAACCCTTTTTCAGCCAACTCATCTATTAATAACCTCTCACATCAAAACCATCAAAGCCCCCATCATGCGCATCCATCCTGCCCCCTTCTTGTAGAGAGAACCCACACAGTCTAGCTAGCAGATAGTGGGTGTCGCCCTAACAGGTTTCCACCCATGGTGCATTCACCTCATTCCAAGATGTGGTATCTTTGTTGCATGATGATGTCAATCAGTGATGCATAGTTGTCAAACGCTTGTTCTTTCTTTTGGTCTGACCCAGTAGGATGCTCTGAGAGGAGTTTTATGACTTGGGAAAGTACACTGAGCTTGGTGAGAACTTCCCCATTCCTATAATCCTCGATGATTTGTTCCGACTTTCCAAGAATGACCTCATCAAATCCCCATCTCCTTCAAGCAATCCTAGTTCAGTTCAAGTGGTGTCGGGTTCAACAACTGGCTCAGCAGAGATAGCTTGTTCATGTCCCAGGATTGGTTCTGTAGCCACTTTAGCAGGGATGACTTCCAGTGGGATTCCAGGCCCTGAAAGTGGTAAGTATCCTTACTCTCCCACTGACTTTCCTAGAATGGTAATATTGATAAGATTAGATCGGATAAGTAACTGTCAGTTCTCTCACACTTATATTACTCTATGTCAAGTCATTTTATGGCTTTTAAACCCTTCCTCAATGTTCAGTGTTCAACTCTCATAACTCTCTCTTCATGTAACATCATCTAATAATTGGTCTTTCCTTCATCAAATTGGAGCCAATGTATGCCTCATTGCAATGTTGTTGCCTTGTTGTGTGTCATGTGTTCTCATCAGAACATGTGGGTCTAGAGTGGTAGAACATTGCAGTGCTTGCTTCTGATTGCCACATCATTGGTGGTGATTCTCTTGTCATCCTCATCTGCCTCTCCTTTTCTAGACATGTCCTTGCTAGCCTCAAGAATGAGCCACCCTCTCATTCCAGCACTTGCAACATATGTATGGTGGTCCTGGAATTGGACCTGGTACTTCAGTTCTTCAAGAATAGTCTTAATGTGCTTGCTCATGGCTTCTTTGAATGTTGAACCCTCTCATAATGCTTCTTGAAAATCTTGTATGTTGTCATCATCATCATAGTCATCCTCTCTCTTTCTACCATCTGCTCCAGGGGCTGTTTTATCAATTTCTGCAACATTTTGAGGTGCCAAGAGATCTTTGTGCAGTGGTTTCAAGAGGGGTTGACTCCATATTGGAACTGTCCACTGACACCTTACTTTGAGGAAGAACAGTGGCACAACTGGCTGAACAGCTTGAATGCGATGTTTACAGAGAAAGAACTGGTTGAGGATCATTGCAGGACAGGTACAGACCCACTGCTTTACATCTGGCCAATAAGCTTTATTGATAGGCATTGTTATAGGTGTTTTCAAGAGTTTCTTCCAATTCTGCTTGAATTGCTAATGCCACAATGGGAGCTCTCCTCATTTTTGTCTTGGTTGACTTGACCAAAATGAGTCAAAGGCAATATTAACTCCAATAAATTGTATAGAATTCTGAAATTATTCACATAGATAGGGAGCCCCAAAAGTCAATGCGTCTCCTCACAACACTAAGCAGGCTGAGTGCATTGTGTCAAGTTATTTTAAGAATACAAAAATGTTCCAAGCTGGTCAAGGCAACACTGTGCTCATGTTTGTTTGTGTAAGGCATAAATTTTCTATATCATTTCATAAGCTGCCCTCATATTCTTTGGCATCAGCTTGTCCAGGAGGGATAAAGATAGTGTCAATGAACGGAAACTCTATGTGGGCCCACTGAGCATTGTATGGTGTTGTGGTGAGTTTTGCCTGACTCAGCCAAGTTTACACCACTCAATGGAGGTGCCACCAGCACAAGTTGATCTTCGCTTTCCAGACCTCTTTTGCCCTGCTGATTTCTTCCATGTTTTTATCAATGAGCACAAAGACTGGATCTATGTCATATGCCTCTTTGATGCATGTAGCCCATTCTGTGAGTGATTTCTTTTGTTTCCCCTGCTCTATTTATGCTGCAGTTGACAGAAGGCAAGATGATACATACTAGAAAGCTTGCATATTGTGCTCTGCCATCACATTGTATCGCTGAAGATGCTTTGAGTTGGTATTATCTGCTTGGATTTGTAAGTTTACTTTTCTCAAAAGTTAGATACTATTTACATGTCACATTGAGTCCTACTTCAATTATCTTCCTGTGCAATGGCCTCTCAATCTTTTTCATACCCCAACAAAGTATGTATATCAACCCCATCAGAAATGTTCCTCGGTGAGAAAATATCAACCTTGTCTCCATCTTCATTAAGAAGCTTTTGTGCCGATGGTAGTTGTAGATCATCATGATGCCAGAATATCTGGCTCATCTGCATCCAAGCTGCAAGGATCTGTGGCAATGATATGCTGCCTGCACCTTGGCAACCATTGTGGTATTAACCACTCAACATTCTCTCAAATCATATCCATGGCACCAGGTGGCATGGCAACATCAATGTAATGTACATGCTTCACATAATGGTCAAGTCAAATGGTAATTGTCTTATCCCCTCCTGGCATGCTTCCTCAGCTAGAGAATGGCAGGGGTAACCCTGGGGTATTCTGAGGCTACCCTTATCTACCCTCCAAAACCCCTTACCCCTTGAAAGAATCAGGGTTTTGAGGGGTATGAGTAAGGGTATGGAGGGGTATGGAGGGTATTGTCACAAGATGACTCAAATCACTTTTACTATGAATTGTTTCAGAGGAAAAAAGGACTTTTGGCCACTTTCTTAAGTTGGTGGTGTAAGAGTGCTGTGTAGTAACTGTTATAAACCAGACTGGCACTAGGAAGTGGCCAATCCTAGGAACAAAAATTTAATAGCAGCAACACTGGCACGTGCAGCTACAAGCCACAGACAGACAGTGGACACAATTTGACAGAGATGGGGGGGGAGGGATATGGCAGGGAACAGATATTAGAATTGTTGATTGTCAGCAAGGGCATGTTGGGATTATAGCAGTAACACATTCTCAGTTGGCAGTGGTGAGGCACAGTTTGTAAACCATATAACATCAAAACATTAATTTAAGGTAAATGGAATGTATATTATCTAAATTTAGCATAACCTCTGCATAAGTCTTAATGCAAATTATCTTTATTATATGCCCCCCATCCAGAAATTCTACCTACCCTCAGACCCCTCCCAAGGGCAAGGACTAACTGAGGGTATAAAATTCTGTACCCTCACCCCTACCCTTGACAAATACCCCCAGGGTTTTGCATACCCCTGCCATTCACTATCCTCAGCAAGTAATATATAGTTGGCTGCAGCATGGGTACTGCTTCATTCTGATGTTATCGCAATGTTGCACATTTGGCACTTTGGAAATCTTTGATTTCTTCTTCCTTGCTTTGTCCTGGCTGCACCAAAACCCTGTTTGGTGCCCCATTTGCTGTCACTTATGATCCTTCACACTAATCTGGTAAACATTGTATAACACTAGCATTCAGTGTAATACTCATATAAATCTATACCCTGTTACCTTCCAGATTTCCTTAACAACCATGTTTATGTCCCCCCTATCAGACACCAAAGGGTCATTTGGAATTGTGTACAGTTCCTCTAAACTCTATGTTGTTGGATGTTCTAAAGTCTGCTAGGAGGGAGCCAAACATTTCCTCTCTGGTATCAAATATCTGTAGATTATACTGTTAGTCCTTTTTTATATCTGTAGCAAGTTACTGACCACCACATGATCTTTAGAATCAAATTTGTCCTCACTTTCAGTGAGATTCCCCTCTGCCTGAGGTTTGCTTGATGTTCTTTCATCTCCTGACATGTCTTCATCCACCCTCCTGGCTTTTTCACACACTGTATGCTTGTTGAGCTCCTTTTGCTCCTTTTTCTTCCTCTCATGAACTCTTTGAGCCTTCTTGGTTTCCCTATTTTGCTCTTGACAATGGTCACAAGTCTTATGCGGGAGGTCTATGGGTAGGAGATGTTTACACCATGTCTTGGAACATTTTTTTGTAGCAGAAGGAGTGTTGTTGTCCATTGGACTGACTGGAGGAGGTTATGCCACATAGGTAAGCTACACTGTACCGAATAATACGGTCTATAGAACGTGTACATTGTACCGAATGATACAGGTTTGTGGAAGCCCATAGAACGCTCTCATAATAAGTGTAACTTGTACTACTATCAAATAGATACAGTTTTGGTATTCTGGCTTCTTATATGCTATGGGAAATGTTAATGGCCAGATCAGTGACCTATGAGATAGCGTTGAACACAATAAACAGCAACAGCACTGGCACCGGCAACAGCAACAGCACTGGCACCGGCAACAGCAACAGTAGCGGCATAAAATACGGCATCGGCATTAGACACCCCATAGTACAGGCTAAGGAGTTTTGTAGGTGAAGGCATCATAAATTCCTCATCTACCTATAATTGATTTATTGTGCACATGGCACCGTCACTGGGATAACAATCACACCAAAAATGTTCAGTGTACCAAAAGCACCAACAATTATTACTACATGTTTATTATGTATACAATGCAAAGGGAATAAACAAGCGTCATGTGTCCTCCATAGTGTCCATATCATCATCAGAGCCCAATAACCAACTGCCATCAACATAACTAAAGTCCGCATGAGTGTAGATGGCCACTGGCAGCATGATGTGGGTTGGGGAAGGATGGTCTATCTGGGAGGTGCTTGGGGATTCATCACTAAAACTGTGTTCCGAGTCAGAATTTGCACTGGCATCATCGGTATCGGCATCGGTATCGGATTCACCCACAGATCCAGTGGAATCTGCCTCTGATGATGAAAAAAAACCTCTGCTGCATCAGATGCGGTGGCAAGGGCTGAAGGGGGATTAGAATGTCCAGATGAAGAGGTGGTAGAGTCATCAAAGTAGATGGCAGCGGCATCAAAGCCAGTTAGGGAACCCATACCAGCGAGGACAGGCTCGGCATCAGCAGTAGAACCTGTACCGGCGGATGATGACTCACAATCAAATCCCATGGCTGCCTGAAAGGCAGTATAACCAGCGTTATTAGCAACATCATCTTGACCTAGCCACTGCATGAGTACGTTGCCATGCAAATCGGCAGCAGGGACAGGATCGGCATCGGTTGTAGAACCAGCACTGGTGGATGATGAATCAGAATCAAATGCCATCGCTGCCTCAAAGACAGTATGCAGATTAGCATCATTCACTACATCATTGGGAATGGGGACAGAATTGGGAACAGGAACAGGGGCGGCATCGAGGGCATCAGCAGCGGGGACAGGAAGAATGGGAGCAGTTCCAGCATTGGATACATCGGAATCATCATCTGAAAAATAAAGCCCTGCATTGTGAGCAGTTACCGTGGGTGGTCAACTGTAGGAAGAAACTGTTGGGAGACTTGGGGTTTCTGACCACTCCTTGTTTTGTGGTGGGCCATCGGGGAGGGACGCTATGTACCCAGAATGCTGTGCCTTTCCCTTGCCCTTCTTCTGATTGATTGCCAACACCTCATTCTCCATGATATCAACACCCCAGGTCCACTTGTAGGAGGTAGGGGGAAGGGCCTTCAGGTGCTCAAGTTCAGCCTGTGCATGTGCAGATACCCATTCTGTTTCTGATTGCTTTACCCGTCTCCCAGTGGGTCCACAGATGTTTTTCGATGCCGATGACATTGCCATGGCCGGTGCCGGTGCCGGTGTTAACTTACTTCGTTCAGACTGAATCTCCTTGAGCAGGGCAAGCTCATGGAGATGATGAAATCCTGCCGCTTTCCTCAAATTCGCATTCATTTCAGCATCCACTGCTGATTCACAGGCACTTAGGAAGCTGTGCATCGTGCATGCTTCATCAAACATATCGTGTATGAGAGCGCGCAGGTCAATACATAATTGGCAATCAACTTGGCCACTGGGAGCATCCTGCCCTAACTGGCTATCAACGGGTGTGGGGACTGTCACAGGGATAGAGACCCATTGCTGATAGTGATCAAGGCATTTGTCCAGGGTGTCAATGCCAAATATTCTGCCAGGTGCCAGTTCTGCCTTGTGATGCCACCAATCACATGCATATGACTCCACAAGATGACTAGGACTGTCACTGGCAACACCATCATCCAACAAGGCCAAGAGAGATGGATGGAATCCCAGGGGTAGGTGGTCCAAATTCACATTGGCAAGACTGTCAGCCAAGGACCGAAGAAGGATCGGCACATCTATCATAAGGCCGATCGAGGTGCCAATGCTGATCCAAGACATAACATACATCTGTCATACATCTCAGTGATGAATACTTACTTAATTTAGGAAAGATATCAACATACAACTTTGGCATAGAGAATTCTTTGCATCCAACTTTGTTTTACAAAGTTTGCCTGGTCGACCTCCAACAAAACCCAGCGGAATCAGGACTCTGCATACCAAATGATCTCTTGTGCATGCCTTTGAAGTTGCATTTTTGGGCCCGATTGCAAAGACAAAGGGCTGTAGACTGAGAGACTTTTGTTCGACATAGTTTTACTGATCTTGGTTGGTAATCAAGATAATGGTATTTACATCATGGTTACATAATCATCGGTCACAAAGGGGAGATATAATCGGCATTTGTTGATCTGAATGCTTTGTCAGCCCTGAACACTAATTCATACCATGAAGCACGTTGACAATTAGCATAAGCAAGCGGACCAGCAAGGGTATTGTTGGACTCTGAGGCTGACTGCCACCGTTGGCTGTGATGGATGAAATACTGCACAGTCCACTGCATTTCATATGTGACAAGTAGAAACTCCTCCCTCCACCAATTTCTCTGAGCCCGTGAACGAAGCCAATGTACCCGTCTGACTATGAAAAACATGAGCACAATGAATACAAATGACCACCCAAAACATTTACATTCCCAAAATCGACTGACATCGGCATCGGCATCAGCCACGGCCATGGCCCTGCTCTCGGAATCGGCACTGATGCCACTGGTGGCTAAGACACCAGTACGAAAGGAATTATGCCAAATCCAGGACAGACGAACAGAGGTGGAGCCAGCTACATTTGGATTCAAAATAGCTGTGCTGGCATCAAGGTCACCCTTGGTTAACTGCTGAAACATACTCAATGTGTCAGCATCACAATCCAGTGCCAACAATCAGCTACGGCAATCGCTATACATCCGAGCATGCAAGCTAATTTTGTTAACCAACTCGTGGACAACAGCTCAGGACAAGGTGCAAACTTCCTTTCGTGGCACCGCTCGGATGATGTGTGAATATTGAAATGATTTTTCAGCAACAAGCTCCTGCAGCTGGTGCAGCAGTCAGCTTGCCTGGCACTTCTGGAGCTTAATCTCTGCCTCGGCCAGGTGGCCATGATGAGGGAGGTATACTTGTTGCTCCTCCACTGAAATAGTAGATGTTGCAGGAAGGTTTGATGGGCCAGCTGCCGATGCTGATGCCGTGTCATCATCAAGTTCACCTGGGTATCAAATTCGCCTTCATTATCATGGTTGATCCACAATGAAGCAATGTCATGATCGGCTATGTCGGCAGCATTCTGTAACTTGGTTAAGGTTACCATGTGGGATGTCAGAGCTTCTCTTTCCCGTTCAACAGCCTGCATGTCGGACATGTGAGGTAATTTACCCAGTCGACTTTGTCTTGCAATTCAATCCTGGTTACGATAAATGGGAAGTTGTCATCTGGGGTAGGCAGTGGAACTCACTGCATTTGTTGACAAAGAATAGCCAAATCAATCCACTCCTCAACTGCAGATTGAACCGGTGCCGCTCCCGAAGACAAGGCCATGCCCGATCCCACTGCCGCTTCTGATATTTGAGTGGCATACATGTCCATTACCTTGATATCTGTAAGTCTTTGGGTTTCTGCTGAGATTACTTCACCCTCCCATTGTTCGATTGCTTGCTGGCCGAATGCTGCAGTTAGTTCAGCGTGGTATAGGCCAAGTTGTGTGGAGTTCTCAAGTGCTTCCCAAGCTTTGAGCATAGTGTGACTGTCATGCCAAGCATTTTCTTGTGATTTGAATCGGTAGCATGATCATCAAGCATTTCTGCCTGATGTGGCAAGGTTGCTGTTTTGACTGTCAGGGAAATGGAATTCAGTGATGCCCACAGAGACTCAAGTATTTCTCCTGCTACGATGCTGGACCCTGGGATGAACGACGGAGCATAGCGAAAAAAGCATTTGTCTTTGTGGCCATGAACATGTAAAAGCCCAATTGCCTGGTCGATCGTCAAGCTGGCTGGAAGATGGGCACCAATATGTTCCCAAAGGTAGATAATGTACTGGCAGACAATGTCATAAATGAGCATGACTCCCTGTTGAGGGTCAACTTTAGTGATCTTCAGCCCTTGAAGAAAAGCAAAGTCGATATTCTTTTGCTGTTCTCCACAAAACAGATCTACCAATGCATTGGGAACATAACATCCATGCTGTGCACATGCAATGGCCGCTACTCCAGTCCTGTCACATGCCTTGGATGCCAGAAAAGCATTTACAATGGCAAGGAATTTATTTTTGCAAGGGGCCTTCTAAAAGTCAGGATAGAAATCAGATCGGCATCGGGGCAGGGAGCGGGAACGGCAACGGCTGCCATGAAGGGAAGGTACCTACCATTAATTGTTCTATGGCGGCTTGGAGAAAGTGATGATATTCAGCCTGATTTGGGGCCATCCCACCTCCATCCCATAGCCATATATCAGTTTTGGAGTTTTTCTGCTAGACATGATCGGCTTTGAAATTGCCATCGGCCATGAATATGCGTTTGAAAACAAATCTGAATTGCAAAGTGTCATTTTCTACGCCACTGCAGAGTCATTCTGACACCCACCGATTCACATTGTCTTTCCAATTTTCTGGTATGTTAATGCCTACTTGAGGACAGGCTGGGCAGAAATTAGCAAGGGTTCCTGGTTCAGGATTCAAAGGATCTTTTTGATTGTGTCCATACCCTGCCCACATTTTTTCATTTAATGCCATAAGTGGGACATGCACCAAAGCTCATGGTAGAGATTGACCACTTTGGCAGGCCGCATTGGCGATGTTACATGCCGAATCAGCTGGTAAAACTGATAGGCTGAGGCCTTTAACTCAAGATTACAGAGCCGAAAATAGTCTAAGACTTGCACAGTGAACAGAGTCCATATGTTGGTGAAGCTTGTGGGTAGTAAGTTGCTGGTTACCAGGTCCAAGGGAATTCGGTGTTCCCCCTGACACTGGCAGGTAACCATCACTATGTGATGTATTCCATTTGTATGGACCACACGAATGTAAATGTTATTCAAGGCATCAATAGTGGGAACAGCATTGGGGCGGGGAACGGAAGCAGCAGAACGAGCAGGGTCGGCAATGGGAACGGCATCGGCAGTGAGGTTTATGGTAGGCAAATATGGCTGAAATCCATGGACGTCTTCATTGGCTTGTTAAACTTCAGATTTATCATTGCCATCAAAGAAGTCTTCAAAACCATGCTCAGCATGAACATTACTGTTCCCTTGACCCCAAAGGGAATCAAGGTGATCCAAAAAGGCTGAGTCAGTGGCGGTTTCATCATCCAGGAAGGCAGAGTTGGCGGCATTTTCACTTTCCCACTCATGATATGGCTCCGATGCTGAGTGAGGCAAAGTGGGCCGTTGCTGCTGCCGCTGCCAGTCATTGGCCTGGTCTGTTTCTGACTCTTGCTCTGCTTGATCCTTCATATATTTGAATGACTCCAGATATTGCATTTGAAAGTCCAAGGCTTGACAAATGGGATGATCGGTGTTGTGCTGGACTAAAATGTATGTGTTGACCTCCCATAGTTCCGCCCAGCAGAAGTGCATGCTGGTCCAGCATTCAATGTGATGGAAAGGATTTTGCCTGTGAGTTACCCGCATGCATGTGTGGCAAAGCATGGTTCCCAGTGAAAAATTGACACATCGCCAAATAGCCCATTTATTGAATGCACAGTGGTTGCAAACTTGTTTGTCGACTGACCATGCCTGCCGAGCGAGGGACGCTTGCAGTAATTCATCTATTCGTCCCAGAAACTCCAGTATATAGTCTCGCTGTCACTGTTATTTGTTAATGAGCATTGCTCTGTAAACAATCACTGTCAAAAACTAACCTTGCCGACGTGGGGCCAGCTCAGCTTGGCAGCCACCTCAGGTTCTTCCATGTTCCATTCTGGAACAACACTGAAATAATCCTGTATAACAAAAGTAGATTGAATGGGTTCCTGTTCCTCTACGTCCCTCAGCAGGACCATGACTCGCTGCTTTTTTGGTCCAGCTTTCATCATGACCTCAACTTCTACATGTGTAACAGTATCCACTGTAGCATCATTGTTCTCCCACAGAGAGGCATTCTTCTTTGATCTTCTCTTGCGCTTGACAGGAACATATTCTAAGTCCATGGTGATTGGAGGTGAACTGAACCAATGGCCTTATTGTACTATCGGCCTCATGGTACTATCAACCTCATGTGATCCTCATGTTATCCTCGTGTAATCCCCTCGTGCCGATGACATATTTTATGTCAATCAGAAGAACAATTCTTCCTTTACATTAATTCCCTCCAATGCCGCCTGGGCCATCAGAGAGTCTGCAGTTGAGAAACTACTGCAAGGGAGGCAGATATATGGATGAAGAGTGGAGGATCATAGAGCCATATAAAGTTTCTTTCCGATCGCAGCAATCAAAAGCTGGCCGATTGCAAATACTCAAGACTGACATCCTCCCAGCAATGTTCAACTATTGGGCAGCAATTGACAAGGCCCCTGTGGATCAGGAGGAGAGTCGCCTTCGTGCCAAGGTAAACTCACAAGGATGTGAAGGTTGTACTATTGATCACATCACCAGGAACTAACAACCTGGCTTTCCAACAACTGGTGAATGACTCAAGGACTCTCATGGAAATCGAACAACTTCAAGGTCAAGCAGTCGGAAGTCATTTGGAGCATGTACCGTGACCGAGTTATGCAAGAGATCGTAAACATGTTAGATGTTGAGGACGCCACCATGAGTACACCAGGATGGTTCCAAATGTGAATGCCAGCTATCAAGAATGTTTATGACCAGATGACTACAGAGGAGAAGCTAGGCGTGCATGACGAGGGGGATAAGATAATGCATCATGGTTATCCTGAAGAGATGAAGCGAAGGTTAGTAGTTGCCGATGCCGATGCTGCCCCCAATGCCTATGCCGGTCTTTACAGTCTCGCTGCAAAATACCTGCATGAGTGTGTGCAGGAGAATGCTTGACAACAATGGCTAGAAATGGGGGCATTGTCGGTAACCATGACAGCCTATATGCACCCTAATGGTTTGCTGGTCATTGACATGTGAGTCCCTGAAATAATGTTGGCTGATGCCGATGCCATTTGCAGTCATGACCATATGGCCAATTTGATAGCCACCCCTGCACAATCATTTCTAGACACGTATCCCAGTGTACTAACTGAACTGAAGCGAAACTTCATGACTTATGTGAAGGCTTTACTCACACCAGACATTACATCAACAGCAACAGCCATGCAAAACAAAGAAAAGCTAAGCAGGTTACCGAAGACTAATAATGGCTTCCCGATCCTTCCGACACCATGGAATGCCTCACTGTATACCAAAAAGGAGTTGGAAGTAATGTTTACCTTATATGTTGGGCAGCATTATGGTACATCAACTTGAAGCTCCTAGTCCAGAAACAATTACTTATCTCCATGCAGTACTAGCCAATAATCATCGTAATTACCATATCCCATTCAAAGCAATTGCCGATCAGACTTCTTTATACATTAGTCCTGAATATCTCCCAGCCTGGTTCAAATTCAGTGACCCGAGGAACATGCACAAGAGTACCATAGAAGACTTCTTCGACCACATTTCACAGCGGCAAATGGCAGAGGGGCCTGAAAGAGCCTTCAGGTTCAAGGGAATCAAAGCAGATAATGGGACTGTGGCTCCCACACACTATCCGGGGGATTTGAATCCCCCTCCACCTTCCCGACATAAACCAAGATGCAGTAGTCGAAGGAATGCTGATGCCATGACCGATGCCAAATCAGTGACTGGCACCGGTCACCATCCCACTGCCGAGTCTCATGCCCAAGCCCAAGCCCAAACAAAATTGAGACGATGCAAAGGGAAATCTAAGGGAAAGCAACCCCATCGACAATCAACCACAGCACAGCCATCCACCTCCGAACCCGATGCCGCTGCTGATCATGGCCCTATGACCGGCCACCAACCTGATGCAAATGCCCAAAGCCATGATCGCAATACAGTGACACAGTCATCCTATGTGCAAGTCAATCAGGCTACAATGGATATGCTCTACACAGCTGGTATCACTCGTCCCCAGCTGATTAATGGTCCCAGTGATGGTGAACCAGAGTACCTCATTCCTCGTCAGATTTACATGAGGTACATGTACATCACACGCCCATCCATTCAGAAGGACACTGTGAATGAACTCCCATGCCCGATTGATCCATCTTTGTTAGGAGAAAACACCACTCCACATCAAGAGCAGGTACCACATCCTAAACCTCAATAACTTGTTGGAGGAAAGTGGACTGAGGATCCTATTGCAAGGGCGAAGGCAAGGGCACTAATTGCTTTAGGTATGCCATCGGCAACGGCCACAGTGACCTCGGCAATGACCCAAGTAGCCTCGGCCCAAGTAGAAATGGCAATGACTCAAGTAGCACCGGCAATGGCCCAAGTAGCACCAGCAACGGCCCAAGTAGCACTGGCAATGGTCCGAGTAGGAATGGCCAAAGCCGAGTCGGCAATGGCCGCAGTTGATTTGACCCAGAACACATTGCAACAGATGACACCACCATCATCTCAAAGTACTGAGCTGCCTCACATTCCTGCAGCTTCAGCACTTGCTCGACGGATTTGAAGGACAGCTGATGACCTTGCACAGGAGGAAGCTATCTCAAACCAAACTGTTGGGAGAAGACCAAGAATTAAAAGAGTTAAATTTGCAAGATAATAGATTACTATGAATGTCCAATGATGTATATATTCAAGTCCAATTTTTTTACATATATAAAGAAAAGAAAAGTCTATTCCTTTCTCCCTCGCTTGGCAGCATCTCTGTCCTCAGATGTTCCCGCTCCTTTCTTCAGATTTGGCTGAGGGGTGGGACTTTTGGAAAGTAGTCCAGCTGGACCAGGTGTAAGATCACAAGGGGATCGGCGCAACTGTGCTGGGGAAGGGGAGGGGTGGGGCAAGGTTGACAACCGTGGTTGAGGTGGGGGGGTCGTACTTAAGATTACTGATGGACCCGGTGATAGCAGTCGTGGGGATCTGCAGACCTGTGTATGAGGAGGGGAGGGATGGGGCAAGGCAATGCTGGTGACTGGCGAGGCCAGTGTGGCTGCAGTAACTGCCGTTGCCATTTCTGGCATGGCTGCGGCAACCTCAAGGAATGAAGTAGAGATGATGAGGGGAGGGAGTGGAGGGACCACTGTCATGCGCTGCACCATTTCTTGCAAGTCCTGGGGCATAGCAGGAATGATTTGGATTCCGGGCATGTCCTCAACCACGTCTTTGGCATCGGCACGTTCGGGGCCAAGTCCTTCTTCCTCGAGTATGGCTGATTCTGTCTCGATCTGCTTCCGTCCCTCCTCAATATTCTTGTTCACTATCCCTGAGTTCACTTCCTCCTTTGATTCCATGCCCTCCATTTCCCTGGCCTCCCCATTGGCATCAGTATTGGCATTGGCCTTGGGATTGGCCATGGGTTCAATGGTCTCACCCCTGACCAATTCCCTCTCGACGCGAGTTACCCGCTCAGAGTTCTGGCCGTTGTACAGGACGATGCCTTGTGCACCACCCTGCAACCCAAAATACTCTTCGAGGTCCGCTATCCTTCTCATCAGCAAGGCGACCCTGTCGCACAGTTCTTGTAATCCTCGTTGGACTCCAGCTTCAATCCATTGCCCTTGCTCAACTAGTAGAGCCTCGAGGTTTTGTTCAACTTGTTCAACGCGTGCTTCAAACCTTCGTTTGAGTTGATCCAGATGGTCGGCCAGCCTTGCATAGCGGTCGGCAGTGGGAGTGCAAGTGGGGAAGGCTGCAGAAGCACGAGTGGGAACGGGCCGGGGAGTGGGAATGGGCTGGGGAGTGGGAACGGCAGCAGGCGTGGGCAACATCGGCCTGGCATCTGCATCAGCCATATCGACATCGTCATCCATAGCTATTGGTATACATGTTAGTTAGAGATTTTCGAGCATTATATGAACAAACTCACCTTTCCCTTTTCTCTTCGAGTGAAGCGCCGAGGTGATTCCTCGCCACTCTCTTCACTGGAATATCGTGTCCTTTTCGTTTTTCTTCTCGCTGATCCTTTTTTCGCGTTCTTTCTCAGCCCTTGATGCTCATCCTCTGGATCATCAAACCTTGCCTTTCCCGCAGTGGTAGCATGCCATTTCCCCATTCACCTGTTCCCAACACTCACGCCTAAGCCTGACACATCATGCGCATGGCATCTCTCTGAGATTCGCTCGCTGGGGTGATCCTCGTGCCCTACTTGGCCTACTTCTGTTGTCTCCCTTCCGCTTTATCCTGCGATCAGCAGTGGCATCACTCTCTTCTATCTCGTCTTCTCCACTATCAGCATCCTCAGCTGCTTCTTCGTTTTGGAATTCATTGTCCAATGGACTACTACTCTCCATCACTCGTGGCTTGGGTGTCACTGTGAAGGCCGGCACCTTCAGTCGCGAGTGGCGCTGTGCTCAGGCTGGATGTCTGGATCCAGACGCTGCTGGTTGGGCCGGAATGATGGGTGCTGGTGGTGGTGGGGGTTGTGCCAGTGCATCCATTCCTGCCTCTGCCATACTAGATGTTGGTGCCACTGCCGCTCCCGGTTTGACCACCGCTGCCGTTCCTAATATGCCTGCCGCTGCCATTCCTAGTATACCTGCCATTGCTGTTGCCATTTCGGTTGCGCCTTTTTTTTTGTCGAAGCTTTTCATGGCTCTCCGTTGACCTTCAATAAATTCATCGTCCCCTGTCCTCTCCGACTTGTACCATGCCACCACAAATCCCCATAAAAAAGATTCGGCCTGGAAGAGTTTTTGCACGTCAGCCGGGAGATTCTGCTTTTGCCAAGCAAATAACGTTTTCTGCAGGACGTTAGTATGGTTGGTTTCATATTACATATCTGCTCACAAGCGCCACTTTTTTTTCCTTCATCACAGCCTTGATGTTTTTTTCGCGAATTCCTTAGCGAATAGCTTGCTCAATCTGGCTGATGTGGCCGAGTACTTGTTCACGTGTAACGTTCATGATGGATGGAACGGCTGCAGGTATGGGTGCAGAGTCAGGCTGGATGGATGATGAAGATCGATGGATGTTGATAAGAAAAAATATCAACAATCACACATTGTTGATTGATATGTAATGACTGATTGATCCTTGATTCACTGATTAAACTGCATTTGTTGATATTGTCCTGTTATGATCTGTTATCTATACCATGAGTGATCAGCAAAGCAACACTTATATTCCTGATGGATATGTCGCTATCCAAGGTGACAATGGGCAGCACTATCTTGTGCCCCCTTTTATGATTCCAGCTACACAACAAGCAATGGAGGGATATTGCAAGAAGGTTGAATTTGATGTATACATGGCAGATGGGAGGGTAAGATTTTGTTTTTTTTGAGGTGTCATTCTATCCTTGGGCCGATGCCGTCTGCTGGCCAATGCCGGATGTAGCTGGTGCCGTGTTTTGGCTGATGCCATGTCTTGGCCGATGCCATTTCTGGGCTCCTGCTGGCTTGTCTATCCATCCCTCTCACTGATGAATTTACAGTCTGGAAACATGAGAGATACACCATACTACAAAGTGGCCTGGAACATGCTACAGTTACCTGCCGATCCAGTAAGTGCCGTGTCCTCGTTTGCATGACTGTTAGTTAATGCTGTTGCAGACTTTAACAGACAGGGAGCTGTTGGGCTGCCATGCTGAAGTGAAAACCCTGCAAAACAACCTTGGCACCTCCTACAAGGATGCCAGCCACCAGCTCTACATGGCTGAGATTGAGACACTGGAACAGCAAGATATCATGTTATGCACATATGCGACTTTGTAGAAGAGGATGGAATGTGATATGAAATCATTCCAACGGAGATTGTCAAACATTCCACTCAGATCATCGTCCCATGAGAACATGGCCGATCCTGCCGATTCTCAGAATTAGTTTGTATCGACATTGTTATATTAAGGTAAAATGAACACTGTTGTTTAGTTGATGTTATCCATATGCCCGATTCCATATGAAAAATATTCGATTCCTACCGTACATATATGCCATTGCCGCTGCCGTTGCCACTTCGCTGCCATTGCCGTTGCCGTTTACCATGTCCAACGCTACCTCATAGGTCACTGATCTGGCCATTAACATTCCCCGTAGTATATAAGAATCCAGAATACCAAAACTGTATCTATTTGATAGTAGTACAAGTTACACTTATTATGAGAGCGTTCTATGGGCTTCCATGAACCCGTATCATTCGGTACAATGTACACGTTCTATAGACCGTATCATTCAATACATTGTAGCTTACCTATCTGGTTATGCATTGTCACTATTAGGCTACAGTACTCGAAAACCTTGTGCTTTCTTTTTTTGGAAATGTCAGTGTGGGGGCGAGTTGGGTGGTCCCGTTGGTTTGGGGGCTGTTGTTGATTTGGTTCTCTCACTTCTCCTCGGACTGTGTGTGTGCGAACAGATTGTCATGGTTCATTCAGGAATGATCTTGTAGTAGTTATAATTCAAGTAGTCATGCGAGAAAATCTGTAGTATTCGACTAACAGATTTGTGAGTGTCAGTGGACAGAAAGAGAAAACACCCAACAGAGTGTACCTAGGAGAGGTGTGCGTAGCAACCAGAAAGAAACCCCGAGAATGGGGGGTGCCTTTGATCACTCCTCTCCTGGCAGCAATAAGGGGTTGCGAGACTTGTCAACGCGGTGACAAGCGCTTTCTACTGGCGAGCCTAACTTTCACAGGGGGTGTGCTTCCGAGCCTTTCGAACTCTTCCATTAAACTTGTGTAAACATTATTATTATTATTTTAAACCCATTCAATGGACCATTCACGGCGATGCTAAATTCAGATTTCGTGCCATATGGCAGCGATCTTCCTGGATAAGAGTTCGATGGTTTTACTTTTGACTTCGGTTCTTCCAAGGGTCACACTGTTGATCCGTTCGGAGCCCTATGTAGTTCCTGCCCCACCTGTTCCATTCCAGGATCTCGACATCAACTCGATATTGATGTCGCCAACATGGAGTCATCGGCGTCATGGCCCGTGTATCCATTCGCTCTCCCCCAATCTCCTAGCCCAATCATACCGAAGAAGAGACAACGAGATGAGGTGGATACAAGAGACATTCTTCCGGCAGGTCTGAAGCGAGTCAAAGTTCCGTTCACCCGTGCTCGTCAGAGGGAGGGTGTTGTAGCTCTGTTATCATGATCCCCCTAGAAATTCGGGTTGGTGTAGCATGATTATACAGTAGATACATTTAATAACGGAGGCTGTCTGCATCGAGAACTTGCCAGATACGTGCTGCCTGGATGCATATGAAAATGTGTCGCACTTCTCCTTTGGGGGTGTCGTTGTTTCCCCTCGAGGGACGGAAGTGCGACACGATGCTGCCTCAAAAAACCGTCGAACATCTGCCCATCCAAATGCGGTATGTGTGTCGCGTTTGGTTGGTTCCGTCCAAAAGATACTGTAGCAGTGACTTGAGTGTTTTCGAAATCTTTCTGTAACTTTAAGTCCATTTCTTCCTCTGCTTCCTGCCAGTGCCGTATAAGTGCAACGGGCAATCGAATAATACAAGCATCGTATTCCTCGCATTGAGTTCAGTAATTTGGTCTTGTTGAACCTTTCGTGAGATCAACCAGTTAGGGCCGCGGATATGGCAAGCGACTACATATTCTATCTGCTCGGAAGTGGGACATTATTTGTTAAGAATACGCAGGATTTTGATGAAGAATGGGCAGTGTATGGATCATGCCATCGGCAAGCCTGAGTGGCGTGTTGAGATGTTGGTCGATCCGAGTGTCGGCAGTGGCAGCACTGCCACATTTATGTAGTATACCGCGGACCTCGGACATTTTGGTTTGCTTGGTTTTTGTCTAGGTCTAAGAGTGACATCGACCTCGAGTTCACTCTGGGGTAACGTCCACCGTAAAGACTTTCGACCAAACTTTTGCTGGTACTACTCCCTGGCGGATATGGTCCATCGCCCAGCGGATTCAAGGCTCCTCACAAATCTACTTTCCCAAGAAAAAGATTATACGAAACATCTCAACGCTCTACTGGATTCGTCCCATTCCTCGCAAGCTTCGTTCTGTGCATACGCTGCAGCCTCATCCCCGCCGACTTCGCATGTCATCCTTGCAGTCACAGCGTCACTTTCTGGAGCGGATGATGCATTGAGAGGTTACGTTGCTGCGGTGGAAGAATGGCGTGAGCATTTGAAGGGGTTGAAGAACCTTGAGGATGAAGTTGGGAACATCATGCGGGATCGCGAGATTCTGTGAGTACACGTGGTTGATGACGTACTGGGTTTCTCTTGTCCACTCCCTTCCCATTCCAATCCTCTAGCCCATGCTGACCAATCAATGCATAGAGTAACGCGCCTTCTAAAAGCGTCCAAATCCCACAAACCGGCCCGTGACAATTCCACCCAACGCGCTTCTCTTCTGCTTAATAATACAAAGTCCCATCCGTCTTCTTCTTCCTCTCTTTCTTTGACTTCCTCTCCTTCTGTCATATCCGCTTCCGGCCCGCTTTCAGTCCTCCCATCGTCTAAACTCACTTCTGCACAATCAGAGCTACAAGCTTGTGAAGCTCACCTAGCTTCCAAGGAACGTGAGCTCACACTCGCTAGGGCCAGTGCCGTGCGGGAGGGTTTAAACACCCGGCTCACCGCGCTTGTACAGTGTGGCCAGTCATGGGGCCTGGTGGGCAGGGAAGGATTACATGCATTAGAAGGTCTCAACATCCACGAGGGTAATATTATTTCATTTTTCGATATTTCAATTTTTAACTATAACCCAGGTGCACAATATTCCAGCGACCAAAATGATCCAAACAAGCCACTCCCGCTTTTACGTCCAGATTTAGCTCCGAACCACCGGCCTTCCTCCGATACTTCCCATTCTTCTCTTGCCCCTTCTCAATCGGCTTCCCAAATCGGGGCAAGCGCGCCGTTCACGACCCCGCTTCCGCTTTCCCTCCCAGCGTCTGAATCGACCATACTCCCAAATGTCTATGGCTCTCTCTATATAAATGGCACTCAGTCTGGGAATGTCAATGGGGACGTTAACCACCAAGGTTCCCTTTCTCATTCCAACTCCCACACACAGATCCATATCCCTCCCGCACACGCTCTCGGTGACTTCAATATGCCTAGCACCAGCAGATCTTCCTCTCCCTCCCCCTTCTCTTATGCCAGTAATTCTCACCGTAATTCCAACCCCAACATTGGTAATGGGAACGATGCCAATGCGAAAGGGAGTGAGTTCCATAGTACCAGACACGTCCTTACCCGCCGCATCACAGAAGAGGACATCCTCCACCAAGCTCAAGAACAGCAAGAAGAAGAAGGCTCCAGCGTCGAGGATCTCGGTGTCGCTGGGAACACCGAGATGCAGGTCGTGGAGAATCCCCGGTTCGCTGGCAAATCAAAAACCAAGTTGAAAACCAAGGCAGCAGCAATATTACCAAAGAAGGGGAAACCGATGTTGGACTCTAGTGATCATCGCCAGGATACCTCGAGTACCTCAGAGGCCAATATCTCTCTGTCGGGGACTAGTCCGAGCAAACAAACTAGAGCGAGGGCCTCCATTGGCTCAATCCCGTCCAACAGTTCGGGGTTTTTCGAGAGCCTGAGAGGGATATTCTCCCCCCACGCTGGGCATAAAATGCATAAGGATAAGGACAGGGAGACGTCGAGTTACGATCCTCCCTCGCCGAGGAAAAAGAACGGGAGGTGGGCGACGAGGACGGAAAGGAATCTGAAGGCGTTGGAGAAGGATGGGAGTGACGATGAAGATGAAGACGACCGGGGTGTTCCTGCAGCAGGAATTGTTGTTGCGCCTCCGCCTGTATCGTCCATGTTTGGGTCTCCGCCTCCCTCTCCTTCCCCTCCACCTACATCGGGGTCTCCACCTAGTGCGCATGCCAGTAGGAGGCTTAGGAAAGGGCGCGGACAAGGCAGAGGTGCAAGTGTGCCTCCTACAACTTCCTCTCTTGGAGGTGCAGGTCAGATGGCAGTGGATATGAGGGAGGCCAGCGATAACGATGGGAGACAAGAAATAGAGAAACAAAAGAGAGATACGATATCGAAATTGGAACAGGGCGGTTCGTCTACACCCACCATTGTACCGGTGCAGGCGTCATCACCTGCACAGACAACAACACACCCCGGGACGAAAAGCAGACCTGAGGCCCCCGTCAGCTTGTCCCGCAACTCGTCGATCATGAGCGCACCAGTCCCAGGCGCAAGTGGGGGTGGAAAGGGCAAAGGGAGGGAATCCAAAGGCGGGCATAAGCGTGCTGCGTCTATTTCTGGTCTGCCAAGCACTAGTACTAGTACTGGCACTACCACCACCACCACCACCACCACCCTTGGGACGGGAGACCACCGCCAGAGGAAGGGTTCGCTTCATGTTGTTGCTCCCGCTCCGATGTATCCCCGTAGTCTGATGAGCGTCGTTGAGGGCAGCCAGGCACAGGCACATCGGAATCGTAGTGAGGTGGAGCTCAACTGGGAACGGTGGGAGCCTACGACTACTGGCACTGGCACTGCCTCTGCCTCTGCCTCTGCGGTGGGGACGGGGCCGAGGTCGGGGGTTGGGCTGGGAGAAGTGATGAAGGCGCCGCCGCGGGTAGGACGGAGGGAGATTATGAACACGTATGGCGGGGGCGGGCCTGGGATGGGTGCTGGTGGGGCTGCGATTGGTGTTGGAGTCGTGGCGAGTCCTAGTCCTAGTCCCAGTGCTAGTCCGAGTGTGTCTACGCCTCTTCCTTCTTTGGGAGGGGTGCAGATGCCGGTGTTGAGAGCGCCTGGATCTGTGTTTGATATTGCTTCTGGTGGTGGTGCGGGGATGTTGAGTTCGATGTCTGCGCCTGCAATGTTCATGCCTCTGCCTGCTGTGAATGGGAATGGGAATGGGGATGGAGTGGGTGGGGATGGAGTGGGTGGGAAGAGGCCTGCGAAGAGCCCGCTTCGGAGCGCGTTGAGGAATGCGAGCAGGTCGCCGTCGCCGCTGCCGCCTCCCCTTTCTGTTCCGCCGCATCTTGAAAAACCAGTCTCGGTGCTAGGTGAAAAGAAGAAAAGAGAGGAAGAACAAGAACAAGAACAGGGGGAAGAGGAGGACGATGCAGCGTCTATATCGTCGTACGAGACGGGTCGGGAGACGTTTTTCGGAACGCAGGGAGATCCGGATGGTGCGGAAACACCTGTGCTTCCGTCCAAGTCTTTGCTGAATGGTGTTGGAGCTGGTGTGCCGAATGGTGGTCATATGCGTGGGGATGTACATGCTAATGGTATTGCGAAGCAGCCTGAAAGTGATGTCTCTACGTCCACAGAGCAGGGACAGCAGGGGGTGCAGCGCAGGAAGAGTGTGCGTGTGTCTCTGAAGCCGACGTATGCGGCTATGCCGCCTGTGTATGATGATCATGATCCTGGAGTGGGGAAGGGTGGTGGGTGGACTGGGACTGGGAGTGGGAGTGGAGGAGGGAGGGAAATGCCTGATATGTGGGAGGATTCGAGTGAGGAGGATGTGGTGTATACGACTGCGAAGAGGATGTTGGCGAGGGTGGGGTCTGGAGTGGGGTCTGGAGTGGGGAAGAGGAGGCGATAGTGAGTGAATGTTCGTTTGTGCCAGCGCTGCGTTTCGAAAACCCATACAACACTTGATAATACTTTTCTTTTTTGAATCGTGACTTGTCTCTTCCATATACTACACACGACAAAAACGTACTCAGGATATAATATGGTTTAGTTAATTATGATCTTACTAGTAATTACCTTTGGCCTAATTCATTTGTTTTGCCTATTTCATGCCTTTGATTTTCGTTCTAGTAGTAAAAGGCGGATAATCCTTTTGAAATGACTGGCTTCTGGATTGCAAGGACGATAGCTCGAAAAACGGAACCTTGTTGCGGAACCCATCCGTGTAAATCCTCCCGTAGTACATACATACCTCTAATTTTTAACCCCACTGTGACGCGCATCACTCTCGAGACAGTGCACGGGAATCTTGTCCCCAAAATCGCTGAGGACGTGGAGGATGGGAGAAAATCACTCATTATATGTATCTGTATTCCGTCTCTATACACTCACCATTGCGACCACCTACCGATCGCGGGTATATCTATCAATGGATACAGACCGCGTGAAAATGGCGCTCCAGAACTGGAAAGGGACCGTTTCGAGAGATTTCTCTCCTGGATCAATTAAATTATCCGACTCACCCCTATCCCATCAAGCCTCAACCAATACTTACATGACAACACTAAATTGTGGTGGATTCTGCCCCATCATGATGTGGTAGGGTGACGAGTTCCACTCGTCAACCCACCATTTCTGGATTTTCCCACGGAGTCTTTTGTTGTGCCACGACGGCTCAGTGCCATGGCACTTTCTCGATATCTTTTAGATTCTTTTATATTTCATTTTACTGATTTATGATCTGACATTTTTATTTCCTAGATTTTCTATTTTATTCTTAGGACGACATTTGATCTACGCAACGCGTCAGTCACGCGTTTTGTGCACGTTTTCCTGCTTCCACGGCATCCATGTCGACAGCATCATATGATTCGAAGGTGCGGTACCGGTGTTTTCATTCTATATTCATTTGCTTTTTGTAGCTACGTTACTTGTGCCTGTTTGCTACTACGATCCGCGATGTCAACTGTCAACACCATGGCCATTTAAAATCCGAATCGACGGGTTGGACAACTGGATGGTAGGGTCGAGGGGTGCCGCTTGGGTGTCCTCCGCGCTTGCAGGGGGCACAGGCGACGTACCGTCAATAGAGGTACCCAATGGTAGCCTCTCCCTGAGACATCCCCAGCTGTGAAAACCTCGAGACGAAGATCCAAGAAGCCACACTTCAAAGCTTCTCGTGGGACTAACTATTTATTTTTGACTTTCGCATTGCATTCCAATTTCGTTAACTTCTCTACTCAGTTAGTTTACCTTGTTTGGTTGCTCAGACTGTCGACACAAGAGAACGTGGGCGATCAGGTTTCACTTCATAGAAAATTTGTTTGTATATAGGTGACCTTCCACCTCTCGAATGGAGGAACATTCTTGATCACTCACTTTATGCTCCCCTCTCTACGTCTTTCCCAGTCTCTCAAGTCTACTGCACACCAAGGTGCAGTAATCAAGCTAAGTTTCCCAATTATCAAGTTTTTATGGGCTCGTTTGGCCCTTTAATTAGGTCGACGTCTCATATTTCACATAGTCATACATGGCTGAACCTGTACCTTGGATTATCCTATAGTATTGCAACCTCCGTGCACATTGCGTTTGATGCCCCGTGTTTTCAGCATGCACTTCACGTGACTCCATTGAACGCATTCGCGTTGTTCATTGTTAGTTTTGAGGCTCTCATTTCATCAACCCCATGGTTTAAAACCGTAGTTCTAAGCTACTTATCATACGATGGGCCATTTCTTGCTCGTTCTCTTTTCTTTACCCATCTGCGTGCCTATGCTTACCTCATTTTTTGCGATGTGATGACCATCGTCAACAGGCTGCAAGTAGATCAATTCCCCTACAACAATGACTTTATGGAGGTCCTTTGACAGGAAACGTATACGAATTCTACTTAAGGTCTCACAGAAGAGTCTTCTGAGAAGACTTGTGACGCTAATAGGCTATTGTTTGACTGATCACTCAAGCTAATGCCAAATTTAAACTCCAAAGCCAAAGTTCCCATCTGCAAAACAACACACATTTTAAAGGCAAAACTTTTCCCTACTTTAACCACACACTTTGGCGATAGGTTTTGGTGGAGTAATCTATTTAGATATATGTATTCTATAGAACATAATATGTGTTTTCTGCATCACTTCCAGACTGAAAGCTGGCAATTTTATCTGTAGATTACAAACAAAATGTAAATCAGATGCATATCACCAGTGGTGCAATCATAAATGTGTGTTACATAATCTAATTTGACAAGAGCCATGTACATAACTTAGGCCCTATTCGACAACTCAGTTTAGCTAGGTTACATTATCTAGCTTCTCATGATTTAAGTTTAATCAAGTCTTAACTGTAACCTGAGTAGTGCTTGAAAGTCTGGTCTGGTCCCAGTTTTTTTGCCTCAATTGGCTACAACTGAAACTGAACGAGTTATTTTATTTTGAACTTTCATCAGAACTGGAACTGGAATCAGGTCAAACTGGTCCAGTACAGTTCTGATCAGCTCTAGGACTGGTCACAACCAGCTAGACCAAACTTCAGTCCTGGCCAGTCCTCACCTGGTCAGGACTGACTGCATACTTACTACAAAAGTAAAATAGAGCTAATATTAAACAAGCAAAAGAAAACAGACAAAGACAAACAAATCCACCCTGTGAGCAGTGACTCATGAGGCTAAATGTGTGGACATGGGTCAGAAATGAGAAAAAAAAAACTGTACCCTCTGTCTCACATTGAGTGAGGGAGGGGGCAGTTGTGGTGAGTGGGCAGTGGCAGCATTGCCATTGGGTTGTGGGCCCAGGTCTTGTCATCAGCATTGTCGATGTCATTGTTGTCATTAGTGTTGTCAGAGGTGTTGACTGTTGTCCCTAATGTTGGGGTAGTCTGTCATCATTGTGGTTGGATTGTCCATTGGGTTGGTTGTCCATTGTCTCTTGTCCATTGATGCATTCTCCCACTTCCATCCCTCTTGGCCAGTGAGGTCAAATAATGGGCATGCATGGTGGGAGAAATCTTTAATAAAGCGCTGATAGAAATTGATGAAGCCCAGAAAAAACTGCACCTCTTTCTTGTTCGTGGGTGCAGGCCAGGTTTTACTGCCAGCAACCTTGAGCGGGTCCATCTCCACCTATCCATCTGAGATAATCAAGCCCAAGTACTTGATTCATGTCTTCTCAAACTCACACTTGTCATGATGAAGATAGAGTTTGTGCTGCTGAAGTCACTCCAGTACCAGGCATGTGATTCGACAATGTTCATCGAAGTCTCGAGTGAAGATGAGGATGTCATTGAGGTAGACACAAACAACACCCTCCAATATAAGATCATGGAAGATGTCATTCATCATGGTCTGAAAGGTGGCAGGACTATTAGTGACACCACAGAACATGACAAGTGGTTCAAAAAGACCATGGTTTTTGCAGAAAGCTGTCTTCCACTCATCTCCTTTTTTTATCCAGACATCATTGTTGTAACCCCAGCAGACATTGAGCTTGGTGAAGTAATGCACCCCATGGAATTGGTTGACAAGTTCGGATATGAGGGGTAGTGGATAGCGATTCTTGATTGTGATGTCATTAAGGCATCAATAGTCTTGAACTGGTTAAAGGGACCCATCCTTCTTTTCTACAAAGAAGAAGGGCAAGGCCATGGGCAACTTTGAAGGGTGGATACGACCTGAGGCCAAGTGTTCATCAATGAATTTGTTGAGTTGTTGTTGTTCTTCAGGGGAGAGAGGACAGATCTTGCAGGAGGAAGGCATGGTACCCAGTGTGAGCTCAATTGCATAATCCCATGGCTTATTATTAGGAAGTGAGTTAAAGGAATCCTTGGAGAAGACATCCTTGAAGTCGTGCAGGTGAGGAAGTACAGAGTTAGTGAAGGATTTGGGTGCACTGTTCTTGTGGAAGGCCTCTACGAGGCACTAGGAGATGTTCGAGGTGGCATGCACCTCATGCAAAGGGTTAATAGCAATGTAGAAAATTTGGTCACCCTCCTCGATCTCTTCCACCTCCTCTCCATCATTGTCAGAATCAAGTGCAGTGTAAGATGACCTTTTGCCCTTGATGTTCCTGTCTGCTGTCAGTGAAGCAAGTATGGCAACAAGAGGGACAACGACTCATCATAACTTCACCTGTCACCCAGTTGACCTCAGGATTGTGGTCACAAAGCCATGGGTAGCCCAAAATCACCTCCTGCTTCCCCAGTTGGGTCATGGCAAAGAGGGCCCATTTACTATGATCTTTGTATCAGAAACCCATACTCTCGCATAACCCATAACCCATAGCCCCTCTGAGGGAAAACCCATACATTTTTGTGGCATATTTTTAGTACATTTGCAAATTCAGTTCAGTCTATCCCCCAAAAGATATAATTTCAATATCCAGACTTTTCACAATGTTATGGCACCAAAGCCTCTGGAAGTCCTGAAGAAAGAGTTGAAAATCCTATGGAAGCAGGTTAAAACCAAGAAGGAGAAGCTCCAGACTCAGCTCACTGAGAGGAAGTCAATTTTGTCACAAGATGAGAGGTGGCTGGATCACAAGGCAAACTTTGTGGACAAGGAGCAGGTTTTGGAGGCCCTGGAGAAGGCTTCTGACTATGAGTGTGGATTGGAGACTGTTAGGAAACAGTCTCCTAACATGCCTATTACATAATACTATTTTTATTTTATTTGATTTTATTTCACCAAAATATGCTACAAAACACCTATACATGCATAATTTGTCAGCATGGGAATTTTCTATTTACACACATCAATATGTACATGCATGTGAATGCGTGTCCATAACAACATACTACAATATATGTAACATAGTATATAATCCTAAAATAAATACTAAGAGAACTCAGTTGAGTTCTCTTAGGTATTCCATCCACAATAGTGGTGTGAAAAGCCTAATTCAGTCAACTAATCTATTTATAACCTCTCACATCAAAACCATCAAACCCCCCATCATGTGCGCATGCCCCACCGCCTTCTTGTAGGAGAGCCTGCACAGTCCAGCTAGCAGAACTATGGGTGTCGCCCTAACAGAGACTCAGTGACATATCATCAACAAGTTACAAGAGGTGGCTGGTGACTTGAGCAGAGTCATAGGGAAAAGGCAGAAATGTGCATGTGTGATTTAGCTGGGTATTAGTAAAGGGCTAACCTGAAGGTCCTGACTACAACCCCAAGCCCAAACCACCCAACATGGGGAGATCATTGACTCAGGCTGCAGCAGCACTGGTTTTTACCAAAAAGGAAAATTCAATGACTGCCTGTAAGGGGAAAGGGAGGTGTTCCAAGTGTCTGGGCAATTTTCTGCATTCATCCCACATTTTTTTATATTCTATTTCACTCTATTCTGCCTTTCCTATGATTTTATTCCTATTTTATGATTATTTCTCAGTTTTCTCCATGTTGGTACATGTTGACAGTTCCATTCTTAGAGGTGGGGCCCCTTCTGGATGCTTACCCCTTGGGTGATGTCATTCCACAGCCTTGATCCACCTACTTCCACTGTTTTCTATACTTAGCCTATTATTTGATTTTTGGGTCTTTCACATATACTGGGCATCAACAGATGGGTCCTTAGAGTTTCATCTTTGGATTCCCCTCTGTTAGGTGCACATGAAGTGTCTGTATTATGTAGTATAATATTAACTTTGGATTCCCCTCTGTTAGCTCATTATTAAGTGAGGCATTGAGCTTGCCCTTACACTGCCCAGTGGATCAAAATTTTGGATTGGCATCATGCCAATGGCCAAAACCAGTCAAAAACTGCAAAGCATTTTGATCCAATATACCCAAATCTGAAAATCAAGTCTCTGCATGGCTGAAGGATGAAGCAAAATGGCAAGAGGAGTGGGTGCATAGTGATGGTGCATGCACAGCAAAACATGCTCATCAAACACAACTTCTCATGGGTGAAGTCCTGCAGCAGAAGTGGATGAAGCTTGCTGACTTGGTCAGAATTCCAACAGATGAGCACCTCAGTTGAAGTGAGGGATGGTTGTAATAATTCAAGGTTCAAAACAATTTGAAAGTTGAAACAGTTCAAGTGCCATGGCAGTTAAGAGCTATGTGACATGTTTAACATGGATGAAAGTGGGTTATTCTATGGGTATGTAGGGACTATTGCTGTCTTTTCATTTCCATACTCATTTCCATTGAAATAGGATCCCTCCAGATTGAGGACTAGCAGACAAAAAGAGTTCCAGAGTCAAAGGCAAAAAGGTCAGACTGACATATGCCTTCATGACCAATGTAGATGGGTGAGGAGCTGCCACCCATCATTATCAGAAAAGTGAAAAAGCCTCGTGCCTTCCAAAAGAAGACAGGGACACAGCTGGGATTTTATTATTGGAACAATGCAAAGGGCTTGCATGATGATGGTGCTGTATCAAGAAAGACTTCAGCAACAGAATTGGGAGCTAGGCAAGGGGGTTTCAGAATTTGAAAAAAGGATAACAGGTTGATTTCTGATGTATCTTGGGTCAGGGAATTTGAATCTGAAAGAATTAGACTCACCTGTGGAGCAGTTTGCAAGATATTGCACAATTTTTACCCTGTGGGAAAAAAAAATTTCATCAATGTTTTTCGATAGATTGAGTGATTCTGCATCATTTTCAGATTTCTGAAAAGCCAGAGAAGGAACTAACTATCACATGACTTGCCTTAATAGGATGCATTTAACCCATATAAGGCAGGTGTGCCTGATATTTGTCATCATTTTCAATTGCCTCATAGCACACCAACCACTCCCCAAGTGAGTCTAATTCTTTCAGATTTGAATTCCTTGGCCCAAAATACATCAGAAATCAACCTGATATACTTTTTTCAAATCCTGAAACCCCTTGGGAGCTAGGCACAAGAAATTGCAAGATCCTTCTCCTACAAGACAAATTCTCTGGCCACATTGTCCCTGACAGCCTCCAGATCATCCGCGTTGAGAATTTTTAGGGAAATCTTGCCCCGCACACCATGAAGTCCTTCAGGCTGCCGCAGTCATCAACAGGTATACTGACAATGTCAATGATCCTGTCGCATGGAAGCTTGAGGCACTTTTGGCTTCATTGAGGCATCAAATGCGTTTAGAGGAGTCTCATTCCTTGGTTTCTACTGGAGTTACTGACTACTTTAGTTGTAAATAGCTGATAATCTTTAGTCAAAGTGACCTCAGATGTACAAAATATTTTTTCTATGATTTTTTCGCAATTTTTCGGACCTATTTTTGCCATCTTTCGAGAACACCATACTCTCTCATAACCCATAGCCTCCAAGGGTGACCGAGGGGTATGGGTTAAGAGGGAGTCGACTGTAATGCATAGTTGGCCCATGAGGCCTATGCATTCTTCTGCACCCCAAAATGGTTCCAGGGCAACCCTGATGCATTATGAGATAGTCGACTGTATCAGGAAACCTTTGTGTCGTCCTAAATGTACTTCTAATTCTCATCCATCTCCACATTTCTGCCGTGCCATTATCTCTGGATAGCATTCATCTGAAACACTGCCAAGATTTCTACTTGAATGTCAACTTGTTATCAACGCCCCTGCCAAGTTACGAGGATATGCTGATAGGTAAGTAGAAGAGCTGGAATCGCTTATTATGGATATTGCATAATTAAAGCTCACATGCCGAACATCAGCCCCGCACGGAAGCATAGCCTATGATGTTCTTTCCCTGGAATTGGAGTAGTCTTGATTGGTGAACTTCTGATTGTCTTTTTTTGACCGTCTTATATGTCAGGATCCACTCTACGAACATCATAGGATGTGCTGAAATGGTTACATGCAGAGAAGAAGCACAGGCTTTACGTCTTCGTTCACCTTGTCGTCGTAATTGCCGTGAAAAATTTCCCCCGCCTAACCTGCCAGGCGTCTTCCGCAGTTCTCAAAATCCGGTCACGCTCACTTGAAACCCGACCGTATGGTTCCAGGATTGGAGCGTGCCAGATTCATCGTACATTCGATGCTTCGAGGAGCCATTGCTATTTTAGTTTGCTTGACGTTATACTTTCAGCGCGAAACTCTCCCTATTGGGTTCGACCGTATGTATATATGCTGACAGTTGGAAATGTACCGTGGACGTCCAATGTACGACGTACGTCCTCGATGAACGGTGACTACGGAATCGTTCTCGTGTCTATCGGAACTTTGATGTGTTCTTATTATATCCAGACCGGTGAGCGGAGTTCGATAACTCAAGAGTGCTCGATTCGCAACGCAAGTATAATAGCGTTTGCTGGATTGCCCAACCAGTGCAGTAATGGGTTATGTATTATGTGATGTCCTGCAGGGGCTGTGGGCATTCATTCATGGGCGGTGTGATATTTGCGTCGTGTGGCGTCGTGTGGCTGTGTACGAACATCAAGTTAAGTATAGACGAGTTGACGACCATCTTTGCACTGACCTTCGACCCGCTATACCTAACTAGAAAGATGACCTTCTTCTCTAACCTTGCAAATAGTATTGATAAAACTCTTGAAACCAATATAGGCCAGACCTTTCTAGCGTCTGACTTGGGTAAGAGCATTGACAGAGCATTATCAACAACAGACATAGGCCGTTCCATTGACAAAGGCCTGGGGCACGTTCGTGCTGAAGCCATTGGTGCGTCTTCATCCAACTCTTCGGCTAACACTGACTATCTCATAACCAGGAATCTTGAATCCCAATCGTGTGACCTTTCACCAAGATGTATTATGTTGGTGCTTAAGATCTGGTTTTCTTACAGGTCGTCACGACGATCCAGAAGAAAAACAGCAGGATGAAATCAGGGCAGAGATCAACGCTGGGCATCGGTTCCAGAGCTTTGCCCAAGAGCGCACCCAGAACAGTATAAAGTGGTAAGTGCTGTGATTGCTGCGGAATGTTTGCGGACACGTAATTGAGGACAACGGACAACACAGGCATGTCGACGGACATGATTATATGTGGGCATTGTCTGAACTGCTGGATAATGCGAAGGAAGCCATTTTCATACTGGTGTGTTGCTTCTCAGTGTGTGTGACGTGGCATATCGGAAATTTAACATTCGTCAGGATTGGTGGCTTACTCCGGAGCTTTATCTTCGTCGTCCCCCTGCGTTCTTTCCAGAATGGAGGCTCGATCGGGTCCTGAAGCGCAAAGCAGAGCAAGGTGTTAAGATTCACGTTATTGTTTACAAGGAAGTATGTTTCCCATATGTTTATCTTGCTTCCGTGCTTTGACAACCGGATAATTAAACAGGTCACTCAAACCATGTCTATGGATTCTAAACACACCAAGGTATTTTTTCGGTTCCATCGCCATTCTTACTTGTTGCCTTACTCTCCTTTTGTCAGGCCGCACTCGAAGCCCTTCACCCAAACATCACCTGCATGCGTCATCCCGATCACATCGGAGCCAAAGGTTCGTCTCTTTCTCTTACTCTCGTCTTTTTAACCAAGCTCATCACACAACACTCATCTCAGACACCGTCGAATTCTGGTCGCACCACGAGAAGGTTCATACCCCTCTCTTCTTCGCCGCATCTTCACCGAATACTCCCCTCACTTTTCGCAGGTTGTTGTAGTCGACAACCACTTCGCCTGCATCGGCGGGCTCGACCTGTGTTTCGGGCGGTGGGACACCAATTTTCACCCGCTCGCAGATGTCCACCCGACCAACTTCTCGCGCACCCTCTTCCCCGGCCAGGATTACAACAATGCGAGAATTATGGATTTCCAGGACGTGTCTCACTATGCAAGCAATGCGTTGTCGATTCTGGATAGTGCAAGGATGCCATGGCATGATGTGAGTTTGCGTCAGCATCAGGGCTGTATACGTTGGGAGCTGTTTATTGATTTGTTTTTGTGGTTTAGGTGCATATGACGCTCGTGGGCCCCGTGGTGCTAGACATTGTACAGCACTTTACTGAGCGCTGGAATGAGATTAAGAAACGCAAAGTAGGAGCCTGTTATTTGTGACTTACTTCAGACCTCGCTGATTTTATTTTTTCCGCTGGCAGTACCGCGACGAACCGTAATCTTTCCTTGGACTTTCAAAATCCAATACTAACCATACTCTCCCTCACAGAAAGTACCCATGGCTTTCTCTCCCACATGATGTAGTATATGCCCCCAACGAAGCCGTTGCACGTGCATCTTCTCTCTCCCTCTCAAACGTTCATCACCGTGACTAACATCCACCTGCAGGGCATCCCCATCTCCAGCACTGGCAGTCTATCGGACACCAATACAAGCAGCGTTGGCATCAACAATGGTATGGCGAAACTGAGGATGATGAAAACAGAGAAGCGTACCCACGTCCGCAGGGGAAAGGGTGTAATGTGCAGGTTGTGAGGAGCGTGTCGGATTGGTCGCATGGGGTGTTGACGGAGAAGAGTATCCAGACTGCTTGTGAGTGCTGTTTTGCTCTGTGGGTGGGGTGGGTTACAGATCAATAGCTGGTGTTGTGGGTTGGTAGATATCCAGTTGATTGAGGAAGCACAACATTTTATCTATATCGGTATACATTTCGATCGTTAACCTTTGTGTGAAGCTGATATGTGTTTTTCTTTCCCTAGAGAATCAATTTTTGTACGTCTATCAGTCTCGGATTTTCTCCATCAGCGGACATAATACTGGTTTGCAGCATTTCCGCAACCAAGGAAGGTGAACTTATCAAGAACCAAATTGCAAATGCTCTCGTTCAGCGGATTATACGCGCCGCCAGGGAGAAGACGAATTTTAAGGTTTATTTTTTTGTTCTTGTCATTACCCTGTCGCCTTTGTTCTTGCCTTCCCTCCCATCCCAACCCCGTACCACCTACCACTCTCACTATACTAACACCCGTTACAGGTCATTGTCTGCATCCCAGAATTACCAGGGTTCGCAGGTGATATTAAGTCAGATAATTCGCTTAAGGTCATCATGGCGGCGCAGTATCGCACCATGAACCGTGGCGGAAGTAGCATCTATGAGGAGATCCGCAAGGCGGGGTACGACCCGTGAGTTTTGGTCTCGAGTTCTTGGTTAGTTGAGCTGACTGATAATGATTGTTTGCAGGACGGATTATATCCGTTTCTATCATCTTCGTTCATATGACAGGATTAACGCACCTGGTACGTTCTTGTCCAATATCACTCATCTATCACTCTTGTTCCCAACGCTCATGAAATTCCCCAGCCTCGCTCATCGAAAGAATGCAAGAAAATTCTGGTATATCGTTTCACGAAGCCCAGGTGGCGCTCGCGCGGCAGTGGATTGGGACAGACTCGAAGGACGGACCGAAGGAAGTGACGTTGACGCTAGGGAATCCGACCACGGAGGGTATTGTCGTTAGCAAAAAGGCGCCAGAGAAGACCGTAACCGTCTCAATTCCGGCGACAGAAGAGGAGGCAGAGAGGATTGTGACGAGGTTTGAGCATGGATCGGATAGTATTCGGGGGGACGAGGATGTTTCGGATAGTGTTAGTCATCATACGTTGATGGATGAAACGCGTTTGCAAGACGAGCTTTGGTTGGCGAGCAGGGAGGAGGAGTTGAATGCGTACGTACCTTTCAATTTTTACGTGTTACTTTTTTCGGGGAGCGGGGAGGCAACACAGGTACTGATGGATGACGTTGCAGGTATGTTTCGGAGTTGTTGTATATCCATGCTAAAGTCATGATCGTGGATGATCAGAAGGTTATTGTGAGTTTCTCGTTGCTGGCGGTCGTCCTCTTGGTTAACCGTTGTGTTGTGTAGATGGGTTCGGCCAATCTCAACGATCGTAGTCAGAAGGTAGCAATTTTTTTTCACGCAGTGTACTGATCTGGGCCTGACAACCGTTGTTCCTGTGATAGGGTGATGGAGACTCCGAGATCTGTCTCGTGGTCGAAGACCAAGACACGATTCCTTCCGAGATGAATGGCCAACCCGTCCCTGCTGCCCGTTTTGCAGCAACACTACGGCGCAGGCTCTGGAGAGGTATCCTCCTCTTGTGCTTCTATTTCTTATTCTGACCCTATATCACGAACTAGAACACCTTGGGCTCATTTCTGCTCCACGTCCAACGGACCCCACGATAAGCTCCTTCATGCGACCAGCTCCACACCCGAATGAAGACCCCGACAGCAACCTAGACGAACTTGTCATGGACCCCCTCTCAGATTCGACGCTCGGGCTGTGGAACAACACTGCACGCAAGAACAGAGAGGTATATACGGAACTATTCAGGCCGGTACCGACAAATCTGGCTAGAAACTGGTCGGCGTATGAAGTATGCATTATCAGTCGCGTTCTCACGCGTAGCACTTCTTAATCTTCTGTGTCTGCGAACAAACAGAATTATGTGCCCAATGTCAAGGTGGGCCATGTCGTTCCCGGAATAAGCCTCGATCGCGTGAAGTTGAAATTGTCGGAGGTTAGGGGTTCGTTGGTGGAGTGTCCTATGGTATGTGTCTTTTTCCTTGTATGTTGTAATATTTAATTTTGGATGTTTTGTAGGATTTCCTTATTGATGAACATGATTTCGTGGATAACATGGACTGGAGTGGCCTCAATCTAGTCTTACCTATTTACATTTAAGGACGAATGTGAAGAATGAAAGCAGACACAGTTTTGCTACTGGTCGAAGTAGCTGATTGTTTAGCGATATGCTAGTAGAGCTTTGTACAAATCTTATCTAAGTAGGACATGAAGACAAGAATTTAACGGAAGACATCTCCTCGGATTCCATCCCAATCGAAAACAGGGTGAGCTGAGATATGACTACGGCAACCTATATGAGAAGGAAGCCTGAGGTGCGTTGTAGAGCACTCCTGAGACTAGGTTCCCATAGTCATTCCTCAGCTCACCCCAGTGTGGTAGGATGGAATCCAGTTTTCTAGTCACTAGTCAGAATCACAGATTCCTGTTGCATCTGCTCCAATTCACTTAGTATGAGCTTTTTGAATGTGCCTTCAGCACATGGATGATATTTAATCTTTATATACATACTATGATAACCCATTTTTATGTACATTCTAGTACTTCATTATATACAACATTTTTTTTGTTATAGCATCCTCACTTTTACTTGCTCAGATTGCCTTGATGTTGGGAACTGATGTTACTTGAGCAATTGCCACATAGAACTACCCATGTGTGAAAACTGGAGTCCACAGGTCAAGACCAACATGTCTGACAGTAGTGTTGCCAATGGCATGGCTCGGAGCTGCGAGCCATTGAGCCGAGCCACTATTTTGGGTGAGCCACGCTGGTAAATCGGCTCTGGGCTGTATCTGGCTCAGCTTTCAGATTGGGCAGCTCAGAGCGGCTCAGAGCGGCTAAGCCATCCAAAAATAGCATGAGTGAACTGGCATTTGACTTGTGTGTTTCTATCGCATCTGGCTGCATCTCCTGCATCTCACCCATCCCTCCATCTGTGAGTGGACACCACCTGCACCTGCAGCAGGGGCTTCTCATTGTGTGGTGGTGTCAGCCAGCGAATAAGCTTATCTCCTCCTTCCTTGGTTATCTTTTTAATATAACCTGCTTCGTCCGGTTCCCCCATTGGGTGATCATGTTCTTGATCATTGGAATCGGGCACACTCTTGTGGGGTGCCGAACTCGGTCCAGCAACCGGTTCTTTCTGTTGAGATTGTGGTCGTGTTCGGTTATGATCTGAATCTTGACCTACAGATCTCTTCCAATATCGATCATGTGCAATGTCTCTCTCTATGTCAGAGGGGAGTCGCTTCTCTCCATAGGTATTGCCAGGATGGTTTGGGATGTTCCTTTGCCTGCCTGATCGACGGGGCAATTGCTGCCATTCCTGTTGATCATCACGTCTTGGACGAAAGTCCTCAGTGGTTACTGGAGGCGGCGGAGGAGGAGCATTTGTCACATCGTCATGTGCCTTTTGCTCACTTGGTACATCATCATCATCATTTTCTGATGATGGAGGAAGGGGCAGATCTTGTGGCGGTATAGAATCATCGCCATCCATTCCAGATGAGTGGTCATCATCTTCTAGTTCTGGAGGTGGAAAATCACCAAGGTCTGTATTGGCAGGAGTCTTAGCTCCGGGACAGCATGGGAACAACGTTTCATCAAATAGTGCCGTAGCACCAATGAATATTGTGCCACTAGGTCACATGAAACGGTATGCTTTAATGCCATCTTCTAATCCAAGGTACGTCATCAACTCCGATCGAGGAGCCAATGTGTTTGGACGCTTCTCCTTGGGTAGGTAGACATAAGCACCACAACCAAAAACCTTCAGATTGTTTAGATCTGGGCAGACCTTTGTCAGGTCCTCAACCAGTGTCAGCCATTTCAGGCGCCTCATCGGTGTTCGGTTGTATAGGTGTGTTGCATGTTCAATGCAAAATTCCCACCATGATTGTGGTAGACATGCAGTAAATCGCAGGGTTTGCGACTTTTCCATTATTGTTCTTATGGCACGCTCTGCGCGCCCATTCTGTTGGTGAACATGGGGTGCAGACATCTCTATTTTGATGCCAAAGTCCTTGAGCACATTTTGTAGCTCACGATCTTTGAACTCCCCCCCTGGATTAACACGCCAGCACTTGATTGTAGCGCCATACTGTGTCAAAGCCACTGCCCGAAATTGTCTGATGGCCGTAGCAGCATCAGATTTCTTTTTAAGGCATTGGACCCAGATATGTGACATTTTGTCATCCAGAAATACAATAAAGTATTTATGTTTATGGTACGATAGTACTGGGAGTTCCTTCAGATCGGAATGTATTAATTCAAAGGGTCTTTCTGCACGTGAATCTGATTCGGGAAAAGATTTTGAGGTCATTTTCCCTTCAGCACACCCTGGACATATAATTTTGTCTTTAGGAATAATTAAATTCCTTGGGAATTTTATGGTGCTATTAGGCATCTTCCCTAGCACCTCTTTGGATGGGTGTCCAAGTCGCTTATGCCAAGTCGAGTAGTCTGCAACATACATTGTCGTGACATTGATTCCCTTGGTGCTCAATATATGAGTCCGAGCCCAATAAATAGTGTCACGTTTCATAAGAGGGACGCAATCCATAATTGGGTTTCCTTGCTTGAAAAATGAAATGTGTGCAGAGGAACTGCGCACATCACTTCCGTCTTGTAAGAAGACGCCCATTGACAGTAATCGAGCATTACAGTCGGGTATGTAGTAGACGGGGTATAATCGCGTTTCACACGTCTCTGACTTCCCATGACATACTACCTGATGTCTAATGAAGACTGCTCCTTTCCCTACTATATGAGTAGTACCCATGGCTGTTTGAACCAGGGTAGAGTCCTTTCTCGGTAAAGGCTCGTAAGAAGCAAAATCTTTAATTTCACCAGTGAAGTGTTTTGATGCGCCTGAATCCATGATCCAGTCTGCACCTTTCTTACAATTTCCATTTGCACACGTAACACATATATTAAGATGTAAATTGTTCCATGATACATTTAGTAGCGGTAAAATTTCACATGAAAAGTTTGCTGTGATCAGTGGAATGTTAATTCTTGTGCTTGTGGCAAGGAAAAGGACTGACTTTTCATCATATGTACCTGTTTCAAGCGGTTCATCGACAAGCATTTCGTCGACGGCTTTCCATACCTCTTCATCAGAAATGGCAGGTTCCGATCCAAGGGAGACGCTATCGTCTTCTACCTCTACGATCCTTGGTTCTGGTTCAATCCTCCTCCTCTTACCTTCTCGCACTGTTAGGTGCTCTTCCAGCGGTCGCAGATTTTTCGCACTGCATGGGAGATTCATTTGCTCGAGGGTGTCTCGAGCCTGCTGATATTTGGTATAGACCGAATGAGAGGTAGAGGCCGCGCCCGTGTATGCCTGTACAGGTGGTCGGCAGCGAGGATCCCTTGTAGGAGTATGTTTATGCTTCTCGATGCGCTGGATGAGCGGCATCGGCGGTATGATGGTGCCATTACCATTTATAGTAGTAAAGGCTTGTGAGGCAAGGTGGGAATGTTTCTCTTTAGGTTTTTCCTCTTTAGTCTTTTTGTCCCCACGTCGTCCACGCTTTCGGGATGATTCTCCATTGTTGCCTTGAGATTGCCATTTGGGGTTTCCCCCTTTGCGCTTGACAGCAGAAAGCTTGGTGGCCTGAGGTAGGCCAATGGGCTTTCCAACTGCTGTGCGCTGTGAGGCTTCAGCGACAATGGAGTCCTTGACATGTTTAAACGTCAAGGCTCTAGTAGCGGTCGTGTTAAGGACCGTGGCAGATAGAGAATCGTACTCGTGCAGCATCGCAGCGAGTAGAATCATTGCCTGTACTAATTCGGGGATGGCGACATTGGCAGCCGTAAGGTGCTCGAATTTATCAGCCATTTTGGCAATTTCTGGCACAGGATTTGCAGCCAGAATTTTGATTGCGATTGCAGACCTAAAGTCCGCAAAGACTTGGGAGGGGCCATCGACACCATAGTCGGTGCGGATGAGATCCCATACCTCCTCAGCAGTGTCCTTGGTGTTGGCACGCTGCCGAATAGAGGGGGCCAGGTGGAGCACTAGGCTACCAATCGCCTGGTCATTCTTATTGTTCCAGGTCTGGAGCTTGGCATTAGCTTCCACTACTAGTGCAGCATTTGTCGCTGTCAAAGGAGGTGCCAGGGGTGGTTTTAGTTCCATCCTGCTAGTTATTTGCCAGAGGCCCTGAGACCTGAGCCACGCCTTCATTGAGTCGGCCCATTGAATGTAGTTAGAGCCGTCAAAAGTTTGTATGAGTTTTTCAAGAGTTGAAGACATGATGTTATAGTGGCAGCTGGAAAAAGCACTCAATCAGTCCTCTTATTCAAGAAAACATGTTCCATAATCTCAGGCAAAAACACTCCTTCAGAGTGGTTAACCCTAGTCAACCTGGGTTTTTTAAATGCAGCTCGCAGAGAGCGCAATGCAGCTCACGAAGAGCGCAAGGTTACAATTTGGAGACAATAAAGTCAACGTTGTTCGCAGCCAGTTAAGGCGTGTTCGCGACGTGCCCAGCAGGGCCCATAACCTGTTGGAGCAGACTACATACGCTGCACAGAGGAAGAGACGACACGTTCCTTATAACCTACCTGGGGTTTAGTTAGTCTTAGAGCTAGGGTCTAGCAGAGGTAAGAACACTGTATATCTACTACAGTACAGGTTCTCCTTATATACATAATAGTAAGGATGTCACATGACTTGGGAATGTGTTTACCACATGTATGCGCAGTAAGCGCAGTAACATGTGTGTGCTGCATGCATGGCCTCATGTATGCAGCATGTATCAGGATTTAATTTCAACAGGGACATGAGGAGAATGGAACGATCTTACTTTTTTTTTGTTTTGCATTTCAACATTGGAAAAAGAGTGGAAGTAGCCAACGTATGGCGTAGTGGCCAGTGGGTGGGCTGATTCATGATCTGAAGATGGTGGGCATTGGTACATGACATCTGGTTGTATGACTCTTATCCTGAAAACAGGGCCAATACATGAAGCTTCCGCCTCGCGTGACATTTACTGTCCAGTCTCTAGGTGCCATTGTTGTGAGTTTCTAAAACATCATATACACTACTATCTTCAACGGCTCGTGTAGGGTGGCTTGTTGAACTACATGATTATGAAAGTCATCATTAGCAGTCGCCATGAAATCCTTCTTGAGGTTCAAGGTAGTAATGTCATCAGTCGGCTATTGTCACTTTCCTCTGAATCGGACGTGAACATGAACTCGTGCTTGCAGTGGTTGGGACAACAAGTACAGGTTCGCAATTCCTCCCAACCCCCAACATAAATTCAATCTGAAAAACAAGCCTAGTTATTCAATAGCAATGCTATCTCATGGGGTGCACTCAGAAATTGTTTATATGCTGGACCCATACAGCGTAAAGTACATATTAGCTTGGGGATTCCCCGGAATCATGGCAGCACCCAAAATCATCATTTAGCATATATGACAATGGATGACAAAGAGACATGCTTGGACGAGGTTTTGTATCCTTGGCCCCTATGGAGAATGCGATAACAGCTGTATACAGTGCATCATCATCGTCGTCGTCATCACTGGGGCCAGGGTAAGGATCCACCCCATGAGCAGTTGCTTACGGGTGTGGGTGGTTCACGTTTGCAAGTGATGGGTGGTAGTGGTGACATGGAAGTCATCTGGAGTAAAATAGATCCACCCTGCGAGCAACTGCTCGCAGGCATATGGTGATGTAGGGGATCTGCCACCCCATGAGCAGTGGCTCATCGTGGTGTGTGTCATTAGCAGATGAGGGTGGCAACTACAAAAAGAAAACACTCTGTTAGTGGATAAAACAAAGAAAAGAAGAAGAAGAAACGTACCAGAGGGGGGCCCTCGTCCCCTTGTTCTCCCTTCTCCGCATGCATCTTATGTCGTTGTAGTAGTAGATAAGCTAAAAATAACAAAAAAGCAGTTAGTATTTGAAAAAGAAAGAAAAGAACAATCAAACACTTAATTCACATGTGGAGGGGCCTCAGGCTCCTCCCAGCTACATAAAAAACATCTCACATCCCTTTTGGAGGGAAGGAGAAAACCATGTGATGCCAGGTGTAGTCATTATGAAGATATGCAGAAATCTAGAGTGGGAGAGATAAGAATCATCAGTTTGGCTGATCACAAGGATAGAAAGTCAAAAACATGCTTACTTTCATGTTACAAGGCTCCCAAGTGCTAGATGGCAGTAGAAACCAAAAAAGGAGAATGTAGGATAGCATAGATAAAGAGAGGGAGAGCAGGCAATGCAGGACGAATGGCCAGTATATTTGGATGGCTAAGCCGCTCTGAGCCACTCTGGAGCCATGAAGATCAGCTAAGCTTGTGAGCCGGAGCCGCAAAATCAGCTTAGCTGCATGAGCCATGCCACGAGCGAGCCGAGCTGAGCCATGGCAACACTATCTGACAGACTGGCCCTGTGACTTGTTGTTTGTCATTGAAAAGGAGAGCCACACTAGAAACTGCCTCCTAGTGAACTCAAAAGGCACTTGATCCTCAGTTGGTCGCAGTGTGATCCTTGGAATGAGCACAGTCTCTCCAGCATGATCTTCAGACTCTAGTAAGAAGCCATACCTCCAACACTCTGTTTCTCATCCTTGTAAGAATTCCTCTGCTCCCATTGCAGACACCATGCCCAGGATCCAGATTCTGATGCACCATTACCGGACAACCAATCTTAAGAGCTGTCTGAGCTCCAATGGCAGTTCTAAGCAGTTGATTGAGTTCAGGTACTCCACAGGATACATGAGCTCTTCCTGGTCTGGTGTGTTGGGTGAAATGAAGTCAGCACTGTGAAAAACTCTCTGCTGTCTGGGAAATTTGTGAAAAACATCCAGTAAGCATTGAGGTCATCCACATCTTGAGAGGATTGTCCAATCTGAGAAGTACTGATCTGAGTGCTGTTGTGAGTGATGAATGTCAGGATAGATGGCTAGGGAATGTCATGGGCTACCCTGGGGTTTTTCAGGATAACCTGTGCCCATACCCATCAAAACCCATACCCATCAAAACCTGTACCCATACACAAGGGTACGGGTTTTGATAGGTATGGGTCATGGGTTGGGTATAACCCACAGGTATCAAAACCCATATGGGATTGAAACATGGGTTCACATTAAAAGTGACAGTAACATGTAAAAAAAGCTATCTAGTGTACACTATGCTCAACAGCAAAGTCAAACATGTTGAATGTTGAATTCCAGCGAGTCGCTACATCACGAGGTATCATATGCTCGGCAAGTTTGAGATCGTTGAGGATCGAAAACCATTGCAGTAAGATAATGGTTGTTGAGTTTTTTATAGCGAACGCAACCTTTTGCAGCTGGAAAAGGATGATTAGATAATGAAATATTATGTAATTGATTTCTTATTTTGGTCAACAACAATCTGACAGGTTGAACACTTATTGCCAGCTCACTCAACTCAGCTTCTGTCATCTCATCGTGTTCGTCTATCCACCCCTTCTCATCATCATCTTCTACAGAATCATCCTCATCTCCAGCACTCACCATTATTTCTTCTTCCAGGTCAATATCGCCAGCAAGCTTCAAAAGCTCCATCGTGGCTGCATCTAGCATTGGATTATCCTCATCGCCGACATCTGATGTTTTCTTCAATTTGGGTAAGTTGAATTGTTGAATGATGCTCTTCACCATGAGGTTTAATATGTGCAAGAAACACCGAGTTTGATTTGTGGGACCTGGGAAGTCATCAAGCAAATTGGCAAGTTCTTCAATCATCATGCCATTGTTCAATGCATTGTCGCAGGTAATTGAGAGGATCTACATGTATCCAGTGAGTTAATTATGCCCTCTCCACAAGATAAATTGCTCACCTTGTCGCTAATCCCAAAATCTTCAAGGATCTTAGTGAATGCAGCTGCCAAATTGAGGCCAGAATGTGAGCATGCGAGTTCCACGATGTCAAGAAGCATCGCCATTGGCACCCCCCCATTTTCTAAATGGACTGTAACTGCCATGTATGCCTTGTGGTTTGGGGATGTCCATGCATTGATCGCAAAGTTCAGCACCCCTATGTGTTCCTGCAGTGACTGAAGGTGAGTTTATGATGAGGAATACATATGTCATGATACTGACTTGTAAGATCTTTGCGAGGCATTTTCAAAGACATTCCATATGTCATGGGAGACAATCTCAGTGGCAGAATGTGATATTCCAGCCTTCCAGTCTTCATAAGGCTGCAGAAAGCATGATCGGTGACAATTTTGAAGGGTCGTTTACTCTCTGACACCCAGCAGATGATTTTAGGCCTATGAGTGGCACAGGAAGTCAGGTGTAATAATGACATTTAAAGGTGTGTTTCTTACCTTGCTTCAGTTGAAGTATGCTGATGGTGTGAAAAGGTTACTTTGCCTTTCCGGATATGTTTGAACTCAGCTGTAATCATCCCATCATGCAACTTTGACTTCAGCAAAACTGCATGTGCAGCCTTTAAATCCTTGGTACCATCTGCTGACTTCACTGTTTCAGCACCCCAACATTTCGTCACATGCTGATGCAGACCACTTGTTGACTTCACATCACCCTTGTCCAAATATTGATGAATGTCCCTCCCATTCTTGCTTTGACACCTCCCAGCTGCACATTCAAATATGTGAGCATGATGGCTGTCCACATAGTCAATGTGAGGTGACATCCTAAAAAAGACATAGATAGGTGAAGTCCATTCCTTAGACAGTCATTCTATCATACTAATGGTCAGTTCAGTATATGATGTGATGATCAAGCCACATACCCAATTTGGCCTCATTGCTTTCTTCAAGTGCCTCACCCTCTTTGTTTCCATCAGGGGCAAGATCTTCCTCGTCATTGTCACTCCCATTGGCAGCCTCCAGGATGTGTCATGGATTGTGAGGTGGGACAGAGGTGTGGCGATCTGACTCATTGAAAACCTCTTCGACCTCAATGGAGGGGTGCCATTTTGTAACAACAGGTTTCTTGGTGGATTTCTGAGGAGGTGGTGTGGTGTCAACATCATCATCACTCCTGTTGGTGGCCTCCAGGATGTGTCATGGATTGCGAGGTGGGACAGAGGTATGGCAATCCAACTCATTCTCGATCTCCTCAACCTCGATGGAAGGGCATCATGGTTGTGGTGCTGGTGCTGGTTTAGAGGCAGGCTTTGTTGTTGTGTTCACAGGGACCCAAGTCAAAAAGTGTTTTTTGGTAGGTGCCGGTTTTGTACTCTGCTTCTTTGCTTCTAATTTCTTCTTCTTTCATTCTACCTCAGGGTTGCCATTAGTAGTTGCCTTTGTCAAAAGTTTACATTTATAAGGACCAGAGGCCTCAGGAGAATTTGTCGGCATAGGTTTGGGATATGAGATGTGGTTCTGACAGATGTGGATATGTTTTTGTGATGCCAATTTTTTTTTTTTTTGTGGATCAATGCCACAGGTACTGTACAGTAGAAAGGTCTGCCATCTGCATTGCCACCCAATATTTGCTGGACAGTGCTGAATACCCATCAAGCAAGTATCATTCATGTACAAAACCCACTGTGCCTGTGCCATGGGTGTGGGTTGGATGAGGGTTACTGAACCCCAACCTGTACCCATACTCATATGCACCTGCAGCCTCTACCCACACGGGTTTAGAAACCTGTGACATTCCCTATAGATGGCATCAATGAGGGAAGAGATTGAGTTCTCTGAACATTTAAAATAGTCAGGAAGATGGATGTTGGCCTCATTGTCTGTGTGCATTACATGACCAACCTCCAGCAGCCACCTTGCAAAGCTGTCTCTACTCAAATTCATGATCTGCTTGAGATGGAGCACCTGGATATTTCCACAAAGAGTGGAGCACTACATGGAGGTACTAACAGTCTGAGGACATGAACCTCTGATGATAACAGGCAGGATCTGCTGAAAGTCTCCTCCAAAGACAATAGTGAGGCCACCAAATGGCCTGTCCGATCCATGGATATCACAAAAGGTGCTATCAGCCCTCATATACATGGCAATGCTGCATGGGGGCCTCATCCCAAATGACCAAGTCTGCTGCACATATGAGCTCTGCATGCTTAGAAGTCTTTGAGAAGCCACAGGTGGAGGATTCATGGATGGGAATGGTGATCTTGAATGCAGAGTATGCAGTGCAACCACCTTTGAGAAGGACAGCGATGCCTGAGGATGCAACATAAAGAACAATCTTGGCCTGGGAGTGGAGCCTGTAGCACAGAGCATTATAGACATATGTTTTGCTGGTACCTCCAGGACCATGGAGGAAAAAGATCTAGTTAGATTGAGCATGGACTACATCAAGAATTTTATCAAATGCCTAGTGTTTGAAGGTCCAGTTCATTGAACTAGAAAAAAACTGAAGTTGAACTGGACTGAACCACAGTCCAGTCTTTTTTGCAGTTGCAGTTGCTTTAGTTTGTGTACATGGTTAGTTGCAGTTTCTCAAATTGTATATTTATTTTGAACCAACAAAAGTCAGTTCAAACTGGTTGTAACCAATCTACAGTATACTTTACATACAATATACTACCTATATACATATATACTTGTTGGAGCAGACTACATACACTGCACAGAGGAAGAGACGACACATTCCTTATAACCTACCTGGGGTTTAGTTAGTCTTAAAGCTAGGGTCTAGCAGAGGTAAGAACACTGTATATCTTCTATAGTACAGGTTCTCCTTATATACATAATAGTAAGGATGTCACATGACTTGGGAATGTGTTTACCACATGTATGCGCAGTAAGCGCAGTAACATGTGTGTGCTGCATGCATGGCCTCATGTATGCAGCATGTATCAGGATTTAATTTCAACAATACTAACTAATATAATTAAAGTGGGGATGTGCCCAAAGAATGACTAACAAAGATGAGGGTTTATATATCTTGGGGCTGCACACAGACCATTTGGTCATATTTGTAGATCCAAATGAAGATGTGGTGCCACTTGCAAACACCACAATCAATATGTCACTGACCACCAACCACCAACCACATGTCACCCACCAAACACCACCATCCACATCTGACATGACTGGACAGAATGAATGCAAAACAGGACCAAATGACACCAGTCGTCATTTGGGCTCAGGTATGTTTTTCTTTCATTAACTAATAGTTTCATTTTGAATTCATAGGTTCTTTCTTTTGATGACATATTCATCCAACCACCAACCCACAGAGTTACCACCCTGACACAGCACCACCACCCAGCCTATGAGCCACTGCTCATGGGGGGAGATGGGGGTGCTAACAGAGGAATGACAACAGGAGCCACCCCTGTCAATGACAATGACATGGCAGTGGTGCCATGTCACAACTGCCAACTGCCCACCACAAACATCAATGATGACAATGCGGCACTGCCACCATATCACCAACACCCACTGGCAACACCAACAATGACAATGAGGTAGCAAGCAGCATTGACAATGCCAATGCCACCACCAACACCATCACCAACACCACCACCACTACTGCCAATGTCAACACAAAAATGCTGCCACCACCACCAACACCAATAGCAATTCCAATGCTGCCTCTCCTCGCTCCAAATGCAGGAGGGGTTTTTTTCTTTCTTTTGATTCATCTGTTAGCTGACCCCCCCCTACATAATAGTTTTATTATTACTTTTTATTATCTATATGCCCTCGCACCCCTGCCTGCAAGGGCTTTAGGTTAGTTTATAATAGTATTATTATGTACATTACCTCAGTTTAGACCAACTAGTTGTGGCTGAACTGGTCACAACCAGTTGTCAGACTGGACTGGATCACAGGAAACTGGTCTTTCATGGTCCAGTCCAGTTGTAATGTAGTTTGTAAATGTAACCAAACTGGTTTCGGTCTGGTTTGATCCAAAAATGGAAAAAAAAAACTGAACCAAACTGGACCATAAAATACTACAAATGCCACCCTCTGATCCTGATTCAACCTTTCCTCATGCTCAGCTGCCAACACTGCTTGCTCTTCAGCATCATACAACCTCTGCTCATTGATGAGATGGTTGCCAACCATGGCATGCCAGTCCTGGATATACTGAGGCATAGAGGGCCAATCAGCAATGGACTTGTTTGTGTGTAAGAGAAGCTGGTCAATGAGAAAGAGGCCATAGTTTTAGATGTCATCATCAGTGGGGTTGAGGCAGTTGTAGTCATGCTGAAGGCAGTAGCACAGGTCATCACATATATGAGTCCAAAAGATATTTCATAGTGCAGCAGGGTCAGAAGGCAGACAGTTGCAAAGGATGGTCACAAACAAATGGTGAAGCTGCTGACCTGTCTGCATAGATCTGGCCTCCCCTAGACACTGATGCCACTCCTTATCATCTTCCAACAGTCCACAGGTGAGGCAGGCCTGCAGGGAGAAATGCAAACTCACTCCAAGATCAAGAGACAGCAATCAGAAAAGCACTGTGGCATTAAATAACCACTGTGGTCATCCTTCAAAAGAACATCAGGCAACATACCCAATTTGCAGAAAATGCATAGTTTCATGGGGCACTTGCCAACATGCATCATAAGGCATGTATGCCTGCAGATATAACCTTTCTCAGGTCTTGCATATCAAGCAATCTACCTGGATGACTGTGTGTGAATCAGAGGTGTTGAAAGCACTGAGCCAAAAATGGTGAGATACCATTAAAGGCTCAATGAATCCTTTGAGATCAACTGTCCTGTGCCAACTGGAAGCTGATTACTGGGATACTAGTGATGATATGTAATAATACTGCAACAGAAATGTGCATCACCAAAGGGCAGGAGGCAATCATACATAGTTGGCAGTCAACAAAGAATGCTACAGGTGAGAGGGTATTAGACACACTCTTCATCAAGCTCCAGGATCCACCTACACCTATAAAGTTTGATGGGCTCCCACCAAATGTGGTGGCACTAACAAAGTCCACTGTTGTCACAAATTGTCAATTGCCAGATAACACATCAATTTCTGTATCACGCACTGGAAGTACTGCCAAACTTCACAATGATGGACTATGCTTCACAAGGAAAGACAAGAGAGTATAACATTGTTGACCTCCCATATAGCTGGTCACATCAAGGATACTATACTGCATTGTCAAGAGAAGTAAGCACCATGGGGACATTGACCCTAAACAGTTTCCATCCCAGTGAGATTATGAGGTGCACTTTGCCAGGAGTTTAGGGAGCTTGAGCTTCTGGATAATATCACTTTCAGATTGCAATGGCTGATCATAGAAACACATTAATAGCCCTGTTTATAGAATATAATAGATTACATTACATGCCTTCCACAATGCACAAGGTGCTACAGTAAGATGTAGTAAGGGTGATTCATATCTACATAGAATATGAAGATAATGACAAAGCATCCTGGCAGATAATTGAGCCAACAGTAAAAACAATCATCATGGGTCAATCCAGATGGTGAAAATAATTTGAAAAGAATCCCATTCTCCTAGCGGTCAGCACCACTTGCAAAGAAATGTCAAGAAAGTATGCCTTCTTCAGATGCCTGCAACCCTTCCTTGTCAGTGCACCTACTTGTTACAGTAGGGACACAATGGGGAAATAACCACTGCACATACAATGCCATCTGCATGGTACTGTTCAACATCTGGCATGAAAATCCTCAGGCATTAAGGGCATCATGGCAGGAGTTGGACAATGATATGCTGGATTCTTTAGTCAAGGGGTTTTTATTCCCATGTTAGCATTGCTGAAACATTGAGAGTGTACTCTTTGGAACAAATTTGTAATCATTTGAGATGCTGCTTGGCACCAGAGTATGCCTTTAGCCAGTACATGAGTGTGCATATTGTCCTGGATCTATTGCTAAGGAGTTCTCACATGATCATGAGGTCTGTGTGCAAAGGTCCAAATGTGTAAAGGGAGGGGGAGGCATCCCAGGCATCTGGGCAATTTTCTGCACTTGTCCCATATTTTTTTATATTTTATGTCACCCTATTCTGCATTTACTATGGTTTTCTATAATTTTATTCCTATTTTATGATTATAAGTTTTTCCTATGTTGGTATATGTTGACAGTTCTATTCTTAGAGGTGGGAACCCTTCTGGATGTTTACCCATCAAGGTGACATTCTGCAGCTTGATCCACCTATTTCTGCCTTTTTACTATTTTTAGGTTATTATTTGATTTTTGGGTCTATCACATTGACAGATGGATCCATAGAGTTTTCTCTTCATATTCCCCTCTGTTAGGTGTGCCTGAGATGTCTGTATTATGTAGTATAATATTAACTTCAGATTCCCCTCTGTTAGCTCATTGTTAAGTGAGGCTTTGAGGTTGCCCTTACAAAATGGTCATCTTGTACTTAGGTGAGGATGAATGTACAGTATAAACTTGTGAAATCATGATCCACCACCAGCTGGTTGAAAAATACAGCAGCATATTTACAACCTCTCTGTTCTGTTGTCAAGTGCATGTCTGGAATGCAGCACCATCTTGCTGCAACAATTCTCCTTTATGTCTCATCCACTGTTACTCATGATCAACTTATGGGACAATCTGTCTTCCTTTGACTGGATGATTGAGGTTGGGGTAAATGGGTTTCATCAGCACTATTGTCTGCAGGGTGTGCACTAGCCACTGGCACTATCTTGCAAAATTGTCTTCTTCTAGAATACAAGGTCAATGCAAGATACCTTCAACATTAGAAGACCTATTTTTGCAAAATATTACTCTGAGTAGAAACTGAATTTTGTAAAATATTTTAACTACAAGTCATTCTATATGCCCACCTGAGTTCCCACACCACTGGGGGGCATACCAGTTAGGGTTTGGTTAAGGTTTGGTTAGGTTTGGTCAGGGTTTGGTTAGTGTCTGGTTAGTCTGTTAGGGTTAGCTGGCTTGGCATCAATGCATGAATGAGGCTTTAGCATACTGACCTGAGTTGACCCAGTTTGGAAGATCCCTGAGCATAGTGAGGGAGGTTCATCAAATGGTCAGCCCTCTTCATGCACAGTGGCAATATTAGTAACATAAGCACATCAAGTTTTTGATGTGCTGATGAATCAGCTCAGCTTGTCATTGGAGGAATGTGTTTTGCAAAAGCTTGGATCCTTCCCTTTTCATCCAAAATGGGAAGGTAGGTAGTTTTGCTAAATTTTATATTTGTGATGAGACTTCTAATTAGAGTAAAGTTTGCATTGAGTGTTTGTTCTAATTAGAGATACATTTTGCATGAAAGTAACATATATGCCTGTAGTTTATGAGTTGCAAGACTTGGAGTTGATGCCCACACAGAATGCAGTCATGGCTGTGTACACTTGAGGGAACTCGGATATGCCATACACAGTAGTGGTACACTAGCTCATGTTGGACTACAATGTGGCTGCTAGGATTTTTATTTTGGGGTCTGACCTTTTGCCCCTTCTAACCCTGAGTCAGAGATGGTCATTTCAATCCTGAATTGACCCTCACTGACCCAAATGATAAAACCTGGGTCAGTAACAACACTGTTCAAAGCAATTTTCAGATCCAGCATCTGGCTTGATAGCAGTGTTTGTGGACAACTCCATATCCATCAAAAATAAATTCCCTACAAAAAAGGAAAGAGGGAAGATTGACAGGATTTTCTGTTCACCTCCATGTGGTAACTATGCATCTCACCATTTGATAAAGTGGGTTGCTGGAGATGAATATGTTTGTGCACATCATGTAGAATACAGAATTAGACTAGTTGTTTTACCTTGCATAGACTACCTTCAATTACAATGTATAAATCACACATGCAAAATTAAAAACTTGCTGAAATGAGGGATTGAGAAGCTTTCTGCAGTGTTCTGAGTTCTCAGTATTGAGAATGAGGTTTTACTGCTATTTTGAGCTAGCATGGGAAATGTGTCATCTTACATTGCAGTAATTGCTGGTGGATAATGTCATTTCTTCATGTCTTGCAACTTGAGCTATTGTGGGGAAAAGCCTCTCTTACATTGTGGTAATTGCTGGTGAATGGTGCATTCTCATTGTAAGGGCAACCTCAAAGCCTCACTTAGCAGTGAGCTAACAGAGGGGAATCCAAAGTTAATATTATACTACATAATACAGACACTCCAGGTGCACCTAACAGAGGGGATCCAAAGAGAAAACTCTAAGGACCCATCTGTCAATGCCTAGCATATGTGATGGAGCCAAAAATCAGATAGTAAGCTAAAAATAGCAAAAGGGCAGAGATAGGCAGATCAAGCTGTGGGATGACATCACCTTGATGGGTCAACATTCAGAAGGGGTCCTGCCTCTAAGAATAGAACTGTCAACATGTACCAACATAGAAAAAATTGATATATAATAATAAAATAGGAATAAATCATAGAAAATCATAGAAAATCATAGAAACAGCAGAATAGGGTAAAATAAAATATATATAAAAATGGGACAAACACAGGAAATTGCCCAGACACCTGGGGCATCTTTCTTTTCCCTTACATCATCCCCCTTCTATGATGCATTGCCCCAATGCATTCAACACTGTATTTGCCCAAAGTCAGATGCTTGGATGTGCTGAGGCGCAGAGAAATGTTGCCAGTGGAACTCCCTGACCAGTTGTGGGGCATTAACATTAGACTCTGCAACCCAGGAGTTCTCCTCATACCTGTAACCTTTCCAGTGTACCAGGTATTTGAGTTTACCTTGATTCGATAACTGTAGGCAGTGGGAGAGGTCATGTCACATGTCCAGGGAATGGATCTGTGGGTGCAGGCAGCAGCTTTACAACATGGAAGACAGGGTGGAGTCTGGACATTGACTGTGGTAGCCATAGGTGGTAGGCATGCAACCCAATACATCTAGTGATGAGGAATAGTCCAAGAAAGTGGTGGGCAAGTTTCTTGGATGGACATGTGGTGGAAATGTCACTAGAGTTGAGATAGACATGATCACCAACCTTATATGTGGGTGTGGGTGAGTGATGCTGGTTGTAGAAGCATGCCATGTCATCCTTTGCCTTGGCCAAAGCTGACTTTGCCTCCTTCAAGGTGTCCTTCATCTGCTCTGTGAACTCATTCACTGTCTCTAAGTGCGAGGGTGCTTGTTGAGGCTTGAAGCCCATGCATGGGTGCCACCCTGTGTTGGGGAGAAAGGGAGTTTTTTGGGTAGAAGAGTGGACATGATTGTTGTATTCAAACTCAGCCATGGGGAGGAGATCTTCCCAACCATCCTGTTGCTCATTGACAAAGATATGGATGTACTGCTCCAGTTCTTGGTTGACTTGTTCCATCTGTCCATCTATATGTGGGTGGTAGGCAGTCGAGGTGAGGAGTTTGATCCCCAGCAGGTGGTACAGCTCTCAGGTGAACTCTGCAACAAATTGTGGTCCTCGGTCACAGAGGAATGCCACAGGCAGTCCATGGAGCTTTCACACATGGCGCAAATAGAGTCGAGCTGCTCCAAGCATGGTGACAGTCATATGAGTGGGGATAAAATGAGTTCACTTCTCAGCAGAGTCGACTGTGCACATTACTGCATCAAACCCATTAGACTCCAGTAGTTCCACCATGAAGTCCACACTGATGATGTCCCAACGATTCTCTGGGACTGGAAGGGGGTGTAACTTGCCCATGGGCTTGTGCCATGGAGTCTTGGTGCATAAGCAGAGATCACAGATATGGCAGTACTAACCAATGAGTCGAGACATCTGGGGCCTCCAATAATTCTGTGATATGAGTTCCAACATTTTCGAACACCTGGGGTGGCTGGCAATGAGTGAGTCATGGTGCTGAGAGATGAGTCATTATCGAAGCTGGGGATCGTTAGGGATGTAGATGTGGTCATGGAAGTATAGGATGTCATCCTTTTCTGTCCACTCTGCTGCATGAAGCAAAAAGGTGAATCCCTTTCTCAGCTCCTTCACTGCCAGAGCCACAGCATCCTTGTGTAAACCACTACAGTTCGCATGATGGATGTCACATAGGATACTGTGCTCCTCACCCTCCAAGGTAACACCTTCTAGTGCATGGACTGTAAACAGATTAGGTTGCAACAACACAATACATTAATTGTCATTGCTTCTATCCCCATGGTCCAGACAATGAGAGAGGGCATCAGTCTTCCCCATCTTGCATCCCAGGTGATGATGCAGGGAGAAATTGAACCTGGAGAGATAGAGGGACCAGCAGGCTTGGCAACGATTAAGTTTCTTGGCAGTCATGAAATACTCGAGGTTCTTGTGGTCCATCCAGATCTCGACCTTGTGTTGAGCACCCTCCAGGAATTGTCACCACTCCTCCAACACCTGCATTATCACCAGCATCTCCTTGTCATGGATCTCATAATTGCATTTCACAGCACTGAGACTCTTGGAGTAGAAGGCAATGGGGTGCCACTTCTGGTCCTCGGGAGACTGTTGGGACAGCACTGTACCTGTCACAAAGTCCAAACTGTCAGCTTCTACATGGAAGGGACATGAGTCATCAGCAAAGGTAAGGATTGGAGTGGAAGTGACCATCTCTTTGAGCTTCTTGAATGCCTCTTGCTGTGCATTTTTCCACTTCCATCCCCCCTTGCCAGTGAGGTCTAATATTGGGTGTGCATGGTGAGAAAAATCTTTAATAAAGCACCAATAGAAATTGATGAAGCCCAGAAGAGACTGCACCTCTTTCTTGTTCATGGGCATGGGCCAGGTTGTAATGACAGCAACCTTGGCCGGTGATAGGTCCCTTGCATGCTCTTAGGTCTAGGAATGGTCCCAATTATATTGAGACATTATGACACATGCTCCGAATTGCTACGAACACCATGAAATCAATTTTGAACTGTTTTCAAACTATTTTGGATGATTTCAAACTATTTCAAATGATTTCGAATGATTTCGTGACACTTCAAATGCCTTCGAACAACTTTGCAGCACTTTGAATGACATCGGCCACCATATAGCTGTCTCAATACACTTTCGACCTACATGGCACATCTGGAATGAGCCATTTCATCACATATTGAGTGCCACCAGACATGAAGAGAGATGACAAAAGATCCAGAATGTGATATTGGCAGCTTTGTGTTTCAATGATATATTGAAGCAATAGGATGAGTACTTTTACTATACTGGTACAATGTACATTTCATTTATTATCATTTCTCATTTGTTTTATGTTTTACAATACCTTTATTTGCTGTGCATACTGTCTCATGTTTTCCACATGTTATTGTTTCCTTTTTAGTACTATTTCTTCAAATTGTATGTAGACTTGTACTAGTTACTTATAAAGCAAGAAAAAGGGGAACAGAGAAGAAGTTACCCTCTCCATTATTGTTTGATTTAAAAGCCATTCCCTTGAGTCTTAACCTCACATTGTATCTCTAAGTTCTGTAAAATATCATGAACTTCCTTGACCTTTTGTATTTGCTTCTCAATGTATTGCCTATCATCTCTCAAAAACACATCTAATTTGCTATATCTGTTCTTCGATATACTTTGACACCAGCCCGAGTCTTTCAATACTCCTTGAACTACTTCAAACCTCTTCAAACCTCTCCGAATATTTTTTGAACATCTGTGAACATCTTTGTACTACTTCAAACCTTTTTTGAACATCTTAATATGCCTTTAAAGACTATTCACAACACTCCTTGTCATTTCACATCTCTTACTACAACCTTTGGGTATCAGCAGTGATATTTAGTACCAACTCGCACCCTTCCTCTAGCCTGTGTTATGCTTTCTAAGCATTTTAACAGGTTTTTGTTAGGTTTCCAGGTCGAGCATTATTACTGGGTCCATCTCCACCTGTTCATCCAAGATAATACAGCCCAAGTACTCAATCTGTGTCTTCTCAAACCCACACTTGTCTTGATAGAGGTACAGTTTGTGCTACCAAAGTTGCTCTAGCACCAGGCATGTGATTTGATAATGTTAATTGAGGTCTCGAGTGAAGATGAGAATGTCGTTGAGGTAGAACAGACCACACCTTCCAATATGAGATCATGGAAGATGTCATTCATCATGGTCTGAAAGGTGGCAGGACTATTAGTTGAGACCAAAGAACATGACAAGCGGTTCAAAAAGACCATGGTTGATGTGAAAAGCTGCCTTCCCCTCATCCCCTTCCTTTATCTGCACATTGTTGTAACCCCAACAGACATCAAGCTTGGTAAAGTAATGCACCCCATGGAGTTGGTTGACGAGTTCAGATATGAGGGGTAATGGATAGTGGTTCTTGACTGTGATGTTGTTGAGGCATCAATAGTCTTGAACCAGTCAAATGGACCCATCCTTCTTTTTAACAAAGAAGAAAGGCGAGCTCATGGGTGACTTTGAAGGGTGGATATGACCAGAAGCCAAGTGTTCATTGATGAACTTGTTAAGTTGTCATTGTTCTTCAGAGGAGAGAGGATAGACCTTGCAGGAGGAGGGTGTGGCACCCGGCGTGAGCTCAATTGCATGATCCCACAGCTTACAGCTAGGAAGTGAGTCAAAAGATTCCTTGGAGAAGATGTCTTCAAAGCCATGCAGGTGAGGAAGTACTGAGTCAGTGAAGGATTTGGGTGCACTGTTCTTGTGGAAGGCCTCCACGAGGTGCTGGGAGACATTTGAGGTGGCACACACCTCATGTGAAGGATTAATAGCAGTATAGAAAATTCAGTCACCTTCCTCGATCTCCTCCACTTGCTCCACATCATCATCAGAATCAGGTGTGAGATCTGGAATGTCTTCCAAGTCCACATTGGCTATAGGCATTGGACCAGCATGACACTTTTAAGTGTGCTGTAAGAGGACCTTTTGCCCTTGATGTTCCTGTCTGCCTTCAGTAAAGCAAGTACAGCAATGAGAGGGACAACGACTCATTATGACTTTACCTGTCACTCAGTCAACCTCAGGATTGTGGTCATGAAGCCATGGGTAACCCAAAATTGCCTCCTGCTTCCCCAGTTGTGTTACAGTAAAGAGAGCCCATTCACTATGATCCTTGTACTGGAGGACTAGGTCGACAACCTTCCAATTGCCCTGGCTTCATCCACATTGTAGACAGGTATGGGTTGAGATAGTCAGAGGGTATTGAGTTGTTTTTGTTGAACCAGGTGTGAATAAATGAAAAGGCCCATGGCACCCGAGTCCAGGAGAGCAGAGACACCAAGTAGTTGGCCCGTATCCATAGTCTGCAGCTCAATCTTCAATTCCAGTAATCGTTGGGAGGGGGTGGATGCCACGATGTATTTGCATGGTAGCTTGCACTCCCAAGATTTCAATCTGGGAAGAGGAGGAACAGGTGTGAGTGGAGTGGGTGTGACTTCCATTGAGCTGAGGGACTTGGGGGGGAAATTGGTTGTGGAGTGAAGTTCTTCCTCAAGTGGATTGACCAGCAGGGTGTCAAAGTGTCAATTACATCCTGGGTGATGTCCTGTAGGTGTAAGACACATTATATCTGCAGTGCGCTTTGACTCTGGGCCTAGGGAGAGAGTTTACTACTGTAAAGACAACCTTAAAGCCTCACTTAGCAGTGAGCTAACAGAGGGGAATCCAAAGTTAATATTATACTACATAATACAGACACTCCAGGTGCACCTAACAGAGGGGAATCCAAAGAGAAAACTCTAAGGACCTATCTGTCGATGCCCAGTATATGTGATAGAGCCAAAAATCAAATAGTAAGTTAAAAATAGCAAAAGGGCAGAGATAGGCAGATCAAGCTGTGGGATGATGTCACCTTGATGGGTAAACATTCAGAAAAGGTCCCATTTCTAAGAATAGAACTGTCAACATGTACCAACATGGACAAACCCAAATTCTAATAATAAAATAGGAATAAATCATAGAAAATCATAGAAAATCATAGAAAGGCAGAATAGGGTGAAATAAAATATAAACAAATATGGGACAAATGCAGAGAATTGCCCAGATGCCTGGGGTGCTTTCCTTTCCCCTTACACTTATGAGCTATTGTAGAAAAACCTCTCTTAGGTTGCAGCTATTACCGGTGAATGACTCATTGGTTTTCAGGTAGTTTTATTTGCTGGCAGTCTGCCATGATTTTGGCATGGCATCTACTACTTACTAGTAGTACTTTTCAAGAGTCAATTCAAAGTGTGTACTTGCATCTATGTTTACATTCTAGCCTGCTCTGAATCTGCATTATGGTCTACCATCATCTTGTTGTGTTTGTCGACCCTCATTTTGATACAGTCTACTGTCTTGTTGTAACCAATCTTATGCTTCAATGTTAGCATTTTGAAGGGTCTATTTTTAAAAATTTTTGGTTTAGTAACCTGTGCAGACTCCAAAGTAAGTGTCAGATTGCTCACATACCCTTGCTAATTTACTCTCCAAAAGCACTAGTGAATGCAAGATCATAAGCATCTTGCACTTCTCTCCTTTTACAGGAATGACAACAAAGGACAGTTGGGCCTGGATGATATCTCCCAGTCAAAATATCTGTGGCTCACAAGGTTGGAATCTGTTATTCTGAGTTGAGTAAGGTCAGTTCAAAATATCAGTCCTGGAAAATGAGCAATACTAACTTTCTGTCTCCGGTGCCATCCTTGTACACAGTAAAAAAGTGTACTTGGTTGTCCTTGGTGTGCACATATGTACAAGACCTGTCTCCACTAGTCATGTTTTGCAGTATATTTTGAGGATCCACTCCCTTTAGAAATGGCATGTTTTCCTGCCCCTGTGCATCTTTCTGCAGTGTCAAATATCAGTTGGATAAGTCCTTCAGGAAACTGATGATTGAAGCAATTGTATGACAGCTGGGTGGCATCTAAAGCATTGGAAAATGTGGGCATTCCAAATTTGGTAAGTGTGATTACTTGTCGGAGGTATCTGAACTTAATTGCAGTCATCCTGTTTTGCCATACGCTATACTGCTGTGGCCCCTAAGTACAACTCACCTTGGCTTCTCCAGGAGTGGTGGCAACTCCTTTGATACAAGGACCCCTTGGAAAGTGAAGACTGCTTCTTCTATGGCACTGCTCTGCAGAGCATCTTGTCTCAAAATCCACCATGATGTTGGATTCTCCATCTGCTGAATGGAAAAGTTGTCACCAAAGATTTTAGGATTCTAGGCAAATTTGTTGGTCGCTCTGTTGATCACTCACAGTGATATGGATTCTCACCTTAAATAAGTTTGCCAACCTGTCATTACTTGTGGCATTTATCTTCTCTGCTGCACTCTGTTCTAGCACATTTCCTGTGTCTTTGTGTCAGCATTTTGTCATTGAACTTGTTTTGAAATGTATGTGCTCCCAACTTATTGTAGTTTTTGTCTAACATGTTTGCATTTACATCTATGCAGTATGGGTCTGTGTCCTGCTTCCTAGCAGCTGAGCATACTTTTGTTCAATGTCCGCTTTCTTTTGTGGTGATAGAGATTTCTCTGGCTTGCAGTTGGCATTCATCTTGTCTTCTAATCCATCTCGATCCCTTTCACTACTTCAGAGCAGTTTTTTCTGTAATCTTAGAATGTGTGTTTGCTGTCCTCATGTGGTCGTAACAACAGGCAAAAGCACTGACTGTCTTGTCCCTGAGTAAGCTGTTGTAGTTTTGATTCTGCATCTTTCATAACTAACACATTGTGATCTCCTAACTGGATAACCTTGCCCTGCCTAGCTGTTCATTAGATGCACCTCAGGCTCTTGGAAAATTGACTTTGCTTTAGCTTATGATTTCATATTCAAGGTACATGCCAGCTTCATCCTTTGTACTGCCATTTATGGGCTTGTTGCTATTGATTTTTTGGTATTGTTGCACTTCTTATGAGCACGAGTTCTTTGATAGATTGCAGTCTTGCATCACTGATAGCCTTACATGGAAAGAGGCATCTCCATCTCCCATTCTTGGTAGGACAACATCACCACAGTATATTGTTGCATCGCATCTTCCTGGAATCTTGCAGGTCCAGAATTTCAGAGGCAAGTGCTAGTGTTGTACCTCATGCTACCATACTTGGGGCTGTCACCATCTAATTGTGGTTCATGTGCAGAGGAGTTCCTTGATTTGTAGTTTTCTTTTTGAAACTTTAATATTTGATTTCTCATTGGTGTCTGACTCCTACTCACATAGGATCCACCCTGTGATTCTCACCTGTTGAACTTTTTAGTTTGTAATCTAGGATCTTGTGTTGACTGGTTTTTCAAGTTAGTGAGTATCATATAACTTGCATACAGGTCATTCTTGCTCACACTGAAACCTTATTATCTCCACATGAACAGTGGGGGTTCTACTTTGTTTACGGTGGATCACTGTTGACCTTCATCCTTCTTGAATCACTGTTTATGCTGTTTGGTGCTGCTTGCAAGTCCATGCTTCAGTGATCATTGCTTCCTCTAACTTTTCTCCTCAGAGCCACAGTGGTAAAGAATTGTCTACAAACTTGGCAAAAAATATGTGTCTATAAAATTTCTCAAGCATGGTGCAAAGGCTGGCACCTCATCATTTTCTGCCACCAAATTTACTACCAGACTACCAGAATTTTTACTTATAAATATGCCTGCCAAACCTACATCTAGGACATCCTCATTTGTGATTACTTCTTTGTATTACTGGCTAAGGCTCAAAGCAGGGTCATCTCACATTTCACCTTCATATGTTGCTGTGGATCTGCAGCAGCTGTTCTCTGGAAGAAAGTTACACCAGAATTCTTGATCCTCAATCAGACTTTCACCAAAGGTTGGTGGACTATTTGGAAAGTATGCATACAGGAGACTTTGTCTCAAAGAATAAGGAAGAGGTGGAATTGGAGGTTAGTGGTGCTGCACAGGGTGCAGATTATCGTAACCCTACTGAAATGCTGCCTGACCCACCTCCAAAAGCTTGTCATAGTATGCCCCATGATAACTGCGAGGAATGTGCCTCAATTCCATCATGGTGGTCAAATTTCAGGGCCACTGTCAATGACTTGCTGCTGAAGTCCAACGTTCACAAGTGTTTCACAAACTGGAACAAAGACAGTTCCCAAAACAAGGCCTGACCTTACAAAGGATGCTTGGATAACATCTAGGGGAAATATAAGGCTCACTTTCCCACATCTATGTTCAAGCAGACAGAAATCAACACAGAAACAGGGTGTATCAATATAAAAAAAAGTGAATCATGGTTGAACAGTATTATGTGCTGTAACTTACCTTTTCAGGTGCAACACTGATATCACCAGTCTTCATTCAGGCACTTCAATTAAAGGAGTTCTTCTGTATGTCTCCAACTATGTGACAAAACTGGCCTTGAAAATGCATGTTATTTTTGAAACAGTGTGTTCTATGTTTCAATAACACTCTGAAATGATTGGGGGTTCTGAGCCACATAATGATAAGGCATGAAAACTAATGACAAAGATCATTAACTCACTCAGTGCAAAAATGGAGATGGGAAACCCAATGGTTTGTATGTACCTTCTTGGAAATCTGGACCATTATACAAATTATCTGTTCATCCCTTTCTATTGGCAGTCATATGTTCATGAAGCTAGCAGAGTGTGGGCATGGGAGGCATCAAATTTGGACCATGTGGGTACAAACTCAAAGACCATTCTGGATCTGAATGCAGACCCCCCTGAAAAGATAACCATTTTCAAGTGCAATGGACACATCATTGGTCTGTCACTGGTTCAAGATTATGTCTTTTACCCTGCTAGTCTGCATTCCATGTGTCTGTATGATTGGATTGCTACATACAAACATGAAAAAATAGCTCCAAGAAAATTTAAAAAAAAAGATTCTGTAGACATCGAGACTCACATAAGCAGGATGGTTCTTCTATTGATAGTCATTCGCTTGCTGGAGCTCCTCCCCATGTTTCAGATGAGATGTCAAAGTCCAAGCTGCTGCCTTTCCTAGCTGACCATCCACTTGCTGAAACTCACAGTGTACATAGATTCAAAAAAATACACAACCGAACTTTATCAGTAACATGTTGCCACATTGTGATCAGGGAGACCGTGGATATTATTGTTCCACTATGTTAATGTTGTTCAAGCCTTGGAGAAATGGTCTAGACCTGGAGTCCAAGGCTGAATTCTGGGATGATGCCTTTTTATCCCATCAGTTTTCGCCACATCAAGTTGATCTCATGAAGAACATGAATATTCGATATGAATGCCTTGACACTCGGAATGATTTTTATGCACAAATGTGAAAAGGTGCCACTGATCTTCCTAGTTGGGCTGAGGAAGGGACTGGGATATTTCATGATTTAGATCAGATGGCAATAGAAGATTGCATAAACATGTCTATTGATAGCGATATTCCCAAAAGTTTTTCAATCTCTTCAAGCATCAGCAAGCACAAAAAAGCTCAAAAGGAGCTGATGACTGACATAAGGCAGATGTTGTTATCACTTAAATGGATGGATTGGAAGACAAACCTACTTCCAGACAACTTGAATCTTTCACTGGAACCACTTGAGTCCCATACACCTGCCCAGTGGAAAACTGCAGTTGCTACCAAGTGAGGTGAGATCCTTGAGGAGAGAGCATGCCACTTGCCTCCCAGTAGTGTGACTGCCACCACCACCTTAGGCTTTATGCCAAAGAATGTGCAAGTTGTCAATAAGGAATACATGAGCTGCTCATTTGTCTCCAAGGAATGGCAACAGACCATTGCAGATGTATCAACCCATTTTAGCTTGAACAAAGAGCAGGATGCTTTTTGCATTGTGGCCAACCATGCTTGCAGCCCAGATTCAGATCAATTGAAGATGAATATTGCTGGGATGGCTAGCAGCAGAAAAACTCAAGTATTAAGAGCTCTTGTTAAATTCTTTGGAAAAAGGAAAGAATCTCACTGACTTATTGTTGTTGCATCCACTAACAGTGCAGCTGCACATTTAAAGGGTTTTACCTACTACTCTATGTTTAGCATCAATTCTGATGGCAGATGGACCTCTAATATCCAACTGGCACAAGTGAAATCAAGGTTGGAAGGTGTGCATTACATATTTTTTGACAAGGTTTCCATGCTGTCTTGCTGAGACATGTATCTAAATGTATCTAATAAGTTCAAGGTTAGCTCATGTAATGAACAACCTTGACTTTCCTTTTGGTGGAATGAACATGATTTCACCAGAGATTTTGCTCCATTACCACCAGTTATTGGCTATAAACATGCAGCACTGTATAGTCGCACTGTTGGAAAGAATGCAACTTCACTTTGGGATTAAGAAGTTGCCATAGGTAAGGCTCTCTGGCACCAGGTCACAATGGTTGTTATCCTTCATCAAAATAGGCAACAATGAACACAATCTACTGAAGACACAAAGTTCTGGAAAGCATTATCAAACATGTGTTACAAGGTGTGCATGGCTGAAGACATAGCATTTCTTAAGACCCACATATCCAGTGATCTGCAAGGGTGATCTAGTGTTAACGAAAAACAATTTAGAAATGTTTCAATAATAAAAAACCTCAATTTACAGAAATACCAAATAAACCAACTTGGGAGTGAGAGATTTGCTGCCAAGACCAACCAACAATTACAGCACTTCTTTTCAGTCAATATGATTCCTTCCAAGGAGCCAGAAGATAAAGATAGGGGGAGAAAAGACTTTGTGGGTAAGAAACATGCTGTGAAGAATGGTTTAATCCCAGCAAAGATCTAACAGGCACTTTGGGAGCAACCTACATGTGCAAACACAAAACTCATCCCTGGAAAATTATCTGTATGCATTGGAATGCCTATCATGATCTGCAACAATGCTGCAACTGAAATGTGCATTACGAAAAGCCAGGAAACTGTTGTATATTCATGGGATTGTCACCAAGGGGTGAACTGTACAGAAATATTAGACACACTATTCATGCAGCTTGTAAATCTGCCTTTGCCCATTAAACTGGATGGCCTACTTCAAAACATTGTTCTGCTGACAAGAACCAGCATTACCACTAACTGCCGATTGCCAGAGGATACCTCGATCATGGTATTAAGGAATCAGGTTAAAGCTCTCCCCAATTTTGCAATGATGGACTACACATCACAAGGAAAGATGTGCCCATATAACATCATAGATCTTAGCCAGTGTCAATCACATCAAAGTTATTACACTGCTTTGTCAAGAAGTGCCACTGTGGCAGGAACTCTAATTCTCAATATCATTCACCAGAGAAAGATCACCAGTGGTGCATCTGCAGCACTATGTCAAGAGTTCTGGGAGCTTGAGTTGCTCGACAACATAACTGCACTAATGTTTGAAAACAAGCTGCCCAGAAAGGTAACCACAGGGAATTGTAGAAACACCCTTATCGATGCTTTCCACAAATATAAGGGGAATGAGTACATACCATCCACATCGCACTGTGCCCTGCAATGGAGTAAGTCTGATCCATTTCTGGAATGGCAGAGAATGTTGATTGGTGGATGGTTGACCTAAATATAATAATCCAAAGGTCAATCCTAGGGCTGTAGAGGATGCCAGACTTCCATTGATACTGAAGAAACAAACAAATGCTCACATTGTTCCTATACAGAAATGCAAAAGTTCATACACCCATCCTGCTAGTATTGACAGGCATCTGCTAAAAAAGGTGAAATTTGATCACCTGACCACTGATCCTTCCAATGAGGCTGTGCAGTTGAATATACCTTTAGGAACAAACCAACAGTTGTGCATATGATGCAATACTCACAATACTGTTTAACATATGGTGAGGATGTCCTGCAGCAACTACCACAGCTTGACAAGAGGTACAGTGTGATCTCCTTGATACATTAGTGCGGTCCCTTCATACCCACTCCAGCATTCAGGTTCTTGCCAATTTTCTTTAGAACAGATCAGAGACTTCCTCAGACATCATATGGCAAGGATTTTTGATCAATTTGCTTTTGGTAGATATGCTAGTGTTTATTGTATCATGGAGCAATTACTTAAAACAGCTCAGACAGTTACAGCTGCAGATATTTTGTGTCCAAATGGACATGTCATTGACAGAAACTGCTTTCTCACTCGCAGTTGTCGAATGATTGTGTTTGGGCATCCAAAGATAAGTTTGCAAGAATACATCGATAACTTCACAGTATCTCTGACTTCTAAATGTTCTACCTGCAATGTCAATTTGTTGCAAAGTACTACATTCGTCCACACTCCTGCTCTGCTTGCTTTTGACTTAGAGTGCGATGTGCCATCCTTGGATTCTGTTCTGCAGATCACCTGCACTAACTCTCATATTCCTTACAATCTGAGAGGTGTTGTTCATTTCAGCGATGAACATTTTACTGCTTGTGTGATTACCAATGCTGGCACAGTCTGGTTTCATGATGGAATACTTACAGGTTCCTCCCTTTTGTATGAATCTCAAAACTTGGCAACTGTCTATACTGACTGAGCAATTTTGGCCATTTATGGGTGTGGCACTCCTCCCCCCACTGAATCAAAGAGAACTCAGATTTGCTGTGCGATGCATCGGCCCTCACAGCACAAGTAATTAGTTGAGATTCAGCACAAGATTGATAATAGATGGATAGATGTTTAATGGGCAAGTCAAAAATGTAACAAATCTGGAAAATGTAAGAGCAAAAAAGTGAAGAGAGCATCTAAAATCCCAGAACTAACCACTCTGTATAATATTGTTACAAGGTTTTTAAATGTGCCTTCAGCACACATTGTTCACTGTGTTCTTTAATTTTCTGTGAGTAGTGGTTACATATGTACAATATATATCTTAATCTAATAACACTTCATCATATACAATGTTTTTTGTTTTTGCACATTTCTCTGAGCTTGGCCATATTTCCTTGATATTGTGGACTGACTTTACCCACGATATTGTTCATGGTCACACAACTCTTCAGTTGACTTAAGATGGCAGTGACATGACTGGTGAACATTTGGAGAGGTGGGGAGATGGGGAGATGGTTGCAGAAGATGGCAGTGATATGACTGGTGAACATTGGGAGAGGGGTGGTGAAAATTAACCGAGAAACATATTTTGTGCATCATACAAACATGATATGGAGTCCAATGGTGAGCAGGACTCTCCAGAGGCCTTTAGTTCCTTTCCATTTGCTGTGTGTCAGCTCAGGCACATTGAGGAGTATTGGGTGGAGATGGATTTCTGGAAAATAAGAGAAGTGTGACCAAAAAGTGATATATATATATATATACATGATAGCATACAGCAGAAATCACAGCCAAAGAAAAGATAGTCCCCCCACCATCCTACTCCCCCCATCACCCCCTCATCCAATTCCCCCCTGGTCACCCCCTCACTAACTGCCCTCTAATACCATGACAATTACTCAACTCTTTAGTTGCCTTTGGACCTTCGGTTCAAAGTCAATGTTTGGGGTTCATGGTCACACAACTCTTCAGTTGACTTTTAGATAGTACACAACTCTTCCCCTCCATCACCCCCTCACTCACTCTCCCCCTCCTCCTCCCCTCCTTCACCCCCTCACCCACTCTCCCTGCCATCACCCCCTCACTCACTTCCCTGCCATCACCCCCTTACTCACTCTCCCCCTCCTCCCCTCCTCCTTCACCCCCTCACTCACTCCCCCCCCAATCACTCCCTCACTCACTTCCCCCCCATCACCCCCTCACTCACTCCTCCCCTCTCCCCCCTCTCCTACCCCCTCACCTCTCCCCCCTCCCCAATCCTCTCACCTCCCCTACCCCCTCACCCCCTTACTACTTCACCCCCTCACCCCCTCACCCCTGCTCTCCTCCCTCTCCTCTCTTTAAATTTTGTAAAAAATCTCTAACTTCACCTTGTCAATATTAAAGTCATATTTATTGACTTTACATTATAATGAACTCAATTTATAAGTTGTTAGTAAGTCTGCATAATGACTTTGTATTGAACTAATTTTTATTGACTTAACTTCATAATGATAACTGTAATTTTATTTTATTGATGCCTCATTTCAAAGATATATATATTTTACTGACTTGACTTGCTACAAAGGTAATAAACTCAACTTTCAACTTGTAGTGTTAACCTAACTTTGATTTGTGATGTGACTTGGCTTTGTTTCAAACCTGTTTTCATATAATGGACATTGCATTAAACTTATCTTTTACTGACTCATTTTTAAACTTGTTATTTTATTTCCTCGGACTCATTTCTAGACTAATTTTCATTCACTTTACTTCATAATGAACACAATTATAACTGTTATATTTTACTGACTTTACTTTGTAATAAACTCAATTTTTAAACTTATTGTATTCAAGTAATTTTTATTTCCTTGGACTCATTTCTAGCCTTTGTATTGAAACTAATTCTCATTGACTTTACTTCATAATGAACTCAATTGTAACTGTTATATTTTAATGATTTTACTTTGTAACGAACTGAATTTTCAATTCAAACTTATTGGTTGAACTCAATTGTAACTGTTATATTTTATTGATTTTACTTTGTAACAAACTCAATTTTGTTGACTTTACTTCACAAATGAGTTCATTCAATACTGACCTGACTTTGTGATGACCTCATTTATGAATTGTAACCATATTTTATTGATCCAACTTGTTACTGACTAATACAGTGATGTGTCTAAATCATTTTGTTTGGGTCATGTGCTGAGGTCATGATCAGGTTTTTGCATTTTGTTCAGCCTGCAAGGTTTGCTTAGTCAGCTTTCACAGCATAGTAACAGGATGACAGTTGCCTCTCAGTCAAATTTTATTCAGAAAACACTGCAATACAGCTCCTTATATGCTGTCCAGACATTATTGTACATAGAAAATGAGCCCAGACCCCCCCAAAAAAGTTCGAGGTGATGAAAAATTAGCCGAGACTTTTGTTCCCACCTTTGAGTTAAATTTCATCCTTTCTCACCTCTCTGTAGAGTCTCACGGTGTGATGCTGTTCCCACCCCTTCAGAGTTTGTCATGATTTCCATGACCCCTTCATGTGACCATGCTCGCTTTATTATAGATAGTAGATTAAATATCAGAAAGAACTAGGTAAACTGAGGGTATCCTTGTGGTGGAACAGGAAATTTTGAGGGACAAGATGCATGGGTTTCTTAAATTGAAGGACTGCAGATAGGGATTAGTCATTGTAGAGAGATGACATATTGTACATGCAAATTAGAAGGCAAAAAAGATGACAGAAAACAAGCCAAGGACAGAGGACATATGGTAGTCCAAATGTTTTCATTGAGAGGGTGGCTATGCATGCAACAAAATTGTGTTGCATCAATTCCACATCAAGACTGGAGATGCTGTAGTTGCCCAAGACTACAAATATCCATCCAGGAATACTCATAGTTCAGGTATGAATGATATAGGCTTAAGGAATATATGTAAAGAGAGAGCAGTGAGACACTAAGACACTGCAATCCACAACAGCAAAAGACAAAATAGTGAGGAGGCCTCAAGGAGGCCTCAGCATAGCAATCAATCATAGCTGACACTATATCAGTGATAGGTCCACTTTGCACTTTAAAGTCTGGAGAAGTATTCCCACTCATATCGACACATTATGACAAGCACTCCGAATTGCTATGAACACCATGAAATTGACTTCGAACCATTTTCGCATGATTTCGCACTATTTTGGACAACTTTGAATGCTTTCAAACCTATTTCGCTGCACTTCAAATGATATTGGCTGCCATATAGTTGTCTTGAAACACTTTCGATACATGCTGCACATCCGGAACAAGTTATTCCATTGCATATCAAGCACTACCAGACATGAGGAGAGTGTACAAGAGAGTTAGAATGCGATAAGTGCATTTTTGTGTTTCATTGATATATGGGAACACTATATGTTTCATCATTTATTATTTCTCATTTGTTTCATGATCTACAAGTCCTCATTGTTTGATATATTTGCCTCATGTTTTACACATGTTTTTATTTCCTTTTTAGTACTATCTCTTCATTTTGTATATAGACTTGTATTAGATAGTTAGAACAACAAAATAGAACAATGGGGAACAGCACAAGTTACCCTCTCGCTATCATCAGATTTAAAGAGTCATTTTCTTGAGTCTTAGCTTGCATCGTATCTCTAAGTTCTGCAAAATATCGCGAACTTCTTCGAAACTATTGTATTCACCCCATGTTTTATTGCCCATCACTTATTGCCATTCGAAAAATACGTTACATTCGTTAAACTTGTCCTTTGATATACCTCAAACTTCTTTGAACCACTTCACACATCTTCGAACTTATTCGAACTATATTCACACTTCATCGAACCAATTTCGGACTATTTCAAACATCTTCATACACCTATAAAGACTATTTGCAATATTCCCTATCCTTTTGCATCACTAAACACAATGTATTGGTCTCAGCGGTGATATTTAGTACCACCTCGCACCCTTCCTCTGACTCGTGTTATACCATCCGAAGCCATTTAGTAGGTTTTGTTTGGGTTTCTGGGTTGAGTATCATCACCGGTATTTGAGACATCTTCCATGGTGACAGACCCAGAATGTACATTGCAGTGGTACTAACCATTGAGGCCATTTGGCTTCAATACTGGCATGGGAACTTGACACTGGCTATCGAGACCACAAACACAACCTACTGTGCCCAACATTGCCTATCTAAGCTGCTTATATAAGAATAGTAGCAGTCAAAGTAAGGTGATTCACTGTGTTTCCTGCAGGTTATCTTGGGGCACAATAAATGTTAGATATGAGATATAACAATGATGTATCTCATCAATCAGATATTTTAGCAATCCAACAATGGTTTAGGTGGAGATACATATTCATCCATTGTATATTTCACCCCACTGTATTGATGAACTAATTAATAGTCAAGATACCTGTAGATTTAAATCACCTATTATACCTTCAGATATCCCACCTGGTTAGGTTAGATCATCAATGATACATATCATTATAGGCTATCAAGTTGGGCTGTGATAGCACATAAATACCTATGGTTATCTAACTGGTTGTGCTGCAGCACGCAGCATGCCACCCCTTCCTGGCCCTTCCTGCCCCTCTGTTTGCCCCCTTTCCCACCCCTCATATTCATCATATCCAACCTCCCCATCATTCAAGCAAGTCCACTTGAAATCTCCTGTGTATGTACACAGAAAGTGGACCAGTAATCAGAAGCCTGCATCACAATTTGAAAGATACACATCAACCTTTTCAAATAGGTCCTGGCAATGTGAGCATGGGTGCTGTTCAAATCTGAACACGTGGTTAGTCAACATGATTAAATGATGCTTGAAAATTGTGATCTGTACTTTATAAGCCTCTCCATGAAATGATTGTGACACATGTTCATCCTTGAACATGACACATACAGCTCTGATACTTAATGCTTTTGAACTCCTAAATCCTGACCATGGTTTACAATGTCAATCAGTACTGATTCTTCTCCTATTCATGCACCACAAGGACACGAGGTAAGTTACAGTGGTTTGACACATCTGAGAATCAATGAAACTAAAATACAGTGTCATAACATTTGTTAGTCATTCATGTCCATGTTACATAACATGACTATGGGCACACAAGGTCATGACACATCTGCAGTAGTCCACCAGACACCTGCATCACTGAAAAATATGGTCAGTTAAATATTTAACATGATATAGCACCAACCATGATAATACATGTGCCAACAGTTTGGGGCTGCACCTGCAAGCATGTACACAAATAATTTTGGCCAATCTGCACCAATGATGCACACACAATATTCCATGCCACACATAATGGGAAACTTCATGGGTGCAGCAGCCATGGTTTGTAAATCCAGCATCTTTCCATTTGTTGATGGGAGATGAAAGACTACTATAGCCATTCATGTGAATGCAGACCAACTCTATATCTTCTCTCTCGAACCTTGCAAGCATTTTATCCAGCATGCCTTATAAGACCCTAGTGAATATCTTCAGCAAAGCACTGCATGAGATAGTAGCTGAAGAACTTGAGAAGTGCCTTGCTGGATACAAGCTTCAGACCACAAATGGGGAGGAGAGTGAAGAAGATCCAGCAGCCTCACCAGCATGTGGCAAACATAACAAATAGAGCTTTGAAGATGAGGTAAACATTTGATTGCTAAAGAAAGACAATGGTGCTAATCTGACTTGTGTAGACAGCCATACATGAGATAATATTAAAGCTCCTAGGTTTGAGTAAAATGGGAACACACACCAATGATAAACTTCAGCTGCTGGACCCCCTGCCAGCTGGCGAGCCACATTGTGTTAGTAGCATGTCAACTGAGATGATGCATAGTAGCACTGCTGGGAGATGATAGCATAATCAAATATGGTGACTTTTGAGTGAAAGGGAATTGAGCCATCACTGTGCACTCCCAAAGATAAGTGTGATCGAAGTCACAGAAGTGGGAATTGCACATGAAAATGCTGGAGCAACTGGCTATAAATATCTATGGGTGTATTGATTAGACAAGAGCTAGGACTGAGTTGAGATGTGATTCCACCTGGAACACCACTTCAATGTAATGCTACAACAGGACATGCTCAAATTGCTTACCATCCTTTATTGCATCATTCATCTCCTTGCCAATGGCCTGGATGGTCCTGCAATCATCAGCCATGGCACTATACATCACCTGAATGCTTTTATACACCAGAGAATCAGGAGTTGCCTCTGATGCTGCTTTCATCATCTGGCAAAAAATGTTAATGATCACCATTTGCCCTAATGAAGTTTTCAACTGACTGTGCGAGATTGCTGAACCATTCAATGAAACTCCCAAAAGAAAGATGTTTCCAGTTCACCACCTGAATGGTTGCTTAAATTATATGACTTCAGAACTTTGTTAATTTGTTCAAAGAGGAAAGTCCAAAAAGCATGTATGGGACCAAAGTCACAAGCATAGGTGGAAATATGGGTGGAGTAGTGGTGATCCAGCTTGATGATACTAGAACCATAAAGCTATAATATAACATGAAAGTTAGGACCAAGAGGACAGAAAGATATTATTAAGTATCTCGACCAGCTCAAGACAGTATTCACAGAGTAGAATGTCAGCTTCATCAATGTCATGGTCAGTGAGCTTATATGAAAAAAGAAGTTTCAGCACCTGTGAAAGCTTGGAAAATTTTGCTGGATCTCGAGGGTGCATGTTGTGGATGTGCTGCTCCTTCTCATTCTCATTCTCATCTTCATCATCTTCATATCGGTAACAGTGCTTGGAATAAACATCATATTCCTCATCTAAGTCATTGTCATTCTCCCCTGCATCAGGCAAGACAGCATTGGGATTATTGTCAACATACTGATATGTTATTAGTAATATGTAAGTGGGGGAAGAAATTATAGCCAGCTTACAGAGGCATGCACAGTTCTTTTTCACTTTCAACCTGATGTGTGAGGCACCTGGGGAGAGGTTTGAGTCACATCCTTAGCCTTTTGAGCTGTGGCAGCTGCCTTTTTAAATGCAATGACCTCTGCAATGGATTCAATCTGTTGTGCAAGAACCATCTCCACTTCAGCATTGCTAGGGCAATATTCATCCCAAATTTGTGGGATTTAATCAATCTGTTAATATTTTATGCATCTGTACATGAGTGCAATAATATGCACAATGAGTGGGCAGACAACAGTTGCCACTACAAGCCACTGATCTGCAGTAAGTGAACCTCCTGCAGGCTCACCCATCATAGCTGGCAGTCATCCAAGATATGATGGTAAATGTAGCTGAAGATAAACTCAGCCAGATCATTTAACAACAAAATATAATTTACAATTACCTGGGCTAACAGATCATGAAACCAAAGAAGTTCTTTTGACTTGCATAATACCCTGAGTTGCACCCAGATATTGTAAAAATGAGTTTTGATGAGATCTGTAAGAAACAGGTTTAGCCTGGAGCCAAATAGCAGAGAAGTCAAAACAAATAACCTAGCAGAAGATTATGCATAGGGTCGACAACAATCATGCAGCAGACATCAAAGTATGGCAAATGTGAAAGTTCAGAATAGTGCATAGCAAACTTTTTGATAAAAGCAGTTTGCTGAGCCTTAGTCGAGAGAGCTTTAAGCTACAATCTCTACCATGTGGGCTCTTGGCTGCCAGAAATTTGTAAATCCTGTCACAGTATTCACCCAGTCTGGGGCTTCGATGTCGGTGTCATTTCCTATGTAGCAGTCAAGGATGATCCATGGGCTATCACGATAGAAGATGAGGAAGCTGGAAGACGGGGATAATCTGGTAGAGATCTGGAGTGAATATGTGTGTGGATCTTGAAATGGACCCTCAATTGCACTCTAGATAACAAACCATTGAGTTAAACAGGCTTCCAGGTATAACCACAGGGTGCTTACCTCTTCCTTCTTAACAGAAACTCTACATTCAGCATAATCAACCACAAAAGGATTTCCTGACAATGGCACACCAGTTGTAGCACTGGAACCCATTGTCGCAGGGTGGATACATTCAATGAGGGATGTAGAAAGCCACTTGTCCAGTTCACAGGGAAGGCCAAGCACATCATGTGTTCTCCCATGATGAGGACGAGGCTTGAATGGCTTCATCAGATGCAGGGGAAGCTGCAACACAAAGGCAGAACAAGCAGGAATGTGAGGTTCTGGAGAAGATGAGAGAGTAGACATCATCTAAGAGAATCAACAAAGACTTGAACAAACTTACAACATATTTATTAGCACTAGATCTAACTCATACCTATCCATTTCCAAGATGAACGGGTGTCTGTGCTGCGATAGGTGGCCGGTAGGTGTGTGACATAAATGAGAGGAATCAAGTTGGAAGTTACATGTTTAGTCATCTTTCTTGAACCCAGATATACAAGTTTGGAAAACAGATATAACAACAAGATAGCTATATATCCCAAGATACCCCATATATCTGCCCCTATCTCTCGCAGGGATACATCAGAGGAAACGCATTGATTATTGTGTGCGATTATTGGACAATTATGAATCAAAAATTGTGTCAATAATCCGAGTCACCTTGACCATGAGGATTATTGAGGGCGATTACGGGGTGATTATGGGACACAATTATTCTGACAGATATATGATCTTCTGCGTGATGTAAGCAAGAATGTAAGCACATCAAATAATCGCCTTCGATAATCGTACAGATAATCGTCGAATCGCCTCCAGAGGCGATTTGACGATTCTGCGATTAGTAGCGGTCAAACATGACGATTCAAAAGGCGATCTGAAAGGCGATTCACACGCAGATTCAAGACAGTGAATCGTCGATGAAACGCTTGTGTACTCTGACCGTTAAACTTTTTTTGTACGATTCATGGGCGATTCAACAATCGATTCATTCACCACTTAGTACCTACTACGCTCAGCTTGATTTGAAAATATGAACCTTTCTTCCCTACACTGCCATGCCAAAGCCTCGACGTGATGCTAAAAAACTTCTTCGGAACTACGTGACGTTGCGACGCCAGGATGAACAACGCATGCGCTTCGTATCTTCAAGCTCAGGCGTCAATTTCGGCTGACCAAATTGTTGACATCGAAAGCACCCAAATCACTGGGGTTGAGGGCAGGAAGTTGATCAAATAGTATAAAAATCTAATTGTCTTATCAATTTGAACTATTTGAAATAGTTAGATTGTGACTGTTGAATCGTGATTTGTGAATCGCGATTCAAGTGGTTGAACCGCCTCCGGAGGCGATTCAATGATTCAATTTTTTCGACGATTCAACTGATGTTTTAGGTTGTTATATCGCCCACTGAATCGCCCACCTGAATCGGTGTTGAATCGTCATGTTTGACCGCTATTATTGCAATAATCGCGATTATCCGTGTCCCAAAAATCGTGGACATAATCCGTGGATAATCGCCCTACTTTGACCGCTACTAATGGATGACACCTATCATGTTCAAACAACTAAACAGAAAAAAGTTTGAAGGGCCTATCGTTTTGATATCGGCTGTAGACAGGCGCCATGATCGGACTAGTCCTACCTCTGATAAAAAGCCTGATGTCGACCTATCACCTCGCGCGAAAAGTTGGACTACCCGTGTCAAGCGCAACGCTGACCTAGATGCCCATGGATCTCTAATATGGTACAAATTTAAATTTATGACAAATGACTAGTCGAGAAATACTACTGAATCTAGGGTGATAATATTAATCATCTGAGACTGACTTTTCATTGCTCTTCCTGGCTTCTCGGTTGCGCAGATCGTCCATTAGGTGTGGTTTCCAATTGGATGAGTTCCAAGGTTTGACCCCAGCGCGATACATTTCATCAACCTGGATTGCTTAAGCGAATTGAACCTCTACGAAATTCATTATGTCGTCTTACCTCTTCCAAACTAAGGCCCCTGGTCTCGGGAATGAAGAGATAAACATATACCCAGGCGAACAACAGCGATCCACAGAATATAAGCAGGATAAGAGGGCCGATTCTGTGCAAAATTAAATCTTTAGCACCAGTACAACATTATGAGACGCTTGTAACGTACTGTTGTGCGATTCTGGGGGCGAAGAAAGAGAGAAGGAAGTTCCATGACCTGATAAAAGTTCTCTTAGCATCGGAAAAACAGCTGGGAAGGGATCAAGTGACCAGTTCGATGCACAACCGAAGGCGATGCTTTTGGGGCGGACACGGAGAGGGAATGATTCGCCTAAAAAATATTAATGACTCCGTACGATGCACGGAAGAAAGCAGCATTTACCCAAATACACCCATCTAGAAGAGAGATGTCAAAAAATCATACGGAATCTATTTTTCATTCTAGATAAGAGACGTACGGAGTAGGACCCCAGAAGATTCCGAAGATAAAGACGTGAATCACAGCAAAGGCAATGAGCACGTCACCTTGTCAGTACTCCTTACTTAGTTAGAATTCGTGTTTTATGGAACTGCATAACGTACCGCCTTGTATGTTGCGACTGGTGAGCAGACTTTTCACCGTGCCTGCCGGTGCGGACACGAAATGTCCAACAAGCCCCCCCTGCAATGAAGTTGAGTTATACGTATGCATCCTTAATGATACATACAATAAGAGCGCAAACTGCTTCCATAAGTGCGCCGACTAAAAGAGACTATGGATTCCGTTATTCACTTGACTAGCAGTACCACTTAGTTCACTCACACGGCGTCGTCCCACTTTCTCAATCAAAACCAGTGCAGGAATTGTACCAAGAACAGAAACGGCGCCGAGGACAACTTGAATAGAATAAGGGTCAAGGCTTGAAATGCAAATTAGGAATAGATTGAAGAAACATAGCAATATGACGTACGAAGATCCCGCATTCTGAAAGAAAGTATCCCCATAATAATCTTGGGAAAAGGTCCATCAAAAGGACAGATAACAAAGAAGGAAAACTCATACAGTAGAAGTTTTGTCCATTTAGCTGTTGAAGGAACTGTAACACTATCCCATTAGTAGTACGCTTCCATAGATTATTTCTCGTCGAAAAACACTCCATCCAGGTAGCTTTTCCACCTTCGTTTTCTACCCTGATAGCATATTCGAGCTCCTCGACGGCCTCATCCACAAGGCTGTCGTCTAATGGTACACCATTCAAATCGGCAACAACTTGACGTGCCTCTTCTTGTCTACCGGTTCCAACTAAGTGCCGACTGCGACCAAAGGATTGGTCCGTATACGTGGAGTTAATTCAATTCGTGACACTCACGGTGATTCAGGCAGGAAAAAGATGCCAGAAAAAAGAATCCCTCCCCAAAGAAGTTGAAAGCCAATTGGAATGCGCCACGATGCCGCGGTATGGAGACGATGTGTTAAAAGATCAAACACAAAGCTCAAAAAAAGGCTAATCGGAGAGGGACACAATGACTATCAGGAATTCTTAACATATGCCTTGTACGCACCCGATGAAGATTTGCGTTTGATAGAGCACCAGGAGAGCACCTCTCAGTTCTTTTGGCGCCGTTTCTCCATTGTAAAGGCTTGACCACAAGTCACATCAGTCTTCAACAAGATTAGGACAAGTCCCCATACTCACGGAACGATAGCTAATTATAAATATCAAAAACAAATTCGCAACGTTCAAGACAGAAACTCGCCTGAAAGCGCTCCCACGCCAAGTCCAGCAACAAAACGGCCTGTTGCGATCTGTACAATAGATCTTTGTGTTGCTATCTGAATGGCCACACCAGTCATAAAAATTGCCGTCCAGAGGAGAATGGAACTACGACGGCCAAACCGGTCAGAGGTGAACGCCTGACCCACAGCCCCACTATAATATGGTAAAAGGATATGAACAGCCATGAAGAAGAAGTCACTCACACAAAAGTCCTATTACGATATATGGTCATAAACTAGACTAAACGATTCAAGGCATTCGTGCCACTCACCCAGCAGACAACAATGACGTGATAATCGACTGCCTAGCGCTCGATAGGAACATTTTTCCATCCGCGCCCATCTGCCCAAACCGATCGACGAAGTCTGGCATGATTAGGCAGCCCTGATTCAATCATCCATAAATTTTAATCTTATCAGAAGACACATCAAACCCTCACTGAAATAACACCAATGTCATATCCGAACAAAAATCCTTCGTGTAATAAATTTCGTCCTGCATAGAGCACTATGAGTTACGGATAGAAGTATTGGAATGACAAAACGCTTACAGCGTGCATACTGCCGTTCAACATGCTGCTTAGTTACCTCCTGCAAAACGCTAAGTTAGAAGACAAAATGTTGAAAGGCATAGATTGACGTACCAAACGCAATGAAAGCGGCGAGCAAAATTGCCCTCCTGTTCGTTCTCGCCATACAGACACCAAGTAAGACTCTACAACACTAGGGAGCTTGTGAGGTGATTTCATGTTTCTGAACATGGTTTTTAAGGTCCAACGTCTCTCCCCTAAAATTACGATAACCAGGGCTGCACGGTTCAGAACATTTGACTATTACTATCCGTACACCGGCCCGCTTGGCGAACTCGCGCCTTCTGCCCACTTAATGTCATGTTAGGAAAGCTGGGTCTGCAACCAGGGAACACGTAGATGACAGCGGCCATCCGAGTCGTAAAAAACGTCCGATAAGTCGCATGTTCTTGTCCAAAACGTCCGGAGCCCTATTGTATTCACCTCCTGCAAGCAATTCACGTCATCTAGTAGAAGTCGAATGATAAACATCATCCAGAACTTGTCCCGAACGAACATCCAAAAAAAAGAGTCGGCACGCAATCATTATTCGGCACACAATAGATCCGATGAGACGGAAATGCGTAGCAGTTTCGAGTGTTATGGAACATATTATAGGTAGATGTGTATGTGCACCGTCTATTTTTACAACATCAAGTTGATGCCAGTGAATCTTCTTTTTGATCGGACTTTGAAATTGAAGTTCGGCATATCAAAAGAAGAAGATGTCCCGAGGAAATCCTTCCGTGAGTTATATGTAGTCTCCAATTATAATTCTAATTCCGTACGAGAAACCCAACCTCTCCCAACCTTCAAGAGTCTGAGATAGAAACGCCAGGATCGCAGAGACGCCATGGCGACCATCAAGCATCTTACAATATCAATAAGTTAATTACATAGACAGCCAGTGGCCACTTGGTCAAAAATTGTCCACTCTGCGGTATACTTACAACCTACATCCCAAACTGCAATGTTGTTGTGCTCACATGTTCGCAAATAAGACTCAATATAACACCACGCCTGTTCCTCTAGATATTCGGACGATGTATGTGAGAGTCAAGCGTTTTCTACGAAGTCAACGCGAGACATGCATGATAGCTAAACTCAAAGCGAAAGGTCCTCCCAAAAACTATATAGCTGAATCCCAACTTATTGCTTGTCGCGGCCTTTTTAAGAAAATTGAGGGACAAAAACATAGCTTACTGATGCCAAAAATTGATCGAAAACACCTATTAAACGCCCTGTGAGTTTAGCTCTGAGAAAGCTAAAATTTTCATGAGTTTAGGTCTGAGAAAAGTTAAAAATACCTTGTCGGAGTTAGAAGCTTTGCTTAATAATAAGTGCGCAGCGAGCTAAGCCCCTCAAGGTTCAACCATCCAAGTGCGTACCTTTGTTTTTCGAAGTCTTTAACACCGAATTTTGAGGATTATCATAGATAACGGTCCGGTATTTGCCACGCATCGGAAGAAACAACTTGCGGAGAATTTCCATATAGGCCACGAGGGACGTCAAAGTCCTATGATCTCAACCACAGTTCGTTGTGGGTATTGGTAATAATCAGGTATTTAAAAACATGCAAGTTGTCTGAATCGTAGGTCATGAGGAGACTATGGTGGCGAGCGGCGCACTCAAGCTCGCAAACCTGATCATGAAGAGGCGCGTGGAGATAGAATAATTCCGTACCATGGCTCTGACCCTGAATCCAGCGGTTGCGGCCCTTTGTATTCTTACCAGCACCACCATCCTTGGCGACCCAAAAATTCGATGTCAAAATGTAGCAGTGTGCAAGCTTGCCTCATGACGCCGACACATGTGCAAGGGCGAAGGAGGGAGGAAGTGGTGATGACGAATTTTAGAACGGGCTGTGCACGTTGTGGGCGAGCTTCGAGCGCAGGCAGCTCATGGAACATGGTGAAGGTGGAACTTGCAGGGTTAAACGCCGTTAAGCGCCTGGTTTCCAGCTAGTGGCATTGTGGCATCGGGTACTGGCGATCATGCGTGGCACAAGAGTGGGAGAAGGGTGATGTAGGAGAGAGAAGCAGCTGTCGGCTTCAAACGTGGACCAAACGAAGATACGCATGCGTCTTCCGACTCGTAACTCGTTTTAGAACATCCACACTTGATACATACGCCCCAACATGCCCAGCGACATTTCCGTGCCTCAAGCTGCCAAGCACAAGCATGCATCTCCATTTCCTGGGCAACGGCAGCCACTCGGAAAAGGGAGCGCCGCGGGGGTCAGTCCAACAGTGCATAAGGTTAAGATGTGTATGACAAAAAGGCCGAGGCTAAAAGGGGAGAGTGGATGGCCAGTTGTTGATGCCAAGGGGGAGAGCGCAGCTGGGCGAGGCACAAAGTCAGCACGTTGTCCAAGAGGGGTATTGTTAAGTAGAAAGGTTGCTAGACAAGAAGACGAAGGAAAGAGGACGCGCAGCTTAATGCAGCCGGCCTTCCGATGCTAGGAATTGTCCAGTCAGCCAAGAGTTGTCCAGTCCGAGGCTACTTGCAACCCCTGAATCACTTGGCACGCCGCTGCTATAGATAGGTCTTGCCTTTAGCCTTGCCAGTTCATTCGTCAAGCCAATTGTCAGGGTCATCTCCATCTCCAGTTTTCCTTCTGAGTACAAACATGTTCTAGCATGCAACTTACCAACCGAGTCGGTTTACTTAGATTCTTGACACTGAACATGCTGGCCGACCACAGATCCGAACGAAGGCGAACTGCATACTTAAACCGCAACACGTCGAGTTTCAGAACAACTAGACATTCAGGCTAAGCATTAGTGTCACCGATGTTGAATTGCGAATGGACCATCGCTTGCAACTTGCAAATCATCACGCCCGTAGCCTTCAAGTTATCCACTGACTCGCTTGCCAACGAAGCATCAAACGCGTTTGAACGCAAAATATGATCATGTGATTGAATTTCCGCACAATATTAGTTCATCGGTCAGCTTCGCTTTTCACAGGACCTCTCATCCGTTCAACACAGCTACGATAGAATGTTTACTAGCAACAATAACACAACCCTTCCAACCGCAGAGCAGATCCTATGGGCCTACCAAGCTTGCGCATCTCCTACCTTCACATCCTTCACTGTCGAGGAAAAAACTGCCGTTATGGATATGTTTCTCAGCGTTCTTCAAGTTCTGCAAGTAGGATTCGTGAATGACGCGACGACAATCTCTAAGGAAGCAGCCAGTCGTCGGGAACGCATTCTTGCCAAGATTGAAGACGCGAAATTGGAGTATGCGACGTTGAAATCGATGCTAGGAATGGGATTCAAAGAAGATTTCCTTCAGAGCAAGAACGAGAGTGCGATTCCACCCTTCGAATCCCGCCAGCATATGTATGGAGATCCCCCAGCTTTCCCTCCGTCAGCCACCACATCAAAGAAAAATAAGGTGGTCAAAAGGAAATGGGTACGACGTTCACGGTTCCCTTTCGACGTTGATTACAATGTCACTTAGATCATCAAAAAACGCGGTGCGATTGACAAGTTGAAAGGCTCAATGGATTACTTTGGGGTTCGACGTGCTAAGTGAGCCTCTATGTGTAGAGCGTACGTCGCTGTGAATTACACTGTATTATTATCGATGACTCGGAGTTTGGCATGACTACTATGATCCCTTTGTGCGTAGGTGCAAGTACAGTAATCGAAAACCAGTTCATCAGAATGTAAGTCAGTTACTGTATCTTCACGTTGCCAGAGTACATGGAACGGCAGGAAGCGTATTGACCATCAGCAACATCCTGGCTTAGCTTAAACATACACTCCTTATATCGGTGTCGAGGGGGCCCCCCTTCAGTTATGGTGCTTTTTTCGTCTTATTGATTATCCTCGGCTCCAAAGCTAAAGGTCTTTGGGTTAGAAACCATGGGTATCGGCATACTTGCTCACCTCTGCGTTTGGCTGGTGTTCTTCCGGCATCACCCACACCATTGAATGGATCCTCCTCCCTGAGAGAAACGTGTTCCGGATGAGCTTGGCGTGCTTTCGCGGCTTTCACTAGCTGTGCGTGCATAGCTACCAAACCATGGATCTTAGCGTGTCAATCCTCATCATGTACATTCATTTCTGCGTACCTATTCCCTTCGGCCCATCTAGACGGTGTGCTTTGCGGAATGTGGACATCTCCTTTCGGATGGCTGACAATTCTGCAAGGAGCTGTACATCTTCGTGGATCGCGATGCGTTCGAATGTTGCATTGCTTCTCAGGAGATTCAGAAGTTCTGTTCGAACGATGGCAAAAGGGTCGTTGTTCATGTCGTTTAGCTACAATCGTGCTGGCGATGAGGATTGTGAAATCAAAGATGGGGTAGCTGACAGTGATGAAGAGTGTAACATAGGAGTCCTATGGCCGTGACAGTGACCCAGTGCAGCGGAGAGGGCGGTTCACAAAGTTACTTGGACTTTGCCCTTATAAAATTTACTTTACTTTGGCGCGATAAGTTAAATTGTCAAGTAAAATCACAGTCAAGTAATGCGAAGTCAAAGTTAAGCGCTTAAGCAACTAGTCAAGTTATGTAATGGAAAGCGAGACTTTTTAGTTAACAAGCTTTTCGGATGGCACACGGGTGGTATCGATGTACATGCTATGCTATGCTACATAAGGTATTGTAATCATAATACAGTATTTACAAATATGCTATGCTACATGATCTACAATCTCATCCAATAGTACTTCATTATACAATATTTTTTGTTATAGCCTCCTCACTTGTACTTGCCCAGATTGCTTTGATGTTGTAAACCAATGTCACCCAAGAGATTTCTGATTGCCACATACAAGAACTGCCCATGTGTAAAAACTGGAATCCACCTCCTGGTGAACTCAAAAAACACTTGATGATCAGTTAATCACAGTGTGATCCTTGGAATGAACACAGACTGTCCAGCATGATCCCCAGTCAGAAGCCATACCTCCAACACCCTGTTTCTCATCCTCATAAAAATTCCTCTGCTTCCATTGCAGACACCATGCCCAGGATCCAGGCTCTGAAGCACCATCACTGGACAACCAAACTTGAGAGCTGTCTGAGTTAATGGCAATCCTAAGCAGTTGATTGAGTTCAGGTACTCCACAGGGTACATCGGCTCTCCCTGGTCTGGTGTATTGTTTGTAATTGACTCAGCACTGTAAAACACCCTCTGCTGTCTAGGGAACTTGTGAATGATATAAGCATTGAGGTCATCCACATCATCATTGTGGCTTGAGAGGATTGTCTGCTCTGAGAAGTACCAAGCACATTGGGCATTATTCCTATTACATTTTAACTTTGAGCTGATTTATATGGGCAGGAAGCTTAATGGAAAAAGCATGTAGTGGTTTGGTGGAATGGACTAGTGATGCCGCGGTCTGGGTCAGTCAGGTTCTTGCAGGATTTTTGAGAACCAAGACCCAAACCTTGGGTTCAGTACAGGAAATTTGCTGAACCTTGAACTGGACCATAGGTTCAGGTTCAGTAGGTTCGGTTCAGGTTCAAGCAGGTAAGGAACTTGAACCAAACCTATAAATTTTCGAAAAATAGCTACAAAAAACATCTACTTAATCAAGAATATCCATATCTGATGTGCGGCCCTTTCCTTTCCAATTATGGCCAGCCAGCAAATTGTCATCTGATTTGGTTAGGCGAGGGCATGTTGTAGACGAGATATTATGAAGGAGAAAGTGAGGAACTTGAGCTTACATTTTATACTTCATGACATGCTTCTTGCCATCAATATTTGGATTTCGGAGAACACACGCTGGCCTGGGGAGAGCACTGAGAATAAGCTAACTACCGTCTTTGGAAAACTGGAGAGAATGCTGATAAATTGGAAAAGAATTGCATTCAGGCATACTGACTCTGTGTGAGGTACATTTTTTTGGCTTTTTTGGATGCAAAAGCAACAAAATAGATATATAACTGAAGCTATTCTACTAAAGGGTTACATTGTACTGGCCATTGTGGATACAGTACACATGAAGGCACTATTTTCGACCTTCAGGATTGAAGGACACTGACATTCTATCATTTCGAATAAAATTCTAACTCCGTGACTGCCTGCCTCGCCCAACCAGAACTGAACATTGGCATCACTAGAATGGACATGCATGACAATGAAAAATTTTCTAAGCCACAGTGGAATCTTTGTCCAGATGAATTGACCATGAAAGGGGGATAGAAGAGGACGATAACTCAAACCTGAATACTTTTGTATTTGCACCATGCACCAGGAGCATCTATTAATAGATAGATTGGAAACAGAAATGTTGCCTAAAATTAGACAATGTTTAGAAATGGATGATGAAGTAGTGATGGCTGTGAAAACATTGAAAGGAGAGAAGAAATACAGTCTAAGCATTAATGTACATTCAACCTCTTGATAACCATTCATCCTGGACAAGACTGCTGACTGAGCAACATCATAATGGAGATTGCTGCACACTTGTACTGGTATTAAAGGAGATGAATGGGTTGAAGAACAAGGTCAATATTATTCTGATGATGTGAGTGATGGGAGAGGTTATTTATAGGTTGGTTGGTTGAATTAGGCTTTTCCACACACTATGCTAGTGGGAATCCTAAGAAAACACAACTGGGGTGCCCCTTAGTTGTAAGGGCAACCTCAAGCCTCACTCAATAGTGAGCTACCAGAGGGGAATCCAATAATATTATACTACATAATATTGACATAATACAGACATCTCTAGCACAGCCACACACCTACAGTAACAGCAAGGAATCCAAAGAAAAAACTCCAAGGACCCATCTGTTGATGGTTAATATGTGAAAGACCTGAAAATCAAATAGTAGGCTAAAAATAGAAAAAGGCAGAGATAGGCTGATCAAAGCTATGGAATGGTGTCACCTCAATGGATAAGTATCTGAAAGGTGCCCAGCCTCTAAAAATAAAACTGTCAACATGTACAAATGTGGGGAAATGGAAAAATAATCATAAAATAGGGATAAAATCATAGAAAATGCAGAATAGAGTGAAATAAAATGTAAAACAAAATATGGAACAAACACAGAAAATTGCCAAGACCCCTGGGACACCTCCTAGTCCCCTTACATTAGTGATATATTTACTTTATATACTAAGTTACAATTGTGTTACACTATTTGAGTATAGGTAATATGACACATGCTGTCAAGACCCATTTCACCTGACCAGATTCTGGATAACACCCAACTCTTTTCTGACTCTTTTCTGACTATTGTAAACTTGCTGCCTGCTCCTACAAATCCATTTTCTGGATGGATAACATGACCTCCTCCACTGCCTACAGTGATTGAGGGTGAACCTCAGTACGAGGTCGAGTCCATCCTGGATGTCAAAACCAATGGCATTTCACCTGATTGGATTCCTGATAATTCCTGATTTTTTTCTGATTCTTTTCTGACCTTGTCCATCGGCATCCTGGCTGCATCACCTTTTAGTCATCAGACAAGTTGTCACATGCTTTAGTAATTATTTGCTTACTCACTTTATTCCTAATACAGTCTTACCAATTCTGGTCATGGACACTTACCAAGACCCATTAGTAAACTTCTGCCTTTTCTGTTATTCTTCTGGCCTTCATTATTTAAGCACCCATAGCTTAGCCTTAGTCTTCAGTTTGCAAATTACATGTATATGTGTTAGTGGTTTAAGGTCCAGTTCATATAACTGCAAAATAACTGATAACTGAACTGAACTGAACTGATTGTGACTGGACCAGCAGTTCAGTTATGTTCACTTGGATGATGACAAAACTGCAGTTCTTGACCAGTTTTAGGACCGGTTTTTTGCACAGCCACAACATAGCCACTTGCACACCCAAAACACAACCAAAACACAACCAAAATGATTGTTTCAGTATTATTTTTTGTCAAGATGCTATCATTTTGAAAGGTTTTTGATAGCTAATTGTCTGTATATCTAATATTAGTGGTCACATCAGTCACATACACTTCCCATACAGTACATTATGTTGTGAGAAGTGTATTTGTTCATACAATTTTATCAAAACTGCAGTTTGAACTGATGATAACCAGTTGTTGACCAGTTTGTTGTTGCACCAGTTTGAATCAGTTTGGATCAGTTAAGGTCCAGTTTTTTCAATATTGCCAAATATGGTAACCAGTTCCAGTTTCAGTTATTTCCAAATGGGAAAAAAAACCAGACTGGACTGGACCTTAAAGGGCTAATATGTGTATCTTCATCTACACATTGCAATTCACTTGTGTTTATTCATCTTCAGTATAATATCAATTCTTAATCATCCTCAACTTAATCTTGACTCAATCTCTTAATCTCTTGACTCTTCTCGACTTTAATTCAACTCTAAAACCTCTGCTTAATCTATCCTTGCCCTCTGTCTGGAAACCCTCCAGATATCTGAACCCCTCTACCTGAAATTGTACAACTGACAAGGAGAAGGGTGCAACTTCTTACAAGTTGAAGCCAAGTCCTCTCTGGCCCCTTTTCACCTGGCCTGCTACAGCCTGGTGGATTCTGCCTGGAAACCTCTGAAACCCTCCAACCACTGATGATTGGATCTAACCAGAAGTCCAGTGTTTTCCTCACCAAGTCCTGACCTTGGTAGTAGTAATCTTGAACTTTGACAGTATTTGCAAACTCAGACTTCTCTCGTCAATCATCACACTATTCTGAACCTTATTCTATGTCCCACACAGAATCACAGACTCAGCAGACAACAAGAAGCTGCTGCCATGCAGGCACACTACCAGGCTTATCAGCTATCTGACAATCAGTACTCTCAGCTCCTAGACCCACTTCTACTTTTGGTGCCTCAGTCTGACCATCAAACATATTTTGATGAGTCAGCTCAGGTGCACCATCTGCTAGCATCAATGCCATGTCTATGCACTTGCCTTCAGAACCCCCTCAGATTCTGACTCCACTTGATTACATGGGGGATGACAGGCAACCCAACCCTACCGACAAGGAAGCTACAGGTGAAAAGGACAGACTTCCTGGTGGACCCAACAACCCTAGTGCTTCAGGGATGACCCCAATCCTGATGACCCTGGAGATCAGCCTCCTGTAGGTGGAAACCCAGATCTGGACAACAGATTTGTCAATGCCTTGTTCAACCTTTCAAATGGTCTCCACACTCTCTGCCAGAACCAAGCCCCAAAGCCCAAGAAGATCAAAGTCAGGGAACCCAACACATTTGATGGTTCCAACCCCCAGAAACTTCAGGACTTTCTAGTTGCTTGCAACCTCCATTTCTGAGATCACCCTCACACTATTGCTTCCGATGAAAAGAAGATCTTGTTTATAATCTCTTATCTAAAGGGATCAGTGCTCAGCTGGCTTGAACCTGGCCTCAATGACCTGATGGATTCTGCCCACTGGATGTGGAATTTAGAGGTGTTCCTCGGGGAGCTAGAGAGCAATTTCGGCCCTCATGACCCTTTGGGGGATGCTGAGAAGGCTCTTTCAGAGCTCACCATGAAGAAAGGAGGCTGTATAGTCAAGTATAACATGGACTTTTGGGAACTAGCCTCCTGGGTCGATTGGAATAAAGCCACTCTTCACAACCGGTACTTCCATGGGCTTCTGCTCTGTCTCTGCATAGAGGTTTTGGAGTGGAAAGCCTGACACCCTTGCAGCCTTGTGGCTCGAGGCGCAAGACACTGACAACATTTACTGGATGCAGCAAAAAGAGAACTGCCTCGATGCCAAGACCTCTGGAACTCCCACAAATTCTGGGAAGAAGGACTCCAAGGATTCCCCAAATTCCAATTACAATTCTGGCTCTGACTCTAATAATCAGTCCAAACCCCAGAATCTGTCCAAATCTAATTGCAGTAACCAAGCCTTGACCAGCGCTGCCTCCAGGTCCAAGAGTAACATGCTGAAGGACTCCATTTCTGACAAGTTGGAGAAGAACAGCAAACTAACCAGCCAGATGAAAAAAGGTCTTTGCCTCTATTGTGGTGAAGAAGGACACCTAGCTGGCAATTGCGGCAAGTTCAAAGTCATGGAAGCCTGTGCAGCTGCAGTCTCTGAATCCATGCTGGATTCCGCAGACTCAAAAAAATAGTCCACAACCCTCAGGAACATGCCAATAGGGCTGAGGATTGTGTTGACCTTTCCCAGCTGGCTGCCTATATTTGCCTCAACATGTCCACTCTTTCTGACCCTGATTCCCTGACTACCCTCCCATCCATTTCCAACAACTCCAAGCCAACCCAAACCCTTATCAACTCTGGCTCCTCCCACTGTTTCCTCAACTCCACTTTCGTGCTGGAAAATCATTTCAGCACAAAAACCATTTTGCTGATTGGACTGTGACTGTTCAATGGAACTTGCAACTTCATCATCATGCAAGTCATGAAGCTCCCAGTCACTTTTCCATCTGGTGAAGTGTTCAATCTGACATTGTATGTAACCCTGCTCGATTCTTCCTGTTCTGCAGTCCTTGGTCACAACTGGCTGAAGCAGTACAATCCATTGATTGACTGGTCTTCTGGCCAAATAACTTTCTGTTCCACAGATCATAGAGGTCTGGCACTCCTGATGTCTTCTGACCCTCCAACTTCTGAGTCACCTCTGAACCTTCCAGTGAATACCCACACACCTCCTGCAATCTCGTTCATCAATGCTGCTGCATAATGCATGCTAGCAGGCTTCCTGGGGTTATTGCCTTTCAGATGATCTTTTCTCTGGAAGGCCTCACAGCCAAATCCTCAGCTGTCACCATAAATCTGGTGGACCTTTTGGATATCCCTGAGGAATATCACAAGCTCACCAATGTCTTCAACAAACAGAAGGTGGACACTTTTTCTCCATACCACCCTTATAACCTAAAGATAGAGATGGAAGATAATGTGCCCCCACCTCCAGGTCGTATGTACTCCCTCTCCTTATCTGAACTCAAGGCCCTGCAAGTGTTCATCAAAGAGAACATTCATTCTGGATTCATCTGACCCTCCAAGTCACCTCATGGTGCTCCTATACTCTTTGTCAAGAAGAAGGATGGTATGCTCTGGCTTTGTGTCAACTACCAGGGCCTCAACCGCATCTTAAAGAAGGACTGCTACCTGCTCCTGCTAATTTCTGACCTCCTTGACATGCCCTGCAAACCCCATATCTTCACTAAGATCGACCTCCAACATGCTTACCATTTGTTATGTATTGCCAATGGTGATGAATGGAAGATGACATTCTGGACCTGCTACAGGTCTTTTGAGTGGCTGGTGGTTCCCTTCGGCCTCACCAATGCACCCGTAGCCTTCCAGCACCTCATGAATAACATTTTCAGTGACATGCTCAATGTCTGCATCATCATATATCTCAATGATATCCTCATCTTTTCTGACGACATGACAAAACACAAGGCTCACATTAAAGAAGTCCTCCAGAGACTCCAGAAACACAGACTTTATGCTTCTCCACAGAAATGTGAGTTCCATAAAAATACAGTTGAATATCTTGGGTTCATCTTGTCACCAAATGGACTTTGGATGTCCGAGGACAAAGTAAAGACCATCCTGGACTGGCTGGTACACTGGAAAGTCAAGGATATCCACTCTTTCTTCAGATTCTGCAACTTTTACTGCAGGTTCATTCATGGTTACTCCGACATTGTCATCCCTCTTACCTGCTTGATGTGGAAGAACTTTTCCTGGGACTTCAACACAAAGTGCCAAGAGGCCTTTGACAGGCTTAAGGAAGAATTTACCCATGCACCAGTCCTCTCTCAGTGGGTGCTGGATTCCCACCTAGTCCTTAAAATGGATGCCTCTGACTATGCCCTGGCAGCAATCCTTTCCACCCACACCCATGATGGTGACATTCACCCTGTTGATTTCCACCCCCACTCCTTCAATTCTGCCAAGCTAAACTATGACACCCATGACAAAAAACTCCTGGCCATCTTTCAGGCATTCAAAAATTGGTGACATTATCTGGAGGGCTCCAGAAACCCAATCAATATGGTCACTGATCACAAAAACCTGGAGTACTTCAGCACCACCAAGCTCCTCACCCACCGACAAGCCAGATGGTCTAAGTACCTCTCACAGTTCAACTTAGTCATCCACTTCCACCCCAGGAAACTGGGAGCAAAACCCAATGCGCTCACTAGATGTTGGGATGTCTACCACAAAGGGGGAAATGGTGATTTCGTCTCAGCAAACCTGAGCAATTTCTGACCTATCATCACTTAAGAACAGCTCACTTCCTCACTCTGAGCCACTTACTTCATCACCCTAGTCATCTGACAAGCAGTCCTTATGGACATCAAGAAGCTCCACAATGACATCTGATCCTCTCTTACCCTTGACCCCATCTCATCTGCCCATCTCCTGACCCCCTCCACTCCTGAATGGACTGTAGACGAGCAGACTCCTCCACCACTTTGACTGGATTTATGTCCTAAATGTAGGAGATCTCCACCTCAAAGTCCTGAAGTACAAACATGACTATATCCTTTCCAGTCATTTCGGACAAAACAAGACCCTACAACTTGTCTGACATGATTATGTTTGGCACAACTTACAGACCTTCATTCAAGACTTCTGCAAATTCATGCACTATGTGCAAACACTCCAAGTCATCCTGACACAGACCCTATGGATTCCTGAAACAACTCCCAGTCCCAGAACGCCCTTGGGACTCAATCTCAATGGACTTCATTGAACAGCTGCTGGACTCCGATGGCCACACTGCCATTCTGGTCATCATAGACTGACTCTCCAAGCAAGGCATCTTCATTCCCACAGTCAACAAAATCACAGCCCAAGAACTTGCCAACTTGTTCATCATGTATGTCTTCTCCAAGCATGGAGTTCCATCACATGTCACTTGCGACTGTGGATCTGAGTTCATCTCCCATTTTTTCTGGTCTCTCAGTCAAACCCTGGACATGAAGATTCACTTCATTTTGGATCATCACCTGGAAGGTGACAGACAAACTGAATGCCTTAATCAAACCATCAAACAATATCTCCAAATCTTCTGCAATTACTAGCAGGACAACTGGTCTCAGCTGTTGCCCTTGCAGGGGTTCGCTTACAACAATGGTCCATCGGCTTCCACTGGAGTTTCACCCTAAGGATTACCATCTGAACATCACCATCTTTCCTGAATGCGAGCTAGTTTCTCAGCGCACTTGTAACTTTGTGGTGGACCTCACAAATTCCACCAGGAACTCCAGAAACAGCTCTCCAAAGCACAGAAGTGTTATCAAGGTCCAGCAGACAAGCACCGGTCTTCCACTCCTGACTTCAATATTGGGGACTATGCCTATGTCAAAGGAGAACACCTACGCACTACTTGACCTTCCAAGAAACTCTTGGAGAAATTTTATGGCCCATTCAAAGTCATCGCCCAACTGGGCACCCACTTGGTTACCCTCTGGCTTCTGAACCATCTCTGGGCAGTTCACCTGTCTTCCACATCTCACAACTGGAAGAAGACACCCCGCACACCATTTCTAATTGCACTCAGCCTCTGCCCCCTCCAGTCATCATCGATGATGAACTAGAATATGAAATCACAGAGATCCTGGACTCAAAGATCAATAACTGCTGCCATTGCAAGTTACTCTACTTCATCCATTGGGAGGGTTACCAGGGGACTGATAAAGAAAACTCTTTGCTTCCTGCCACAGAGCTTTCCTGCCACAGAGCTTGATCATGCTCAGGAGTTGGTTGCAGACTTCCACACCTGCTACCTGGACAAAACCAGGCAACTCCAAACTTAAGTCACACTGGATGGCAGTACGAGACACAATTTTTTGATATTAAAAGAAAAAAATAACTAAACAAATGGTTTTTTTGCAGGCCCTGACTGGGCCCCTACACTTCCCCATTGTCCCCTTCCACTTACTCCACCCGGACGACTCCCGCCACCTCCTCAGCTAGCCCTGCTAGCTCTGCCTCCACCTCTCCCTTGCTCCAGCTTCCCTCTTCCTCTTCCTTGTCCCCCTTGTCCTCCTCTGCTACCACTGCCCAAGCCCAATCCAGATTGTACAGATCCTGGATGCTCTCGTGCATGAAGTGGAACTTCTGCATCTCCTGCCTCAGCCCCTTGACAGCTCAAGTCAGCTCCCTCAGGAGCTCTGCTGTCTCATCCCCAGCCTTCTGTGTTGGGGCCTCCTGCACCTCCCATGCCACCTCCTTGCACTTGTGCTTGGCCCTGGTGCAGGGCTCGCATGCCCAACCCCAGGCACCCATCCGGAAGCATGCGAGGTGCTGCCAAGAACATCTGGAAGGGGCATTAGCAGTGGACTTGGCATCAGTGCCCTGGTCACTTACCTTTTGCAGGGCCATGCAGCCTCCACCTGCATGACCCCCTCAGACTCCGTGTCTGCCCGCCCCTTGCCCTTCACCCTCTTGGCAGGTGATCTGCTTCCCTCTGCCTCTTCCTCTCCATCTCCCACCTTCCTCTTAGCCACTCACTTCATGGCTGCCACCTTCTTCCACTCCTCTTTGGTTTTCTGCACTGCCTCTGCCTGCCACACCTCTTTGTTAGGAAACAGTCTCCTAACATGCCTATTACCTAATACTATTTTCATTTTATTTTATTTTATTTTATTTCACCAAAATACACTACAAAATGCCTATATACACATTATTTGTCAGCATGGGAATTCTTTATTTACATGCATCAATATGTACACGCATGTATGCGCATGTGCGTGCATGTGTGTGCGCATCCATAATAACATACTACAATATGTGTAACATAGTATATAACCCTAAAATAAATACTAGGAGATCTCAGTTGAGTTCTCTTAGGTATTCCATCCACATTAGTGGTGCGAAAGGCCTATTTCAGCCAACTGTTCTATTTTTAACCCTCGCATCAAATCCATCCAATCCCCCCATCACACGCATGCCCCCCACCGCCTTCTTGTAGGAGAACCTGCACGGTCCAGCTAGCAGATTAGTGGGTGTCACCCTAACAGAAGAACTCAACTACCCTATCAGTGCACCTTCTCTTACTCATGCGCATATGTCATTTGTCTCAGCGCGCCACATCCGCTTATGCATCATTTTGGCAAGAGCCGAAATTAATTGTATATATGTATTTACCTTTGCTTTCATAAGCCAATGCCAGGCCTTGCCTTACATTGTGACCGCCAGTGATCGAAAGGCAGCGCTCATCATTAGGACAGCTGCAACCAGACAACCAATCGGATCTGGTTTAGCTAAGATTTACATTACTCAATTTGGATGACTATTTTAGGTAGTTACTAGCCAAATTCAGTAATAGCCCTGAGATCAGGCACTGTTGGAAGGGTTATTGATCTGAAGTGCCCAATAGCTGAAATCACATGCTTTGCCATGTTTGGTACCCAAATAGCCAGGTCACATGACTCAAAATTTTGCGAATCTGAAGCCGAATCTCTACACAGCCGAAGAAGTGACTCATCACAGATTACATAATCATGTCAGAACAAGCAGCTTTGAATCCTGGACACAATCCTGTTCCCACACCTGTTCTTGAAGCCAAAATTGATGCTCTAACAGCACAAATGTCCCAATTAGTGTCAGTATTAGCAGCATCCCAGCCCAAACAAGTACAAACAAATGCAGAAACAGTGGAAGATAAAGATGATGAGATGGAGAAGATGGTGGAGTGGATGTCTCAGGAGGGTGAGCATGCAGAGGAGAGATCTGAGAGTGGAAAAATGCATTTACCTAAATATGTGCCCCCGCAAATATTTGATGGTACCATGGAGAACACAAAATCCTTTATCAGCTCTATAGTGTTGTATATTCATGGGAGAAAGCTCAAATTTCATACGACTGAGTCTAGAATTATGTTTGCTCTCTCATACATCCAGGGAGGGAAAGCACAGTTCTGGAAAAACGAAGCCATTAATCAAATTGCCGCAGGATATAAACCGTTTGCAAGCTTCAGGGAATTTTTGGAGAGGTTGGAGGCACAGTTTGGAGACCCTAACCCAAAGGTGACAGCTAATGCAAAATTAAAAACTATGCGCCAAGGTTCTCTGACTGCAGATGAATTTATTTTGCAGTTTAAAGCAGAAGCATCACAAACCGATATGGGAGAAGCAGCGTTGGTGGAATATTTGAAGGCAGGATTAAATCCTTCGTTATTCAAGTCTATCTATTGACTACCTTCTATGCCGGAGAGGTTGGATGAGTGGTATCACTGGGCAATGCGTCTTGATCAGCAGTATCAACAGGAACAGGCAGAATCAAAATTGATGTATGGGAATTCCAGATTTGGAAAGTCATTGGGAGGAAAGTCCGAGAAAGGAAGGACACCTCAGGTACAAACTCCGAGGGCACAGCCACTGGCCATGGCAGTGACACCTATTGTTAAGGAGTCAGCAGCATCAATGAATGCAATGGATGTTGATTGAGTAGAGAGACGAGCTCCAGTTAAATGTTTTAATTGTGGGCAATTAGGGCATATGGGTCGAAATTGTAGGCAGAAAAGGAAGATTAGGGAAGCGACAATTGAGGAAGTGAAGTTGGAGGAAGATAAGCAGAAGAATTTTGTGGAAGAGTCCCAGTGAAGGTTTCCCCATTGGTGACCCAGAATCAATATAATGTAATAGTATCCGAGGAAACTGAGAGTGAACCCGAAAGAGAAATTGAAGAGTATGACCATCATCATTTATCTGACAAAGAAAAATGCCCAGCCTTATTTCTGAAGACCCCTAAATTTTTTATCCGCTCAGCACGGATAGAACCCGAAATCAGCTTGACAGTAGGATTGAAGACAGTGGACACGCATGCAGCAATTAATGTGGAGGCATTGCTTGACAGTGGTGCTACCGGATCATTTATTAATCGATCCCTAATTACTGGAAACGGTATTCACATGCATAAACTGCCACAACCTATAATGGTGTACAATATTGACGGTACGATCAATCGTGGAGGAACTATGAAGGAGGAAGTGATGATGATATTGAAGTATCAGGATCATCAGGAGCGAGCCGCATTTGAAGTGTGCGACCTTGGGAAAACCAATCTGATAATTGGATGTCCATGGTTACGAAAACATAATCCAGAATTGATTGGAAAACTGGGAAGGTACACATGACTCGTTGTCCTAAAGAATGTAATGTGTATGGGAGAAAAGTAAAAAAGGAGAAGAAGGAAAAGAAAGAGAAAGAACGTTTGAGGAAGTATTCTGTTACGATGGAGGAAGTGGAAGATGAGGATATGCCAAATGGGGAAGTTCCAATCATGACCAGTAAAGAACAACAGAAGCAGACCTTTAGGAAAATTCATGGGGGACAATCATGGGATAAAAATGTGGAGAAAGTGGAGAAGCCAGTGGAGGAGTGGGTGCCAAAAGCCTACCATAAATATTTGTCAGTTTTTCAGAAGAAGGAATTGGAGCGGATGCCAGTGCGAAAGCCATGGGATCATGCTATTGAAATGAAGCCAGGATTTGTGCTGAAGAAGTCAAAAGTCTATCCATTATCTCCGAAGGAACAAGAAGAAGTGGATGCATTCCTTAATGAACAGTTGTACAAGGGATACATATGACCTTCGAAATCACCGCAGACATCACCAGTATTCTTTGTACCAAGAAAAGATCACAGGAAGAGAATGTGTACAGATTATAGGTATTTGAATGATTGGACAGTGAAGAATGCGTACCCTTTGCCGTTGATTTCAGAGATAATTGACAAGGTAGGAAAGGCCAAGGTCTTTACACAATTGGATTTATGCTGGGGGTACAACAATGTACGAATAAAGAAAGGAGATGAGTGGAAAGCAGCATTTGCCACGCGTCGAGGATCCTTCGAGCCGCTAGTCATGTTTTTTGGGATGACCAATAGTCTTTCCAAAATATGATGAATGATATTTTCAAGGATGTGATAGACAAAGGCGTGGTGATAATATTTATTGATGACATTTTGATATTTACGGAGGATGAAGAAAATCATGAGGCAATAGTGCAGGAGGTGTTGAAGAGATTGGCAGAGAATGATTTATTCGTTAAACCGGAGAAGTGTGTATTTGGAGCAAGCGAAATCGAGTTCTTGGGATTAAAGATTGGTCCTGATGGAATCAAGATGGATCCTATCAAGGTACAGGCAATTGTTGATTGGCCTGTGCCTACCCATATCAAGGAAGTTCAGGCTTTCTTGGGACTTGCCAATTTGTATCGTTGCTTTGTGCATAATTTTTCCAAAATTGCCACACCATTACGCAACCTTACGCGAAAGGGAGTAGTGTGGAGATGGGGAGAACAACAGCAGACAGCATTTGAGGAGTTAAAGAGGAAGTTTGTGGAAGAGCCAATATTGGTCCCAGTAGATTTCATGCATCCCTTATGAGTGGAATCAGATGCATCAGACTTTGCTACTGGAGCAGTATTATCAATGCTATGTGAAGATGACAAATGGCATCCTTGTCTATATTTGTCTCGAGGGTTGAATGATGTGGAGAGGAATTATGATGTTCATGATAAAGAGATGTTGGGAATAATACAAGCTTTGGAGGCATGGAGACATTATTTGGAGGGATGTACGCATCAGATTGAGATCTGGACAGATCATCAAAATCTGCAGTACTTCATGTCTGCTAAAAAGCTTAACCGTCGACAAGCACATTGGGCATTATTCCTATCGCGCTTTAATTTTTACTTAGTCCACAAAGCGGGAAGCTTGATGAGGAAAGCAGATGCATTATCCAGATGTCCAGATCATAAAAGGGGAGTAGAGGAGGACAATAAAAATACTACCCTACTCAAACCTAAATACTTTCGTATTTGTGCTATGCATCAAGGACATTTATTGGTGGATAGCTCAGAGATGGAAATGTTGTCTAAAATCAGGCAATGTTCAGAGATGGATGATGAAGTGGTGGAAGCTGTGAAAGCTTTGAAGGGAGAGAAGAAAGGTAATATTAAAGGAGATGAATGGGTTGAAGAACAAGGGATAGTGTTGTTCAGAGGAAAGGTGTATGTACCAAAGAATCAAGATTTACGAAGGAAGATTGTATGATTACATCATAACACACCAGCTGCTGGACATCCAGGAAGGTGGAAGACATTGGAGTTGGTGATGATAAATTATTGGTGGCCCAGAATTTCAAAGTATGTGTTGGGGTATGTGGATGGATGTGACACATGCATGAGGGAAAAGAAATTTTCAGAAAAGGCTGCTGGGAAATTAATGCTGAACCCTATACCTAAAGCACCATGGCCAGATATATCTGTGGACTTTATCACAGGATTACCTGAAGCTCAAGGATATGATGCAATATTTGTAGTATGCGACCACTTCACAAAGAAGTCCATATCATTCCTACTACTGCAGAAACCTCATCGTTGGGATTGGAGCACCTCTATCTAAATCAGGTATGGTGGTTACATGGATTACCTGATATGGTTATCTCTGATCATGGATCACAATTTGCTTCTGCATTTATGTGAGAGTTAAATAACATATTGGGAATTCAAACCAAATTATCTATGGCATATCACCCACAAACTGATGGGCAGACAGAGAGAATGAATCAGGAGTTGGAGCAGTACCTATGCATGTTTGTCAATTATCAACAAACCAACTGGCCTGAATGGTTGGCAATTGCAGAATTTTCCCACAATAATAAATTCCATTCAGCTACTTGCATGTCACCCTTCTTCACTAATTATGAGTATCATCCCAGAATGGGAGTAGAACCTCAAAGGGAAGTCAACGTGCAGTCAGTGGAGGACTTTGTGTCAAAAATGTGAAAGGTGCAGGAGGAATCAAAGGCAGCATTGATGAAAGCATGTGATGATATGATGCGACATGCAGATCGTACTTGAGGTGTTGCTCCAGAGTACAAAGTTGGTGATTTGATATAGCAAAGTACCAAGGATCTAAATATTCCACCACCTTCAAGAAAGCTTATGGAGAAGCAAGTTGGCCCATATCTGATTTCTAAAATAATTCCACCCAATGCGGTAGTGTTAAAATTATTTCAATCATTCAAGATTGATCCTGAAATTAACATTTCCCGTTTATGCCCTTACTGCCCACCCACTATTCCCAGTCAACAAACTACTCCACAGCCTCCAATAATGGTAGAAGGTGCTCCAGAATATATTGTGGAAGAGGTTTTGGACTCACGTCTTCGACGAAACAAATTGGAGTTCTTAATCAAGTGGAAGAACTACACTGACAAAAATAATTTGTGGGAGCCAGAAGAGAATTGTAAGCGAGCGTGCAAGGCAATTGCCCAATTCTTTAAATGTAATCCAAATGCTCTGCATTGCATTGCTAGAATGGTGTATGAGGGGATGAATTTCCGGCCTTACCAAAATTTCACAGAGGGGACAGATACGATATTTTCTCACCTGGAAGTCGAGGCCTAAAAGGGGGGTAATGTTAGGAAACAGTCTCCTAACATGCCTATTACCTAATACTACTTTTATTTTATTTTGTTTGATTTTATTTCACCAAAATACACTACAAAATGCCTATATACACATTATTTGTCAGCATGGGAATTCTTTATTTACACACATCAATATGTACATGCATGTATGCGCATGTGTGTGCATGTGTGTGCACGTCCATAATAACATACTACAATATGTGTAACATAGTATATAACCCTAAAATAAATACTAGGAGATCTCAGTTGAGTTCTCTTAGGTATTCCATCCACATTAGTGGTGCGAAAGGCCTATTTCAGCCAACTGTTTTATTTTTAACCCTTGCATCAAATCCATCAAATTTCCCCATCACGCGCGCGTCCCCCGCCGCCTTCTTGTAGGAGAACCCACATGGTCCAGCTAGCAGATTAGTGGGTGTCGCCCTAACACTCTTCCACCTGCCATGCCTCCTCTGCCTGCCACACCTCCTCTGCCTGCCATGTTTCCTCCACCTGCTGCACCTCCTCTTTGAGCCATAGCCCCTCCCAGACTAGCTCCTCTTGTTGGGCCTTGAGGATAGCCAACTGTTCAGCAGTGGATTGGGAGAGAGGAGTCATGTTGTAGTAAGGCAGGAAATTGGGGCTTTTCCAACCGCAGACCCAGCTTTTAAGTCGGATCCTCGAACCCTCACGTGCCTCATAGGCTCATCCCTAAGGGGAAATACTGTCAAGACCCAACTCACCTGATCAGATTCCTGGTCATCTCTGAACTCTTTCCCAATTCCTTTCCGATCTTGTCCATTGACATCCTGGCTGCAGCACCTCTTACTCATCAGACAAGTCATCATGTGCCTTAGTAATCATTTGCTTACTCACTTTATTTCTAATACAGTCTTACAAATTCTGGTCATAGTGATGATACTTGACCTGAAAACCTAACAAAAACCTGTTAAAAGGCTTAAGAAGTATAACACAGGTCAGAGGAAGGGTGTGAGTTGGTACTACTAAATATCACCACTGATACCCAAAAGTTGTGTTTAAAGATGTGAAATGATGAGGTGTGTTGCAAATAGTCTTTAGCAGCATATGAAGAGGTTTGAAATGGTTTGAAATGGGTTCAAAGATGTGTGAAATAGTTCAAAGTAGGTTTGAAGGAGTTTGAAGTGGTTCAAAGAAGTTTAAAGAGGTTCGAAGTATATCGAGGAATGAGTTTAGCACACAGGAAGTGTTTTTTGAGTGGAAATAGATGATATGCAATAAGTTGAAGGTGAATATGATAGTTTGAAGAAGTTCAGGATATTTTGCAGAACTTAGAGATATGATGCGAGGCTAAGACTCAAGAGAATGGCTCTTAAATCAGATGATAAGGGAGAGGGTCACTTCTTCTCTGTTGTTGTAAGTAACTAGTACAAGTCAGCTTCGAACTTGCTCACAAACATATGATGCGCAACTACAACTTTGCAAAAGGAGATTTAGTGCTACTTCGAAACATGCACATAGAGAAGTCCCTCAATCGCAAGATGAAACCCCAATATGTCGGCCCTCTTATCGTTATCGAACAAAATTATGGGGGGGCTTACAGTGACTCACAAAACTGAGTCAATGTTTTGCACTTTTTAATTTATTGTTGAATAACTTCCCATAAACAACAAAACCAAACAAGGTATTGGTGTACCGAATAACATACATGATCAGGGCTACCAAACAAACAAAGAATTATGTAATTTTAATCATCCCTCATGGAGATATGATCATTTTAATTCAGGGACTCATTGACTCAGTTTTGTGAGGTGGTATCAATATTATGATAAATTGTAATTCTAGTATTGTGTATGACCTCCCTTGGCCTTAATAACTGCTCCCAACCTTCTAGGCATGCTTTTAATCAAATTCTGACACACCTCTGATGGAATATTATTCCACTCTTCTACTACTCTTTCCCATAACTCCCAAATTCCTTTTGGTGCTGTTGGATACTTGTCTAACTGGTTCTTGAGGTGAACCCAATGATGTTCAATAGGACTGAGGTCTGGATATTGGGCAGGACAATCCAGAAGAGTAATATTGTTGTTCTCCATCCATTTCTTGGCCTTTTTTGAGGTATGCTTGGGGTCATTGTCTTGTTGAAAAATCACCTCTTCTCCAGAAATTCCACTCTCCTCCAAGCTAGGCAGCATATGGTCCTTCAAAATGGACACATACTGGTTAGCATTTATCCTCCCCTCAACCTCTGCAAGATAACCAACTCCATTCCATCCCATACACCCCCATACCATAATGTTTCCTCCCCCAAATTTGACAGTTCCCTGCACCTCTCTCTCAATCAGCCCCTCTCCCTTCTGTTTCCAGACCCACTCTCTCCCATCTGACCCAAACCTGTTGATTTTAGTCTCATCTGACCAAATAACCCTCCTCCAGTCTTCCACAGTCCACTCTCTATACTTCTGAGCAAAAGCCAATCTTGCTTTCCTATGCCTTATACTAAGCAAGGGCCTTTTCTTCTTCACCACAGCCTTGAATGAGTTTTTTCTGGGAACTCTTCTGACTGTTTCTGAGGAGACTGGAGTGGGGATAATGCTGTTGATGTAATGGGTGGCCTGAACAGCATTTGCAGCCTTGCCAGTGGTGATTTGGGTGATTTGGGTAAGGATGGCTCTCTGAGAGGTAGATGAGAGCTCAGAAGGACAACCACCAGAGAGGGAATCCAGGTTTGGATGGAGAGCCCTGAGTGTTCTGGATACACTAGACTGGCTGAGGTTGAGTTTAGAGGCAATATTGTGGGTAGAATAATGATTGGAGGCCAGGGAAAGAATGTTTTCCTTCTGAGCAGAGGAGATGGGATGCATTGGAGAATATTGAAGTATGAAGAATGCTAGTCCTAATTAAATACTATAATTTAAGGTCCCATCAAGGGTCACATCACCTTAGAAACCATCTGTCAAGTTTTTGACATTATACAGTTGGTGGAGCATCAGATTCTAATATTTCTGACTACTCCTCACAAAACTGAGTCAATGAGTCCCTGAATTAAAATGATCATATCTCCATGAGGGATGATTAAAATTACATAATTCTTTGTTTGTTTGGTAGCCCTGATCATGTATGTTATTCGGTACACCAATACCTTGTTTGGTTTTGTTGTTTATGGGAAGCTATATAACAATGAATCAAAAAGTTCAAAACATTGACTCAGTTTTGTGAGTCACTGTATATTCTCTGCGAACTCGACAGGTCAGTACTACACAGACCTATTGCCACATTTCGTCTGCTACCATACCTCACTTGAAAATCAATTTACCTACCACTGAAATTCCTTGATATCGACTCTGAGCACCTCAAACAACTTCGAACAAGTTTGAATTTCGACGAAGATACCTTCAAAGATTTTCAGGACATCAAAAATGAATAATTATCCTCCCTTTTCTTTTTCGCAATTGCTTACAAAGATTTCAATTACTTTTAGTGTATGATACAAGTTGTGATATCGCATCATAGCATGGTCGTGCAAACTCCAAAGGGTTTTTTGGCTATGATGAACTACTGAGCCTTTCTCTAAAAAATTTCAATTTTTCATCTGTTATATCTTCATTTCTGCTTTATCTTACTTTCCAAAGACATTTAACAAAAAACAATTTAAAATAGACAAAACAAAAATCAGATAACAAAAAGTCCTACTCCTCCAACATCTCCTCCAACACCTCGACTTCCCTCCCCAACACCTCCATCTCCACCTTCATCTCGACCAATTTTCTCCCCAGCACTTGACGACGAGTGCCGACCTCATCTGAATCCCCAGCCTCTTCGACATCCTCAACCCTTCGAATGGCCCTTGCCTTCGCCTTCCCTTTCAATGACCTCTTTCTCTCCTTTGATGCCTTCGATGGCCCCGCTACTGGCTCGACATCTTTAAATGGGCCCACAACACAAATTTGATGTACTACAAAATTCTAAAACAAGTTAGCAATTACTTCGAAACAACTCCGAATAATTTTCATACCTTTTCTGGGGTGCAAATCTCGTTTCGCACTTATGAACTTTTTTACTTCGCCTTTTCGAATGCCTTGCCTCGACAACCCAGCCCAGTAACAGCCTTGCGCCTCCTGGGTGCACTTTGAACACTTTGCAGTGCCCTCCCTAACAACACACAGTGGCTGGGACTTGAACCCAGCATACCGATCACACTATGAAAGTATTTAGCAGCACGAAAAACTTTCGAACATAAAAGAAAACACTCACTGGACCTTTGAAATTGAGCAACTTGCTCATTTCGACTGGTGCCCACTTTGCAGCCTCTACCTCTGCGACCTCCTCTTCCTCATCATCTTCGCTCTCGACCTCAACCACCTTTCGCTTCACCACCCTCACCATGGGCAGCTCGTCTTCATCCTCATTTTCGTCGTCCTCACCTCCCTCCGCCCTTTCGATCACCTTTAATTCCACCTCAAACTTTGCACTCTGCCTTTTCAAGTCGTCCTTCAAAATCATCTTTGCACAAAACGCAGCAAGAGCTGCATTTTGAGCATCTGCCAATGCCCTCTTCTGACCCTCGATTCCCGCCCTCTTCACCTCCTGCTGCTCCTCTCTCACCTGCTTTTCTTCCTCCTCCCTTCTTCTGCATTCTATCTCCTCAGCCAAATCTACGAACAATAGCTCTCCACCCCATGAAATCCATTCGCGTTGCGCCATCGGTTTATACAGCTCGAATACTTTGTCCATGACCTTTTGAACAGCCACTTCACATTCTTCGCCAAGATCTTCAGTGAGTTCATCATATTCTGCCTACACAAAATGTTTTAGCATCTTTAACTGTGAATTGATCAGCAACAGACATACCATTTTCACACAAAAACCCTTCCCCCACAGTTCAAAATCCGAGTCCTCGGCGATGCCACACTTGGGCATCGATTTTGCATATTCAAGGATTTTGGCATTGAGTTCGACGAGAAACATTATAGAAGAAGGAGTTGATGAATTTAGGAGGTGACATGGAAGAACGAGCAATATATTGAACCTCACTAATTTCCTCACCCCGACCATGCATTTTGCATGTGATTTCGATCAGCTAACTGGGACAGTTAGGATTTCAGTAAGGGGGAGGATGATAGGTCCACTGCACGCTTTACAGTCTGGAGAAGCATTCCCACTCATATTGACACATCACGTCAGATGCTCCGAATCACTACAAATGCCATAAAATTGACTTTGAACATTTTCAAATTATTTCGCACTATTTCGGACGACTTTGAACTATTTCGAACCACTTTGCAACATTTTGCAACACTTCGAACGACATCAGCTGCTGTATAGCTGTGTTAAAATACTTTCGATACATGCTGCACATCCAGAACAAACTATTCCATTGCATACCAAGCACTACTGGACATGAGGAGAGACAACAAGAGATTTAGGATGTGATAATAGCGTTTTTTATGTTTTGATGATATATTACAGTGAAAGATAAGTACTTTTACGATATGGGGACACATATGTTTCAATTATTTATCATTTTTCATTTATTTTTGATCTACAAAGTCCTCATTGTATGATATATTGCCACATGTTTTACACATGTTTTACTTCCCTTTTCAGTACTATCTCTTCAAAAATGTATATAAACTTGTACTAGTTACTTAGAACAACAGAGAAGCAGTTACCCTCTCCACTATAGTCGGATTTAAGAACAGTTCTCTTGAGTCTTACCTCATGTCGTATCTCTGAATCCTGCAAAATATCGCAAACTTCCTCAAACTTTCATATTCATTCTCAATTCATCATCGCCTACCATCACTAAAAACCCAGCTCACACCTTCAAACCCCCTTGAACTTACCTGAACAACTTCGAACAACTTCGCACGTCTTCAAACTGATTTCGAACATCTTTAAACATCTTCGTACGCTTTAAAAAGCCTATTCATCACATCCTTACCATTTAGCATCACTAAAAACAATGTTTTGGTATTAGCGGTGATATTTAGTACTGATTCGCACCCTTCCTCTAGCCTGAGTTATACTTCTTAAGCCTTTTAACAGGTTTTTGTTAGGTTTCCGGGTTGAGTATCATCACTGGATTATTCATTATTCAATCCTTAATTACTGGAAATGGTATTCGCACACATAAACTGCCACAACCTATAATGGTGTACAATATTGACAGTATGATCAATCATGGAGGAACCATTAAGGAGGAAGTGACGATGATATTGAAGTATCAGGATCATCAGGAATGAGCCATACTTGAGGTGTGTGACCTTGGAAAAACCAATCTGATAATTGGATATCCATGGTTATGAAACCATAACCCAGAAATTGATTGGAAAACTGGGAAGGTACACATGACTCATTGTCCTAAAGAATGTAATGTGTATGGGAGAAAAGTAAAAGAGGAAAAAAAGGAAAAGAAAGAGAAAGAACATCCAAGAAAGTATTCTTTTATGATGGAGGAAGTGGAGGATGAGGATATGCCAAACAGGAAAGTTCCAATTATGACCAGTAAGGAAGAACAGAAGCAAACCTTTAGGGAAATTTATGGAGGACAGTCATGGGATAAAAATGTGGAGAAAGTGGAGAAGCCAGTGGAGGAGTGGGTGCCAAATGTCTACCATAAATATTTGTCAGTTTTTCAGAAGAAGGAATTGGAGCGGATGCCAGTGTGAAAGCCATGGGATCATGCAATTGAGATGAAGCCAGGATTTGTGTGGAAGAAGTCAAAAGTCTATCTGTTATCTCCAAAGGAACAAGAAGAAGTGGATGCATTCATTAATGAACAGTTGCGCAAGGGATACATATGACCTTCAAAATCACTGCAGACATCACCAGTATTCTTTGTACTGAAAAAAGATCAGAGGAAGAGGATGTGTACAGACTATAGGTATTTGAATGAGTGGACAGGGAAGAATGCATACTCTTTGCCATTGATCTCAGACATAATTGACAAGGTGGGAAAGGCCAAGGTCTTTACAAAATTGGATTTATGCTGTGGGTACAACAATGTATGAATAAAGAAAGGAGATGAGTGGAATGCAGCATTTGCCACACATCGAGGATCCTTTGAGCCACTAGTCATGTTTTTTGGAATGACCAATAGTTCCCCAACTTTCCAAAATATGATGAATGACATTTTCAAGGATGTAATAGACAAAGGCATGGTGATAATATTTATTGATGACATTTTGATATTTACAGAGGATGAAGAAAATCATGAGGCGATAGTGCAGGAGGTGTTGAAGAGATTGGCAGAGAATGATTTATTCGTTAAACTGGAGAAGTGTGTATATGGAGCAAGCAAGATCGAGTTCTTGTGATTAAAGATTGGTCCTGATGGAATCAAGATGGATCCTATCAAGGTACAGGCAATTGTTGATTGGCCCATCCCTACCTATATCAATGAAGTTCAGGCTTTCTTGCCACTCACCAATTTTTATCGTCACTTTCATCATAATTTTTCCAAAATTGCCACACCATTACACAACCTTACACAAAAGGGAGTAGTGTGGAGATGGGGAGAACAACAGCAGACAGCATTTGAGAAGTTGAACAGGAAGTTTGTGGAAGAGCCAATATTAGCCCCAGTAGATTTAATGCGTCTCTTATGAGTGGAATCAGATGCATCAGACTTTGCTACTGGAGCAGTATTATCAATGCTATGTGAAGATGACAAATGGCATCCTTGTGCATATTTGTCTCCAGGATTGAATAATGTGGAAAGGAATTATGATGTGCATAATAAAGAGATGTTGGGAATAATATGAGTATTGGAGGCATGGAGACATTATTTGGAGGGATGTATGCATCAGATCAAAATCTGGACAGACCATCAAAATCTGCAGTACTTCATGTCTGCTAAAAAGCTTAACTGTTGACAAGCACATTGGGCATTATTCCTATTGCGCTTTAATTTTCACTTGGTCCACAAAGCAGGAAGCTTGATGAGGAAAGCAGATGCATTATCCAGATGTACAGATCATAAAAGGGGAGTGGAGGAGGACAATAAAAATATTACTCTACTCAAACCTGAATACTTTCGTATTTGTGCTATGCATGAAGGGCATTTATTGGTGGATAGCTCAGAGACGGAAATGTTGTTTAAAATTAAGCAATGTTCAGAGATGGATGATGAAGTGGTGGAAGCTGTGAAAGCTTTGAGGGGAAAGAAGAAAGGTAATATTAAAGGAGATGAATGGGTTGAAGAACAAGGGATAGTGTTGTTCAGAGGAAAGGTGTATGTACCAAAGGATCAAGATTTACGAAGGGAGATTGTACAATTACATCATAACACGCCAGCTGCCAGACATCCAGGAAGGTGGAAGACATTGGAGTTGGTGATGATAAATTATTGGTGGCCCAGAATTTCAAAGTATGTGTTGGGGTATGTGGATGGATGTGACACATGCATGAGGGAAAAGAAATTTCCAGAAAAGGCTGCTGGGAAATTAATGCTGAACCCTATACCTAAAGCACCATGGCCAGATATATCTGTGGACTTTATCACAGGATTACCTGAAGCTCAAGGATATGATGCAATATTTGTAGTATGCGACCACTTCACAAAGGAAGTCCATATCATTCCTACTACTGCAGAAACCTCATCGTTGGGATTGGAGCACCTCTATCTAAATCAGGTATGGTGGTTACATGGATTACCTGATATGGTTATCTCTGATCATGGATCACAATTTGCTTCTGCATTTATGTGAGAGTTAAATAACATATTGGGAATTCAAACCAAATTATCTATGGCATATCACCCACAAACTGATGGGCAGACAGAGAGAATGAATCAGGAGTTGGAGCAGTACCTATGCATGTTTGTCAATCATCAACAAACCAACTGGCCTGAATGGTTGGCAATTGCAGAATTTTCCCACAATAATAAATTCCATTCAGCTACTTGCATGTCACCCTTCTTAACTAATTATGAGTATCATCCCAGAATGGGAGTAGAACCTCAAAGGGACGTCAACGTGCAGTCAGTGGAGGATTTTGTGTCAAAAATGCGAAAGGTGCAGGAGGAATCAAAGGCAGCATTGATGAAAGCATGTGATGATATGATGCGACATGCAGATCGTACTTGAGGTGTTGCTCCAGAGTACAAAGTTGGTGATTTGATATAGCAAAGTACCAAGGATCTAAATATTCCACCACCTTCAAGAAAGCTTACGGAGAAGCAAGTTGGCCCATATCTGATTTCTAAAATAATTCCACCCAATGCGGTAGTGTTAAAATTATTTCAATCATTCAAGATTGATCCTGAAATTAACATTTCCCGTTTATGCCCTTACTGCCCACCCACTATTCCCAGTCAACAAACTACTCCACAGCCTCCAATAATAGTAGAAGGTGCTCCAGAATATATTGTGGAAGAAGTTTTGGACTCATGTCTTCGATAAAATAAATTGGAGTTCTTAATCAAGTGGAAGAACTACACTGATGAAAATAATTCATGGGAACCCAAGGAGAATTGTAAGTGAGCACGTAATGCAATCACCCAATTCTTTAAATGTAATCAAAATGCTCTGTGTTGCATTGCTAGAATGGTGTATGAGGGGATGAATTTCCGGCCTTACCAGAATTTTACAGAGGGGACAGATGGAATATTTTCTTGCCTGGAAGTCGAGGCATAAAAGGGGGATAATGTTAGGAAACAGTCTCCTAACATGCCTATTACATAATACTATTTTTATTTTATTTTATTTTATTTGATTTGATTTTAATTCACCAAAATATGCTACAAAATGCCTATACACACATTATTTGTCAGCATGGGAATTTTCTATTTACACGCATCAATATGTACACGCATGTACACGCATGTGTGCATGCATCTGTAACAACATACTACAATATATGTAACATAGTATATAACCCTAAAATAAATACTAGGAGACCTCAGTTGAGTTCTCTTAGGTATTCCATCCACAATAGTGGTGTGAAAAGCCTATTTCAGCCAACTGTTCTATTTTTAACCCCTCACATCAAAACCATCAAACCCCCATCATGCGCGCACACCCCGCCACCTTCTCGTAGGAGAGCCCGCACAGTCCAGCTAGCAGAACAGTGGGTGTCGCCCTAACAGATGCCCAGTTTCAGGCCAAATATTTTAGCTCAAAGGCATATACTTCACACAGACGCATGCCAGAAACCCTGGCAAGAATGTTTGATCAGTAGTCTTTTCATATTTAAAATATATTACATCATAAATTTCCTTATTTGCAATATATATATGTCATCTGGCCATTTTTAACATTACGAAAACTCATACAGTTGAACCTGTCTTAACCCATACCATTTGGTGGATGGCCCACAGTATGGGTTATTGGAGGTATTGGGTTTAGGGAGATGAACTGAAAAAGCACTTGAAAAATCACAAAAAAATCAGAAAAACTCACAAAAAAATTTAGGCTTTGTATTCATTGCTAAAGTAGGCCAATACCCATAATTTGAGTGATAAGTCTACAATTTTGGGAAAAGGTCAGTCAAAACACTGCTTTTCATGGTCCTGGTCTCATTGAGGCAGAGTTGCCTGCTGAATGACCCCAGAACTGCTTCCATCTTGTGTGTGATTGGTTTTTTCAAGTCATCCACATATGCCTTAAGGTTGGGCAAGGCTCAAGAGGGATATCATTGTCAACATCGTCCCTGCCATTGATCTCAAAATTTTCATCTGCATCAATGGCATCCATAACTGCCTGATAGATTTTGTGATCTGACATTTCCATCAAGACCTGTGATTCTCCAGCTGGGTTAACAAGGGATTCGATGGCCATGCAGTTTGATTCTTGTATTGTGTATGTTTAGACCAAATTGTCAAGCACAATCCCAATCTGCCTCTCTGCATAAGCAACAAGATCCATGGAGTTGGAGGAAGGATTGTTGAAGAGAGAAGAGACAGGAATTAAAGGCTGCATAGATGATGAGGGGGCATCTGTGTCAGGTAAAATGCCAGCTTTGCACCATCAGTTTTGGATTGTCATTGTGTTGACTTCATGCTAAGCAAACTCAGCAAGACACATTGCCTGTAGCTGATTGATACTGTAGATTTCAGTGGGGGTTATGCCTTCATCATAGCAATGGATTGCATGTTGGATAAACCTCACCATGTAGTGAGCTTTTAAACAGATTATCCCTTGGTCATTCAGCCAGACATGGGCTGTGAGATTCAGCTCAAAATTTGTGACTTGGATGTTCTGAAGGTTCTCAGGAATGATGTGGCCAGAGAAGTTGTTTTGTAGCAGGAGAATTTTGTGCCCCTTTGCTTGAAGTTCTTGATCCCATTGCTGAATCCAATCCTGATAAAGGTGCATCATCATCCATGCCATCGCATTGTTTCAGTAATAAAACCCAAGTTGTTCACCAGTCTTCTTGTTAAAAAAAAGCTTGTGGGCATGCTGATTTTCCAATAATGAAAGGCTGAAGTTTCTTGGACCCATCAGCATTTGAAGTAAAGGCATAAATCAACCTAATCTTGTCCCCTTTGACTCCAGATTGCTTACAATCTGACAAGCCTCTATCTGGTACCATCCTATGTATCAGGAGTCAGGAAATATCAGGAGTCAGGAAAAACTTGGAGAGTAAAAACTATTAGAAATGTCCTGTTTCATCCATGTTGAAGATATCATGCAGCTGATACCCATACTTCTTAATCAACTCTTAAATCCTCTTCCTCTCTTTCTCCACAATCTCAGCATTGCTTCTCCATGCCTCTTCATATCCTTCAGGCTGTTTCTCTCCTTAAAGTTCCCTAACCACTCATTGCTTAATTTCAATCTGTCTTTGTGAACTCCAACCAAATCAGCAAATGCATTCTATTTTTGATGAAGAACCTCTCCTGTAATCAAAATCCCATCACCCATTCCTACTGTCAAGACCCATTTCACCTGATTGGATTCCCTATAACTCCTGCCTCTTTTCTGACTCTTTTCTGACCTCTTCCATCAGCATTCCAGCTGCAGCACTTTTTATTCATCAGATGAGTTGTCATGTGGCTTAATAATCATTTGCTTGCTCACTTTATTCCTAATACAGTCTTACCAATTATGGTAATGGACACTTACCAATAGTGATTTAAGGTCCAGTTCAGTTTGGTTTTTTGACCCTAAAATTGGTCGACCATAACTGTAACTAGTCTAGAACTGACCCCGATATTGGGGGGGACCTAAGTGGACTGACTAAGACCAGTCTTTTGCAGTTGATAGATTGAAAAAAGACTGATTAAGACTAGTTTTTTGTTGTAAAATTTATCATACTATGTAACCTATATGTATCTCAACAAGCTACTCGGAACAGTTTATGTTTGATCCAATTTTTAAAAGATTTCATCAAGATTTGACTGAGATATGGCCAAAACGAAAGTGCATTGTGTTGGTTTGTAGTTTGTGGTTGCAGTTTGCAGTATGTAGTTACAACTTGTCAGGGCTGTTAAATGAATAAAATATGCAAGGTACAGATATTTATGTGTGTTAGTGTGATGTAATTGATGATGTATAACTGTAGCCCACATTTTTTAGCACAAGTTATAAGCAGTACAATCCATGTTATTCTGATCACAGAAGAATAATGGTATCAAAATGTATTTGGTCATATCTTCCTCAGTTCTTGATTTTTTTGGATGAACCAAGGGTCAAATTCAAGGCAATATGCAGGGCAATCAGATGAAATAGCTCATGTAATAAATAACCAATTTTAACCCATTTAAACTGGTCTTTTTGTGGTTAATGATGTTTTTCAAATTTGAAAGACCTTAACTGTAACTGCTAAAGACCAGCCCTTAACTGTACCCACTGGTCTTGTTAATAGTTAGGTTTGGTTAACAGTCTTTTTTTGGGTTATAGACCAGACCTTTAAATGCTACTTACCAAGACCCATTAGTAAACTTCTGCCTTTTCCATTATTCTTCTGGCCTTCATTATTTAAGTGCCTATAGCCTAGCCTTGTACTTCAGTTTGCAAATTATATTCATCTACACATTGTAATTCACTTGTGTTTAATCACCTCCAGTCAATAATCAACCATCCTTACTTGTCCTCAACCTAATCTTGACTTAATCTCTCAACCTCATCACTCTTCTTCACTTCAAATCATCCTAAACCTCTGCTCAATCTACCCTTGCCCTCTGTCCAGAAACCATCCAGAAATCTGAACCACTTGTGCCTTGAAATTGGACAACTGATGAGGAGAAGGGTGCAATTTCTTACAAGTTTAAGCCAAGTCCTCTCTGGCCCCTTTTCACCTGGCCTGCTACAGCCTGGTGGATTCTGCCCAGAACCTCTGAACCCTCTGACCATTGATGACCAGGTCTGACAAGAAGTCCAGTGTTTTTGCTGTCCAAGTCCCAACCTTGGTAGTAGCAATCCTGAACCCTGACAGTATTTGACAGCTTTTGAAACCCAAACCTCCATCATCTCTGACACCTTGGGGTGTTCAGTTTGTCAGACTTATTTGGCTGTGCAGTCACTGCCAAGCTTTGTCTGTTCCCACTGCTGTAGAGGATATGATGTTGATGATGATGGCAACAGATTATGTTATGAGAATAGAAGAATGATATGAATGATTTGCTTCTTAGTGTGAACAGAGTGAGCACAGGCATGCTGGAAGAAGAATTACTTTTAAAGTTTAGACTCAATTTTTATACTACACTAAATGTCTCTGATTATGAGGGTCTCCACTTGTCAATGCACAGACCAATCCTCAACACTCTCCCTCAAGTGAAGGATACATTGATAGCATCACAGTGAGAATTAAAAGATTTCCATGGCAATACTTTAGTTAGTATATCTTCAGCCATTTGATTAGTGGGACAAAATTTAATCTGAACAGTTTCATTTTTGACTTGATCATGAATAAAATGATGCTTAATATCAAAATGTTTAGTACATTTATGATAGCACAGATTTTTGGTGATTGCTAATGAGCTTAAATTATTGCCCCAAATCAAAGTCGGTTCTGGTTGGGTATATCCCAATTTGGAATAGAGGCTTTGTAGCCATAAAGCATCTTATGCTGCATCTGATAAACAAATATACTCAGCTTTTGTAGATGATAGGGAAACAAAATTTTGTTTCTTGGACCCCCACATGATTGCACTGCCAGTTTTCATGAAAATAGATCCAGATACTGATGTATGATAAAAAATATTAGCAAAGCTTGCATCAGAATATCCATGAACATATTCATTGGGATCATTAGCATAATAAGTGATCCCATAACTTTTTGTCCCTTTAAATATCACATAATTTGCTTGGCTGCATTCCAATGTGACAAAGTGGGATTAGCTGTAAATGATGCAAGTCTATTTACAGCACATGCAATACTGGGTCGTGTGGCAACAGCCGCATACATTAAGGAGCCAATAAGAGATGCATAGTTATTACTTCTATTTCCAGTCTCTTGCTCTTTGGGTTTGAGCATAAGGTTCGAATCCATTGGAGTAGTTACAGAGTTGGTGTTAGGGTGACACCCATGGTTCTGCTAGCTGGACTGTGTGGGGTCTCCTACAAGAAGGTGGTGGGGTGCACACACATGATGGGGGGGTTTGATGGATTTGATGTGAGAGGTTATAAATAGATTAGTTGGCTGAAATAGGCTTTTTGCACTACTATTGTAGATGGAATACCCAAGAGAACTCAACTGAGGTCTCCTAGTATTTATTTTATGGTTATATACTATGTTACATATATTGTAGTATGTTGCTACTGATGCACGCATACATGCATGTACATATTGATGCATGTAAATAGAAAATTCCCATGATGACAAATAAAGCATGTATAGGCATTTTGTAGTGTATTTTGGTGAAATAAAATAAAATAAAATAAAATAAAAATAGTATTATGTAATAGGCATGTTAGGAGACTGTTTTCTAACAGCATCCTTCGCTGAAAGACCTGAATGATATGTATCCATCCATCTGATCATACAATGCTCCCACTTCCATATAGTTTGTATGCCCATTCCCCATTCCAAGGTGTCACCTCGCAGTTGCTGTTCTCTTCAGTGTTCCATGTAGCCATGTCAAGCAGTTCAATCAGTTCAATATCCTCAAATGGAATATGTGGAGATAAGGAGCCAAATGAAAGAGTTGGCTGCAGGTGATGTTGTTTTCAAGCTTTCACCTCTCATGCATTGGCAGCAGATTGTTTACACTATTTTGTGGGGCAACTGGGAGGGGCCATGGTCAAAAAAATCAACTCACTTCAACTGCACCCATCTAGTATTACTGTATTAGATTTACAGTTATTTACTATATGACACAGTTATTAGAAACTCATTTTGAGCTGATTCCTGAGCAGGGTTTTGATAGGACACAATAAGGTAGGCATCACTCATTGTCAGCATGTAGTTATGTAAGCAAAACAACCCACTTTTGTGACAGCTTCGACACTTGCTACATTATACCTTTTGCTATTCTAAGTCCTGAAAACTATAGGTAGGATGCCTATGAAAAGGTCTCTGAGCAGACTTTCTCCAATATTATACATTTGAAGGAATAATAAGGGTTACAATTTAGAAGTTGGGAATTTGTTTCTAAACACTTTATCTATCTATTTCAATGCATTGGGAACAAGATCAAAAAATTGCTGTGACATGATTTGGCCATGTCATGTGACCAAACACATGACCTTTCCACCCAAGAGATGAGGCAAGTAAGGAGGAAGAGTAGAGGATTGAAGCTGAAATGCGACATTAGTGGGCAGCCAAACTCAAGAATTGTACTGGGATCTTGACCATCCCATGCCAGGGTGGTTCAAGGGATGGAGCAGATCATCTAGTGATAGGTCTATTGCACGCTCTAAGGTCTGGAAAGGGTTCTAATCATATTGACACATTATGACACATGCTCTGAACCTCTATCAATGTTATGAACTCAATTTCAAACCAAATTCACACTTTTTGAACAATTTTGAATGACTTTGCAACACTTTGAACAACTCCACACTACTTCGAACGATGTCGGCTACCATATAGCTGTCCTGAAACCCTTTCGACTTACATGGCACATCTAGAATGAACCATTGCATCGCATATCAAGCACCACCGGACACAAGGAGACACAACAAAAGACTTTAGGACACAATAATTGTTTTGGGTTTCAACAATATATTGAAACAATAGGATGAGTACTCCCACTATATGGTGACACTGTACATTTCATTTATTATCATTTCTCATTTGTTTTATGTTTTACAATACCTTTATTGCTGTGCATACTGCCTCATGTTCTACACTTGTTACATATATTTCCTTTTTAGTACTTATCTCTTCAAAAATGTATATAGACTTGTACTAGTTACTTAGAAGAACAGAGAAGAAGTTACCCTCTTCATTATTGTTTAATTTAAGAGCCATTCTCTTGAGTCCAAGTCTTACCTCATATCTCTAAGATCTGTGAAATATTGCAAACTTCTTCAGACTTTCGTATTTGCCCCTCGACTTATTGCATATTACCCATTGTCTCTTGAAAAACACTTCTCATTCACTATATTTGCTCCTCGATATACCTTGACACCAGTCTGACTCTTTTGAAACTCTTCGAACCACTTCAAACATCTTTGACCTTCCTAAAAACTACTTTGAACTTCTTTGACCTTATTTGAACATCTTTGAGCATCTTTCGAATGTCTTTTGAATCTTTTCATATGCCCCAAAAGACTATTTGTAAAACATCTGACTATTCCACACCTCTAACCATGACCCTTGGATAACAGCGGTGACATTTAGTACCAACTTGCACCCTTCCTCTAGCCTGTGTTATACTTCTTAGACTCTTTTGTTAGGTTTCCAGGTCGAGCATTATCACTGGGAGCATGGACTTTTGCCCAATGGTGGGCTGTTGGCCCAATGTGAAGGGTTTAAATTTGAACCTGGTCACACAGATTGTTGTTGTCAAAGGCTGCTGTTCACACAGCCAGATTCTATTTTATAAAAATCTCAACTCAAAGAGTTTGTGACATCTTGTGGACACATATGTGATTTCTACCCAAAATATCACTGAGAGCTTAATTTTATTGAACAGTACTGGGGCACTGCAAAACTCCGGTATTGAACATCAATGTGCACATCAAATGTCATTGAGATGGAAAAAAACATGCTTGCATATCTGGATGATGTTCCTCTTCTTCAAATGAGGCAGTTTGTTCCTTCCTAGCATTTGCTATCTCATTTTTTTTGCTAATACATGTATATACTCTACAGATATGTGAACTGTTCTGCACATTTCATATCCACTTATGACCAGCGCTGAAGCAGCTTGGGCTAACCATAAATATTATGGTCATTAGACCCTCCCACCTGTAATGGCTGCAAGTACACGATGTGCCAATCCTGATCTACTGTCCCACCTGTAGATCTCCTTACTCCTGTCGCCAATAAATTTTTGAAAATTTTTTTTGTCAAAAGTTTGGCCAGTGTTGGTGCTTAGTAAGCTGCTTTGTAAGGGTACTGACAATAAGTGATGCCTACCTTATATATATATCATTGGCCAACCAATTTGGCCACTGTACAAAAGTAGTGGTGACTAGGCCTTGTGCACCATAGGGTCTAATTAGTGATGTGGGCACATTGTTAAGGCAATACCAATTGCAACCACTACTTCAACTGAAGTTATACTGGGTGGACTGCTAGACAGGCTCTCACAAGAAGTCATCGTTTGATAGAAAGGTTGTCTCACAGTCTCAAGTGTTCACACTTGTTATGGTGGAATCTTAGGAGAACCTCTTGGTATAATATGGCATCTTATATACTACTATACATGCTGCATCCATGAGGTTTGGCCATGCTTACCCTATGTGTTGGATTAGTAAGCCTCCTTTGCCATGCTGCACCCGCCATGCTGATGCACAGTGCCTGCCCCTAACCATGCTGTATGTAATCTACTAAGATAATCTGATGTGATTAGATAAGATAATGTAAAATGTTGATTTTGCTCTCATAACAGTACCCCCTTCTTATGCTCGATCATCCTGATCAAGATCTAGACTCGAGCCATGAGAGAGACTTTATTGCCAAACACCAACTACTCTGCTTGTCATGTGCCATCCTCAACACTCGTTCCCCCAATGTCACTCAACCACATGTTACTTGCTATACTCAAAGCACTTTTTGGAAGTGCTCTTTTCATTGCCCTCATCTGCCTCTTTTGGCAGATTGCACATACTTTACATAATTCATCCTCACATTCATCAGCTCACACACCTGGAATGACCATCATATTTGCAGACATCGAGCTCCAGTCAATTTGGCAACCCTCCACCACCCATACATGTGACTCTCATGTGGACACATTGTCAATTTTTGGCACACAAATGGATGAGTCAGACGTGGTTGTGCCATTCAACCCAATGAGGACTATACAGTTATAATTGGGGTGTGTCTTAACTTGTAGTGGGGAGGGGCTTTTGTGTGGGAGATTAGTCAATGTTCAACTTGCTGAGCATTCCTTCTGGCATTTTTCAAGACTTGATTCACCTGATTGGATTTTTGATAATTCCTGAACTCTTTTCTGATTCCTTCCCGACCTTGTTTGTTGGCATCCTGGCCATAGCACCTTTTAGTCATCAGACAAGTCATCATGTGCCTTAGTAATCATGTGCCTTAGTAATCATTTGCTTACTCACTTTATTCCTACTACAGTCTTACCAATTCTGGTCATGGACACTTATCAAGACCCATTAGTAAACTTCTGCATTACCTGTTATTCTTCCAGCCCTCATTATTTAAGTGCCCATAGCTTAGCCTTAGTCTCCAGTTTGCAAATTACTTGTACTTGTACTTGTAATTGTCCTTGTGTCATCCTTTGCCTAATATCAACCTTTTAATCATCCTCGACTCCTTCCTGAACTAAATCTTTAATCTCTCAACTCCTCTCAACTTCAATCATTTTATAACCTCTGCTTCACTCTACTTTCACCCTCTGTCTGGAAACCTGCCAGACATCTGCATGCTTCCCACCTGAGATTGGACAACTGACGAGGAGAAGGGTGCAACTTCTTATAAGTTGAAGTCGAGTCCTCTCTGGCCCCTTTTTACCTGGCACACTACAGCCCAGTGGATTCTGCCTGGAGCTCCTGAACACCTCCGACCACCTCTGACCAGGTCCGACCAGAAGTCCAGTGCATTCCTGACCAAGTCCTGACCTTGGTAGCAGTGATCTTGAATCTTGACACCATTGTGGTAAAGTTCTCAATCAGTCGACAGTTCAATCCATCCAATGTTCAAATTTGTCATGGTGCTGAAGGGTGCAGATGGTGAAATTCTTGCACCTTATCTGGTGCATTGCCAAGGTTTGGGAGTGGCTCCCAAGCATTGTTCTCTTCCATTGTAGTCTTTCCACGTGACTAGATACTCTAACCTCCCTCACCTCATTCTTGAATCTATTACCTCCTCAACTCCATACTCTTTCTCTCCTTCAATAATAACTGGTTCTGGTGGTGTGACTTGTTGCCCTGGAATTTATGTTTCATTATATGGCCTTATTCATAACACATTGACCACTGGGTGTATTTTTATTGTCTTTGGTACTTGTAACCTGACTGCATTTGGTGACAGCACCTCTGTAATTTTATCTGTCAGCTTCTTCATTGGTTGACCAATGTTCAAATTCTCCATCTCCAACCATACTTTTTGTCCCTCTGCATACTTCGGTGCCTCCCCACAGTGTTGATCTGCATAGCACTTCATCTCATTTTGTGCCTTCATTAGCACTGCCTCTGCTTCCTCATAAACACTTTTCATTCTCTTTGTGAAGTCATCCACTGCTTCATTCTTTGTCTCTCTCCTTAGCTCAAATTCCATGCATGGGTGGAATTTGTAGTTCACATAGAATGGCAATGTCTGGATTGCAGAATGCATCTTGCTGTTGTATGTGAACTCTGCCATTGCGATCCCTTCTGGCCAGTTGTCTTGTCTGTGTGCCATGAGCATCCTCAAGTACTGTTCTATGTCCTGATTTGTTCATCTGGTCTGACCATCTGTCTGTGGACGATATGCCATTGACAGCCATGCCTGAATTCCTAGCATCCAGTTTAATTCCTTCCTTAAGTCCACTGTGAACTGTGGTCCCCAATCTGAGATTATTGACTCAGGTAATCCATGATACCTCCACACATTATCCCGATACAACCTGGCCAGCCTTAATGCACTTGTCTCCTTTGTTGTTGGCACTGCATGTATCTGCTTCTTTGCCCTGTCAACCACCACCAGTAGTGCATGAAAACCCTGTGCCTCTGGTAACCCTGTGATAAAATCTGCTGCAACTCCCTTCCATGGCTCAGTTGGTGTCTCTGGTGGCCTTAGTTTCCCTGCCAGAGGTTGCAGGTAGTTCTTGTTCTGCTGACACTTATCACACCCATCCACATAATCAAATACAAACTTTGTAATTCCTGGCCACCAATAATTTCGTGATATCAACTCTAGTGTTTTCCACCTCCCTGGGTGTCCCACTATTGGTGTGTCATAATGCAATTTCATCAGTTCTCCCCTCACTGTATGTCTTTAGGTACATAGACCTTTCCTCTGAACAATACTAAGTTTTGCTCTTCAGCCCATTCTTCCAATCTTAATCTCTTTGTCAGTGATCTCTTCATTTCTTCAATTGCTTTTACAACTGATTCATCCCTCTTTCTCAATTTTCTAATTTTTGATAAGATACCTTTTTCTTCTCCTTTGATCAACAGGTGTCCCTGTTGTAGCACCCATACAGCAGAAAACTGAGGTTTCAATAAAGTGACATCTTGTTTATCATCTTCCATCCCCTCTTTAAAGTCTGGCCTTCTGGACAGAGCATCTGCTTTTCCCATCGCTGTTTCTGGCTTGAGTATTAATTCAAAGTCGAATCTTGATAGGTACAGTGCCCATTGTGCTTGTTTCCAATTTAACTTCTTTGCTGTCATGAAATATTGCAGGTTTTGATGGTCCAACCAGATTTCCACTTTGTGCTTCACTCCTTCAAGATAATGCCTCCATGTCTCCAATGCCCTAATGATTGACAGCATTTCTCTATCATATACATCATAATTTCTCTCAATGTCATTCAACATCTTTGAGTAGAATGTGTACAGTCTCCGTTTCTCATCTTCTCCCTTCATTGACAAGACTGCCCCAGTTGTGAACCCTGATAAATCTGCTTCTATCCTCATTGGTCTTTCCAGATCTGAATTTACCAATATTGGAAATGTTGTGAACTGCCTTTTCAGTTCATCAAATGCACCTTGCTGTGCTTTTGTCCATTCCCACTGCTGTTCCTTTTGTAACAACTTATTTAAGAGTGTTGCCACTTTTGAGAAGTCCTTCGTGACCTGGTGGTAATAGTTTGTGAGTTCTAGAAACTGCTGTACATGCTTCACATGTGTTTGTGCTGGCCAGTCCCTTATTGCCTTGACCTCCATCTCATCCATCTTTAATCCATCTGGTCTGATGACCACGCCCAGAAACTCCACCTCTTTCTGTTTGAATACACACTTCTCTGGTTTCAAGTATAAATTCCTTTCTGCCAACTTCTTCAACACTTTCTCTACCATTTCGTCGTGACCCTCTTCAGTCTCTGTGTATATCATTATGTCATCTATATAGATGACCACCTTCCCACTCTTGATTTCTATTCACAGAATCCTATTCATCATTGACTGGAATGTTCTGGGACTGTTTGTCGATCTGAAGTACATGACCAATGGTTCAAATGCCCCTCAATGTGTCATAAATGCTGCCTTCCACTTATCTCCCTCCTTCATTCTCACATTGTTGTATCCCCATCTAATGTCCAGCTTTGTGAACACCCTTGCTTTTGCTACCTTGTCAATCAACTAATTGATCAATGGTAATGGGTAGTCATTCCAGATTGTCTGCCCATTCAGTACTCTGTAATCCTGCACAAAATGTTTCTTCATGTCCTTTTTTGGCACAAAGAGGGTTGCTGATGTTTGGGGTGATTTGCTTTCACATATATATTTCTTAGCCAATTGATCCAACAAGAATGCATCTACCTCCCTCTGTTCCTGAGGTGATAGTGAAATGTTCTTTGCCTTCTTTGGTTCAAACCCTAATTTCAAGTCAATCACATGATCCCATGGTTGGTTTTTTGGCAGCCTTTCTGATGCTTTTTTCTCAAACACCTTTAGGTATTTGTGGAATCATTTTGGTGCCATCTCCTTGACCATTTTCTGCACCCCATCCTTCATTTGTGGGTTTAAATCCTGGCTTCCCCATGATGCAGGTTGTGCTGCTGTTTGAATAATTTCTTTCAAAATTATATCTTCATTCTCAACTACTCCTCCTCTCCTATGTGCCTGTGCATCCTTGTCCTCTATATTCTCTACTGATGGTTTGTATTTCCATTGTGCTGCTAGCTTCTTTTGATGCCTCTTCTTTTTTACTGCCCTTATGTACACATTGCATTCATGTGGGCATCAAATCATCTTTACTGTTCCTGTGATCCAGTCTATCTCTGGATTATGTTCCTCAACCAGGGGTGTCCCAGAATCATTACTGCCTTCCCTAAATCGCACACTGCAAATACTGCAAGGCAATGCATCATAGAAGGGGGGTGATGTAAGGGGAAAGGAAGCCATCCCAGGTATCTGGAAAATTTTCTGTGTTTGTCCCATATTTTTGTATATTTCATTTCACCCTATTCTGCATTTTCTATGATTTTCTATGATTTATTCCTATTTTATTATTATATTTCGATTTTTTTCCATGTTGATACATGTTGACAGTTCTATACTTAGAGGCAGGACCCCTTCTGGACATTTACCCATTAAGATGACATCATCCCACAGCTTGATCCACCTATTTCTGCCTTTTTGCTATTTTTACATAGCTTACTATTTGATTTTCGGCTCTATCACATACACTGGGCATCAACAGATGGGTCCTTGAAGTTTTCTCTTAGGATTCCCCTCTGTTAGGTGCACCTGAAGTGTCTGTATTATGTAGTATAATATTAACTTTGGATTCCCCTCTGTTAGCTCACTATTCTGTTAGGTGCACCTGAAGTGTCTGTATTATGTAGTATAATATTAACTTTGGATTCCCCTCTGTTAGCTCACTATTAAGTGAGACTTTGAGGTTGCCCTTACAGTCTTGGGCTTGCTACCCTCTTTAGCCAGGATCTTATGGGCTCCTGATAGTGGAAAGAGGCCCTGTTTGATTTCATCATTCTCTTCAACACTATTAAGTGAGGCTTTGAGGTTGCCCTTACAATAAGGACTGCTTGTTGGATGACTGGGGTGGCAAGGTAAGTGGCTCAAAGTGATGAGGTGAGCTGTTCTTGGGTGAATATGGGTCAGAAATTGCTTGGGTTTGCCGAGATGAAGTCACCATTTCCCCTTTTGTAGTAGACATCCCAACATCTAGTGAGAGCATTGGGTTTCACCCCTAATTTCCCAGGGTGGAAGTGGATGACTAAGTTGAACTGTGAAAGGTACTCAGACCATCTGGCTTGGCCATGGGTGAGGTGTTTGGTGGTGCTGAAGTACTCCAGATTTTTGTGATCTGTGACCATGTCGATCAGGTTTTCGGAGCCTTCCAGATAATGTTGCCAATGTTTGAATGCTTTGAAGATGACCAGAAGTTCTTTGTCATGGGTGTCATAGTTTAGTTCTGTGGAATTGAAGGAGTGGGATGGAAAGCAACACGGTGAATGTCACCATCAGGAGTGTGGGCAGAAAGGATTGCTGCCATGGCATAGTTGGAGGCATCCATTTTAAGAATCATGCAGGAACCCAGTACTTACTGAGAGAGGACCAGAGCATGGGTGAATTCTTCCTTAAGCCTGTCAAAGGCTTTTTAACACTTCTTGTTGAAGTCCCAGGGGGAGTTCTTCCACATCAAGCAGGTAAGAGGCATGATGATGCCAGAATATCTGTGAATCAACCTGCAGTAAAAGTTGCAGAATCCAAGGAAAGACTGGATATTTTTGACTTTCTGGGGTACCAGACAGTCCAAAATGGTCTTCATTTTGTCTTTGGACATCTGGAGCTTGTCCAGTGATATGATGAACCTGAGGTATTCAACTGCATCTTTGTGGAACTCACATTTCTGTGGAGAGGTGTAAAGTCCATGTTTCCAGAGTCTCTGGAGGACTTCTTTAACATGAGCCTTGTGTTTTGACATGTCATCAGAAAAAATGATGATATTGTTGAGATAGATGATGATGCAGACATCGAGCATGTCACTGAAGATGTTGTTCATGAGGCACTGGAAAGCTGCAGGTGCATTAGTGAGTCCAAAAGGAATCACCAGCCACTCAAGGGACCTGTAGTGGGTCCAGAATGTCATCTTCCATTCATCACCATCAGCAATGCATACCAAGTTCGATCTTAGTGAAGATGTGGGATTTGCAGAGCGCATCAAGGAGGTTAAAAATTAGTGGGAGCAGGTAGTGGTCCTTTTTTGAGATGCAGTTGAGGCCCCAGTAGTCGACACAAAGCCAGAGTGTGCCATCCTTCTTCTTGACAAAGAGTATAGGAGCACCATGAGGTAATTTGGAGGGTGGGATGAAGCTGGAATGAATGTTCTGTTCAATGAACACTCATAGGGCTTTGAGTTCAGATGGGGAGAGGGAGTACATACAGACCAGAGGTGGGGGTGCATTATCTTCCATCTCTATTTTTAGATCATGGGTGGTAGGCGGTCTAGGCAAGGAGTTTGATCCCCAGTAAATGGTACAGCTCTTGAGTGAACTCTGCAACAAACTGTAACCCTCAATTGCAGAGGAATGCACCTGACAATCCATGAAGCTTCCACACATGGCATAGATAGAGTCAAGCCACTCCAAACACAGTGATAGTCATATGAGTGGGGATAAATGAGCTCACTTCCCAGCAGAGTCGACTGTGCACATTACCGCATGAAACCCATTGGACTCCAGTAGTTCCACCACAAAGTCCACACTGACAACATCCCAACAATTCTCTGGGACTGGGAGGGGGTGTATTTGCCCATGGGCTTGCATCATGGAGTCTTGGTGCATAAGCAGAGATCACAGGTATGACAGTACTGACCAATGAGTCGAGACATCTGGGGCCACCAATAATTCCATGATATGAGTTCCAACATCTTCCAATGCCCAGGGTGGCCAGCAATGAGCAAGTCATGGTACTGAGAGATGAGTCATCATCAAAGCTGGGAATCATCAGGGATGTAGACACAGTCACAAAAGTATAGGATGTTGTCCTTTTCTGTCCACTCTGCTGCATGAAGCAAAGGTGTGGATTTCTTTCTCAGCTCCTTCACTGCCAGAGCCACAGCATCCTCATGTAAACTGCTACAGTTTACATGATGAATGTCACATAGGATACTGTGCTCCTCACCCTCCAAGGTAACACCTTCTAGTGCATGGACTGTAAACAGATCAGGTTGCAATAACACAATACCTTGATTGTCATTGCTTCCATCCCTGTGTTCTGGACAATGAGAGAGGGCATCAGTCTTTTCCATGCTGCATACTGGGCGATGGTGCAGGGAGAAATCGAACCTAAAGAGGTAGAGGGACCAGGGGGCTTGGCAACAATTAAGTTTCTTGGCAGTCATGAAGTACTCAAGGTTCTTGTGGTCTGTCCAGATTTTGACCTTGTGTCAAGCACCCTCCAGGAAATGTTGCCACTCCTTTAACACCCACATTATAGCCAGCATCTCCTTCTCATGAATCTCATAATTGCATTCCACAGCACTGAGACTCTTTGAGTAGAAGGCAATGGGGTGTCACTTCTGGTCCTTGGGAGACTGTTGGGACAACACTGCACCCATCACAAAGTCCGAACTGTCAGCTTCTACATGGAAGGAACACAAGTCATCAGCAAAGGTAAGGATTGGAGTGGAAGTGACCATCTCTTTGAGCTTCTCAAATGCCTCCTGCTGTGCATTTTCCCACCTCCATGCCTCCTTGCCAATGAGGTTAAATAACAGGCATGCATGGTGTGAAAATTTTTTAATAAAGCACCAATAGAAATTGATGAAGCCCAGAAAATACTGCACCTTTTTTTTGTTTGTGGGTGTGGGCCAGGTTGTAATGCCAGCAACCTTGACCAAATCCATCTCCACCTGTCCATCCTAAATACTCAATTTCAAGTACTCAATTCACATCTTCTCAAACTCACACTTGTCATGACAAAGGTAGATTTTGTGCTGCCAAAGTTGCTCTAGCACCAGGCATGTGATTTGACAATGTTTATCGAAGTCTCAAGTAAAGATGAGAATGTCATCGAGGTAGACACAGATGACACCTTCCAATATGAAATTATGGAAGATGTCATTCATCATGGTCTGAAAGGTGGCAGGACTATTAATGAGACCAAAGAACATGACAAGCAGTTCAAAAAAACCACAGTTTGTGCAGAAAGCTGCCTTCCACTCATCCCCTTTCTTTATCCATACATTTTTGTAACCCCAGTGGACATTGAGCTTGGTGAAGTAATGCGCCCCATGGAGCTGGTTGACAAGTTCAGATATGAGGGGTAGTGGATAATGATTCTTGACTGTGATGTCATTGAGGCATCAATAGTCTTGAACTGGTCAAAGGGACCCATCCCTCTTTTTGACAAAGAAGAAGGGTGAGGCCATAGGTGACCTTGAAAGGCAGATATAACCAGAAGCCAAGTGTTCATCAATGAACTTGTCGAGTTGTCATTGTGCTTCAGGGGAGAGAGGATAGACCTCGCAGGAGGAGGCATAGCACCCTGTGTGGGCTCAATTGCATGATCCCATGGCTTACAGTTAGGAAGTGAGTCAAACAATTCCTTGGAGAAGACATCCTTCAAGTTATGCAGGTGAGGAAGTACTGAGTCAGTGAAGGATTTGGGTGCACTGTACTTGTGGAAGGCCTCCATGAGGCATGGAAAACATTTGAAGTGGCATGCACCTCATGTGAAGGTTTAATAGCAGTGTAGAAAATTTGGTCACCTTCCTCAACCTTTTCCACCTCATATACATCGGAATCAGAATCAAGTGCAAGATCTGAAACATCTTCCAAGTCCACAGCAAAGAGAGCCTGTTCACTGTAATCCTTGTACTGGAGGACTAGGTCAACAACTTCCCGAATCGCCCCAGCTTCATTTGGGGAACCATCCACATTGTAGATAGGTATTGGTCGAGATAGGGAGTGGGTATTGAGTCATTTTTGTTGAACCAGGTGTGAATCAATGAAAAGGCCTGTGGCACCTGAGTCCAGGAGAGCAGAGACACTGAGTACTTGCCCCAGATCCATAGTCTGCAGCTCGATCTTCAATTCTAGTGATCACTGGGAGGGGGTGGATACCATAATGTACTTGCATGGTAGCTTGTGCTCCCAATATTTTAATCTCGGAAGAGGAGGAACAGGTGTGAGTGGAGCAGGTGTGACTTTCATTGAGCTGAGGGATCTGGGGGGGAAATTGGTCATGGAGTGAAGTTCTTCCTCAAGTGGGTCAACCAGTAGGGCCTCAAAGCAGTTACTAGTGGGCAGTGGGGGCAGACAGTTAGAGGGATTAGGGGCATGTTTGGTCATAGTGGCATGAAGTGTAGTGTTAAAAGCTGCATTCATGAGTCAGTTCTCATTGCAGAGAGAAGCAGCTTCATACCAAGCATCAATATTGTCATCAGCTGGGCATCCCTTCAACATCTGTGCAATCTGATCCTGAATCTCTTGATTGAGACCACGACAAAATTTGACCACCACTGGTAGTTCACTCCATATCCCACCATGTCCACTGAATCCCTAAACTCATCAATATAGTTGTCTACAGATCAATGTGCTTGGTAATACAAGGACAACTCGAGGTGCATTGCAGCTCACTGGCATTTGTGGAGAGGGCATAAATGTCATACAAACTCCTCTCTAAAGTTGTCCCAAGAGGAGAAAGGGAGGGAACCAAGTTTCTGGGCTTGGTGCAAAATGCAGTCGACATAGAGGTAGGCATGCTCAGACTTCATGTATGTGAAGGCCAAATAAATTTTTGCAGTGTCATCTAGGAACTGGTTAGGATGAAGACTGATGTACAACTCACAGGAGTTGAGAAAAGAGCATCTGTGAGAGTGTGCACCATTAAAGTCAGTGGGGGAGGATGGTTTAATCTGTGTGCCAGTGATATTAGGTAGAGCATCGATGCTGGAAGGAGTTGGAATTGGAATAAATGGAATATTAGTTGAGGGACTAAACTGTAGGGTATTAACAAAGCTTTCAATACACAATTCAAGTGACACAATTTGTGCACACAATCCAGTAACAGCACCTTTGAGCACTTTGATGCATTTTTGGGCATCCATGTGTTAGGAAACAGTCTCCTAACATGCCTATTACCTAATAATATTTTTATTTTATTTTATTTTATTTCACCAAAATACACTACCAAATGCCTATACACAATTTATCAGCATGGAAAATTTCTATTTACATGCATCAATATGTATGCGCGATGTATGCATGCATCGGTAGCAACATAGGATAATATATGTAACATAGTATATAACCATAAAATAAATACTAGGGGACCTCAGTTGAGTTCTCTTAGGTATTCCATCCACATTTGTGGGGCAAAACACCTATTTCAGCTGACTAATCTATTTTTAACCCATCACATCAAAACCATCAAACCCCCCATCATGTGCATGCCCCATCGCCTTCTTGTAGGAGAGCCCACATGGTCCAGCTAGCAGAACAGTGGGTGTTGCTCTAACAGAAGAACTCAACTACCCCATCAGTGTGCCTTCTCTTACACATGCATACGTATTGTCTCAGTGCGCCACAACTGATTACTCATCATTTCAGCAAGGGCTGGAATTAATTGTATATACATATTTACCTTGCTTTTGTAAGCTAACACCAGGCCTCGCCTTACATTGTGACCACCAGTGATCGAGAGGCAGCACTCATCATTAGAACAGCTGCAACCAGACAACTGATCAGATCTGATTTAGCCGAGATTTACATTACTCAATTTGAATGACTATTTTAGGTAGTTACTAGCCAAATTCAGTAATAGCCCTGAGATCAGGCACTGTTGGAAGGGTTATTGATCTGAAGTGCCCAAGTGCCCAAGTGTTGACAAATAGCCGAAATCATGTGTTTTGCCATGTTTGGTACCCAAATAGCCAGGTCACGTGACTCAAATTTTGCGAATCTGAAGCCAAATCTTGACTCAGCCGAAGAAGTGACTCATCACAGCTTATGTCATTATGTCAGAACAAGCAACTTCAAATCCTGGTCACAATCCTGTTCTCATGCCAGCTTTAGAAGCCAAAATTGATGCTCTTACAGCACAAATGTCTCAATTAGTGTCAGTATTAGCAGCATCCCAGCCCAAACAAGCAGAAATAAAAGCAGAGACAGTAGAAGATAAAGATGATGAGATAGAGGAGATGGTGGAGTGGATGTCTCAGGAGGGTGAGCATGCAGAGGAGAGATCTGAGAGTGGAAAAATGTGTTTATCTAAATACGTGCCCCTGCAAATATTTCATGGTACCATGGAGAACACAAAATCCTTCATCAGCTCTATAGTGTTGTATATTCATGGGAGAAAGCCCGAATTTCATACAACCGAGTCTAGGATTGTGTTTGCTCTCTCATACATCCAGGGAGGGAAAGCACAGTTCTGGAGAAATGAAGTCATTAATCAAATTGCTGCAGGATATAAATCATTTGCAACTTTCAGGGAATTTTTGGAGAGGTTGGAGGCACAGTTTGGAGACCCTAACCCAAAGGTGACAGCGAATGCAAAATTAAAAACTATGCGCCAAAGTTCTCTGACTGCAGATGAATTTATTTTGCAGTTCAAGGCAGAAGTGTCACAAACCAATATGGGAGAAGCTGCATTGGTAGAATTTTTGAATGCAGGATCAAATCCCTCATTATTCAAGTCAATCTATCAAATACCTTCTATTTCAGAGAGGTTGGACGAATGGTATAATTGGGCTATGCATCTTGATCGGCAATATCGACAGGAACAGGCAGAATCGAAATTGATGTATGGGAATGCCAGATTTGGAAAGTCATCAGGAGGAAAGTCCGAGAAAGGAAAGATGTCTCAGGTACAAACTCCGAGGGCACAGCCACCAGCCATGGCAGTGACACCTATTGTTAAGGAGTCAGCAGCATTGATGGATGCAATGGATGTTGATCAAGTAGGGAGACGAGCTCCACTTAAATGTTTTAATTGTGGGCAATTAGGGCATATGGCTCAGAATTTAGGCAGAAAAGGAAGATTAGGGAAGCAACAATCGAGGAATTGAAGTTGGAGGAAGATAAGCAAAAGAATTTGGTGGAAGAGTCCCAGTGAAGATTTCCCCATTGGTGACCTAGAATCAATACAATGTATTAGTATCTGAGGAAACCCAGAGTGAACCCGAAAGAGAAATTGAGGAGTATGACCATCATTATTTATGTGATGAAGAAAAATGCCCAGCCTTATTTCCAAAGACCCCTAAATTATTTATTCACTCAGTGTGGATAGAACCCAAAATCAGCTAGACAGTAGGATTGAAGACAGTGGACATGCATGCAGCAATTAATGTGGAGATATTGCTTGACAGTGGTGCTACCAGATTATTATTACTCAATTCTTAATTACTGGAAATGGTATTCACATGCATAAACTGCTGCAACCTATAATGGTGTACAATATTGACAGTACGATCAATTGTGGAGGAACTATTAAGGAGGAGGTGACAATGATACTGAAGTATCAGGATCATCAGGAATGAGCCATATTTGAGGTGTGCGACCTTGGGAGAACCAATCTGATAATTGGATGGCTGTGGTTATGAAAGCATAACCTGGAAATTGATCGGAGAACTGGGAAGGTACACATGACTCATTGTCCTAAAGAATGTAATGTATATGGGAGGAAAGTTAAAAAGGAGAAGAAGGAAAAGAAAGAGAAAGAATGTCCGAGGAAGTATTCTGTTACGATGGAGGAAGTGGAAGATGAGGATATGCCAGATGGGGAAGTTCCAATCATGACAAGTAAGGAAGAACAAAAGCAGACCTTTAGGGAAATTTGTGGAGGACAGTCATGGAATAAAAATGCTGTAAAAGTGGAGAAGCCAGTAGAGGAGTGGGTGCTGAAAGCCTACCATAAATATTTGTCAGTTTTTCAGAAGAAGGAATTGGAGCGGATGCCAGTGTGAAAGCCATGGGATCATGCAATTGAGATGAAGCCAGGATTTGGGCTGAAGAAGTCAAAAGTGTACCCATGATCTCCAAAGGAACAAGAAGAAGTGGATGCATTCCTTAATGAACAATTGCACAAGGGATACATATGACCTTCGAAATCACTGCAGACATCACCAGTATTCTTTGTACTAAAAAAGGATCAGAGGAAGAGGATGTGTACAGATTATAGGTATTTGAATGAGTGGACAGTGAAGAATGTGTACCCTTTGCTGTTGATCTCAGACATAATTGACAAGGTGGGAAAGGCCAAGGGCTTCACAAAATTAGATCTATGCTGGGGGTACAACAATGTACGAATAAAGAAAGGAGATGAGTGGAAGGCAGCATTTGCCATGCGTCGAAAATTCTTCAAGCTGCTTGTCATGTTTTTTGGGATGACCAATAGTCCCCCAACTTTCCAAAATATGATGAACGACATTTTCAAGGACGTAATAGACAAAGGCATGGTAATAATATTCATTGATGACATTTTGATATTCATGGAGGATGAAGAAAATCATGAGGCAATAGTGCAGGAGGTGTTGAGGAGATTGGCAGAGAATGATTTATTCGTTAAACCAGAGAAGTGTGTATTTGGAGCAAGCAAGATCAAGATCTTGGAATTAAAGATTGGTCCTGATGGAATCAAGATGAATCCTATCAAGGTACAGGCAATTGTTGATTGGCCCATGCCTACCCATATCAAGGAAGTTCAGGCTTTCTTGGGACTCGCCAATTTTTATCATCGCTTTGTTCATAATTTTTCCAAAATTTCCGCACCATTACACAACCTTATGGGAAAGGGAGTAGTGTGGAGATGAGGAGAACAACAGCAGACAGCATTTCAGGAGTTGAAGAGGAAGTTTGTGGAAGAGCCAATATTAGCGCCAGTAGATTTCATGCATCCCTTATGAGTGGAATCAGATGCATCAGACTTTGCTACTGGAGCAGTATTATCAATGCTATGTGAAGATGACAAATGGCATCCTTGTCTATATTTGTCTTGAGGGTTGAATGATGTGGAGAGGAATTATGATGTTCATGATAAAGAGATGTTGGGAATAATACAAGCTTTGGAGGCATGGAGACATTATTTGGAGGGATGTATGCATCAGATTGAGATCTGGACAGATCATCAAAATCTGCAGTACTTCATGTCTGCTAAAAAGCTTAACCGTCGACAAGCACATTGGGCATTATTCCTATCGCACTTTAATTTTTACTTAGTCCACAAAGCGGGAAGCTTGATGAGGAAAGCAGATGCATTATCCAGATGTCCAGATCATAAAAGGGGAGTAGAGGAGGACAATAAAAATACTACCCTACTCAAACCTGAATACTTTCGTATTTGTGCTATGCATCAAGGACATTTATTGGTGGATAGCTCAGAGATGGAAATGTTGTCTAAAATTAGGCAATGTTCAGAGATGGATAATGAAGTGGTGGAAGCTGTGAAAGCTTTGAAGGGAGAGAAGAAAGGTAATATTAAAGGAGATGAATGGGTTGAAGAACAAGGGATAGTGTTGTTCAGAGGAAAGGTGTATGTACCAAAGAATCAAGATTTACGAAGGAAGATTGTATGATTACATCATAACACACCAGCTGCTGGACATCCAGGAAGGTGGAAGATGTTGGAGTTGGTGATGAGAAATTATTGGTGGCCCAGAATTTCAAAGTATGTGTTGGGGTATGTGGATGGATGTGACACGTGCATGAGGGGAAAGAAATTTCCAGAAAAACCTGCTGGGAAATTAATGCTGAACCCTATACTTAAAGTGCCCTGGCGAGACATATCTGTGGACTTTATCACAGGATTACCTGAAGCTCAAGGATACAATGCAATATTTGTAGTATGCAACCGCTTCATGAAGGAAGTCCATATCATTCCTACTACTGCAGAAACCTCATTATTGGGCTTGGCGTGCCTCTATTTAAATCAGGTATGGCAGTTACATGGATTACCTGATATGGTTATCTCCAATCATGGATCACAATTTGCTTCTGCATTTATGTGAGAGTTAAATAACATATTGGGAATTCAAACCAAATTGTCTACGGCATATCACCCACAAACCGATGGGCAGACAGAGAGAATGAATCAGGAGTTGGAGCAGTACCTACGCATGTTTGTCAATCACTGACAAACTGACTGGCCCAAATGGTTGGTAATTGCAGAATTTTTACACAATAATAAATTCCATTCGGCTACTCGCATGTCACCCTTCTTTGCTAATTATGGTTATCATCCCAGAATGGGAGTAGAACCTCGAAGGGAAGTCAACGTGCAGTCAGTGGAGGACTTTGTGTCAAAAATGCGAAAGGTGCAGGAGGAATCAAAGGCAGCATTGATGAAAGCACGTGATGATATGATGCAACACGGATCATACTCGGGCTGTTGCTCCAGAGTATAAAGTTGGTGACTTGGTATGGCTAGGTACCAAGGATCTGAATATTCCACGACCTTCAAGAAAGCTTACGGAGAAGCAAGTTGGCCCATATCTGATTTCTAAAATAATTCCACCCAATGTGGTAGTGTTAAAATTACCTCAGTCATTCAAGATTGATCCTGAGATTAATATTTCCCGTTTATGCCCTTACCGCCCACCCACTATTCCCAGTCAACAAACTACTCCACAGCCTCCAATAATGGTAGAAGGTGCTCCAGAATATATTGTGGAAGAGGTTTTGGACTCTCATCTTCGACAAAATAAATTGGAGTTCTTAATCAAGTGGAAGAATTACACTGACAAAAATAATTCGTGGGAGCCAGAAGAGAATTGTAAGCGAGCGCGCAAGGCAATTGCCCAATTCTTTAAATGTAATCCAAATGCTCCACGTCGCATTGCTAGGATGGTGTATGAAGGGATAAAGTTCTGGCCTTACCAGAATTTCACAGAGGGGACAGATACAATATTTTCTCACCTGGAAGTCGAGGCCTAAAAGGGGGGTAATGTTAGGAAACAGTCTCCTAACATGCCTATTACATAATACTATTTTTATTTTATTTTATTTTATTTGATTTGATTTTAATTCACCAAAATATGCTACAAAATGCCTATATACACATTATTTGTCAGCATGGGAATTCTTTATTTACACGCATCAATATGTACACGCATGTACACACATGTGTGCGCATGTGTGCATGCATCTGTAATAACATACTACAATATGTGTAACATAGTATATAACTCTAAAATAAATACTAGGAGACCTTAGTTGTGTTCTCTTAGGTATTCCATCCACAATGGTGGTGTGAAAGGCCTAATTCAGCCAACTAATCTATTTTTAACCTCTCGCATCAAAGCCATCAAACCCCCCATCATGCACGTGCGCCCCACTGCCTTCTTGTAGGAGAACCCGCATGGTCCAGCTAGCAGATTAGTGGGTGTCACCCTAACACTGAGGCAGCGGCATAGTGTGGTCAGGTTTAGATGGGCGAATGGATGTGTTTGTACATAGTAGGTGGACAGATAGAGAATCCAGAGGATCTTTCCCCCCCTCATAGTTCATAGCTCAGTCAGCATCGCACATAGTCTGTGCACCAGCATCCAGTCCATGCGCCTTTGTAGTGCGCCCTTCATATAGCTGCGTTTGCATATCGTTTGTGTCCCCTCATCGTATTATTGCATTTCATCCCTGCATTGCATCCTTCGTCCTTGTTTGTGCACTATTGTAGTGCGCCCTTCATATAGCCACATTTGCACACCATTTGCACACTTATTGCATAGCCGCATTTTGCGCACCATTTGTGCCTTTTTCTGCCCCTTGCGCTTTCATCCCGTTTGTGCCCCCAACCTTTGCGTCACCTCCCCAATACATCTCAGTGCTGTCTTTGCCTCACTACACCTCCCACTTTCATCTTCCCCATCGTTGCGCACTTTTGCGCTCCCATTGCATGTTTTTCCACACTGCGCATTTTTGCCCTTTTGCATTGTGCACTTTGCTGCTATTGCGCATATCTTCCCTTGAGCGTACACGACTAGTGCACACATTAAAGCTGCCATTACAGCCTCCTCATAGTCTCCGCGCCCAGAAGGATGATCCGAGGCCCTCTAAGCAAACTCCCCCCCTCACCCCAAGCATGCCTGCAGTTGTAGGTTAAGTGTTCACCCCTTCTGTTGAGACTCTGCACTGAGTACCAACTGAACACATCACCATCACCTTCTTGTAGGAGAGCCCGCATGGTCCAGCTAGCAGAACAGTGGGTGCCACCCTAACACCATGGTGCATGGTGGCACATCGAGCAGATATAAGGGTGCACTTAAGGCGGGGGTGTCAATTGCATCCTGGGTGAGGTCCTGTATGTGTAAGAGGCATTATATCTGCAGTGTGCTTCGATTCTGGGCCTAGGGAGAAAGTTTTCTACTGTAAGGGCAACCTCAAAGCATCACTTAATAGTGACCTAACAGAGGGGAGTCCAAAGTTAATATTATACTACATAATACAGACACTCCAGGCACACCTAACAGAGTGGAACTCAAAGAGAAAACTCTAAGGACACATCTGTCAATGCCCAGTATATGTGATAGACCCAAAAATCAAATAGTAAGCTAAAAATAGCAAAAAAGCGGAGATAGGCAGATCAAGCTATAAGATGATGTCACCTTGATGGGTAAACATCCAGAAGGGCCTCTAATAATAAAACTGTTAACATGTACCAACATGGAAAAAGATGAAATATAATAATAAAATAGGAATAAATTATAGAAAATCATAGAAAAGGCAGAATAGGGTGAAATAAAATATAAAAAAATATGGGACGAATGCAGAAATTGCCCAGATGCCTGGGGTGGTTTTCTTTCCCCTTACACTCACAAGATGAAAGTGGGGAGCAACAGGGAGGGGATTGAATGGAGGGGAGGGCATTGAGCAGCAGTGAAGAGACCAAACAACAGGGATGATGCACAGATTTTACCTCAAATTATCAATTGCTGGAGTACTGTATGTGAAAGTTCATTTTTACATACGAAATCCATGGCCTGGGCCATGCCATGCCAGAGCCAAGCCGTGAGTGGTGGCTTTGGCCTGGCCTGAGGTTTGAGGAAGCCAAAGCCACCTCAGGCCACACTGTGGACCTGGTAGGGTTTTCAGCCATTTAAGTGCTAAAATGTGAATTTCCTAATACAAATGGCTAAACTCGGGGTGTTACATTACAAAATTTTCATAACCTAATGGAATGAAATTTCATTTTACAAGTGGATGAAAAGCAGGGGGTGATTTTAATCCAAGATGAGGGTATGGATTTTCAACCATCTAACATGAATTTTCATCAAGTTTTTCAAAAGTTTATGGGATAATATTTCCTGCCTCAAAGGTGTGGATTACAGAGTGTGTTTTTCAGCCTGAGATAGAATAGAAATTTCATACCATTATAAGATGCTTTAGTAGAAGGTAGGTTTCATCCATCAAGGATTGAATTGACTGTTTATATTTCATGCCCTAAAGAATGTTTTTTGCAGAGAATTTCAGATAATATTTCATACCACAAGAGGCTGAATTTCATTTTGTTGCCATCTATGCATTGTGGAAGACTCCCAAGTTATCCCTACCTGCCCTCATGCAATCAGTCACATGACATATCTGTAGGGCTACATATCTATATCTGACATACCCACCACATCAACTTCACATGCAATATCAACCAGGTTCTCACATATTCACACACTCTTTCTTCCTCTTCCAACATTTGCAGCAGATGGTGCTACCTCCCTCCTACCACCTCTACCACCACCCTACCACTCACCACTTCCACCACTTCCACCACCACTCCCATGCCCACTCCTAAAATGAAGCCCAAGAGACATTGTTGATGTCTCTTGGACCACAGGTAAGTTTTTTTTCTTTCTCGTTCATTTTCATTTACTGGTATGTTTTTATTTGTTGTTTTGTTATAACTGACTAATTTTTGATTAATGATAGGTTTTATTTTAATTTCTAATGACACCACAGCCCAAAAACCCCAATGATGACCAACACAGCCACTACCCAAGAACCACTGCCATGAGCAACTGCTCAGGGGGTGGGAACAGGTGCAACTCCAAAATGACACAAATGGCAACAACGAGACGTGAACACAATGACGAGACAAAGACAAACTGAATGCAAAAAGGGCCCAAGAGACATCATTGACATGTTGATGTCTCTTGGGCTACAGGTATGTTTTTTTTTTTTCTCATTCTATTCTTTTTTACTAACAAACCTTTTATAGCACATTGATGACAATGATGATGGGACAACAAGGGGGAATGAAAACACTGGGATGGCATGAGTGAATGATGGAGGAGGACAATGACAATGACAGCAGCATGCCAATGCAATGTGAGCATGAGAAGGAGGAGAGGGACAGGGGAACAACAAGGACGAGGATGGGACAACAACAACAGCAACTAGGAAATGACAACAGGGGGTGACAACAACAACAACAATGGGATGCGAGGAGAGGGGGGATCGATGAGGCAAACCAAAAAAAAGGCTCAAGAGACTGGGCCACTGGTATGTTTTTTTTCTTCTTATTTCATTGATTTTTACTAACAAACTTTTTAGTTACTAACTATGACAATAATGACCCTGAGCCACCACTTGCCACCCACCCCTGCAAGCCCCTGCTCACATGGTGATCATGGGTGCTTGACAATGAATTGGTGGGAGGGGGAGGATGACAAGAGGGGATAGCAATGAAAGGGGAGAACAACAGGAGGGGGTATCAATGGAAGGGGGATAAACAGGAGGGGAGAACAATGGGAGGGGAGAACAATGGGAGAGGGGGACAACAACAGGAGACAACAATGATGGCAGGATGATGAGGCCACCTGCCATTACAGGACTATGGGGGGACGATGACACAGGACACTGACAATACTGACACCAAGGGGCACGATGGACAATGATGAGGACAGGGAGATGACAAAGTGGAGGATGAGGGGATGACAATGGCAGTGGCAAGGATGACAAGAGAGAGGGGGGGGGATGGTACACTGCTGTGAGCAACTGCTCACAGGGTGTATGAGGGGTGCAAGAATGGTGCAGGCACTGACAATGACAACAGGGACAACAGGGACAATGACAATGGGACAATGGGGACATGGATGACAATGGGGCCATGATGTGACAATGGGTCAATGGAGACACAATGATGGAGCATCAGGGGTCAGGGGGATTTTTTCACTTCTTTCGAGTAGATTTTGTATTTTAGTGGCTTGAAATTTATTCTGATACATGATGAAACTATTCTATCAATGGTCTGAAAATTCCTTTGTAAAAAGGAGAAATTCATCCAGCCAACATCCCTAATGAGATGAAAATACATTGTAGGCAGGTTATTTCATTCCTCTTGAACCCCTGGAAAGTTGATGAAATTCAACCCAGGTAGAGGGGTGTTATTTATGCCCATATAAATATAAAAACCATCCCATGGGATGAATTTGTTGTGGGATGAACTGGGGACAAAATGTGTGAGGTTTTCATCCCATCGACTCATCTCTTCCAGGTAGGAAAAGCATTCTTTTTCACTCCTCTTAGTGGTAGATTTTTATGCCAACTCCTGATGAAACTTACACCATTTTAAGGTTTATCAATACATGAAAACTATACCATAAATATATCATTCTACACTATCTAAAGGTATGAAATGTGGGATAGTTTTCCTACCCCTTGGGCCCCATAGTGCCAGGCCATAGCTGGGGCTTTCAGGGCTGGGCCAGAACAGCACTAGAGAAGACATCCTCAAAATCTTCCTCAATCTGTTCTATCTCCTCATCATCATCAGAATCTGGTGCAAGATCTGGGACATCCCCAAGTCCACATCAGACATAGGCATTGGTCCAGCATGACATTTCTGAGTGTGCTGCATCAACACCTTTTGCCCCCCAGGTGATTTTGGGCTACCCATAGCTTCAAGATCATAATCCAGAAGTCAACTGGGTGACAGGTCAATGTTCATCCTATTGTTGTACTTGCTTCACTGAAGGCAGGCAGGAACATAGTCCATTTACTCATGAACCCAGCATAATCTCAAGCTCTCGATTGATAGCAGCCTCTTCTCTGGCATTCTTTAATCCAATCCGAATCTGGGTTGAAGTTGTTGAAGTTATATGGAGAGGTTTCAAGAGCAATTGGTAGGGATACTGGCAATGCAAGAAGATAAGAGTGGAGAGTGTTGATCTGCTCAGCAATCATGCTAGTGAATGCAGAGGTTTTCTGTACTCTTTAAGGATTAGTAGCAGTCAAAGTAGGGCAATTATTGTATGATTGATAGTGTGATTATTGTATGATTATGAATCAAAAATTGTGGTCAATAATCTGAGTCACCTTGACTGTGAGGTTTATTGAGGATGATTATGGGGCAATTATGGGATACAATTATTTTGACTTTCTGCATGATGTAAGCAAATTAAATAATTGTTTTTGATAATCATACAAATAATCATTGAATTGCTTTCAGAGGTGATTCAATGATTCTGTGATTATTGCAATAATTGCAATTATCTGTGTCCCAAAAATCGTGGACATAATCTGTGGATAATCGCCCTACTTGACCACTACTATTGTTGGAGCCTAATAATCACTACTTATTTGAATTGCCAACATGACCCTAATTGACCTGGCATTTTCAGCCAAGATGAAATTGGTGCTAATTTACTGTCAGCTAATTAGCCTTGCCTGCTTCCCCGAACACTACTGGTGAGGCGAGGTGGAAACTGTGCCAACAACACTACTGATTAATATTCAGCGTGAATCTCATCAGGTGATTCACCATCATGAATCACCCCCTGATCCCCACAATGCTGTTTGTGTCCAACATGTAGTTGGCTAGAATGAGCATCCCTTCTTCCTCACTGTTGGTCCCTCTCATGTTCTGTAATCTCTGGACCAGTTCCAGCCGCTACCCTCTTAGCTTTTTAGAGAATAGTTACTATCACAGTCAAACGTGGGTCATGAAACCTTGCAGAGTTCCAGATGATGCATCATTACTAACAGCTGGTATTGAAGGAAGGCCAATTTTAGGAACAGTGATTGGATCGAGGGATGGAATGGTGTACCTTTTTAACTAATCACATCCTGCTGCAGCTCACATTGAGACACACCTGCCTCTTTCAAGACCTACAAGTCTATTGCCTCATGAATCACGTGCCACATCTCAATCTTCCACTCCTTCATGCTCATCTCCTGCTCTTTTCAATGTCTTGCAATGTCCCAGGATTGTTTGTGCTGTTAATATGGAACAAGTTGAAGCTCACAAGACTTATGTTGACTCTGATGACGAGCCAGAGAAGCTGAAAGACATGTTGAGGTGTCAGAGTCCAAGAGGAAACAAAGGAACCTCTAATGGTTCTAATGTCGATTTAGCATCACCTCTGCCTTCCCTTCTGGAACCACCTAATGTGAGCAAGAAGCAGAGCAACATCAAACCATTGCTGTCTGTCCCCAACTCGATCTCTCCCTCACCTAGAGACCATTCACTTTCCGTCCATGAGTTAACCTTGTGGTGTCACATTCTGCCATTGTGATCTGACCTGGGGAATGCTGTGACAAGTATACACTTGTTTCATCGCAATGAGTCTATTGCCATCTTGCAAGAAATGGGGTTAGTTTCTGAATGAAATATGAATGATTATTATTCATGGGATGGGAGTTGTTTGGCCACCATCAATGTGGGACAATTACACATCAAACCTCCAGATAGCATTAAAGATAAGGATGTGTCTCATGATGCACTGGTATGGAATTACCTAGCAGTTTATCATGTTGGAAAGGTGTGAGAGGTACCACTCTATTCATTGTGTCTCTTTAACATGTATATATCTAATATTACTTGCATCCACTTTGGTGGGCCCTGATATTCTGTCATCTTCCATGCTGGATGCTGATGATAATAGTGTACTTGAGAAATCTCAATTAGTAATGTTTGAATATGCAACAGACAAGCTAGCAACTCTTGACATGAGGCTCATCATGGTTGGTCAGTGGTACTTCGACAGCCCTGCTCATGGTGTTGGCATGCATCTAGAATCCAATCGTATGCCTCTATGTATCATGAAATCTACATATTCTCATCTTCAGCAATCTAGATGCATCCACATTTTTCTCTATCACCCCAGAAGGCCATTTCATAGTCCAAAAATTACAACTACTGCCTCGCATGCCAGCACAAATGGAAGTGCCTGCTTCCGATACACACCCAACTTCCTTACCATTACCCAACCCATTCAAAGCCATGAAGTTCCATTGATGATACTCGACCTGGAAACCTAACAAAAACCTGTTAAAAGGCTTATGAAGTATAACTAAGGCTAGAGGAAGGGTGCAAGTCAGTACTCAATATCACTGCTGAGACCAAAACATTGTGTTTAGTGGCATGAAATAGTAAGGGATGTGGTGAATAGTCTTTTAGAAGTGTACGAAGAGGTTCAAAATAGTTCGAAATAGGTTCAAAGATGTGCGAAGTAGTTCGAATAAGTTCGAAGAGGTTCGAGGTATATCGAGGAACAAGTTTAGCAAATGTGATGTGTTTTTCGAATGGAGATAGGTGATGGGCGATGAGTCAAGAGACTAATATGAAAGTTCGAAGAAGTTTGCAATATTTCACAGAACTTAGAGATATGATGCAAAGATAAGACCCAAGAGAATGGCTCTTAAGTCAGATGATAAGTGAGAGGGTAACTTGTGCTCTGTTCCCCATTGGTTTTCTTTTCTTATTCTAAGTAACTAATACAAGTCTATATACAAATTAAAGAGATAGTACTAAAAAGGAAATAATAACATATGGAGGACAAGGGGCAATATATGCAACAATAAAGGACTTTGTAAAACATAAAACAGATAAAAAATGATAATAAGTGAAATGTACATTGTCCCAGTATGGTAAGAGTTCTTGTTCTATTGCTTTAATATATCAATGAAACATAAAACTGCACTTATTGTATTCTAAGTCTCTTGTAGTCTCTCCTTGTGTCCAGTAGTGCTCAATATGCAACTAAATGGTTTGTTCTGAATGTGCAGCATGTATTGAAAGTGTTTCAAGATGGCTATACGGTGGCCGATATTATTCAAAATGCTGCAAAGTCATTTGAAGCATTGCAAAATTGTTCAAAGTTGTTCAAAGTTGTCTGAAATAGTGTGAAATAGTTTGAAATTGATTCGAAGTCAATCTCATGGCATTTGTAGTGATTTGTAGTGCGTGTTGTAATGTGTCGATACAGTTAGATTCTTCTCCAGACCTTATGGTGAGCAGTGGACCTATCACCATCATGACTGGACTCTGCTTAGTATGAAGGACTGTGTGACTGGAAGAATAGCAGTTGACAAGGAGGATGATCTTGGCGAATTACTTCTGGGTGGCTCCTTGTCAGGCTTGTGTACACACCATACAGAAGATAGATTAAGTGGGATCACATGGTCACCACAACAGCTCACCATGAGCAGTATATTACTGTCTTCAGCTTTTCTGTGACGTCTCACATAGGCATTCTACTACAATGATGGGGCTCATCATGTGCTATTCGTTGATCCTGTGGTTGATGTAGAAAATCTGGTGTGGATTGATGATTTGTCTTACATGTTGTTATTCGAGGTCAGTCTAATTATGCCTACTGCTTGACTCTGCTGAAGATTTCTCTACAAGAACCAAGTTGAATACTATGTGATCAAAACAGTTGATCCAAATAATAATCCTGTGGCCAGTTCATGAGTTATGAAGTAAGCTTCTCCTCAACTAACTTGAGAATGATAAACAATCTCTCAGACCAGAGCAAATATGATCCATATATATTGGTCCATCACATAGGTAAGCTACACTGTACCGAATAATACAGTCTATAGAACGTGTACATTGTACCAAATGATACAGGTTCATGGAAGCCCATAGAACGCTCTCGTAATAAGTGTAAGTTGTACTACTATCAAATAGATACAGTTTTGGTATTCTGGCTTCTTATATACTACCAGGAATGTTAATGGCCAAATCAATCACCTATGAGATAGCGTTGAACACAATAAATGGCAACAATGTTGGCACCGACAACAGCAACAGTAGCGGCATAAAATACAGCATCGGCATTAGACACCCCATAGTACAGGCTAAGGAGTTTCATAGGTGAAGGCATCATAAATTCCTCATGTACCTATAATTGATTTATTGTGCACATGGCACTGGCACCAGGATAACAATCACACTGAAAATGTTCAGTGTACCAAAGCACCAACAATTATTACTACATGTTTATTATGTATACAATGCAAAGGGAATAAACGAGCATCATGTGTCCTCTGTAGTGTCCATATCATCATCAGAGCCTGACAACCAACTGCCATCAACATAACTAAAGTCCACATGAGTGTAGACAGCCACTGGCAGCATGATGTGGGTTGGGGAGGGATGTTCTATCTGGGAGGTGCTTGGGGATTCATCACTAAAACTGTGTTCCAAGTCAGAATTTGCACTGGCATCATTGACGTCGGCATCAGCATCGGATTCACCCACAGATCCAGTGGAATCTGCCTCTGATGATAAAAAAAAAACCTCTGCCGCATCAGATGCGGTGGCAAAGGCTGAAGGGGGATTAGGATGTCCAGATGAAGAGGTAGTAGAGTCATCAAAGTAGATGGCAGCAGCATCAAAGCCAGTTAGGGAACCCATACCAGCGAGGACAGGCTCGGCATCAGCAGTAGCACCCATACTGGCAGATGATGACTCACAATCAAATGCCATGGCTGCCTGAAAGGCAGTATAACCAGTGTCATTAGCAACATCATCTTGACTTAGCCACTGCATGAGTACGTTGCCATGTGAATTGGCAGTGGGAACGAAATCGGCATTGGTTGTAGTACCAGCACTGGCAGATGATGAATTAGAATCAAATGCCATCACTGCCTCAAAGACAGTATGCAGATCAGCATCATTCACTACATCATTGGGAACAGGGACAGAATCGGGAACAGGAACAGGGGCAGCATCGGGGGCAGCATCGGGGGCAGCAGCAGGGGCCTCTCAGCACCTAACTTCCACTGTTAAGGATTCCTCTGTACTTTTCGGGCAGCAGGGGTGGCAGCAGTGGGGACAGGAAGAACGGGAGCAGTTCCAGCATTGGATACATCGGAATCATCATCTGAAAAATAAAGCCCTGCATCGTGAGCAGTTACCGTGGGTGGTCGACTGTAGGAAGAAACTGTTGGGAGACTTGCGGTTTCTGACCACTCCTTGTTTTGTGGTGGGCCATCGGGGAGGGATGCTATGTACCCAGAATGCTGTGCCTTTCCCTTGCCCTTCTTCTGATTGATTGCCAACACCTCATTCTCCATAATATCAATGCCCCAGGTCCACTTGTAGGAGGTAGGGGAAAGGGCCTTTAGGCGCTCAAGTTCAGCCTGTGCATGTGCAGATACCCATTCCATTTCTGATTGCTTTACCCATCTCCCAGCAGGTCCACAGATGTTTTTCGATGCCGATGACAATGCCGTGGCCAGTGCTGGTGCCAGTGTTAACTTACTTGGTTCGGACTGAATCTCCTTGAGCAGGGCAAGCTCATGGAGATGATGAAATCCTGCCGCTTTCCTCAAATTCACATTCATTTCAGCATCTGCTGCTGATTCACAGGCACTTAGCAAACCATGCATTGTGCATGCTTCATCAAACATATCATGTATGAGAGCACGCAGGTCAATGCATGATTGGCAATCAACTTGGCCGCTGGGAGCATCCTGCCCTGACTGGCTATCGATGGGTGTGGGGACTGTCACAGGGATAGAGACCCATTGCTGATAGTGATCAAGGCATTCGTCCAGGGTGTCAATGCCAAATATTCTGCCAGGTGCCGGTTCTGCCTTGTGACACCACCAATCACATGCATATGACTCCACAAGATGACTAGGACTGTTGCTGGCAACACCATCATCCAACAAGGCCAAGAGAGATGGATGGAATCCCAGGAGTAGGTGGTCCAAATTCACATCAGCAAGACTGTCGGCCAAAAACCGAAGAAGGATCGGCACATCTATCATAAGGCCAATTGAGGTGCTGATGCCAATCCAAGACATAACATACATCTGTCATACATCTCAGTGATGAATACTTATGTAATTTAGGAGAGATCTCAACATACAACTTCAGCATAGAGAATTCTTTGCATCCAACTTTGTTTTACAAAGTTTGCCTGGTCGACCTCCAACAAAACCTGGTGGAATCGGGACTCCACATACCAAATGATCTCTTGTGCACGCCTTTGGAGTTGCACTTTTGGGCCCAATTGCAAAGACAAAGGGCTGTAGACTGAGAGACTTTTGTTCAACATAGTTTTACTGATCTTGGTTGGTAATCAAGATAATGGTATTTACATCATGGTTACATAATCATCACTCACAAAGAGGAGATATAATCGGCATTTGTTGATCTGAATGCTTTGTCAGCCCTGAATGCTAATTCATACTATGAAGCACGTTGACGATTGGCATAAGCAAGCAGACCAGGAAGGGTATTGTTGGACTCTGAGGCTGACTGCCACCATTGGCTGTGATGGATGAAATACTGCACAGTCCACTGCATTTCATATGTGATGAGTAGAAACTCCTCCCTCCACCGATTTCTCTGAGCCCGTGAATGAAGCCAATGTACGCATCTGACTATGAAAAACATAAGCACAATGAATACAAATGACCATCCAAAACATTTACATTCCCAGAATTGACCGATGTTGGAATTGGCATAGACCATGGCCACGGCCCCACTCTCAGAATCGGCACTGATGCCACTGTTGGCTAAGACACCAGTATAAAAGGAATTATGCCAAATCCAGGACAGATGAACAGAGGTGGAGCCAGCTACATTTGGATTCAAAATAGCTGTGCTGGCATCGAGGTCACCTTTGGTTAACCACTGAAACATACTCAATGTGTCAGCATCACAATCCAGTGCCAACAATCAGCTACGGCAATGGCTATACATCTGAGTATGCAAGCTAATTTTGTTAACCAACTCATGCTTGTGACTGGGTGCAAACTCCCTTTCACGGTGCTGCTCAGATGATGTGTGAATATTGAAATAATTTTTCAGCAACAAGCTCCTGCAGCTGGTGCAGCAGTCGGCTTGCCTGGCACTTTCGGAGCTTAATCTCTGCCTTGGCCAGGTGGCCATGATGAGGGAGGTATACTTGTTGCTCCTCCACTGAAATAGTAGATGTTGCAGAAAGGTTTGATGGGCCAGCTGCCGATGTCGGTGCCAGTGCTGATGCCATGTCATTGTCAAGTTCACCTGGGGCATCAAATTCACCTTCGTTATCATAGTTGATCCACGACAAAGCAATGTCATGATCGGCTATGTCGGCAGCATTCTGTAACTCAGTTAAGGTTACCATGTGGAATGTCAGAGCTTCTCTTTCCCATTCAACAGCCTGCATGTCAGACATGTGAGGTGATTTACCCAGTCGACGAACTTTGTCTTGCAATTCAATCCTGGTTACGATAAATGGTAGGTTGTCATCTGGGGTAGGCAGTGGAACTCACTGCATTTGTTGACAAAGAATAGCGAAATCAATCCACTCCTCAACTGTGGATTGAACTGGTGCTGCTCCTGAAGACAAGGCTGTGCCCAATCCCAATCCCAATCCTGCTGCCACTTCTGATATTTGAATGGCATACATGTCTATTACCTTGATATCTGTAAGTTTTTGGGTTTCTGCTGAGATTACTTCATCCTCCCATTGTTCGATTGCTTGCTGGCTGAATGCTGCCATTAGTTCAGCGTGGTATAGGCCAAGTTGTGTGGAGTTCTCAAGTGCTTCCCAAGCTTTTGAGCATAGTGTGACTGTCATGCCGAGCATTTTCTTGTGATTTGAATTGGTAGCATGATCATCAAGCATTTCTGCCCAATGTGGCAAGGTTGCTGTTCTGACTGTCAGGGAGATGGAACTCAGTGATGCCCACAGAGACTCAAGTATTTCTCCTGCTATGATGCTGGACCCTGGGATGAAAGATGGAGCATAGCGAAAAAAGCATTCATCTTTGTGGCCATGAACATGTAAAAGCCCAATTGCCTGATTGATCTTCAAGCTGGCCAGAAGATGGGCACCAATACATTCCCAAAGGTAGATAATGTACTGGCAGACAATGTCGTAAATAAGCATGACTCCCTGTTGAGGGTCAACTTTAGTGATCTTCAGCACTTGAAGAAAAGCAAAGTCAATATTCTTCTGCTGTTCTCCATGAAACAGGTGTACCAATGCATTAGGAACATGACATCCATGCTGTGCACATGCAATGGCTGCACATCCAGTCCTGTCACATGCCTTGGATGCCAGAAAAGCATGCACAATGGCAAGGAATTTATTTTTGCAAGGGGCCTTCTAAAAGTCAGTATAGAAATCAGATCAGCATCGGGGCAGGGAGTGGGAATGGCAATGGCTGCCAGCAAGGGAAGGTACCTACCATTAATCATTCTATGGCAGATTGGAGAAAGTGATGATATTCAGCCTGATTTGGGGCCATCCCACCTCTATCCCACAGCCATATATCAGTTTCGGAGTTTTTATGCTGGACATGATCGGCTTTGAAATTGCCATTGGCCACAAATATGTGTTTGAAAACAAATCTGAATTGCAAAGTGTCATTTTCTATGCCACTGCAGAGTCATTCTGACACCCACCAGTTCACATCATCTTTCCAATTTTCCGGTATGTTAATGCCTACTTGAGGACAGGCTGGGTAGAAATTAGCAAGGGTTCCTGGTTCAGGATTCAAAGGATCTTTTTGATTGTGTCCATACCCTGCCCACTTTGATCTTTTCATCCAACGCCATAAGTGGGACATGCACCGAAGCTCATGGTAGAGATTGACCACTTCAGCAGGCCGCATTGGCGATGTTACACACTGAATCAGCTGGTAAAACTGATAGGCTGAGGCCTTTAACTCAAGATTACAGAGCCGAAAATAGTCTAAGACCTGCACAGTGAACAGAGTCCATATGTTGGTGAAGCTTGTGGGTAGTAAGTTGCTGGTTACCAGGTCCAAGGGAATTCAGTGTTCCCCCTGACACTGGCAAGTAACCATCGCTATATGATGTATTCCATTTGTATGGACCACATGAATATAAATGTTATTCAAGGCATCAGTAGTGGGAACAGCATCGGGATGGGGAATGGCAGTGGCAGAATGAGCAGGGTCGGCAATGGAAACGGCATCAGCAGTGAGGTTTATGGTAGGCAAATATGGCTGAAATCCATGGACATCTTCATTGGCTTGTTGAACTTCAGATTCATCATTGCCATCAAAGAAGTCTTCAAAACCATGCTCAGCATGAATGTTACCATTCCCTTGACCCCAAAGGGAATCAAGGTAATCCAAAAAGGCTGAGTCAGCAGCAGTTTCATCATCCAGGAAGGCAGAGTTGGTGGCATTTTCACTTTCCCACTCATGATATGGCTCCGATGCTCAGTGAGGCAAAGTGGGCCATTGCTGCTGCCGCTGCTGGTAGTCAGCCTGGTCTGTTTCTGACTCTTGCTCTGCTTGATCCTTCATATATTCGAATGACTCCAGATATTTCATTTGAAAGTCCAGAGCTTGACAAATGGGATGATCTGTGTTGTGCTGGACTAAAATGTATGTGCTGACCTCCCATAGTTCCGCCTGGTGGAAGTGCATGCTGGTTCAGCATTCAATGCGATGGAAAGGATTTTGCCTGTGAGTTACTTGCATGCATGTGCAGCAAAGCGTGGTTCCCAGTGAACAATTGACACATTGCCAAATAGCCCATTTATTGAATGCACAGTGGTTGCAAACTTGTTTGTCAACTGACCATGCCTGCCGAGCGAGGGATGCTTGCAGCAATTCATCTATTCGTCCCAGAGACTCCAGTATATAGTCTTACTGTCACTATTATTTGTTAATGAGTGTTGCTCTGTAAACAATCACTGTCAGAAACTAACCTTGCCAATGTGGGGCTGGCTCAGCTTGGCAGCCACCTCAGGTTCTTCCAGGTCCCATTCTGGAACAACACTGGGATAATTCTGTATAACAGAAGTAGATTGAATGGGTTTCTGTTCCTCTATGTCCCTCAGCAGGACCATGACTCGCTGTCTTTTTGGTCCAGCTTTCATCATGACCTCAACTTCTACATGTGTAACAGTATCCACTGTAGCATCATCGTTCTCCCACAGGGAGGCATTCTTCTTTGATATTCTCTTGCACTTGACAGGAACATATTCTAGGTCCATGGTGATTGGAGGTGAACTGAACCAATGGCCTTATTGTACTATCGGCCTCATGGTATTATCGACCTCATGTGATCCTTATGTTACCTTGTGTAATCCCCTCATGCCGATGACATATTTTATGTCAATCAGAAGAACAATTCTTCCTTTACATTAATTCCCTCCAATGCCACCTGGGCCATCAGAGAGTCTGTGGTTGAGAAAGTACCACAAGGGAGGCAGATATACGGATGAAGAGTGGAGGATCATAGAGCCATATAAAGTTTCTTATCACAGCAATCAAAAGCTGGCCAATTGCAAATACTCAAGACTGACATCCTCCCAGCAATGTTCAACTATTGGGCAGCAATTGACAAGGCCCCTGTGGATCAGGAGGAGAGTCACCTTTGTGCCAAGGTAAACTTACAAGGATGTGAAGGTTGTACTATTGATCACATCACCAGGAACTAACAACCTGGCTTTCCAACAACTGGCAAATGACTCAAGGACTCTCACAGAAATCGAACCACATCAAGGTCAAGTGGCCAGAAGTCATTTGGAGCGTGTACCATGACTGAGTTATGCAAGAGATTGCAAACATGTTAGATGTTGAGGACGCCACCACGAGTACACCAGGATGGTTCCAAATGCGAATGCCAGCTATAAAGAATGTTTATGACCAGATGACTACAGAGGAGAAGTTGGGCATGCATGATGAGGGGGATAAGATAATGCATCAAGGTTATCCTGAAGAGACGAAGTGAAGGTGAGTAGTTGCTGATGCTGATGCCACCCCCAATGCCTATGCTGGTCTTTACAGTCTTGCTGCAAAGTACCTGCATGAGCATGTGCAGGAGAATGCTTGACAACAATGGCTAGAAATGGGGGTGTTGTTGGTAACCATGACAGCCTATATGCACCCTAAAGGTTTGCTGGTCATTGACATGTGAGTCTCTGAAGTAATATTGGCTGATGCCAATGCCGATGCCGATGCTGTTTGCAGTCATGACCATATGGCCAATCTGATAGCCACCCCTGCACAATCATTTCTAGACACATATCCCAGTGTAATAACTGAACTGAAGCAAAACTTCATGACTTATGTGAAGGCTTTACTCACACCAGACATCACATCAACAGCAATGGCCATGCAACACAAAGAAAAGCTAAGCAGGTTACTGAAGACTAATGATGGCTTCCCAATCCTTCCAACACCATGGAATGCCTCACTGTATACCAAAAAGGAGTTGGAAGTAATGTTTACCTTATATGTTGGGCAGCATTATGGTACGTCAACTTGAAGCTCCTAGTCCAGAAACAATTACTTATCTCCATGCAGTACTAGCCAACAATCATTGTAATCACCATATCCCATTTAAAGCAATTGCCGATCAGACTTTTTTATACATTAGTTCTGAATATCTCCCAGCCTGGTTCAAATTCAGTGACTCAAGGAAAATGCACAAGAGTACCATAGAAGACTTCTTTGACCACGTTTCAGTGGCAAATGGCACGGGGGCCTGAAAGAGCCTTCAGATTCAAGGGAATCAAAGCAGATAATGGGACTGTGGCTCCCACACACTATCCAGGGGATTTGAATCCCCCTCCACCTTCCTGACATAAACCAAGATGCAGTAGTCGAAGGAATGCCGATGCCATGACTGATGCCAAATCAGTGACTGGCACCGGTCACCATTTCACTGCCGAGTCTCATGCCCAAGCCCAAGCCCAAACGAAATTGAGATGATGCAAAGGGAAATCTAAGGGAAAGCAACCACATTGACAATCAACCACAGCACAGCTATCCACCTCTGAACCCGATGCCACTGCTGATCATGGCCCTATGACTGGCCACCAACCTGATGCCAATGCCCAAATCCATGATCACAATACAGCGACACAGTCATCCTATGTGCAAGTCAATCAGGCTACAATGAATATGCTCTACACAGCTGGTATCACTTGTCCCCAGCTGATTAATGGTCCCAGTGATGGTGAACCAAAGTATCTCATTCCTCATCAGATTTACATGAGGTACATGTACATCACATGCCCGATTGATCCATCTCTGTTAGGAGAAAATACCACTCCACATCAAGAGCAGGTACTGCATCCTAAACCTCAACGACTTGTTGGAGGAAAGCGGACTGAGGATTCTATTGCAAGGGCAAAGGCAAGGGCACTAATTGCTTTAGGTATGCCATCAGCAATGGCCACAGTGACCTTGGCAATGACCCAAGTAGCCTCGGCCCAAGTAGAAATGGCAACGACTCAAGTAACACCAGCAATGGCCCAAGTATCACCAGCAATGGCCCAAGTAGCACTAGCAACAGCCCAAGTAGCACTGGCAATGGCCCGAGTAGCACCAGCAATGGCCCAAGTAGCACCAGAAATGGCCCAAGTAGCACCAGCAATGGCCCAAGTAGCACTGGCAATGGTCCAAGTAGGAACAGCCAAAGCCGAGTCAGCAATGGCCACAGTCGATTTGACCCGGAAGACATTGCAACAGATGACACCACCATCATCTCAAAGCACTGAGCTGCCTCACATTCCTGCAGCTTCAGCACTTGCTCGACAGATACGAAGGACAGCTGATGACCTTGCACAGGAGGAAGCTATCTCAAACCAAACTGTTGGGAGAAGACCAAGAATTAAAAGAGTCAAATTTGCAAGATAATAGATTACTATGAATGTCCAATGATGTATATATTCAAGTCCAATTTTTTTACATATATAAAGAAAAGAAATGTCTATTCCTTTCTCCCTCACTTGGCAGCACCTCTGTCCTCAGATGTTCCCACTCTTTTCTTCGGATTTGGCTGAGGGGTGGGACTTCTGGAAAGTAGTCCAGCTGGACCAGGTATAACATCATGAGGGGATCGTCGCAACTGTGCTGGGGAAGGGGAGGGGCAGGGCGAAGTTGACAACCATGGTTGAGGTGGGGGGGTCATACTTAGGATTACTGATGGACCCAGTGATAGCAGTCGTGGGGATCTGTGGACCTGTGTACGAGGAGGGGAGGGATGGGGCAAGGCAATGCTGGTGACTGGTGAAGCCGGTGTGGCCACAGTAACTGCCATTGCTGGCATGGCTGCGGCAGCCTCAGAGAATGAAGTAGAGATGATGAGGGGAGGGAGTGGAGGGGCCACTGTCATGCACTGCACCATCGCTTGCAAGTCCTGGGGCATGGCAGGAATGATTTGGATTCTGGGCATGTCCTCAACCATGTCTTTGGCATTGGCATGTTTGGGGCCAAGTCCTCCCTCCTCGAGTACAGCTGATTCTGTCTCGATCTGCTTCCATCCCTCCTCAATATTCTTGTTCACCATCCCTGAGTTCACTTCCTCCTTTGATTCCATGCCCTCCATTTCCCTGGCCTCCCTGTTGGCATCAGCATTGGCCTTGGCCTTGGTGTTGATAATGGGTGGTATGGTGATGTGTTCAGTTGGTACTCGGTTCAGAGTCTCAATGGAAGGGGTGAACACTTAACCTACAACTGCAGGCATGCTCGGGGTGAGGAAGGAGTTTGCTTAGAGGGCCTCGGATCGTCCTTCAGGGCACAAAGACTATGGGGAGGCTGAGGCTGATATGGCAGTTTTCAATGTGTGCGCTAGTGGTGTACGCTAAAGGGGAGATATGCACAGTGGCAGGAAAGTGCGCAACACAAAGGGGCAAAAATGCGCAGTGTGGAAAAATGCGCAACGGGAGCACAAAAGTGCACAATGATCAGGGTGACAAAGATGGGGGGTGTAGTGGAACAAAGACTACACTGGGATGTGCTGGGGATGTGACGCAAAGGTTGGGGGCACAAACAGGACGAAAGCACAAGGGGTGGAAAAAGGTGCAAATGGTGCACAAATGCGGCTATGCAAACAGGTGCACACACAGTGCGCAAATGCTGCTATACGAAGGGCACACTACGATAGTGCACAGACAAGGACGAAGGACACAACGTAAGGGACGAAACGCAACAATATGATGAGGGGATGCAAACGATAATGCAAATGCGGCTATACGAAGGGCGCACTACAAAGGTGCACAGACTGGACGCTGGTGCACAGACTATGTGCGATGCTGACTGAGCTATGAACTATGAGGGGGGAAAGATCCTCTGGATTCTCTATCTCTCTGCCTACTATGTACAAATGGCTTATGTGATAAAAACGGTAAAATAACATGTAAAAATAGAAAGCGCCATGCGCTACCCACAAGCGCATCCATTCACCCATCTAAACCTGACCACACTATGCTGCTGCCTCAGCCAATAAGATTTGTGCACCTATAGCTCAATATCCAACTGTTCTGGTGTGATGTGCTATTATTGGTGCGCTCTAAGTCTCGTGCGCTTCTCCCAATTAATCCGCTTCAGTGTTACAGTGACTCACAAAACTGAGTCAATGTTTTGCACTTTTTAATTTATTGCTAAATAACTTCCCATAAACAACAAAACCAAACAAGGTATTGGTGTACCGAATAACATACATGATCAGGGCTACCAAACAAACAAAAAATTATGTAATTTTAATCATCCCTCATGGAGATATGATCATTTTAATTCAGGAACTCATTGACTCAGTTTTGTGAGGTGGTATCAATATTATGATAAATTGTAATTCTAGTATTTTGTATGACCTCCCTTGGCCTTAATAACTGCTCCCAACCTTCTAGGCATGCTTTCAATCAAATTCTGACACACCTCTGATGGAATATTATTCCACTCTTCCACTACTCTTTCCCATAACTCCCAAATTCCTTTTGATGCTGTTGGATACTTGTCTAACTGGTTCTTGAAATGAACCCATTGATGTTCAATAGGGCTGAGGTCTGGAGATTGGGCAGTCCAATCCAGAAGAGTAATATTGTTGTTCTCCATCCATTTCTTGGCCTTTTTTGAGGTATGCTTGGGGTCATTGTCTTGTTGAAAAATCACCTCTTCTCCAGAAATTCCACTCTCCTCCAAGCTAGGCAGCATATGGTCCTTCAAAATGGACACATACTGGTCAGCATTCATCCTCCCCTCAACCTCTGCAAGATGCCCCACTCCATTCCATCCCATACACCTCCATACCATAATGTTTCCTCCCCCAAATTTGACAGTTCCCTGCACCTCTCTCTCAATCAGCCCCTCTCCCTTCTGTTTCCAAACCCACTCTCTCCCATCTGACCCAAACCTGTTAATTTTAGTCTCATCTGACCAAATAACCCTTCTCCAGTCCTCCACAGTCCACTCTCTATACTTCTGAGCAAAAGCCAATCTTGCTTTCCTATGCCTTATACTAAGCAAAGGCTTTTTCTTCTTCACCACAGCCTTGAATGAGTTTTTTCTGAGAACTCTTCTGACTGTTTCTGAGGAGACTGGAGTGGGGATGATGCTGTTGATGTAATGGGTGGCCTGAACAGCATTTGCAGCCTTGCCAGTGGTGATTTGGGTAAGGATGGCTCTCTGAGAGGTAGATGAGAGCTTAGAAGGACGACCACCAGAGGGGAAATCCAGGTTTGGATGGAGAGCCCTGAGTGTTCTGGATACACTAGACTGGCTGAGGTTGAGTTTAGAGGCAATATTGTGGGTAGAATAATGATTGGAGGCCAGGGAAAGAATGTTTTCCTTCTGAGCAGAGGAGATGGGATGCATTGGAGAATATTGAAGTATGAAGAATGCTAGTCCTAATTAAATACTATAATTTAAGGTCCCATCAAGGGTCACATCACCTTAGAAACCATCTGTCAAGTTTTTGACATTATACAGTTGGTGGAGCATCAGATTCTAATATTTCTGACTACCCCTCACAAAACTGAGTCAATGAGTCCCTGAATTAAAATAATCATATCTCCATGAGGGATGATTAAAATTACATAATTGTTTGTTTGTTTGGTAACCCTGATCATGTATGTTATTCGGTACACCAATACCTTGTTTGGTTTTGTTGTTTATGGGAAGCTATTCAACAATGAATCAAAAAGTCCAAAACATTGACTCAGTTTTGTGAGTCACTGTAAGTCCAAATAATATATGTGAGGGAAAAGAGATAATATAAGCAACGTTCAAGCAAGAAATGTCAAGCGCACAAAAAACGCGCACCAGCGCAAAAATGTGCAAATGCAAAGGGGTGCGGAAAAATCATCCAATCATCACCTTCCTCCTCCCAACTGAGATATTGACCATGTCCATCGATAAAAGAGTAAGAGATAAAATGAAGCGCACACCATATGACAAAGTCTAAAGAAAAATGGGAAAGGCTCAGTAGATCATTATGGCCAGTAAAACCCATGGGTTGCACAATCACGGAACATGCTCAGATGCGACTTTGCAAATAGGAAAAAGGTAACGTAAAAAAATGAAAGAAAGCAAAGCATATGTATAAAAAGGTGAAGTATCCATAGCGGTGCACATGGAGCACTAGTTGCGCACCTCATTGGCGCTTTCTTCATCCTCAGCGCTATCTCCTTGCGCTTCTTCTTCGTCAACTGCTTCTTCATCTTCTGTGTCCACTACTATGGACTCTTCCATCTCCCTCAACCACGTTGTAGTGATATCGAGCACTATGTCAGGAAGCACAATGGACTTGCGCGCGTGGTACGGCAGTAGGCGGAACGCGGCTACTGGCCTGTCAAATACCGTCCCATTGAGCTCGCAAACGATATATGCACCACCTCGATTGTGTGACACTATAACTAGAGGACCGAGATAACGTGCGCGCATTTTGCAGTTAAGGCTCTTCTCGATTGCTGTGTTGCGCATAAGGACTAAGTCACCGTGACGGAAGTCAAAACTGCAGATGGTTTTTGAGTGCGCTTTCTCAAAACGGAGCGCCACTTTGCACCTCTCTGCATAGACACGGGAATGGATGCATGCTAAGTCTTCTGGACGCTTTTGTAATGCGTGCACACGCTGTGCGATCAAGTCTGTAGTAGAGAGTATAGAATCTGGGGGTGGGTTAAGGTATGTCGTTTCAATAATATCGAGAGGGATTAGAGGCTGCATGCCTGTAACAATAAAGTATGACGAAATGCCAAGGCGCTTCCAAACTGTGATGTGCTCCGCCCAAAAGACTGAGTATAGTGCACTGAACCACTTTGATTCTATTCCATCTGCTGCTTTGATAAGTGCTTGACGCACGTCAAAATGTGCGCGCTCAACAATTCCATTAGCACACGAGTTATAGTCAGATATGCGGATGTGATTGATATGGTAGCACTTACTGAGATAGGCTAGCACTTTGATGAATGGCTTGCCGTTATCAGTGACTATCTCGCACAATGCGCCCCATCTGCAGATGAGATCTTGGAACATCCAATCGCCAAGTGCGCTTGCATTTTCTTTAGGGAGCCTGCAGAATTCTGGCCAAGTCGCAAGTGAGCAGCGCCCTTGGACGATATAGCGCCGCCCTGCTGATACTGGTAAGTGCATTGTATCAATATAAACTTTACTGAAGAGAGGCGCAGGCATTGCGATGACTGGCAGTATTGAAACCTTCTGTGTTTGCTGGATCTGGCAAATATGACAAGTGTGCACGAACCAAATGATGTCGTCCATAATGTGCAGCCACCAAAAGCGCTCGAGCAATGCGGAGCACGTCATGTAAAAGTGCTTGTGTCCAATGTTGTCATGGATGGCGTGCAATATCGGTAAGCATCTAGACTGCCAAATAACAAGCTGGTGAGCACCATGCGCATTGTGCTTCCATAGGCGCATCTTGTCTTTGAAAAACATGCTCGTGTAGTGCACGAGCGCGCTGTACTCGGAATCTGTGAAGTCGCTAGGGCGTGTTAGGGTATCCATCCAAATCCACACCAAATCTAACTTCTCATCCTCTGCATCTGCTGTTGCGCTCCTTGGAACTTGGCTATAGTCATCGTTGTAAATAAGCGCACTATCACGCACATTTTGCACATTTTTGCTTGGCTCTGGCTGCATCAGCGTGAGTGCTTGCGCATTCAAAGACTGTGAAATGGGATGTATCGCATGCATAAAGCCATGTAGTGCATCAATCCAGTCCTCAAACTCTTCATCCTCTTCTCCTCCTAAGTCCTCTGGCTGCTTCGGCTGATGCGAAAGCCCATCTGGACCATGCACCGCTCCCCTAACATGCATGAGTGTAAAGTGGAATGTAAGGATTGATACAATCCACCGGTTAATGCTAGTGGACGGTTGGATATTGGGGTTTTGTAGCATGCCCTTGATATAGCGCACGTCAGTCTCCACAATTAAGTTGTGCACACCTATAATATAAAGGCGCAAATTGCGCAGCGCGTGGTAAAGCCCATAGATCTCTAGCTTCGGTTGTGAAAAGTGCGCTTCTCTGTCGTTGAGCATAATCAAGCCGAACCAGTTGTAAATGCACATTTTTGCATCTGCGCTCTTTTGCTGGCAAAGGTAAAAGCTGACCACTATCTGGGAAGAGTTGACCGCAAGGATAACAGGGAGTTCTGAGGAATAATCGATCGGTTGTAGTGCAGGACACTCTAGTACTGCTTGCTTAATGTCATTTTGCACCGCTATCTGCTCTGGGCCCCATTCAAATGGAGCATCTTTGCACGTAAGCCTTGTGAGCGCATTAACGCGGTGTGCATAATTGCGGATATAAATGTGCATTAAACCGATTGTTCCCAAGAATGTGCGCACTTCTGACAGCGTGTGGCATGTGCCCCAATTGCGGATAACATCTACCTTGTCGTGTTCGGGTTTTCTACCTTCTGGTGTGCAGTAATGGCCAAGGATGACAAAGTTTTCAGTGCACAATGTGGATTTCATCCCAGAGAAAGCGCCGCCGCTATATTTCATGCGCTGCACAATGCGGTTCACGTTCTGGAAGTGCTCCCACACAAAGCGCCTTATGCCAGGGTTTGCAGTGAGCACTTCGCATGAGCCATCTGGTAAAATGTAGCGCTTCGAAGGCCCCTTGACTGGGACGTCGTCGATATAGGGAACGGTGTAATCTGGTATCTCTGGCTGCAGAATATAGCACACATCATCGTGGAAGATTGGTACTGAGTTTGTCCAACCCATTGGCAATGTAATGAGGTGCATTGCACCATACAGCGTCTGGAATGTCGTAAGGTCACGCGACGATTCTTTGATTAAGTGCTCGTCGTATCCCACATATAGATCAAGGATGGTGCTGCATGCGTGCCCCGCAAACTGCTCTGCAAGGTGCTCAGGTGTAGGTGTGATGCTGGAGTGCTTAATGGTAATGCGATTAAGTGGTTCGAGGCTATGTATGATGCACAGCACTTTTCCATCTTTCTTGAGTGTGCAGAACCAGCGCAATCTATATGCTGAATTTGAGCACTCATAAACACCTGAGTCTATCTTCTTCCGGATAATAGCGCAAACTTCGTCGTATATGCCTGGTGGAATGGGGATGTTGCGCTCTATCCAAGGAGTGTGCAGAATAACTGGGATTTCTACTGGGGGAAAGAATGCGGTCTTGAAGCTGCCACGCTCCTCATCGCTCCATGCAAAGGCTTCATTCTGCAAAGACATCAAGTGGTGTAAAACCTTCATCTCCTAGGAAATCAGTGTGGTGCTCCTGGAGCACTTGCATGCACTCTTCAGTATATCGCCCGGTTGGGGTAAATGGTGGCGGGTTTGGTAAAAGTGCAGGAAGCGCCACTAGTGGATCGCCTATAATGCTGCGCTCAATTCGGAATTCATTTGGGACGGGCGCAATAACTGGCTTGACTTTTCTAGCAACTGGTTTATACTTCTTCTTGGTTACTACACCCTTTTGCAGTGTGTGCACCGCTAAATCGATAAAAGTTGTGCGCGCGTGTGCGCTTTTCAGAAACACGGCTGGAATAAGTGCCACAGGGTCAATCGAATTTAAGAGCGCCTGCGCATGACTGTTGGTACACTGGGATAGGTAGAGTTGAGAGATAATAGAGGTCGAAGGAACAGAAGCAGAGAATGGAATAAGCGCAAACGTGGAAACATCACAAGATTGGGTATCAGAGTCAAATGTTATGATAGTGGCAGCTTCTCCTTGGTCTGAGATCAATTCCTTGAAGCCTGGCGAAAATTTCTTTGCAGGTTATGCTGAATAGCAAAATGCGGTGTTGCTGGAGCTGGTAAGAAGTGGCGCGGCTTCCCTCTAGGCTTTGTTGGAATGGTGGAGATGGCGCCGGTGTTCGGATCACAGATTGTAATCATTTGCGCTTCGTCTGCAAAGTTGCGCACAATGGAGCACGTTAACACATCGAAGGGGTGCCCTAACAGAATATCATAAGCAGGTGAATGGATAACGTGAACTTGCACATAGACAATCATATCTCCAATGCACGCAGAAACATTGCGCGCAAGCCCAAGTGACTCATCTACCTCTCCATTGGCTGATTGCATGTATAAACGAATGCGCGGGTCGTACTGAAGCCCAAGACGATGGCAGACCGCTTCTGACATTGCAATAATTTGCGAACCCGGATCTAAGATAGCTTCAAAGTACTCTTGGTTGTCAATCAATAAATCAATGGAGTGAAGTGCATGCGACTCTTTAGCAACCTTCAAAACATCGGGGTTTTCAATTTCGCCTGGCTGGAGATGGGTGAGGTACTGTTCAAATGGATCCTGCGAAACAATAGGAAGCGGTGCTGCAATTGCTGTGCTAACTGGAGGTGTCACATTAAGCGCTTTATTTTCTGCAAAAGGCATGCGTGCAATGCAGTGTGCAAATGGCATAATGCTCGCAAGGTTGGTAGCTACCACCTCTGCACCGGTAGCTGCAATGCGCTTTGGGGTGACTTGTTCTCTATGGCGCTGCCTGAGATCAGGCAAAAGGGATAGGAGCTCTTCATGCGAAACCGTAATGGAGGGCGCCTTCATGGCGTGCGCATACACATCATCGACAATCTGCGGGTTCTGGATGGGAACAACAGTGTGGTATGATGGCTCTTTGCCTTTGGAAGTGTTAACTGGTGCGTCTAATTTATCTGCTGCTGCGGGCGCAAAACGCACTTCAGGAATGTTGGAATAGGGGTGTATGGGCGTCTCATCAGGCGCCTCGGTTGTGCTCTCAGTGGGTTGCAAAGCTGGGGACTCGATACTGCTGGCGGGTGCAATGTCTGTGGTTGTAGAATGCGTGCTCTCTTGATTGGATGTATTGCACAGTGTGCACCGCAGAATCTCGACGCTGTTGAAGACTTGCCTCTTCCGAAGCGCCATCAACTCCTGCTCGAGTGCATCGATGCGCTCTTCCTTCGTTAGCTGTGCATTTGGTGCGCTTTGCATATACTCTGCTGCAGGCACTGAAGTGGCAACATACGTCAACTGTAAAGGTGCTGTTGGAGCTGGACGAGGCGCAATATTGTAGATGAGCTGCGAATTGGTATTAGATGAAAGTCAACCAGTGGCTATCTGCCCTGGGTTGCGCTTATGCCATTCCTCGATGCGCTCGCCCAAGAAGTTGTCTGGAATAGAACGCGGCACGAATGCGCCACCTGGGAGTACGATGCGCCCTTCCACATTTTGCCTACACTTTCCTTCACTAATAAGGTGCTCAATTGAGGTGCACTCAGGGATATAATGCCCTGTCTGACCGCAACCATTGCACTTGTCATTGTTCGAGCGAGGCATGCAATTTCCACCATCTCTGCGCGATGCGCTCAACGCGGTAACTATTGTCTGTGTCATGCGCTCGAATAAGACTGAAATGTCTTCTGCTTTGACTGCGGGCACGCTAGGTTGTGGCTGGGAAATGGGTGTGCTGGGTGCTGAGTAGGGCGCATACATATCGGGGTTTTGCACTGTGAGCCCGGTAAGTGGCTGGAAATAGTGCGCTGGGCCCTCAAAGATAAAGTCGATCGCATCACATATTGCATCTAATGAGTATGGCACATTTGCAGGCTGATTCGGTACCGCAATCGCAAGGCGGCTCAAAATGCGCTCAAGCTGGTCTGGTCGAAACACCCTAACGAACATGCGGCTTTGGTCGTAGCACGCCAATATGCCTTGCGCAACTAAGTATTCGCTAATGTTGAAAAATGCATGGTAATAGCACGCGATCTCTTCTGCAGTTACAAGGCCAATGTGTGTGGTCTCACCAATAAGCTTGTCCAGGTCACTAATAGTCCATTTATTGCCATCCCTAGAGCCAGGATAAAGCTTTAGGACAGCGTCTTTGAATGCGCCATAGTTGTGCATTGCGCTATACTCCGGTAGCAGTTTTCAAGTGTCTGCAGTGTCGCTGTCCAGGTAGTGCACTGTGTGGAACTTCTTATCAGTCTCGTTGGTGACGTTACAATCGCAGAGGAGTTGCGCAAGCTCCTCAAAGTACTTCTGGAGTTCGTGCAGTTTTGTGGGGTCGAAACGCAGTGCATTTTGGTTAGATGTGGATGGCATATGCATGGTAGCCATAGTAGGTGGAATAAGGTGTGTAGAGTTAAGATCTGGTAAAAGCACAGCAAATTGCAAGGGGGGGGAAGAATGCAGCGATGCAGATGGAGTTAAGGTAGGTAGGGATGATTCAGGTGAAGGTGGGGGTAAAGACAGTGCAGACAAGTGATGCATGTTGTTTAGGAAGAGTGATTCAAATACTGGTATTTCCCCAAGCTGGAGCGCAGTTGCTAACAGCTCGGAATGGAGAGTGCGAAGGTGGTTAATGTTGAAGTGAAGGGCGAGCCAATGGAGGTCTAAAATATGGTCTGATAAACAGAAACCCCTTGCGGTGGGCTCCAGAAATGATGTGTTCAGTTGGTACTCGGTGCAGAGTCTCAATGGAAGGGGTGAACACTTAACCTACAACTGCAGGTGTGCTCGGGGTGAGGGGGGAGTTTGCTTAGAGGGCCCCGGATCGTCCTTCAGGGCGCAAAGACTATGGGGAGGCTGATATGGCGGTTTTCAATGTGCACGCTAGTGGTGTATGCTAAAGGGGAGATATGCGCAGTGGTGGGAAAGTGTGCAATGCAAAGGGGCAAAAATGTGCAGTGCAGAAAAACGCGCAATGGGAGCGCAAAAGTGTGCAACGACGAGGGTGACGAAGACAGGGGGTGTAGTGGGACAAAGACTGCACTGGGATGTGCTGGGGATGTGACGCAAAGGTTGGGGGCACAAACAGGACGAAAGCACAAGGGGCAGAAAAAGGCACAAATGGTGCACAAACGTGGCTATGCAAATAGGTGCACACACAGTGCGCAAATGCGGCTATATGAAGGGCACACTACGATAGTGCACAGACAAGGACGAAGGATGCAACGCAAGGGATGACACACAACAATATGATGAGGGGATGCAAACGATAATGAAAATGCAGCTATACAAAGGGCGCACTACAAAGGTGCACAGACTGGATGCTGGTGCACAGACTATGTGCGATGCTGACTGAGCTATGAACTATGAGGGGGGAAAGATCCTCTGGATTCTCTATCTCTCTGCCTACTATGTACAAATGGCTTATGTGATAAAAACAGTAAAATAACATGTAAAAATAGAAAGCACCATGCACTACCCACAAGCGCATCCATTTGCCCATCTAAACCTGACTGCACTATGCCGCTGCCTCAGCCAATAAGATTTGCGCACCTATAGCTCAATATCCAACTGTTCCGGTGCAATGCGCTATTATTGGTGCTCTCTAAGTCTTGTGCGCTCCTCCCAATTAATCTGCTTCGGTGTTATGTGTCGCGTGCTGCACCTTAGTAATAATGATGTGATTGACCTGTGCTGGTTACCAGATAAGGCAGTGCCAATTGGAAATGCGGAAGAACTATAAGGAGATGTTGTGAAAGGCCAAATACTGCCAAAGCACCAGAATTACATGAAGGCGCCCAAGTGCACACAGTCCAATGCCAAATAGGCGTAAAGCGCCCTGATTATGTGAGAATGTGCAGTTCGCTCGTGTTGGAATCGCCGTGTGCCTCGAATAAATGTGCCAGTAAGATGGGAGCTGCGATGCACAGTGCACCGGTGCAGTGGATTGTTGTGTGTGTGATAGAGATTGTGCAATGAGTGCGCAGCAGGGAATGTGAGTTGCAGGTAAAGTGTAAAAGAAGTGTGCAAAGGCACATCGAGCACGCAATAAACGTAGAAGGCAGATAAGGAGCATGGGGGGGGGCGCACAGAGGCGGCTTGAAGCGCAACGAGGCGCATTTAGGGCGCACAATGATTGGTGGCTATGGGGAACCAAAAGCGCAGTAGAAATGCAAAAAGCGCACAAAGGCACACCTAAATAGTCAAAGGTGCACAAAGTGTGGGGAAGCCATCTAGGAGGTGCGCACAATCGCAAAAAATGCCGTAGTATGTGCGCAGGGCGATAGGGAGCCGTATCAATGGCCTCTTGATCCTCAATATCCTGGCGCTTTGCTCCCTCCTGGACAACATTGATTTCACCAATTGATTCCATACCCTCCATCAATCCGGCATCGGTATCGGCATTGGCCTCAGGATTGGCCATGGGTTCAATGGTCTCGCCCCTGACTGATTCCCTCTTGATGCGAGTTACCCACTCACAGTTCTGGCCATTGTACAGGACGATGCCTTATGCACCACCCTGCAACCCAAGGTACTCTTCGAGGTCCGCTATCCTCCTCATCAGCAAGGCGACCCTGTCCCACAGTTCTTGTAATCCTAGTAAGGGTTCTTGGACTCCAGCTTTAATCCATTGCCCTTGCTCAACTAGTAGAGCCTCGAAGTTTTGTTCAACTTGTTCAATGCATGCTTCAAACCTTCGTTCAAGTTGATCCAGACAGTCAGCCAGCCTTGCATAGCAGTCAGCAGTGGAAGTGCGAGCGGGGAAGGCCGCAGAAGCATGAGCGGGAATGGGCCAGGGAGTGGGAACAGCAGTGGGCATGGGCAACATTGGCCTGGCATCCACATCAGCCATATCGATGTCATCATCCATACCTATTGGTATACATGTTAGTTAGAGGTTTTCGAGCATTATATGAATGAACTCACCTTTCCCTTCGAGTGAAGCACCGAGATGATTCCTCGCCACTCTCTTCACTGGAATATCGTGTCCTCTTTGTTTTTCTTCTCACTGATCCTTTTTTCACCTTCTTTCTCAGCACTTGATGCTCATCCTCTGGATCACATTGAACCTTGCCATTCTTGCAGGGGTAGCATGCCATTTTCCCATTCACCTGTTCCCAACACTCATGCCTAAGCCTGACACATCGTGTGCATGGCATCTCTCTGAGATTTGCTCGCTGGGGTGATCCTTGTGCCCTACTTGGCCTACTTCTGTTGTCTCACTTCCACTTTATCCCATGATTGGCAGTGGCATCGCTCTCTTCTATCTCGTCTTCTCCACTATTGGCATTCTCGGCTGCTTCTTTGTTTTGGAATTCATTATCCAATGGACCACTACTCTCCATCACTCGTGGCTTGGGTGTCACTGTGATGGCTGGCACCTTCAGTCACGAGTGGCGCTGTGCTTGGGCTGGATGTCTGGATCCAGATGCTGCTGGTTGGGCTGGCACGATGGGTGCTGGTGGTGGTGGGGGTCATGCCAGTGCTACTGTTGGTGCCATTGCCACTGTTGGTGCTGTTGCCGGTGCCACTCCTACAGTCATTTCTGGTGCTGGCCTCTGTTTCCTAATAAATATCATGTGCATTGCCAGTTCATCCATTCCTGCCTCTGCTGTACTAGATGTTGGTGCCACTGCCACTCCCAGTTTGACTGCCGCTGCCGTTCCCGAAGACCCTGCTGCTGCCATTCCTAATATGCCTGCCACTGCCATTTCTAGTATACCTGCCATTGCCATTGCCATTTCAGTTGCACCTTTTTTTTTGTCGAAGCTTTTCATGGCTCTCCGTTGACCTTCAATAAATTCATCATCCCCTGTCCTCTCCAACTTGTACCATGCCACCACAAATCCTTATAAAAAGGATTTGGCCTGGAAGAGTTTCTGCACATCAGCTGGGAGATTCTGCTTTTGCCAAGCAAATAACGTTTTCTGCAGGATGTTAGTATGGTTGGTTTCATATTACATATCTGCTCACAAGTGCCACCTTTTTTTCCTTCATCATGGCCTTGATGTTTTTTTCGCGAATTCCTTGGCGAATGGCTTGCTCGATCTGGCTGATGTGGCCGAGTACTTGTTCACGTGTAACATTCATGATGGATGGAACAGCTGTGGGTATGGGTGCAGAGTCGGGCTGGATGGATGATGAAGATTGATGGATGTTGATAAGAAAAAATATCAACAATCACACATTGTTGATTGATATGTAATGACTGATTGATCCTTGATTCGCTGATTAAACTGTGTTTGTTGATATCGTCCTGTTATCATCTGTTATCTATACCATGAGTGATCAGCAAAGCAACACTTATATTCCTGATGGATATGTCGCTATCCAAGGTGACAATGGGCAGCACTATCTTGTGCCCCCTTTTATGATTCCAGCTACACAACAAGCAATGGAGGCATATTGCAAGAAGGTTGAATTTGATGTATACATGGCAGATGGGGGGGGTAAGATTTTGTTTTTTTCGAGGTGTCATTCTATCCTTGGGCCAATGCCATCTGCTGGCCAATGCCAGATGTAGCCGGTGCTGTGTTTTGGCCAATGCTGTCCCTTGGCCAATGCTGTGTCTTGGCTGATGCCGTTTCTGGGCTCCTGCTGGCTTGTCTATCCATCCCTCTCACTGATGAATTTACAGTCTGGAAACATGAGAGATACACCATACTACATAGTGGCCTGGAACATGCTACAGTTACCTGCCAATCCTGCCATGTCCTCATTTGCATGACTGTTAGTTAATGCTGTTGCAGACTTTAACAGACAGGGAGCTGTTGGGCTGCCATGCTGAAGTGAAAGCCCTGCAAAACAATCTTGGCACCTCTTACAAGGATGCCAGCCATCGTCTCTACATGGCTGAGGTTGAGACGCTGGAACAGCAAGATATCATGTTATGCACATATGCGACTTTGAAGAAGAGGATGGAATGCAATATGAAATCATTCCAATGGAGATTGTCAAACATTCCACTGAGATCACCATCCCATGATGAGAACATGGCCCATCCTGCTGATTCTCAGAATTAGTTTGTATCGACATTGTTATATTAAGGTAGAATGAACACTGTTGTTTATTTGGTGTTATCCATATGCCCAATTCCATATGAAAAATATTCGATTCCTACCATACATATTGCCACTGCCGTTGCTGCTCCGCTGCCATTGCCGTTGCCGTTTACCATGTGCAACGCTACCTCATAGGTCACTGATCTGGCCATTAACATTCCCCATAGTATATAAGAACCCAGAATACCAAAACTGTATCTATTTGATAGTAGTACAAGTTACACTTATTATGAGAGCGTTCTATGGCCTTCCATGAACCCGTATCATTCGGTACAATGTACACGTTCTATAGACCGTATTATTCAGTACAGTGTAGCTTACCTATCTGAGTCCATACAATGCAGCAGACATTACTTCGACTTCCGATATTTTAACCGCAGTGACAACCGAAGAGGGCTGCAAGCCTACTCGGTTCGATGGAACCCGGGAAAATGGAAAACCTTGCACTCTCTGGCATACAAATACCCAGCAACAAGAGCTTTCTCTGGAAAATGAGGTAACCTCATGACTACCTCTCGAATTAGATATTATTATAGAAGGCTATGGTTCGTGTTTTGGTGTAGAGTGCTTTCCGATTATGTTGACCTTGAGCCTCTAGCTGATGGTCGCATTCGACAATCCTCTCTGATTGAAATGTGTGTTAAGTCGCAACCATCTTCCCGAACAAAAATCTCTATGCAGGCCCTCCAAAGTTATATAACGGGTTTGCATGCGGTTTATCATCCACTGACAAAGGACAAAATCATTGTTGGGGGAGCTGATGATGGATCAATCGCGTTTTGGACAGTTGAGTGCGTGTTTTTTTTCCTTCTTCACTTCCTTACGAGATCAATTATTGTATCAGTCATTTCAAGTTATGTGCCATGTGGACTGTATTCCTCACCCCACTTACAAGTGTCCTACAAATTGACGAGAAACAAAGATGTCCACTGAGTGGATGTGTGCTTTGTATCTCTGCTGATGGCACCATTGCGATCATCGCCATTGACGGATTCCAGTTGTAAGCTGTTCTTGTGCATGTTATGCTCTGCTCTCTGACATCTTGTAGTCTGTACCTTGTACCCGGAGCTGCTGCGCCATTGTGCAGAGTTTGCCTTGGGGGCAATAACCTGCTGTTGGGTTATTCAAATTGTCACACTCGGCTTTGGGATGTGCAAACAAAGGAATTGCAGCGGTCAATGAGCCTTGATAAGGTCGATGAGTTGCTAGATCAAGGAGGGTGGATAGACCTGTGAGCAACCTTTTTCATCTATTCTAATTGTAATAATGTTGTAGGTCTCTGAGTGCAAACACATCTGTACCAAATACAGCTCTGAAACTAGCGCCTGGTACATCTACCGGCATGGACATTGGTAAGCCATCTGCTTTTTATGTATTACCAATCGGCTCAAGCTGGATTGTCCAGCATCAACACTGCTTTTGGACTTGCAACGCTTCACTTCCGAATCAATTACAGTTGCAAAAAAAATCAGCACCAATCAGGATCAAATGAGATCTATTCTTCTGACACTAGAGTGACTTCGCTCAGTCTTGTCGACACTCAACTCCTGGCCTGAATGATGACATCGACGGGATCTGCATCGACAGACTGGCGATCCAGCTCTCACCAAAACCCATCGGCTTTGCCAGGTACGCTACATCATTTTCAAGCAAGACTCTTCGCTCATATCCGTATATTAGTTGTGGTTCTGTTGTGTTATACAACACCGGCCACTCCACAGATCACTGGTGCATCTCGAGCGATGTCTCAGCTGCTCATGCCCTGTCAATAATAGTTCTTCTTAGAGCACTTAGCCTCTTCGAAGGTAGGTATGTTAACCAGCTTAGAGTTTTATGATTGATCCATTCCCATAGAATACATGGAAGTTGCAAACACAGTCATGACATTTTATGTGACTTCGCTCGCATCGTCCGTCGGGCTGTATTATCAACCTCCAAGCCTGGTATTCCTTGCTAATCGATGGTTTGACGGCTCCAGTAAGTGGTTTGTGTATATAGTAGATGCGTGATGTTCAAAGCACTTTAAAGACGAGATCCGTCAAGCAGCTATATTCCTCTTCGATTATGCAGCTGTGCACTTATCTGACGAACGAACTAGTGCAATCACCGACGAATGGCAACATCATCGTGAGGATACTGTCTCTTAGGTTGTGTCTACTCACAAAGTGTCCATCAGTGCCTTGTCTTCAGCCTTCTGCTGATCGAGAAGCAATGAATTCTGCTCTCGCCCTCTTCCTCTGCGGATACCTCGCTTCTGCAAAATATAGTTTACTATCAACAAGGTTTGAACCTATGGTGATGTCTATACATACAACACCCTGAACATTGCGTAGTGCTCTGACAGATATCTCTAAATCGATCGCACTTTATCTACATGACGAGCAGTCACTTCACAGGGTTCTGGCTGCCGATCTTTGTTCAAGAGGCTTTCATATTTGGCAGCATTATATCGACGCCTTGGAAATCCTACGAGCTCTCTTCTCATTAGCTACAACACCTCACAAAGAAGCCATCAGCGTACAAAATGTGGGGGCACAGGCGCGGCTTGCCATTCTCCAGATTTCGGCAAACAACATGGCATTGTTCGTGATGACGCTAGGGCTTGATATCCTTACCCCGCCTGGCCTTGAGTACCAACAGTCTGTTATGCAGATAGTCGCCTTCCTTATTTGCAAAGTGCGCCGAGAAATTTCATTTGACATTTTGATGTAATAACTGAAGCGCTTTGCAGCACCCACTTGTTCTACAGCCAAACATTCCTAAGTTAATGGAAGCTGTCGTGAAATCCTTGGATCCCAATGCCACCACACACCGCAACGCAGTCCTAGATACAGCTACCGAGATCATCAGCTACATTGTGAAGACGTACTTTTCCTCCTCTCTATTTCCACTCCCTCTCCTGATGTACTGAATTTCCAGATTCCCAATAGTGGACTTCCATATGGCAACGCAACGCCTGGCAGTTGGGTCGAGCGACGGCGCAATAGTCATGTATGACCTGAAGACTGCGATCCAGTTGTACGTACTTGAACAGCATGTCAAGTCAGTCACGACGTGCAGTTTTTTGCCAGACGGCAGGCAGTTGCTGTCGCTATCGCTGGAGGAGAGCATGTGGATCACAACCATTCAAGATGATTCGTTTTAATGTCGGGGATGCAGGTGAGCTGGAGGTCTTTTTTTGTTGGTCTGTCTTGTTCATGAAGCGTGCGTAGCGAATATGAGTGTTGCTGAAACGCTTAAGTTCGTGAAGGTTGAGTGGGTTCCTGATCAAAGCATGAAAGTCAAGATTAAAGAAAGTGTTCTAACATTTAGTACGTGAGTCAGGGGTATGTTCTTTGTTTCGTTAACGTAGTAGTTGTCTTGAAATAATACATGGTGTGGGTTCCATCCGAATAGTTCCCATACAAGGCCATGGCTTCTCATGATCTTTACCGCATTAAGGCATGTTATCCTGAGGGTAGCATTGAAGAATGAATGGACGGTTGAGGGTTATTTTGAACAAGGCGACTTCTGTTCACAACGTGGGGCTACAGTATCGAGCAGATGTAGGCATTGCTATGAAATAATTAGATAATGTACAACGAACGGCCAGAGTCAAATGCTCACAACCCCTCATCGTACAGCTTCCTCAACAGTGCCACATAAAACCTCTCCAAATCTCTCTTTGTCGCCAGCTCATTCTCTACTTCCTGCTTCCGCTTCGCTTTCACCTCTTGATGGTGTTTCTGTAAACATTAGACCAGTAATGCATTCGCATACTGGGGAATTTCAGAGGCCCTTTGGAGTCTGATGCGAATGACTTGATTGGGAAACGTTTTCATCACGTGACGTCGGAGTGTTCGAGCACAGCCATCTCTGTGGCCGTCGTCTTTAATTCAACACAACAAGGGAATATGTCCGACGAGATCAACCTGTGGTGCTGGGTCCAGGGCGATGAACTCAAGCGAGTATTTTCAGTTAGAATCAAACACAGTGCCTCCATCGAAGATCTGAAGGAAGCTATTCGAGCGAAGAAGCCATCATTTGAACGCATTGCTGCTGACTCCCTGAAACTTTTCAAGGTGAGTGAAGGGTATTGATAAGCGTTGGCGCACGCAGATATTAACTTCTGATAGTTTCAACTCCCCCTGGAAGGTCTCCGCGAAGATTATGCTCAGAGTATCAAGCTTGAGGATGATCAGGAGTTGGAGGGGTGGAGGCGCATCTCGTTTTACTGGAAGGAAGAGCCTGCGGAGGATGTTCTAAGCGTTATCTTACCGCGTCCGGCTGGTAGTGAGTGCTAATGTCCCATGATGTCGACTCTTACCATTCTGACTCGTTTATGACCCTATTAGCAACCGAACCGCATTCCGAGGACAATCTTCATATCCTTGGTGAGTACTGCTGGCTCATCGTTCCTTATGAGCAGAACTGACGATATCGTTGAACTTCTAACCTCACTTGCGCATCTTGATTTCGATCGTCCTCATCGCTCCTATCTCATCCTGCTATCCTCACCCTCCTTTCGTCTTCCCTTCAACGTTCGCCAACTCTGTGTTCGCCTCAATATCCCATTTTATTCTACTGGGAATTGGCATTTGCCGTCGTCGCGTTTGGTGCCGGCCATATCATCTACTCTTTGTGCGTAACAATGACATTTATTCGTTTCGCCGCCTCCCAAACACGATTCGCTCGCCGCTCCGGACTGCATCCCACCCCATGTTCTCTTCATCTCTTCATCTCTCTATGCTCTGTTCATCTGTCACCTACTTGTTCCCTTCATCCCTTCCGACATTTCCTCTTCGATCGATATCGTCCTTGACCTTGCTTCTTCCCACCTCCCTCGTCTCGTCCGCTCCTGACTTCCTCGATATCCCATTTCATTCTCCGCTGGGATTGGCATTCCGCCGTCATCGTGTTTGGTGACTTTCACGCGCCCCACGGCAATACCTCACAGCTGGCAGTAAGTCATTATGTTCGTCTTTGTGCTTTGCTGAAGGCGCGCAGCTGCAGACCGAAAGGCGAAAAGGAACATCACACCGAAAGAATACACATTTGATATCGAGGCAATCGACAAAGAGATCGAGAAAGAGCTCGAATCGCTCCGTTCAGTGATTGAGACATTTCTGAAAAATCCTGAGCCACCCACCTGGGTTCTTCCGAACTACGTTACGCCGAGCAACCGCGTATTTCTTACAAACCTTCGAATACCATCTTATCGCAATGACAACCCAAGTCTCTTATTTCACAATCTCGACGTGTGCGATGGTAATGAAATCAAGGAGATATTTGGACATGGTGAGCTCCTGTATGTATTTATTATTTGTGCTTTGAACCCTTCTTACCACGGACTGCAGGTGCATTTGCAACACATCCGGATCGGGCAAAACCCGGCGCATAATGGAAGGCCTCACGAAATATTGGGGATTCTACCTTGTTGCAATTCCGGATGTCAACGGCGTTGGCATCCGAGATTTGCAAGACGCCTTGGAGGATATCGCTGGCTATTGGGAATGGACGTCTGATCTTCGTCCCCTCCCTTCCGGGCAACGATCTCGTCAAGATGAAGTCAACCGTCTGATAGCTTCTAAGCACCTTCGGAGAGTCCTGGCTGCGAGGATAGTGGTTTTTCAGTTGTTCCTACAGCTCGCTATCATGGTCGACGGGAAATTGCAAGAGAAACATAAGCGCATTTGGTTGTTGTTCCAGTTGTCCGACCAACTACCCGGCGATCGAATTTTGCATCCATTTGTTCAGATCATCAAGTGTCTTCGCTACGCTTCGAATCAAGCTCTCGTGACATTGATTGAACGCCTTACTGGCATTCGTGAAAAGTATTTACCACAATCGCACTTCATTGTTGCGCTGGACGAAGCACAGCGGGCCACCAGATTATATCCCTATTCCTTCATATCATCTCACAGCGACGGAATATTTCGATCAATCATCCGCGAAATAGTTAAGGTCTTTACCCAACCGCGGATGACGCTGGTGGTGTCAGGTACAGGTCTGTCGCTGGCAGAGCTAGAGGACGCTATGGCCTCCGGAGTGTCAAAACCTGGAGCGGTTAGGGTGTTCCACCAGCTTGGGATGTTCGACACCTGGCCGAAACTGAAGCTATTTCTCGAACGCTACATCCCTGCTTCCGTTTTGGAAACCCCTTCTGGGAAGTACCTGCAATTACGGATCCGGGAATATCTTCTGGGTCGGTGAGTCGACATCTTTCATTTCTACTGAGCGAGTCTGACTGAGAGCAGATATCGCTTCTGCGTATCCTTTGTGGAATACTTGTTGAGGAACGGGCTGGAATCGCCACACAAATTGCTGAATGAATATATCAAAGGACATACCGCTTGTCTCCCGGGCGATACTGGTGATCCCTTTACTTCGTCTGAGCCTGAACTTCACGTTGACGTCCGAATGATGGGTTTTGAGTGGGATAAACTCCGGTTAGGTAGGCTTGTCCTTCAGCTCGAGATCCTCCTTTTGACATATGGCAGATTCGGCCGCACTTCAAGAGGCAGCGCAGATTGTGCAATCTCACTTGGCTGCGGGGAAATCTCCGACATTTGGACCTGTTACCGCCCGACTTGTCGAGTATGGGATAGCTCGTCTCCGCCAGGGCCACGAGGGTCAAATAATTGAAACACTTGCATTTCTGTCACTGATGAAGTGGCTCCAGACTCTAGACCATGTCAATCTGGAGGCAAATCTCCGATCACGACTTGCTTCTCAAGCTTCACGTGGAAACGCTTACGAGGTGATCGTTTTGTACCTGCTTCGAACGCTGCGCTATCCAGTCCCCCTCAGTGCGATTTTCAACTTTCACAACACGCCTGTTTGGGCAAATGATATGGCCCAGATCATTGGACGCCTCGATGGGAATGATGTAGCTGTGGATGTTCTAGGAGAAGCTCTACAGAACCTGGGTCTTGGTGTAGTGCATTATGCAGCCGATATCGAAGACGTTATACGCTGGCTTGAAACCCCGGCTGTTGCTCCAGCAGTGCTTATCACTACTCACCTCTTTGGCCTGGACGTCATGATACGGTGCAGTTCACCTCTGTCAAATTTGACTGTCGCATCCAGGAACATCCTTTTGATGGGCCAATTTAAGTCCTACACAGATGGTAACAAAGAATCCCTCGATGCAGGAATGATTAGTGATGCTCTCACTTTCCTGAATCAGGACCACTGGTTCAAACAAATGGTGTGTTAGTTAGCTTTGTCACCAACCTCTGTCCATTAAGAATCTTGTGACAGTCATTGCATCAATGTCAGAAACTCATTGATGCCATAGAAAAATATCATGTGCTCCGCTTTGTTGGCAGTTACCCACTGCCTCCCAACCTAAATTTAGGTGCCACCTCTGTTAGCCAGGCTATTGATGCACTTGGCCCAAATGTCGCACTAGCATCAATAAAACTGGATGTATTCAGAGCCCACTTTATCTCACAGGATGAGGCTAGGAATGTCCTTGCACCAATGGAGCATGCTCTCGCCTGCAAGCGAAAAAAAATTGAGATTGATAGCTGAGATAGCTGATACCAATGAAATAATCCTGCAATGTGATTTTTTGTTTGTAATTATATAGTGTTTTTGTGAATACTTTGTAAGGAGATTGTGGATGTAAATGGAGGATCACTAGCACCCTGTCTTGCAGGTGTGAGTTGGATTCATCTCCTGATGGATCCCGATACCACTGTATGATCTGAACTGTGCTGAATTCAATGAGCTTGGTTGTTAAGCTGAATTTCAGTTTAGTTGCAAGTTTGGGTGGACATGCTATCTTGCCACCCTCATCTGCTAACAACACCCACTGTGATGAGCCACTGCTCGTGGGGTGGTGGATCCCCTATGTCACCACCTACAAGACATGGTTCATTACAATTTGATTCAGGTATCCCTCCTAACTTGATCCACTTGAAGGGTGTTCTTATGCCAAGTTCCTATGGTAATCCTTGCCATTGTTTGCATATCATTTGCCCTTCACCTTCAGAAAATGGAATCTACCAACTTCTCTGCCAAGCTCAAGTGCATCGATTTTGGGGGTGCCATCACACTCATCCTTACCGTCTTCCTCCTTTTATTTGGTCTGGACAGGGCAGGTAACATATGATGGGCCAATAACCTGACAATTCTCTGCTTTGGAGGCTTCGCTGTTTGCTTCATTCTCTTTAGCATCATAGAGTTGAAGCTTGCAAGCGAGCCATTCGCACTGAAGTGCATCATCATTAACCATTTGCTCATTGCCGCCTTTCTCATCAACTTTTTCAGTGCCACCTCAACCATGAGCATAATATTCAATGTGTCGTTATATTTGCAGGCTGTGAAGAATATGTTGGCATCAGATGTGGGACTTTGGCTTATCTTGGCCATGGCAGGGGCACTGATCGGCTCCCTTTTTGGTGGGCTGATGATGCAAGCCATGGGGAAATTTTATGCTGTAACTGTCGGGGGGTATTTTGTGATGTTTATTGGAGTAGGCCTCATCATGCTGATGATGGGTGTGATGGTACGGTCATTTGCAGGCCTCGCCATCGGTGAAGATTTTCTAATTTCCTGATTTTTATGTCATTTTGACTTTGTTCATAGGGCTATTGGTGCTCAACACTGGCAATGGTTCGTTATAGCCATCATACCTGAGGTATCCATGCATCAATAGCTCCTTGTTTAGTGTTAGGAAACAGTCTCCTAACATGCCTATTACATAATACTATTTTTATTTTATTTTATTTTATTTTATTTCATTTTATTTCACCAAAATGCACTACAAAATGCCTATATATGCATTATTTGTCAGCATGGGAATTCTTTATTTACATGCATCAATATGTATGCGCATGTCTGTAATAACATACTACAATATGTGTAACATAGTATATAACCCTAAAATAAATACTAGGAGACCTCAGTTGAGTTCTCTTAGGTATTCCATCCACATTAGTGGTGCGAAAGGGCTAATTCAGCCAACTGTTCTATTTTTAACCCCTCGCATCAAATCCATAAAATCCCCCATCATGTGCACGTGCCCTGCCACCTTCTTGTAGGAGAACCCGCACAGTCCAGCTAACAGGTTAGTGGGTGTCGCCCTAACAGAAGAACTCAACTACCCTATCAGTGCGCCTTCTCTTACATGCGCATATGTCATTTGTCTCAGTGTGCCACATCCACTTACTCATCATTTCAGCAAGAGCCGGAATTAATTGTATATATGTATTTACCTTGCTTTTGTAAGCCGACGCCAGGCCTCACCTTACATTGTGACTGCCAGTGATCGAAAGGCAGTGCTCGTCATTTGGACAGCTGCAACCAGACAACTGATCAGATCTGGTTTAGCTAAGATTTACATTACTCTATTTGGACAACTATTTTAGGTAGTTACTAGCCAAATTCAGTAATAACCCCAAGATCAGGCACTGTTGGAAGGGTTATTGATCTGCAAAAAAATTCTACAGCCGAATCTCTACACAGCCGAAGAAGTGACTCATCACAGATTACATAATTATGACAGAACAAGCAGCTTCGAATCCTGGACACAATCCTGTTCCCACACCTGTTCTTGAAGCCAAAATTGATGCTCTAACAGCACAAATGTCCCAATTAGTGTCAATATTAGCAACATCTCAGCCCAAACAAGTACAAACAAATGCAGAAACAGTAGAAGATAAAGATGATGATATGGAGGAGATGGTGGAGTGGATGTCTCAGGAGGGTGAGCATGCAGAGGAGAGATCTGAGAGTGGAAAAATGGAGTGGAAAAATGTGTTCACCTAAATATGCACCTCCTCAAATCTTTGACGGTACCATGGAGAACACAAAATCCTTCATCAGCTCTATAGTATTGTATATTCATGGGAGAAAGCCTGAATTTCATATGACCGAGTCTAGAATTATGTTTGCTCTCTCATACATCCAGGAAGAAAAAGCACAGTTCTGGAGAAACGAAGCCATTAATCAAATTGCTGTGGGATATAAGCTGTTTGCAAGCTTCAGGGAATTTTTGGAGAGATTGGAGGCATGGTTTGGAGACCCTAATCCAAAGGCGACAGCGAATGCAAAATTAAAAACCATGCGCCAAGGTTCTCTGACTGCAGACGAATTTATTTTGCAGTTTAAAGCAGAAGCATCACAGACCGATATGGGAGAAGCAGCATTGGTAGAATATTTGAAGGCAGGATTAAATCCCTCATTATTCAAGTCTATCTATCGACTACCTTCTATGCCGGAGAGGTTGGACGAGTGGTATAATTGGGCAATGCATCTTGATCGGCAATATCGACAGGAACAGGCAGAATCGAAATTGATGTATGGGAATGCCAGATTTGGAAAGTCATCAGGAGGAAAGTTTGAGAAAGGAAGGACACCTCAGGTACAAACTCCGAGGACACAGCCACCAGCCATGGCAGTGACACCTATTGTTAAGGAGTCAGCAGCATCGACGGATGCAATGGATGTTGATCAAGTAGGGAGACGAGCTCCAGTTAAATGTTTTAACTGTGGACAATTAGGGCATATAGCTCGAAATTGTAGACAGAAAAGGAAGATCAGGGAAGCTACAATCGAGGAAGTGAAGTTGGAGGAAGATAAGCAGAAGAATTTTGTGGAAGAGTCCCAGTGAAGATTTCCCCATTGGTGACCCAGAATCAATATAATGTATTAGTATCCAAGGAAACTGAGAGTGAACCTGAAAGAGAAATTGAAGAGTATGACCATCATCATTTATCTGACAAAGAAAAATGCCCAGCCTTATTTCCAAAGACCCCAAAATTTTTTATTTGCTCAGCACAGATAGAACCCACAATCAGCTTGACAGTAGGATTGAAGACAGTGGACACGCATGCAGCAATTAATGTGGAGGCATTGCTTGACAGTGGTGCTACCAGATTATTTATTAATCGATCCTTAATTACTGGAAATGGTATTTGCATGCATAAACTGCCACAACCTATAATGGTGTACAATATCGACAGTACGATCAATTGTGGAGGAACTATTAAGGAGGAAGTGACAATGATATTGAAGTATCAGGATCATCAGGAGCGAGCCATATTTCAGGTGTGCGACCTTGGGAAAACCAATCTGATAATTGGATGTCCATGGTTATGAAAACATAATCCGGAAATTGATTGGAAAACTGGGAAGGTACACATGACTCATTGTCCTAAAGAATGTAATGTGTAGGGAGAAAAGTAAAAAAGAAGAAGAAGGAAAAGAAAGAGAAAGAACATCCGAGGAAGAATTCTGTTACAATGGAGGAAGTGGAAGATGAGGATATGCCAAATGGGGAAGTTCCAATTATGACAAGTAAAGAAGAACAGAAGCAGACCTTTAGGGAAATTCGTGGAGGACAGTCATGGGATGAAAATGCTGTGAAAGTAGAGAAGCCAGTGGAGGAGTGGATGCCGAATGCCTACCATAAATATTTGTCAGTCTTTCAGATGAAGGAATCGGAGAAGATGCCAGTGCGAAAGCCATGGGATCATGCTATTGAGATGAAGCCAGAATTTGTGCCAAAGAAGTCAAAAGTCTCTCCATTATCTCCAAAGGAACAAGAAGAAGTGGATGCATTCCTTAATGAACAGTTACGCAAGGGATACATACGACCTTTGAAATCACTGCAGACATCACCAGTATTCTTTGCGACAGTCGAACAATCGGCGCCACATGTACCAGTGTCATCCATCTCGTCTATGGCAACAAACCTACCAACCTCGACTTCGGCATCATCTTCGATTTCGGAAACAACTTTGCAGCCTGTTATTCATCCTTATGCCGCTACCAAAGAAAATTCGTACCTACCACCACATGAACGAAACTTCGGATCCACTGCGAAAGGTAAAGGCAAAGATGGTCCTTTGCACCATACCCAAGCACCAATTCAAAAAGATAAAATCACGGAAGATGTTTTTGTTCATTCGATGAAGATGCCAATTATTACACTAACGCCCGAGGAATTGTTGGCTCTATCACCCGAAGTTCATACAAAATGGAAGGAACAGGTCACCCCACGTCAAATTCAGCAGTCCGAAGGGAATAACGCCACGAATCTGCTTAACGATGAGATTTTCGTGATTGATGACCCATTCGAGACTTATATTAACAGTCTTCAACCTGGCGATATTCCAGAACCTTTTATCGCAGCGAAGGAATCCCATTCAATTAGGTCGATTATTATGAATGTCAATGGATGGAATCCAGGGGAAAGTGTGGTAGACCCTGGTTCTTCGATTATCGCAATGTCCGAAGAAGTTTGCCACGAACTTGGCCTTGCTTACAATCCTTCAATCCACATCCCACTCCAATTGGCTAATGGAGGCATTGACAAAAGTTTGGGTTTAGCATGAAATGTGCCTTGCGAAGTGGGGAGTATCACACTGTTCATGCAAATTCACATAATTCATGACCCAGCCTACAATATTTTACTCGGTCGACCATTGGATGTACTCACCAAAAGCACCGTCAAAAACTACAGGAACGAAGCCCAGACAATTACAATATATGATCCTAATTCGACACGATCGTGCGCTATCCCCATGATTCCCCATTCTAATCATGGTCGAAAGGATTTTCGCAACTAGAGGACAAAATTTCGGACATTGACCAGTGCGCTTTCATTATCTTATTCGATCCCTCTAATTTATCTATCAATATCGAATGCACTGTGAATATTCCTGATATGGAGTCCTCGAACTCCTCAAAATCCGTTTCTTATTCTTCGATCCTTGCAAATTTATATTTAACAGCCAGTCACCAATATGAAACATATTTATCGACCTTGAAGGCAATGTCTACGCCTTCTAAGCCTATTATCGACTCCTCATATCCAACTTTCGACGCATTGAAAAAGAAATACAAACCTGTCACACAAAAAATTCGCCCAGTTATTACCGAGCTACCTGACCGATTTCGCATTATTCGAACAATTACTGGCGACCCTCTCGAAAACATGCCAAAATTAAATTCTTATCCACCGTCGTTTATCCCCACTTCATGATATACACTCAAACATAAAGCTATTATCGACAAGAATCATCCTGGTGATTTCCTATGGCCAGAGGAACGAAATCTTATGCATGATTTTATTCGAAATCAGGAAACAGCTTTTGCGTGGACAGAACAAAAGCGAGGAAGTTTTCGCTTTGACTTTTTTCCTCCTATAGAGTTCCCTGTCATTCCTCACACTCCATGGGTTGAGCGAAACATTCCCATACCTCCAGGTTTGTACGAACAGATATGCGAAATGCTGAAAAGGAAGATAGAGGCAGGAGTATACGAACCATCGAACTCTTCATACTGATCATGATGGTTTTGTGTTGCAAAAAAAGATGCAAAATCACTTCGAATTGTCCACAGTCTCAAACCGCTTAACCAAGTAACAATCCAGCACTCAGGAGTCGTACCAATACCTGAACATTTAGCAGAACAATTTGGGGGACGATCATGCAGAGGAATGTTGGATCTCTATGTGGCATTCGACGAAAGGAAAGTCGCAGAATCATCTCGCGATCTGACAACGTTTCAGACACCGTTTGGAGCACTTTGCATCGTTACCCTACCCATGGGTTGGACAAATTCTGTCCCTATCTTACACGACAATGTGACATTTATTCTACAGCCCGAAATTCCTCATATCACCATTCCTTACATCGACGACACACCGGTTAAGGGTCCGAAATCAGAATATAGAATGATCGGTGGATCCTATGAAATGATTCCCGAGAATCCAGCTATTCAACACTTTGTCTGGGAGCATTTCGAAAATTTAAATTGGATAGTCCAGCATATGAAGTATTGCGGAGGAACATTTTCAGGTCCGAAGCTCTATCTTTGCATCCCCAAAATAATTGTTTTAGGGCATCAATGCAATATCGAAGGTCGTATGGCCGACTCTACTCGAATCGCCGCTGTTAGCAAGTGGGGACCATGTCGAAGCCTCACCGAAGTCAAAGCGTTCCTAGGAATCATTGGAGTTTGTCATATATTTATCCGAAATTTTGCTCAACAAGCTGCAGCACTGATACAACTCACTCAAAAAGATGTTCCTTTCAAATTCAGAGTGGAACAAATAGCAGCCCAACAAGATTTGAAAGCAGCTCTAATCAATTCCCCAGCGATTCGAGCAATCAATTACTCATCTCCAGCCCCGGTTATTCTATCGGTCGACACTTCGAACATTGCTATTGGTTTATTTCTCGCTCAGTGCGATCCTGAAAACCCTCGAAAATGATATTATAGTCAATTCAGATCGATTACACTTAACAACCGCGAATCCAGATTTTCGCAACCCAAACTCGAACTTTATGGTCTATATCGCGCTCTCAGAGCACTACGATTGTACCTAATAGGAGTTCGAAGGCTTATCATCGAAGTTGATGCACGATATATTAAAGGCATGCTTTCGAATCCTGATATTGCACCTAGTGCTAGCGTCAATTGATGGATAGTATCCATCCTAACCTTTCACTTTTCATTAGTCCACATCGCAGGGACACACCATGGTCCTGACAGACTTTCGAGATGACCTGCACAAGATGAAGATGTTCAGCTCGACAACGAAAATAATTTTGGAGACTGGATCGACCGCCTTCACGGTTTTGTACATCAAATAAATCCTATTACAACCCGACCAATTACTTAGCATCAAATTTCGACCTTCTCCCTCTCTTCAAATTTCAGTAAGGGGGAGGACCTTACCTATAATGATGTCCCACAATCAAATAACGCAAAAACGAACGACGAGAGGTTACTTCGCATTCGAAAATGGTTACATGACTTGGTGCGACCCCCCGAACTATCAGATGCAGAATACACTACCTTTATTCGATATTGCACTGGATTCTTTTTAGACTCGGGCAAACTGTGGAGAAAAGACTCCCAAGGAGCTCACAAAATTGTTGCTCCTCCAGAACGTCGTCTCGAAATCATTTGCGCAGCTCATGACGACATAGGACACAAAATGGTTTTCGCTACTAAATCAGTTATTGCCCTTCGATTCTGGTGGCCGAACATGAAATTTGACATTGCATGGTATATTCGAACCTGCCACCTATGCCAAATTCGACAAATGCGAAATGTTCTAATTCCACCCACAGTCGCCACTCCAGCACCCCTTTTCGGCAAAGCCTATATCGACACAATGCAAATGCCACCTTTGAACAGATTTAAATTAAATACATTGTACAAGGTCGATGCTCACTAACGACCTATCCAGAATGGCGAAAACTTCGACATGAAAATGCCATGTCTCTGGGCGATTGGATCTTCAAAGACATTATTTGTTGATGGGGCTCGCTATACGAAATTGTAACTGACAATGGCGCTGTGTTTATTGCAGCCATGGAATATCTTGTGAAGCGATATCATATTAACCATATTCGAATTAGTGGTTATAATTCGCGTGCCAACGGACTCATCGAATGAGCCCATTTCGATGTTCGACAATCATTATTTAAAGCTGTTGATGGAGAACAAGCGAAATGGTCAGCAGAGGTGCACTCAGTGTTTTGGGCAGAGCGAGTCACGGTTCGTAAACGCATGGGTTGTTCTCCCTACTTTGCAGTTACAGGAGCACATCCTCTAATACCTCTCGACATCTCCAAAGCAACATACTTACAACCACCACCTGATTCAATTTTATCAACAACCGATCTTATAGCTCGACGAGCCATAGCGCTACAAAAATGATCTAACGACCTCGAACTGTTATATTCGAAGGTCTACACGTCCCGAATCGAAGCTGCGAAATGCTTCGAACTTGCTCACAAACATACTATGTGCGACTACAACTTTGCGAAAGGAGATTTAGTGTTACTTCGAAACACGCAAATCGAGAAGTCCCTTAATCACAAAATGAAACCCTGATATGTCGGCCCTCTTATCATTATCGAACGAAACTACGGAGGGGCTTATATTCTCTGCGAACTCGATGGGTCAGTACTACATAGACCTATTGCCGCATTTCGTTTGCTACCATATCTCGCTCGAAAATCAATTTCCCTAGCACCGAATTTCCTCGATATTGACTCCGAGCGCCTCGAACAACTTCGAACAAGTTCGAACTTCGACAAAGATACCTTCGAAGATTTTCAGGACTTCGAAAATGAATAATTATCCTTTCTTTCCTTTTTGCAATTACTTACAAAAAATTCGATTACTTTTAGTGTATGATACAAGTCGCGATATCGCATCATAGCGTGGTCATGCAAACTCCAAAGGGTTTTTTGGCTATGATGAACTACTGAGCCTTTCCCTAAAAAGTCATATTCTTTGTTCATTAAATTATATTTATCTTTTTCTTTACTTTACTTTCCAAAGACATTTAACGAAAATTTGAAAAATGAACAGATATACAACAAAAGAAAAACCCCTCTACTCCTCCAACATCTCCTCCAATACCTCTATCTCCCTACCCAATACCTCCATCTCGACCCTCTTCTTCGCCAGTTTTCCAGCGATAATCCATCGCCGTACCTCCCATTCTTCCTTGACATCCTCGACTCCCCACGACTCCCTCGCCTTCGCCTTTCCCTTCCCCTTCGATGACTTTTTCTTTTCCTTCGACAATTTCGAAGGCCCTAAAATCGGTTCAACGCCCTCCACAGGGCCCACGACCCAAATTCAATGTACTACGAAATTCAAAAACAAGTTATCAGTCACTTCAAAACAACTTCGAACAATCTTCGTACCTGGTCTTGTGCGCGAATCTCATTTCGCGCTTCCGAAACCTTTTGCTTCACCTTTGCAAAGCCCACGCCTCGATACCCCGCCCCAATAACACCCCTGTGACTCCTGGGTGCACTTCGTGCACTTTGGGGCGCCCTCCTTGACGATACAGCATGGCTGGGACTTGAACCCAGCGCATCTATCGCACTACGAAACATTTAGTACCTCGAAAACTCCTCGAAAGTCAGTAAAACACTCACAGGACCCTCGAAGTCGAGGAGCCCGCTCGATTCGACCCACGCCTGCTTTTCACCCCCTTCATCGCCATCCGCCTCTTCTTCTTCCTCCTCATCCTCTACCACTTTCCGCTTCGCCACCCACATCACAGGCAGCTCCTCTTCGCTCTCGTCTTCATCGCCCTCCTCATCGCCTTCGCTGGCTTCGGCCCTCTCGATAGCTTTTGCCTCTGCTGCAAGTTGTGCGTTCCTCTGCTGCAGCTCTTCCTTCAATAATGATTTCGCATGAAATGCAGCAAGAGCTGCGTTTTGAGTCTCTGACAATGCGGTTTTGCGACCCTCGATCTCTGCCTTCTTCACCGATTCCACCTCCTTCCGAACACGTTGTTCCTCCTCTTCCCTTCGTTCTCATTCTACCTCCTCTGCTAAATCAACATAAAGCAGCTCCCCTCCCCATGAAAGCCACTCGTGTCGAGCCATTGGTTTGTAGAGCTCGAAAACTTCGTTAGCAACCGCTTGCACAGCCGTGTCGTGTTCTTCGCTGAGATCTTCAGCAAGTTCATTGTATTCCGCCTACACGAAACATTTTAGCACCTTGACCACAAATAGACGAGCAACAGACATACCATTTTTGCACAAAAACCTCGCCCCCAGACTTCGAAGTCGATATCTTCTGTGACGCCGCGCTCAGGCATCGACTTTGCATACTCGAGTACCTCTACGTTAAGTTTGGCCAACAGAGACATTACAAAAGCTAGTATGCGATGATAAAGAGGTGATGGAGAGAAGAAGAACGAGAAGTATTTCGAACCTCGCTAAGTTTTCAACACGATCACGCATTCTGCATGTGACTTTGATCAGCTGACTGGGACAGTCAGGATTTCAGTAAGGGGGAGGATGATAGGTCCACTGCGCACTTTAAAGTCTGGAGAAGTATTCCCACTCGTATTGACACATTACAACACATGCTCCGAACCACTATGAATGCCACTAAATTGACTTCGAACCATTTTCGCACGAATTCGCACTATTTCAGATGACTTCGCACTACTTCGAACCTTTTCAAATGCTTTCGAACCATTTCACGACACTTCAAACAACTTCGCAGTACTTCGAACGACTTCGGCTGCCGTATAGTTGTCCTCAAACAATTTCGATACATGTTGCACATTCGGAACAACCCAACTCGCCGCATATCGAGTACTACCAGACAAAAGGAGGGATTACAAGAGACTTAGGATATGATAAGTGCGTTTTTGTGTTTTATTGATATATTAAAGCAATAGAACAAGAACTCTTACTATATTGGGACAATGTACATTTCACTTATTATCATATTTCATTTTGTTTTATGTTTCACAATACCTTTATTTGCTGTGCATACTGCCTCGTGTTCTACACCTGTTATTATTTCCTTTTTAGTACTATTTCTTCAGATTGTATATAGACTTGTATTAGTTAGAATAACCAAGGAAGAAAAAAATGGGGAACAGCACAAGTTACCCTCACAGTTATCATCTGACTTAAGAGCCATTCTCTTGAGTCTTAGTTCACGTCGTATCTCTAAGTTCTGCGAAATATCGCGAACTTCTTCTAAAAACTATCGTATTCGCTCTCTGTTTTATCACCCATCGCCTACCGCCATTCGACAAACACTTCACAATTGTTAAACTCGCTCTTCGATATACCTCGAACCTTTTTGAACTTATTCAAACTTTTTCGGACTACTTCACATGACTTCGAACCTCCTTCGAACTATTTCAAACCTATTTCGCACATCTTTGAACCTCCTTCGAACTATTTCGAACACCTTCATATGCCTATACAGACTATTATCCACAGCCCTTACCATTTCACATCACTAAACATTACGCTTTGGTCTCAGCGGTGATATTTAGTACCACCTCGCACCCTTCCTCTAGCCTGAGTTATACTACAAAAGGCTTTTAAAAGGTTTTTTCTAGGTTTTCAGGTAGAGTACCATCACCGCTTCACAAAGGAAGTCCATATCATTCCTACTACTGCAGAAACCTCATTGTTGGGCTTGGCACACTTCTATCTAAATCAGGTATGGTGGTTACATGGATTACCTGATATGTTATCTCCGATCGTGGATCACAATTTGCTTCTGCATTTATGCGAGAGTTAAATACCATATTGGGGATTCAAACCAAATTATCTATGGCATATCACCCACAAACTGATGGCCAGACAGAGAGAATGAATCAGGAGTTGGAGCAGTACCTATGCATGTTTGTCAATCACCAACAAACTGACTGGCCCAAATGGTTGGCAATTGCAGAATTTTCTCACAATAATAAATTCCATTCAGCTACTCGCATGTCACCCTTCTTCACTAATTATGGGTATCATCCCAGAATAGGAGTAGAACCACGAAGGGAAGTCAAGGTACAGTCAGTGAAGGACTTTGTATCACAAATGCGAAAGGTGCAGGAGGAAGCAGAGGCAGCGTTGATGAAAGCACATGATGATATGTTGCAACATGTGGATCGTACTCGAGCTGTTGCTCCAGAGTACAAAATTGGTGACTTGGTATGGCTAAGTACCAAGGATCTGAATATTCCACAACTGTTATGAGAAGGCACAAGGGATAGGGGATCAATTTTCTTTTCTATTGTCTCTATTGTTCTTCTCGAGTATGCACCCACTCTATTGTTCTTGATCACTATTGTTCTTATTGTCATCGACCACATCATTATGATTCTATTGTCTTGTGACTGTACATCTTTATCACCTTTTCATTCTCATGCTATTGTGGTAGATTGCAGATGCTCCCATGTTATTGTTCTGACATTTCTATTGTTCTTACTACACGACTTCTCTTGTACTTGTAGTATTTAAATGACAATGCAATGACTAGTCAAGCTCCAGCTTGACCTAGTCAATTCTACAGTCCTAACAAACTGTGAATAAGTCATCCTCAACACTGTCGCTTACGAGCTTCAGTGACTCTCTGAACTATCTCTGATCGACATCGCTGCTTACGAGCATCGACTGATTTTAGGAACTTTGACTTTAACAACGACCTTTAAGAAAGCTTATGGAGAAGCAAGTTGGCCCATATCCAATTTCTAAAATAATTTCACCCAATGCAGTAGTGTTAAAATTACCTCAGTCATTCAAGATTGATCCTGAGATTAACATTTCCTGTTTATGCCCTTACCACCCACCCACTATTCCTGGTCAACAAACTACTCCACAGCCTCTGATAATGGTAGAAGGTGCTCCAGAATATATTGTGGAAGAGGTTTTAAACTCTCATCTTCAACGAAATAAATTGGAGTTCTTAATCAAGAGGAAGAACTACACTGACAAAAATAATTCATGGGAGCCAGAAGAGAATTGTAAGCGAGCACATAAAGCAATCGCCCAATTCTTTAAATGTAATCCAAATGCTCTGTGTCGCATTGCTAGAATGGTGTATGAGGGGATGAATTTCCAGCCTTCCCAAAATTTCACAGAGGGGACAGATACAATATTTTCTCACATGGAAGTCGAGGCCTAAAAGGGGGGTAATGTTAGGAAACAGTCTCCTAACATGCCTATTACATAATACTATTTTTATTTCATTTTATTTCATTTTATTTCACCAAAATACGCTACAAAATGCCCATATACGCATTATTTGTCAGTGTGGGAATTCTTTATTTACATGTATCAATATGTACATGCATGTATGTGCATGTGCATGCATGTGTGTGCATGTCTGTAATAACATACTACAATATGTGTAACATAGTATATAACCCTAAAATAAATACTAGGAGACCTCAGTTGAGTTCTCTTAGGTATTCCATCCACATTAGTGCTGTGAAAGGGCTAACTCAGCCAACTGTTCTATTTCTAACCTCTCGCATCAAATCCATCAAACCCCCCATCATGCGCGCATGCCCCACCACCTTCTTGTAGGAGAACCTGCATGGTCTAGCTAGCAGATTAGTGGGTGTCGCCCTAACATTTAGGCAGTGGTGTCATGATGAGCCTAATAGCCTTGATTGCAAATGCAGCTCAAGCTGATCAAGCAATTGCCACTGCTAGTTAATATTTTTTTGTGGTTTTTCTTTTCCTAATCCTTTCTGGTGAAACCTTTACCAGACAATTTCATACCTCTTCTGCTCCTTAGGACTGGTGGTTGGCATATCAGTTGAAAGCACTCTCGCACAAGAAACACTATGCAGCTATTTGCACCATAATTTACCAGGGCAAGATGTTGAAGAGGTGACCATCCCACCATTCCCAATCATCTCCTTTGTTTGTGCTGATTCATCTCTAGATAATACAATGTGTGTGGGAGTCATTAACTTACATTGATAAACTGGATCCCTTCATGCAGGTGATCATGAGGAGTGGGTATGCAGTTGTGATCTGTGTGGCACTGGCCTTTATGCTTTTCTCAGCTACATGTTGTTAGGGTGACACCCACTAAGCTGCTAGTTGGACCGTGCAGGCTCTCCTACAAGAAGGCAGTGGGGTGTGTGTGCATGATGGGGGGTTTTGATGGATTTGATGTGAGGGGTTAAAAATAGATGAGTTGGCTGAAAAAGGCTTTTCGCACCACAAATGTGGATGGAATACCTAAGAGAACTCAACTGAGGTCCCCAGGTGTATCTTTTAAGTTTATATACTATGTTACACATGTGGTAATATGTTGTTACTGACATGCATGTACATGCACATACATATTGATGTGTGTAAATATAAAATTCCCATGCTGATGAATATAGCATTTGTAGGCATTTGATAGCATATATTGATGTAATAAAATAAAATAAAATAAAATAAAATAAAATAAAAATAAAATATTATTATGTAATAGGGATGTTAGGAGACTGTTTCCTAACATTACCCCCATTTTATGCCTCAACTTCCAGGTGAGAAAATATTGCATCTGTCCCCTCTGTGAAATTTTGGTAAGGCTGGAAATTCATCCCCTCATACACCATTCTAGCAATGTGATGCAGAGCATTTGGATTAAGTTTAAAGAATTCAGTGATTGCATTATGTGCTCGCTTACAATTCTCTTCGAGTTCCCATGAGTTATTTTCATCAGTGTAGTTCTTCCACTTGATTAAGAACTCCAATTTATTTCATCAAAGACGTGAGTCTAAAACCTCTTCCACTACATATTCTGGAGCACCTTCTACCATTATTGGAGGCTGTGGAGTAGTTTGTTGACCAGGAATAGTGGGTGGGTGGTAAGGGCATAAGTGGGAAATGTTAATTTCAGAATCAATCTTGAATGATTGAGGTAGTTTTAATACTACCGCATTAAGTGAAATTATTTTAGAAATTGGATATGGGCAAACTTGCTTCTCCATAAGCTTTCTTGAAGGTCGTGGAATATTTAGATCCTTGGTACTTAGCCATACCAAGTCACCAACTTTGTACTCTGGAGCAATAGCTCAAGTATGATCTGCATGTCACATCATATCATCACGTGCTTTCATCAATGCTGCCTCTGCTTTCTCCTGCACCTTTCGCATTTTTGATACAAAGTCCTCCATTGATTGTACCTTGACTTCCCTTCGAGGTTCTACTCCCATTCTGGGATGATACCCATAATTAGCGAAGAAGGGTGACATGCGAGAATGGAATTTATTATTGTGAGAAAATTTGGCAATTGCCAACCATTGGGGCCAGTCAGTTTGTTGGTGATTGACAACCATGCATAGGTACTGCTCCAACTCCTGATTCATTCTCTCTGTCTGCCCATCAGTTTATGGGTGATATGCCATAGTTAACTTGGTTTGAATTCCCAATATGTTATTTAACTCTCACATAAATGCAGAAGCAAATTGTGATCCACAATTGGAGATAACCATATCAGGTAATCCATGTAACTGCCATACCTGATTTAGATAGAGGCACGCCAAGCCCAACGATGAGGTTTCTGCTGTAGTAGGAATGATATGGACTTCTTTTGTGAAGTGGTCGCATACTACAAATATAGCATTGTATCCTTGAGCTTCAGGTAATCCTGTGATAAAGTCCACAGATACAGTGACTCACAAAACTGAGTCAATGTTTTGCACTTTTTAATTTATTGTTGAATAACTTCCCATAAACAACAAAACCAAACAAGGTATTGGTGTACTGAATAACATACATGATCAGGGCTACCAAACAAACAAAGAATTATGTAATTTTAATCATCCCTCATAGATATATGATCATTTTAATTCAGGGACTCATTGACTCAGTTTTGTGAGGTGGTATCAATATTATGATAAATTGTAATTCTAGTATTTTGTATGACCTCCCTTGGCCTTAATAACTGCTCCCAACCTTCTAGGCATGCTTTCAATTAAATTCTGACACACCTCTGATGGAAGATTATTCCACTCTTCCACTACTCTTTCCCATAACTCCCAAATTCCTTTTGGCGCTGTTGGATACTTGTCTAACTGGTTCTTGAGGTGAACCCATTGATGTTCAATAGGGCTGAGGTCTGGAGATTGGGCAGTCCAATCCAGAAGAGTAATATTGTTGTTCTCCATCCATTTCTTGGCCTTTTTTGAGGTATGCTTGGGGTCATTGTCTTGTTGAAAAATCACCTCTTCTCCAGAAATTCCACTCTCCTCCAAGCTAGGCAGCATATGGTCCTTCAAAATGGACACATACTGGTCAGCATTCATCCTCCCCTCAACCTCTGCAAGATGCCCCACTCCATTCCATCCCATACACCCCCATACCATAATGTTTCCTCCCCCAAATTTGACAGTTCCCTGCACCTCTCTCTCAATCAGCCCCTCTCCCTTCTGTTTCCAAACCCACACTCTCCCATCTGACCCAAACCTGTTAATTTTAGTCTCATCTGACCAAATAACCCTTCTCCAGTCCTCCACAGTCCACTCTCTATACTTCTGAGCAAAAGCCAATCTTGCTTTCCTATGCCTTATACTAAGCAAAGGCTTTTTCTTCTTCACCACAGCCTTGAATGAGTTTTTTCTGAGAACTCTTCTGACTGTTTCTGAGGAGACTGGAGTGGGGATGATGCTGTTGATGTAATGGGTGGCCTGAACAGCATTTGCAGCCTTGCCAGTGGTGATTTGGGTAAGGATGGCTCTCTGAGAGGTAGATGAGAGCTTAGAAGGACAACCACCAGAGGGGGAATCCAGGTTTGGATGGAGAGCCCTGAGTGTTCTGGATGCACTAGACTGGTTGAGGTTGAGTTTAGAGGCAATATTGTGGGTAGAATAATGATTGGAGGCCAGGGAAAGAATGTTTTTCTTCTGAGCAGAGAAGATGGGATGCATTGGAGAATATTGAAGTATGAAGAATGCTAGTCCTAATTAAATACTATAATTTAAGGTCCCATCAAGGGTCACATCACCTTAGAAACCATCTGTCAAGTTTTTGACATTATACAGTTGGTGGAGCATCAGATTCTAATATTTCTGACTACCCCTCACAAAACTGAGTCAATGAGTCCCTGAATTAAAATAATCATATCTCCATGAGGGATGATTAAAATTACATAATTGTTTGTTTGTTTGGTAGCCCTGATCATGTATGTTATTCGGTACACCAATACCGTGTTTGGTTTTGTTGTTTATGGGAAGCTATTCAACAATGAATCAAAAAGTCCAAAACATTGACTCAGTTTTGTGAGTCACTGTACATAATAGTAAGGATGTCACATGACTCAGGAATGTGTTTACCACATGTATGCACAGTAAGCGCAGTAACATGTGTGTGCTGCATGCATTGCCTTGTGTATGCAGCATGCATGGGAATTTAATTTCAACACCAGCAGCGTCTGGATCCAGACATCCAGCCTGAGCACAGCGCCACTCGTGACTGAATGTGCCAGCCATCACAGTGACACCCAAGCTGCGAGTGATGGAGAGTAGTGGTCCATTCGATGATGAATTCCAAAACAAAGAAGTGGCCGAGGATGCCAATAGTGGAGAAGACGAGATAGAAGAGAGCAATGCCACTGCCAATCATGGGATGAAGTGGAAGCAAGACAACAGAAGTAGGCCAAGTAGGGCACAAGGATCACCCCAGCAAGCGAATCTTAGAGAGACGCCATGCACACAATGTGTCAGGCTTAGGCATGAGTGTTGGGAACAGGTGAATGGGAAAATGGCATGCTACCCATGTGAGAATGGCAAGGTTCAATGTGATCCAGAGGATGAGCATCAAGTGCTGAGAAAGAAGGCAAAAAAAGGATCAGCGAGAAGAAAAACAAAGAGGACACAATATTCCAGTGAAGAGAGTGGCGAGGAATCATCTTGGCGCTTCACTCAAAGGGAAAAGGAAAAAGGGAAAGGTGAGTTCATTCATATAATGCTCGAAAACCTCTAACTAACATGTATACCAATAGCTATGGATGACGACATCGATATGGCTGATGCAGATGCCAGGCCAATGTTGCCCATGCCCACTGCTGTTCCCACTCCCTGGCCCATTCCCGCTCGTGCTTCTGCGGCCTTCCCTGCTCGCACTCTCACTGCCGACTGCTATGCAAGGCTGGCTGACTATCTGGATCAACTCGAACGAAGGTTTGAAGCACACGTTGAACAAGTTGAACAAAACTTCGAGGCTCTACTAGTTGAGCAAGGGCAATGGATTGAAGCTGGAGTCCAAGAACCCTTACTAGGATTACAAGAACTGTGGGACAGGGTCGCCTTGCTGATGAGGAGGATAGCGGACCTCGAAGAGTACCTTGGGTTGCAGGGTGGTGCATAAGGCATCGTCCTGTACAATGGCCAGAACTCTGAGTGGGTAACTCGCATCGAGAGGGAATCGGTCAGGGGCAAGACCATTGAACCCATGGCCAATCCTGAGGCCAATGCCGATACTGATGCCGGATTGATGGAGGGTATGGAATCAATTGGTGAAATCAATGTTGTCCAGAAGGGAGCAAAGCACCAGGATGTCGAGGATCAAGAGGCCATACCACCCATTATCAACACCGAGGCCAAGGCCAATGCTGATGCTGACAGGGAGGCCAGGGAAATGGAGGGCATGGAATCAAAGGAGGAAGTGAACTCAGGGATGGTGAACAAGAATATTGAGGAGGGATGGAAGCAGATCGAGACAGAATCAGCTGTACTCGAGGAGGGAGGACTTGGCCCCAAACATGCTGATGCCAAAGACATGGTTGAGGACGTGCCCGGAATCCAAATCATTCCTGCCATGCCCCAGGACTTGCAAGCGATGGTGCAGTGCATGACAGTGGCCCCTCCACTCTCTCCCCTCATCATCTCTACTTCATTCCCTGAGGCTGCCGCAGCCATGCCAGCAACGGCAGTTACTGTGGCCACACCAGCCTCAGTAGTCACCAGCATTGCCTTGCCCCATCCCTCCCCTCCTCGTACACAGGTCCACAGATCCCCACGACTGCTATCACCGGGTCCATCAGTAATCCTAAGTATGACCCCCCCACCTCAACCATGGTTGTCAACCTTGCCCTGCCCCTCCCCTTCCCCAGCACAGTTGTGATGATCCCCTCATGATCTTATACCTGGTCCAGCTGGACTACTTTCCAGAAGTCCCACCCCTCTGCCAAATCTGAAGAAAAGAGTGGGAACATCTGAGGACAGAGGTGCTGCCAAGTGAGGGAGAAAGGAATAGACATTTCTTTTCTTTATATATGTAAAAAAATTGGACTTGAATATATACATCATTGGACATTCATAGTAATCTATTATCTTGCAAATTTGACTCTTTTAATTCTTGGTCTTCTCCCAACAGTTTGGTTTGAGATAGCTTCCCCCTGTGCAAGGTCATCAGCTGTCCTTCGTATCTGTCGAGCAAGTGCTGAAGCCGCAGGAATGTGAGGCAGCTCAGTGCTTTGAGATGATAGTGGTGTCATCTGTTGCAATGTCTTCTGAATCAAATCAACTGTGGCCATTGCTGACTCGGCTTTGGCTGTTCCTACTTGTACCATTGCCAGTGCTACTTGGGCCATTGCTGGTGCTACTTGGGCCATTGCTGGTGCTACTTGGGCCATTGCCAGTGCTACTTGGGCCATTGCCAGTGCTACTTGGGCCGTTGCTAGTGCTACTTGGGCCATTGCTGGTGATACTTGGGCCATTGCTGGTGTTACTTGAGTCGTTGCCATTTCTACTTGGGCTGAGGCTATTTGGGTCATTGCCGAGGTCACTGTGGCCATTGCCGATGGCATACCTAAAGCAATTAGTGCCCTTGCCTTTGCCCTTGCAATAGGATCCTCAGTCCGCTTTCCTCCAACAAGTTGTTGAGGTTTAGGATGCAGTACCTTCTCTTGATGTGGAGTGGTGTTTTCTCCTAACAGAGATAGATCAATCGGGCATGGGAGTTCATTCACAGTGTCCTTCTGAATGGATGGGCATGTGATGTACATGTACCTCATGTAAATCTGATGAGGAATGATGTACTTTGGTTCACCATCACTGAGACCATTAATCGGCTGGGGATGAGTGATACCAGCTGTGTAGAGCATATCCATTGTAGCCTGATTGACTTGCACATAGGATGACTGTGTCACTGTATTGCGATCATGGATTTGGGCATTGGCATCAGGTTGGTGGCCAGTCATAGGGCCATGATTGGCAGCGGCATCAGGTTCAGAGGTGGATAGCTGTGCAGTGGTTGATTGTCAATGTGGTTGCTTTCCCTTAGATTTCCCTTTGCGTTGTCTTGATTTCGTTTGGGCTTGGGCTTGGGGATGAGACTTGGCAGTGGGATGGTGACCGGTGCCAGTCACTGATTTGGCATCAGTCATGGCATTGGCATTCCTTCGACTACTGCATCTTGGTTTATGTTGGGAAGGTGGAGGGGGATTCAAATTCCCTGGATAGTGTGTGGGAGCCACAGTCCCATTATCTGCTTTGATTCCATTGAACCTGAAGGCTCTTTCAGGCCCCTGTGCCATTTGCCACTGTGAAACGTGGTCAAAGAAGTCTTCTATGGTACTCTTGTGCATTTTCCTTGAGTCACTGAATTTGAACCAGGCTGGGAGATATTCAGAACTAATGTATAAAGAAGTCTGATTGGCAATTGCTTTAAATGGGATATGGTGATTACAATGATTATTAACTAGTACTGCATGGAGATAAGTAATTGTTTCTGGACTAGGAGCTTCAAGTTGACATACCATAATGCTGCCCAACATATAAGGTAAACATTACTTCCAACTCCTTTTTGGTATACAGTGAGGCATTCCATGGTGTTGGAAGGATCGGGAAGCCATCATTAGTCTTCAGTAACCTGCTTAGCTTTTCTTTGTGTTGCATGGCCATTGCTGTTGATGTGATGTCTGGTGTGAGTAAAGCCTTCACATAAGTCATGAAGTTTTGCTTCAGTTCAGTTATTACACTGGGATATGTGTCTAGAAATGATTGTGCAGGGGTGGCTATCAGATTGGCCATATGGTCATGACTGCAAACAGCATCGGCATCGGCATTGGCATCAGCCAATATTACTTCAGAGACTCACATGTCAATGACCAGCAAACCTTTAGGATGCATATAGGCTGTCATGGTTACCAACAACACCCCCATTTCTAGCCATTGTTGTCAAGCATTCTCCTGCACACGCTCATGCAGGTACTTTGCAGCAAGACTGTAAAGACCAGCATAGGCATTGGGGGTGGCATCAGCATCGGCAACTACTCATTTTCACTTCGTCTCTTCAGGATAACCTTGATGCATTATTTTATCCTCCTCATCACGCATGCCCAACTTCTCCTCTGTAGTCATCTGGTCATAAACATTCTTTATAGCTGGCATTCGCATTTGGAACCATCCTGGTGTACTCATGGTGGCGTCCTCAACATCTAACATGTTTGCAATCTCTTGCATAACTCGGTCATGGTACACGCTCCAAATGACTTCTGGCCACTTGACCTTGAAGTGGTTCGATTTCTGTGAGAGTCCTTGAGTCATTTGCCAGTTGTTGGAAAGCCAGGTTGTTAGTTCCTGGTGATGTGATCAATAGTACAACCTTCACATCCTTGTAAGTTTACCTTGGCACAAAGGCAACTCTCCTCCTGATCCACAGGGGCCTTGTCAATTGCTGCCCAATAGTTGAACATTGCTGGAAGGATGTCAGTCTTGAGTATTTGCAATCGGCCGGCTTTTGATTGCTGTGATCGGAAAGAAACTTTATATGGCTCTATGATCCTCCACTCTTCATCCATATATCTGCCACCCTTGTGGTACTTTCTCAACCACAGACTCTCTGATGGCCCAGGCGGCATTGGAGGGAATTAATGTAAAGGAAGAATTGTTCTTCTGATTGACATAAAATATGTCATTGGCATGAGGGGATTACACAAGGTAACATGAGGATCACATGAGGTTGATAGTACCATGAGGCCGATAGTACAATAAGGCCATTGGTTCAGTTCACCTTCAATCACCATGGACCTAGAATATGTTCCTGTCAAGTGCAAGAGAAGATCAAAGAAGAATGCCTCCCTGTGGGAGAACGATGATGCTACAGTGGATACTGTTGCACATGTAGAAGTTGAGGTCATGATGAAAGCTGGACCAAAAAGACAGCAAGTCATGGTCCTGCTGAGGGATGTAGAGGAACAGGAACCCATTCAATCTACTTCTGTTATACAGGATTATCCCAGTATTGTTCCAGAATGGGACATGGAAGAACCTGAGGTGGCTGCCGAGCTGAGTCAGCCTCACATTGGCAAGGTTAGTTTCTGACAGTGATTGTTTACAGAGCAACACTCATTAACAAATAATAGTGACAGCGAGACTATATACTGAAGTTTCTGGGACGAATAGATGAATTGCTGCAAGCATCCCTCACTCAGCAGGCATGGTCAGTCGACAAACAAGTTTGCAACCACTGTGCATTCAATAAATGGGCTATTTGGCAATGTGTCAATTGTTCACTGGGAACCATGCTTTGCTGCACATGCATGCAAGTAACTCACAGGCAAAATCCTTTCCATCGCATTGAATGCTGGACCAGCATGCACTTTTACCGGGTGGAACTATGGGAGGTCAGCACATACATTTTAGTCCAGCACAACACTGATCATCCCATTTGTCAAGCTCTGGACTTTCAAATGAAATATCTGGAGTCATTTGAATATATGAAGGATCAAGCAGAGCAAGAGTCAGAAACAGACCAGGCCAACTACCAGCAGTGGCAGCAGCAATGGCCCACTTTGCCTCACTCAGCATCAGAGCCATATCATGAGTGGGAAAGTGAAAATGCCACCAACTCTGCCTTCCTGGATGATGAAACTGCTGCTGACTCAGCCTTTTTGGATTACCTTGATTCCCTTTGGGGTCAAGGGAATGGTAACATTCATGCTGAGCATGGTTTTGAAGACTTCTTTGATGGCAATGATGAATCTGAAGTTCAACAAGCCAATGAAGATGTCCATGGATTTCAGCCATATTTGCCTACCATAAACCTCACTGCTGATGCCGTTTCCATTGCCGACCCTGCTCATTCTGCCACTGCCATTCCCCATCCCGATGCTGTTCCCACTACTGATGCCTTGAATAACATTTATATTCATGTGGTCCATACAAATGGAATACATCATATAGTGATGGTTACCTGCCAGTGTCAGGGGGAACACTGAATTCCCTTGGACCTGGTAACCAGCAACTTACTACCCACAAGCTTCACCAACATATGGACTCTGTTCACTGTGCAGGTCTTAGACTATTTTTGGCTCTGTAATCTTGAGTTAAAGGCCTCAGCCTATCAGTTTTACCAGCTGATTCAGTGTGTAACATCGCCAATGCAGCCTGCTGAAGTGGTCAATCTCTACCATGAGCTTCGGTGCATGTCCCACTTATGGCGTTGGATGAAAAGATTGAAGTGGGCAGGGTATGGACACAATCAAAAAGATCCTTTGAATCCTGAACCAGGAACCCTTGCTAATTTCTACCCAGCCTGTCCTCAAGTAGGCATTAACATACCGGAAAATTGGAAAGATGATGTGAACTGGTGGGTGTCAGAATGACTCTGCAGTGGCATAGAAAATGACACTTTGCAATTCAGATTTGTTTTCAAACACATATTTGTGGCCGATGGCAATTTCAAAGCCGATCATGTCCAGCATAAAAACTCCGAAACTGATATATGGCTGTGGGATGGAGGTGGGATGGCCCCAAATCAGGCTGAATATCATCACTTTCTCCAATCCGCCATAGAATGATTAATGGTAGGTACCTTCCCTTGATGGCAGCCATTGCCATTCCTGCTCCCTGCCCCGATGCTGATCTGATTTCTATACTGACTTTTAGAAGGCCCCTTGCAAAAATAAATTCCTTGCCATTGTGCATGCTTTTCTGGCATCCAAGGGCATGTGACAGGACTGGATGTGCAGCCATTGCATGTGCACAGCATGGATGTCATGTTCCCAATGCATTGGTAGACCTGTTTCATGGAGAACAGCAGAAGAATATCGACTTTGCTTTTCTTCAAGTGCTGAAGATCACTAAAGTTGACCCTCAACAGGGAGTCATGCTCATTTACAACATTGTCTGCCAGTACATTATCTACCTTTGGGAATGTATTGGTGCCCATCTTCCGGCCAGCTTGAAGATCAACCAGGCAATTGGGCTTTTACATGTTCATGGCCACAAAGATGAGTGCTTTTTTTGCTATGCTCCATCTTTCATCCCAGGGTCCAGCATCGTAGCAGGAGAAATACTTGAGTCTCTGTGGGCATCACTGAGTTCCATCTCCCTGACAGTCAGAACAGCAACCTTGCCACATTGGGCAGAAATGCTTGATGATCATGCTACCAATTCAAATCACAAGAAAATGCTCAGCATGACAGTCACACTATGCTCAAAAGCTTGGGAAGCACTTGAGAACTCCACACAACTTGGCCTATACCACGCTGAACTAATGGCAGCATTCGGCCAGCAAGCAATCGAACGATGGGAGAATGAAGTAATCTTAGCAGAAACCCGAAGACTTACAGATATCAAGGTAATGGTCCTGATTTCGAATAAAATTGTGCATAAGTTTTCGTTCCTCTGGCCATAGGAAATCACCAGGATAATTCTTGTCAATAATAGCTTTACGTTCGAGTGTATATCGTGAAGTGGGGATAAATGATGGTGGATGAGGATTTAATTTTGGCATGTTTTTGAGAGGGTCGCCAGTAATTGTTCGAATAATGTGAAATTGGTCAGGTAGCTCAGTAATAACTGGGCAAATTTTTTGTGTGACAGGTTTGTATTTCTTTTTCGAAGCCGTGAAAATCGGATATGAAGAATCGATGATAGGTGTAGAAGGCGTAGACATTGCCATCGAGGTCAGTAAATATGTTTCGTATTGGTGACTGGCTGTTAAATATAAATTCGCAAGGATCGAAGAATAAGAAACAGATTTTGAGGAGTTCGAGGACTCCATATCAGGAATATTCACAGTGCATTCGATTTTGATAGATAAATTAGAGGGATCGAATGAGATAACGAAAGCACACTGGTCAATGTTCGAAATTTCATCCTCTAGTTGCGAAAATCCTTTCAACGGTGATTAGAATGAGGAATCATGGGGATTGCACATGATCGTGTCGGATTAGGATCATATATCGTGATTGTCTGAGCCTCATTCCTGTAGTTTTTAACAGTGCTTTCGGTCAGCACATTGAATGGTCGACCAAGTAAGATATCATAGGCTGGGTCACGAATTATGTGAATTTGCATGAACAGCATGATACTCCCCACTTTGCAAGGCACATTTCATGCTAAACCCAAGCTTTCATCAATGCCTCCATTAGCTGATTGGAGTGGAATGTGGATTGAAGGATCGTAAGCAAGGCCAAGTTCGTGGCAAATTTCTTCGGACATTGTGATAATCAAAGAACCAGGGTCTACAACACTTTTGACTGGATTCCTTCCATTGACATTCATAATAATCGACCTAATTGAATGGGATTCCTTCGCAGCTATAAAGGGTTCAGGAATATCACCAGGTCAAAGACTGTTAATATAAGTTTTGAATGGATCATCAATTACGAAATTTTCATTGTTGAGCAGATTCGTGGCATTATTTCCTTCGGACTGCTGAATTCGATGTGGAGTGACCTGTTCCTTCCATTTTGTATGAACTTCAGGTGATAGAGACAGCAATTCCTCAGGTGTTAGTGTGACAATCAGCATCTTCATTGAACAAGCGAAAACATCTTCCATGATTTTATCCTTTTGAATTGGCGCTTGGGTATGGTGCGAAGGACCATCTTTGCCTTTACCTTTTGCAGTTGATCTGAAGTTTTGTTCATGTGGTGGTAGGTACAAATTTTCTTTTGTAGCGGCATAAGGATGAATAACAGGCTGCAAAATTGTTTCCGAAGTCAAAGATGATGCTGAAGTTGAGGTTGATAGGTTTGTTGCCATGGACAAAATGGATGATGCTGGTACATGTGGAGTCGATTGCTCGACTGTCGCAGTGTTTGGGGAAACCAAAGGTCGAGAGATGGGGACTGTTGGTATGCTCGAATTAGCTTTAGCAAAGGTCCTACCACTTTGCAAAGCATATATCTCTTGTTCAAGTTTTGCGATGCGATCTTTGGGTGTCGCAGATTGTTCAGAAACCTGGTAGATGCCCCTAGGTGGTGTCAAAGTAGCTGTTGAGGATGCAATGTTGTACATGAGCGATGATGCAGTTGTGTTCGAAGGATTTCGTCAAGTCCATTCATCAATTCTGTCTTTGATAAAGCGACCAGGAATGTTTCAAGGGGTGAACCATCCATTTGGAAGCACAATTTTTCCTTTGTTGTTCTTTTTACACTTTCCTTCATTGATATAGGCTTGGCAAACCAAGCAGTCACTAATGAAATGACTGGTGAGTCCACAAAAGACACAAGCTAAATTTTCGAGCTGGTCCGAGCAAAATCCACTGTTAGTTCGAGGAGGATTAGTGGATTTTGAACCTGCTAAAGCTGTGACGAGTGTGGTTGTGAATTTTTCGAGGATTGCTGATAAATCTTCTGATTTGATTTGTGTCGAAGATGTTGAAGTCGGTGCCGATGTTTCTGAAGACTGTAATGATGCCGAATTTGGGCTAATTGACCCTGCTAAAACAAATTTCACTGCTGCGTGAATGTCGTCAAGTGGATAGGTGCCATCCAGATAGTGGTCAGAAAATTTAAGTTCGAGTTGTCATGCAATTCATGACCATAAACCCAGTTGAAAACCTCGAACAAATGCTCTACTTTGTTCTGCTTCTGAAATTTGGCCTGTAGAGAGTAGGAACTTCATAATGTTGTAGAAAGACCTGTAATATAATCCTAAATCGCTCACATTATAGATACCCATCCAAAGTTGTTCACCAACAAGTTTGTCCATGTCCAAAATCGACCATTTTTGATCATCTTCAGAACCAGGGTATAGTCTGTGGATTGCGACATGAAAATCGTGAAACAAAGTGCCAGTTTCATATTTGGGAATTGATTCCCAGAGTTCGGACATATTGATATCGACATATTGACAGGCGTGCTTTTTCATAAGTTCAGAATCTGTAACATTACAGTCGATGAAAAGTATTTTGAGCTCGTTAAAGTATCGACGTAGCTCTCAAGGTTGAGTAGGGTCGAATTTAGGTGCTGTGGAATGTCCTCGAGCTGGAATTGTTGCTTGGGTGGCCATAGATGTACCGATTCGAGGAGTTAGAATCTGAGCGAAGGATGGTAGATGTGTCGAAGTAGCTGGAATAATGAATGATGTAGTAGAGGATGAGGAAGAAGAGAAAGACAAAGTTGTAGATGAGGAAATAGGTGAAGGAAACAGATGACGATGTGTGGATTCAGTGTCAGAGACAGGTATTAGGATATTCCCCGATTGTTCAAGAGATTCGAAGGCCTGGCGAGTCTCAATTCTAAGGTTTCGAGCTTGTGTTGGCCTAAGCCGAGAGATTTGGGGTGGATTAGAGGATGAAATGATTTAGAAACCCCTCGTGGTGAACTCCAAAATGATGATACTCAACCCGGAAACCTAACAAAAACCTGTTAAAAGGCATAAGAAGTATAACTCAGGCTAGAGGAAGGGTGCAAATTGGTACTAAATATCACTGCTAATACCAAAATGTTGTTTTTAGTGATGCAAAATGGTAAGGATGTGACAAATAGGCTTTTTAAAGTGTACCAAGACGTTCGAAGATGTTCGAAATCGGTTCGAAGACGTGCAAAGTAGTTCAAAATAAATTTGAATGAGTTCAAAGTTGTTCAGGTAAGTTCGAGGGGGTTCAAAGGTGTGAGCTGGGTTTTTAGTGACGGTAGGTGATGATGAATTGAGAATGAATACCAAAGTTTGAGGAAGTTCACGATATTTTGCAGGACTTCAGAGATACAACATGAGGTAAGACTCAAGAAAACTGCTCTTAAATCCGACTATAGTGGAGAGGGTAACTGGTTCTCTGTTGTTCTAAGTAACTAGTACAAGTTTATATACATTTTTGAAGAGATAGTACTGAAAAGGGAAGTAAAACATGTGTAAAACATGTGGCAATATATCATACAATGAGGACTTTGTAGATCAAAAATAAATGAGAAATGATAAATAATTGAAACATATGTGTCCCCATATGGTAAAAGTACTTATCTTTTGCTGTAATATATCATCAAAACATAAAAAAAATATTATCACATCCTAAATCTCTTGTCATCTCTCCTCATGTCTGGTAGTGCTTGGTATGTGACGGAATAGTTTGTTCTGGATGTGCAGCATGTATCGAAAGTATTTTAACACAGCTATACATCAGCCGATGTCATTTGAAGTGTTGCGAAATGTTGCGAAGTGGTTCAAAATAGTTTGAAGTCATCCGAAATAGTGCGAAATAATTTGAAAATGTTCAAAGTCAATTTTATGGCATTCGTAGTGATTCGGTGATAGGTCCACTACGCTCTTTAAAGCCTGGAGAAGCATTTCCACTCGTATGGAGACATTACAACAGACCTTCCGAACCACTACGAACATTATGAAATCGACTTCGAACTATTTTCGACTTATTTCGCACTATTTTGGACGACTTCGAACTATTTCGAACGCTTTTGAACCATTTCGCGACATTTCGAATGACTTTGCAATACTTCGAACGACTTCGGCAGCCATATAGCTGTCCTCAAACACTTTCGATACACGATGCTTAACCAGAGTAAGCTATTGAGTCGCATATCGAGCACTACCGGACACGAGGAGGGATTACAAGAGAGTTAGAATGCGATAAGTGCAGTTTTTATGTTTCATGATATATTAAATCAATAGGACAAGAACTCTTACTATACTGGGACAAAGTACGTTTCAATTATTGTCATTTCTCATTTGTTTTTACAATTTACAAAGTCCTTTATTGTTGCACATATTGCCCTTTATTGTATTCCCCTTTTTGGTACTATCTCTTAAAAATGTATATAAACTTGTACTATATACATAGAATATAGAATAACAGGGAAGAGTACAAGTTACCCTCTCGCTATCATCAGATTTAAAAATCGTTCTCTTTAGTCTTATCTTCACATCATATCTCTAAAGTTCTGCAAAATTTTGCGAACTTCCTTGAAACTATCGTATTCGCTCTCCGTTTTATCGCCCATTGCCTACCGCTATTCAACAAACATTTCACATTCGTTAAACTCGCCTTTCGATACACCTCGAACCCCTCCAAACTTATTCGAACTATTTTGTGCATCTTTGAACTTATTCGAACCACTTCGCACGCCTTCGAACCTTTTTTGAACCCTTCCGGACATATTCGTACGCCTATAAAGACTATTCGCACCATCCCTTATTATTTTGCGTCACTAAAAACATCATTTTGGTCCCAGCGGTGATATTTAGTACCACCTCGCACCCTTCCTCTGGCCTGTGTTATACCATCTGAAGCCATTAGTAGGTTTTGTTTGGGTTTCTGGGTTGAGTATCATCATCGGAGCATCTGACGTGATGTGTCGATATGAGTGGGAATGCTTCTCCAGACTGTAAAGCGTACAGTGGACCTATCACCGGTAGCACCACTGTTAAGCAATGCCTCCACATTAATTGCTGCATGCGTGTCCACTGTCTTCAATCCTATCACCAAGCTGATTTCAGGTTCTATCCATGCTGAGTGAATAAATAATTTAGGGGTCTTCAGAAATAAGGCTGGACATTTTTCTTTGTCGCATAAATGATGATGGTCATACTTTTCAATATCTCTTTTGGGTTCACTCTGGGTTTCCTCAGATACTAATCCATTATATTGATTCTGGGTCACCAATGGGGAAACCTTCACTGGGACTCTTCCACAAAATTCTTCTGCTTATCTTCCTCCAACTTCACTTCCTGAATTGTCACTTCCCTAATCTTCCTTTTCTGCCTACAATTTTGGGCCATATGCCCTAATTGCCCACAATTAAAACATTTAAGTGGAGCTCATCTCCCTACTCGATCAACATCCATTGCATCCATCAATGCTGCTGACTCCTTAACAATAGGTGTCACTGCCATGGCCAGTGGCTGTGCCCTCAGAGCTTGTACCTGAGGTGTCCTTCCTTTCTCGGACTTTTCTCCTAATGACTTTCCAAATCTGGCATTACCATACATCAATTTCAATTCTGCCTGTTCCTGTCGATATTGCTGATCAAGACACATTGCCCAATTATACCACTCATCCAACCTCTCTGGCATAGAAGGTAGTCAATAGATAGACTTGAATAACAAGGGATTTAATCCTGCCTTCAAATATTCTACCAATGCAGCTTCTCCCATATCAGTTTGTGACACTTCTGCCTTGAACTGCAAAATAAATTCATTGCAGTCAGAGAACCTTGGTGCATGGTTTTTAATTTAGCATTGCTGTTGCCTTTGGGTTAGGGTCTCCAAACTGTGCCTCCAATCTCTCCAAAAATTCCCTGAAGGTTGCAAACAGTTTATATCCCACAGCAATTTGATTAATGGCTTCGTTTCTCCAGAACTGTGCTTTCCCTCCCTGAATGTATTGAATTTTGTGTTCTCCATGGTACCATCAAAAATTTGCAGGGGCACATATTTAGGTAAATGCATTTTTCCACTCTCAGACCTCTCCTCTGCATGCTCACCCTCCTGAGACATCCACTCCACCATCTCCTCCATCTCATCATCTTTATCTTCTACTGTCTCTGCTTTTATTTCTGCTTGTTTGGGCTGGGATGCTGCTAATACTGACACTAATTGAGACATTTGTGCTGTAAGAGCATCAATTTTGGCTTCTAGAGCTGGCATGGGAACAGGATTGTGACCAGGATTTGAAGTTGCTTGTTCTGACATAATGACATAAGCTGTGATGAGTCACTTCTTTGGCTGAGTTAAGATTCGGCTTCCGATTTTTTCGCAAAATTTCGAGTCATGTGACTTGGTTATTCAGGTACCAAACACAGCAAAACATGTGATTTTGGCTATTTGTCAACACTTGGGCACTTTGGATCAATAACCCTTCCAACAGTGCCTGATCTCGGGGCTATTACTGAATTTGGCTAGTAACTACCTAAAATAGTCATCCAAATTGAGTAATGTAAATCTCGGCTAAATCAGATCCAATCAGTTGTCTGGTTGCAGCTGTCCTAATGATGAGCACTGCCTCTCGATCACTGGCGGTCACAATGTAAGGTGAGGCCTGGTGTCAGCTTATGAAAGCAAGATAGATATGTATATACAATTAATTCCAGCTCTTGCCGAAATGATGAGTAATCAGTTGTGGCACACTGAGACAATGACGTATGCATGTGTAAGAGAAGGCACACCAATAGGGTAGTTGAGTTCTTCTGTTAGGGCAACACCCACTGTTCTGCTAGCTGGACCATGCGGTGATGATACTCAACCCAGAAACCCAAACAAAACCTACTAATGGCTTCGGATGGTATAACACAGGCCAGAGGAAGGGTGCAAGGTGGTACTAAATATCACTGCTGAGACCAAAGCGTAATGTTTAGTGATGTGAAATGGTAAGGGCTGTGGATAATAGTCCGTATAGGTGTACGAAGGTGTTTGAAATAGTTCGAAAGAGGTTTGAAGATGTGCGAAATAGGTTCGAAAAAGGTTCGAAGAGGTTCGAAGTCGTGCGAAGTAGTCCGAAGAAGTTCGAATAAGTTCGAAAAGGTTCGAGGTATATCGAAGAGCGAGTTTAACGAATGTGAAGTGTTTTTCGAAAGGCAGTAGGCAATGGGCGATAAAACGGAGAGCGAATACGATAGTTTTGAGGAAGTTCGTGATATTTCGCAGAACTTTAGAGATATGACGTGAAGATAAGACTAAAGAGAACGATTTTTAAATCTGTTGATAGCGAGAGGGTAACTTGTGCTGTTCCCTGTTATTCTCTATTGTTCTAACTAACTAATACAAGTCTATATACAAAATGAAGAGATAGTACTAAAAAGGAAATAAGAACATGTGTAAAACGTGAGGCAGATATATCATACAATGAGGACTTTGTAGATCAAAAATAAATGAGAAATGATAAATGATGAAACATACAGTGTTCCCATATAGTAAAAGTACTTCAATGAAACACAAAAATGCACTTATCGCATTCTAACTCTTGTGTACTCTCTCCTCGTGTCTGGTAGTGCTTGATATGTGGCGAGTTGGCTTATTCCAAATGTACAATGTGTATCAAAAGTGTTTGAGGACAACTATACGGCCGCCGAAGTCATTCGAAGTACTGCAAAGTCGTTCTAAATGTCACGAAATAATTCGAAGTAGCTCGAAGTTGTCCGAAATAGTGTGAAATCATGCGAAAATGGTTCGAAGTCGATTTCGTGGCGTTCTTAGTACTTCGGAGTGCATGTCGTAATGTCTCCATACGAGTGGAAATGCTTCTCCAGGCTTTAAAGAGCATAGTGGACCTATCAGTGGGCTCTCCTACAAGAAGGTGACAGGGCATGCACATGATGGGAGGTTTGATGGTTTTGATGTGATGGGTTAAAAATAGATTAGTTGGCTGAAATATGCATTTTGCACCACAAATGTGGATGGAATACCTAAGAGAACTCAACTGAGGTCCCCTAGTATTTATTTTATGGTTATATACTATGTTACATATATTGTGCTACCGATGCACGCATACATGTGCATGCATATTGATGCATGTAAATAGAAAATTCCCACACTGACAAATAAAGTGTGTATAGGCATTTGGTAGTGTATTTTGATGAAATAAAATAAAATAAAATAAAATAAAATAAAAATATTATTAGGTAATAGGCATGTTAGGAGACTGTTTCCTAACAGTTGGCATCTTCCATCCCATACTTCTTAAGGATGGCATCAATATAAGTACACTGTTTGATCATGATTGACTTCTTTGATTGATCATGATTAATTTCGATGCCGACAATTTTATTAGGCTTGCCAAGGTCAGAAACCTGAAACATTTGACTGATCACTTGCTTGAGGTTATTTATGGATTGAATAGTAGTTGTGAAAAGTAATAAATCATCAACCCATACTGTGATTATTTGCATACCATGAGGTCCTTTTCGGATATAGATGCATGGGTCTGAATACAAATTTTTGAATCCATTAGCAGTTAGCTTTTCATTAAGCCATAAATTCCATTCGCATCCTGATTGCTTAAGTCCATAGAGCATTTTAATTAAGTGACATACACTCACTGTCCCATCAGTGAATCCATCAGGTTGCTCCATATAAATTTTCTCCTTTAGGATTCCATTAAGGTATGCACCCTTTACATTCATGTGACATATTTCCCAATTTTTTGAAGTGGCTAATGCAAGGATTGCTTGCAGGGATTCCAGCTGTACAACCAGTGAGAATACATCAATATAGTCCATTCCCAGTATTTGGGAACAACCTTTAGCAACTAATCTAGCTTTATATTTCATTAGTGTACCCTCCTTGTTGTATTTATTTAGGAATACCCATTTGTTTTTGATAGGAACATCATCATCTGGAGGATCTGTCAACTTCCAAGTTTGATGATCCTTGAGTTGCTGTAACTCTACCTGGACAGCCTTTTCCCATTCAGGCCATTCGGATGTTTTACATGCTTCCTTTAAAGATTGTGGGTCATCTGATGCAAGATTGGTGTGATCTAGAATAGCACTCATTACCTCATTCGTTGAATTTACCCATGATTCCTCTTCTTCTAAATCTTCATTAGCTAATGCTGTTAATTCCGGAGATGGATCATATGCAAGAAGTGGATTGTCCAACAATCAGTAATCTACCTGCTTGTGAGGTCGTAAATTTCTCTTAAACACAGGTAGATCATTGTCATCAGAATGTTTACATTTAAAGTCTCACATTCCTCAACTGATTCAATTTGGTCTCCCATAGTTTCTCATGACTTGTCCTCCCCCTCAAATTGTATATCAGGAGGGTGATTGATTAAATAGTAATTTCAAGAAATATTAACATGTTTAGTATGTGCATTATAATATTTAATAGCACATAATCCATCTACAAATCCTACAAACATCATTTTGTAAGATTTCAGATCAAGTTTTGATCAGCGTGCCTCATTTAGTACCCATACTGGGCAGCCAAATTCTTGTGAATGGGAAATGTTGGGTTTATGTGTCATGAAACTTTCTTTGGCAGTTTTTCCCTTGATGGCACATATGAATGATTCATTATGGATGTACGTAGCATGATTAATGGCCTCATCCCATAAAAATTTGGGTACTTCATGAGTGATCATCATTGCTCATGCTAATTCTAAAATGGTATGACTAAACCATTCAGCTATGCCATTCTGAGATGGTGAATATGGAGCAGTTGGTTCTATTTTTATGCCACATGCAGCAGACTGATTAATAAATTTCTGATTAAGCTATTCTGTTCCTTGATTAAACCAAATTCTTTTAGGTTTAAAGCTAAATGGATACTTGATATAGGCTAGATAATTTTGTAGCTGTATACAAGCCTTGTCTTTAGTTTTAACCTGTACACTAGTAAGGTGCGTGGAATTATCATCTACTAGAACCATATTATAATATGCACTGTTAAATGCCTGGGTACTAGTAGGTCCCCACAAATCAGTGTGAGTAACTTCTCCAGGTACTGTAGTTCTTGATTCGGTATGATCTGGGAAAGGCATGTGTGCCTGCTTTGCGGCTACACATGGCTCGCATTCTAAAAATAATGAGTTGGTATTAAGATTGAAACCAGTTACTAATGATTCTCTCACCATCACCACCCAAAATAAACTTACTGATGTTAATCTGGGTGGACTTTCAATGTGCAAGGTAGATCCATTGAAGGCCAGTAATTGGATATTGTGGAAAACCAGAATCCACAAGTTCTTCAATTTATTTGAGATCACTGATATAGTCCACAGCATCAAGCCAATGCCTGAGGATCCCATGTCAGCATGGAAATGGCTGGGGAAAGATGGCATCACTCACATGCTGATTATTAATAACATCAATGATCAACAAATGAACCATGTCATTCATGTGTCTACCTGGGCAGAGATGTGGGAGAATCTGCAATTAATCCATGAGACTGTAGGATTAGCCAGTATTATGGCAGCTAAACATTGTCTTCTTAATACAAAAGCAGAAGACGATATCAATATAGTCAAACATATCAATAACCTCTGAGAACAACACAATACACTTGCCAATATGGGTGAATGTATCTCGGACCAAGAGTTCAGATCTATCATTATCATGTCACTCCCTGGATCCTGGGATGCATTTATGACTTCCTATCAGGGAAGCAATGCCAAGTGATCACAATGTTTTCAGCAATCTCAAGCTCAAGTATCATCCCAGGAATTATCATCCATCCTTATTCAAGAATATTATCATCATCACCATGATGATCATCCTGTCACATCAAATGTAACTTATTATGCTCAGGGTGATGGATCTTTCCAGAGGCAGAAGACCAATCCTTCATCTTCTAATACCAAACCCATGTGCAAAATATGTGGATGGCAAAATTACCTGACTAACAAGTGCCCTTTCAAGGGAAAACCCAAATGTGGCAAGTGCAGAAGGTTTGGTCATACTACTGAACAATGCTGGGGTGGTAAATAATTTAACAAAACATTCTCTGATTCCAAAATGGACCACACTAATATTGTGCATGATTCTGAAGAAGATGAACCAGTAGCTTCTACATCATACATAACTCAGAGTGATAATAACGAGTCCTTTACCTTTTACCCATGGATTCCTGATTCTGCAACAACATCACATATCACTCATATAGAAGCAGTGTTCCTAGACTATACTCCCATCAAATCTTTTCCAGCTAAAGGATTAGGTAATGTGCAAGTGCATGCATATGAATGTGGAACTGTAGAAATTTTAATGTCATCAAATAATGATGCATGAACTGTTACCTTGCAAAGTGTGTTATATGTTCCTGATGCAGAAGATAATTTATTATCTATTTCTTGCTTTGATCAAGAAGATGGACAGGTACAGTTCACACATGAACGAGCTTTTCTTTTAGATAAAAATAACCATTTAGTAGCTGACGCTAATCTTATCAATTGGCGATATGTTCTAAATTTCTTCAGGAAAGTTGATCCATCCAAATGAGCTAATATTACTCATTCATCTCATAATAATTGGAGTGAGTGGCATAAACACTTCAGACACATGGGAATTTCTGGATTAAAATCGTTAAAGCACAGGAATTTAGTCACTGAACCATAACCTGTAGAGGATATGATGTTGCTGATGATGGCAATGGGTTACATTACCAGAATAGAAGAATGATATGAATGATTTGCTTCTTAGTGTGAACAGAGTGAGTGCAGGCACACAGGAAGAAGAATTACTTTTTAAGTTTAGACTCAATTTTTATACTACACTGAATGTCTCTGATTACAAGGGTCTTCACTTGTCACCGCACAGACCAATCCTCAACAACTGCACACACCATTTGGCTTCATCCTTGACCCATGATGAAACCAACAGCTGTTTGATCTTGAGGTTTGGATAGATTGGTGCAAAGTGGTTTGCTGTTGCAGTCTGTTTTCTACCATGCTGGTGGTGCGAATCAAGGATCTTAATCCGTTGAGCTAATATTGCATATTCTTTCCTTGTAAATGTTAAGGCAACACCACTTGCAACCACTACTTCAACTGAAGTTATACTGAGTGGACTGCTAGGCAGGCTCTCACAAGAAGTCATCATTTGATAAAAAGGTTGTCTTGCAGTCTCAAGCATTGATAATGCTCGACCTGGAAACCTAACAAAAACCTGTTAAAAGGTCTAAGCAGTACAACACAGGCTAGAGGAAGGGTGCAAGTTGGTATTAATGTCACCGCTGTCACCCAAAGGTTGTCTTTAGAAGCATAAAATGGTGAGATGCGTTTTGAATGAACTTTAGGAGCATACGAAAAGGTTCGAAAGAGGTTTGAAAGATGTTTGAAGGGGTTTGATGTTCGAAGTAGTTTCGACAAAGGTCGAAGATGGTTGAAGTGGTTTGAGGAGTTTCGCAAGAGTCGAACTGGTGTTGAGGTATATTGAGGAGGTAATATAGCAAATGAGAAGTGTTTTTCGAGAGACAATGGGCAATATGTGATGAGTTGAAGAGTGAAAGTTCAAAGAAGTTTGCAATATTTCACAGAACTTAGAGATACGAGGCAAGACTTGGACTCAAGAGAACGGCTCTTAAATCAAATGATAATGGAGAGGGTAACTTCTTCTCTGTTCTTCTAAGTAACTAGTACAAGTCTATATACATTTTTAAAGAGATAAGTATTAAAAAGGAAATATAACAAGTGTAGAACATGAGGCAGTATGCACAGCAATAAAGGTATTGTAAAACATAAAACAAATGAGAAATGATAATAAATGAAATGTATGGTGTCATCATATAGTAAGAGTACTCATCCTATTGTTTCAATATATTGTTGAAACCCAAAACCACCATTATTGTATTCTAAATCTTTTGTTGTCTCTCCTCATGTCTGGTAGTGCTCGATATGTGATGCAATGGTTTATTCCAGATGTACCGTGTAAGTCGAAAGGGTTTCAAAACAGCTATATGGCAGCCAACATCGTTCGAAGTATTGCAAAGTTGTTCGAAGGTGTTTGAAGTGTCATGAAGTCATTCAAAGTTGTTCAAAATAGTTCGAAGTTGTTCAAAATAGTTCAAAATAGGTTGAAAGTAGAATTCGTGGAGTTTGCAGGGGTTGGAAGCATGAATTGTATTGTCTCTATGCATTTGGAACCTTTCTCCAGACCCTAGAGTGCAAAACAGACCTATCAGTGTTCACACTTGTCATGGTGGAATCTTAACAAAACTCAACTAGAGTCTCTTGGTATAATATGGCATCTTATGTACTACTATACATGCTGCATCCATGAGGTTTGGCCATGCTTACCCCATGTGTTGGATCAATAAGCTTCCCTTGCCATGCTGCACCCATGCCAATGCACAGCACCTGCCCCTAACCATGCTGTATGTAATCTATTAAGATGATCTGATATGATTAGATAAGATAATGTAAAATGTTGATTTTGCTCTCATAACAGTAAAAGAGGAAGCAGCAGACTGACTGAGCTTTGTTTTTGGTTGTTTTTTTCTTCTTCTCATGCTCAGAGCCTTTCAAAATGTCAATCATATGTGGCTTGTATGCAAGATGTGTACATATGTTTCTGTTTGTTCCCTGCAATCTGCACTAAATCTCCTGCCCACTCCTGCATTTTCTTGACAATTGCCCTTCCAGCATCATTGAGCCTTTGCAAGCCCTCTTTCATAGTCTGAGACTGCCTCAAGATTGTAAATAACCCATTGCTCATCAATTATGTTCACTTTGTTACCCAACCAATGCTCATCAGCTGATGAGATGGTTTCCTTTCGAGAGAGCCTGGCATCTAAGGCATCTTTGTGATTCTTTATGTTTTTGGAGAATTTAGCAAGCCCTCTCTTAAGGGTTTCAAGAGGTTTGGAGGTCATGGTGAAGGGTTTTCTCAACCAAAAAGAGAGAGAGAGAAGGGCAAACAAATTTATTTCTGAGCTCCCAAGCAGTGATGGTGGTGCATCATGTTGAAATGCAATTAGCTAGTTTATCATGGCAATATAATCTGAGCGCTAAGCTAATTTATGATCCAAAATCTATGTGTTTTGGCTGACAAAGGGTATGGGTTATGGGTTATCAGAGACTTATGGGTTATGGTATTGAATTCCCTGCCCACTGACTTGGTGGACCAAAAAAGATATGGGATTTCAGACTTTATGGGTTATCTAACTTAGTAAGGTATGGGTTAAGACATGTTTGACTGTATCTCCATCAGTTTTGGTCCAAATCAAAATCAGTCCAGGGGTTTAGTTTGCATTGCTAAAGGAATCATTTCTACCAAAGAAATAAGAAAAAGGAGAATTTTTTGGTCAGCTATTTCTGTTGTACAAAACTAGTGGTGACTAGGCCTTGTGCACCATAGATCTACATACTTCATGAGGAAATACTATTGACAACTGCAAAAGCTCAGTCAAAACATCCATGGGGCAGATTTTGGTTCCACATTGCTGAAGCACTCTAATTCCACACTTGGGAGCTGAGCCATTACTCATGGTATTTAGTTCTGAAAAAACCATTCTCACAATCAACTTTCTATTCTGCGCTGAATAGAATTTTTATTGAAGGTGGCTCATTACCCAGACTTGCTTACTCAAACTCGCTTACACATACATATCATGAATTTCCATATTATTTCCATTATTCTTATTTTACAACAGATATTTCAAACTTACAGATGCCCTTCTCCCTATGGACTTCCATCCTACCATTATAAGTACCATTATTATATGTTATCAATACCTCAGTCATTCTTACACGTATCGTGTCGACTGAGGTATGTTTGCTATTTTATCTTACAACAACAGACTATTACTTACTTTCCATACTGTTGTAGCCTTTGACTTCATTAGCTATTTACAACAATGCAGTCATTCTTACACATTGATAGGTCCATTGCATGCTATAAGGTCTGGAATGGGTCCCAATCATATTGACAGATTATGAGAGATGCTCCAAATTGCTACTAATGCTACAAAATTGACTTTGAATCCTTTTCAAACTATTTCACATTACTTTGCACTACTTCAAACAACTTCAAACAATTTCATGACACTTCAAACAACTTCATACTACTTCAAATGACATCGGCCGCCATATAGCTATTTCTAAAACCTTTTCAACTTGCACTGCACATCCAATACGAACTACTGTGTTGCATATCAAACACTACCAGACACAAGGAGTGACAACAAAAGAATTAGGATATGATAATGGCAGTTTTGGGTTTCATCGATCTACTGAAACAATAGGATGAGTACTATTACTATATGGTGACACCGTACATCTCATTTATTATCATTTTTCATTTGTTTTATGTTTTACAATACCTTTATTGCTGTGCATACTGCCTCATGTTTTACACTTGTTATATTTCTTTTTTAGTCCTTATCTCTTCAAAATGTATATAGACTTGTACTAGTTACTTAGAACAAAATGGAAGAAGTACCTTCTCTCTTATCATTTGATTTAAGAGCCATTCTCTTGAGTCTTAGCCTCACATCGTATCTCTAAGTTTTGTGAAATATTGTGAACTTCTTCAAACTTTTGTATTCACTCTCAACTCATTGCCTATTGCCTATCGCCACTCAACAAACACTTCTTATTTGCTATATTCATATCTCGCCACCAGTCCAACATCTCCAAACTTCTTCAAAATTACTTCGAACCTCTTTGAACCTCTCCAAACTTTCTTTGAACTATTTAACAAGTCTTTGAACCTATTTCGAACCTTATTCAAACAATTTTGTATGCTCTCACAGACTATTTGCACCATTGCTTATCATTTTGCCTCACTAAAAACAATGTTTGGATATTAGCAGTGATATTTAGTACCAACTTGCACCCTTCCTCTAGCCTGTGTTATACTTCCTAAGCCTTTTAACAGGTTTTTGTTAGGTTTCCAGGTCAAGTATCATCAATGTATCGTGTCAACTGAGCCTTTGACTTCATTAGGTTATGGGCCCTGCATCCTCTTGATTTAACTCAGACTACACAATACCTATCGACTCCCAAATTTAGAAGCAATTAAGCTTAAAACTGACTGACATGATGTGTTCCTGCAAACCTGTACAGTTTTCTTTACCAAGCGACAAGACATTTAATGGTACGAACTGTACCGAATTTAAGAAAATAATACTGGCCACCATAAGGTCCTGAGGCATGTTACTTTACTTTGATGGTTCCCCACTGTGACCTTCCCACTTGACACTACTACACCACCAACCCCAACTGCATACTGGGGGTCTCAAAACCCATTTCAGGAGGAATGGGACCAGGGTGATGTGTATGTCCAGGGTTTGATCATCTTAAATGTTAAGATGCCATTACTGATCTGGGATTGATGGATGCTGAGAATGGGTTGCATGCAATCAAGTATATGGATGGTGGTGATCTTGATGTGCACTTCACAGCATTACATGTTGCATGGGAGAAGATCAACAACCAAGGCAGTAAAATGACTGATGCACAGTTCTGCATGATCATATTGGGCTCGATGCCAAAGTCCTGGAATACTCTCATCAGCACTCTCCTGAGCATGAAGAGTTCAAATGAGGTGATTGTTCAACTCATACTACATGGTCAACTTCTCGTGCATGATGCACTGCCTTCTGTAACCACACCATCACAATCTATGAGTACCCATGCACTCACAACCCAGACCCAGAACCACAATTGCCAATGCTCTACCAAGGTTTGTTCCAACCCAGTCTGTGGCTGTACCAGACATACCATTGATAGATGTTTCAAACCTGGTGGAGGAATGGCTGGTCATTACCCATCGTGGTGGGGAAAATGTGGTGGTTCAAACTCGTTGAGTGGCAGTGCAACTACTAACACAACCACTACTGCAAATAGTACTGTTGTGGGCCCTCCCAACCCATCTACCACCATGAGCTCACCAGCCCAGTTCTATGTGTTTATGGCACAGATACGAGATGAACCAGATGGGACTGTTATTAGCTATGCAGATTCTGCTGCAAGCAATCACTCCTTTGTCGTATGAGAAGATTTTGCCACATACACACCTTGTATCAGACACGAAGGGTCAATGGCTACCAATGGTGTTTTTATTGTTCAGGGAATGGGAATTGTAAAAAAGTCAGCTGAGTATAATGGGCAGCACATTGAACTGACCTTCAAGAACATGCTACATACCCTGGCTCTCTCACACAACCTTATATTCATCAGGCAACTCAGTAGATGAGGGTTTAATGTGTCTTTTGGGAAGGAAGGCACCACTTTTATTAATCCTAACAGTTCTCCATTCATGTTTGGGAAGATTGCAGGGACAATGTACAAGTTGGACTTGAACCCCCACTGACAGTGTCTGCACTATCTGCGATCACATAATCATCCCACAGACTTAGCAATGTGGCATTGTCATCTCAGACATGTTGGGATGGGTGCGATCACAAAGTTGATAAGGAAGACAATGGTTGATGGATTGAGCATAATATTGAAGATGATGAAAGGATTGTGTGAGGATTGTATTTTTGGTACACAAACCTGCCATCCTTTTGATAAAGTGGTGACACCTGAGATGGAGGTCAATGAACATGTTCATGCAGACCTGTGGGGGCAGGCTCAAGTCCAATCGATGGGGGGCAAGGTCTAATGATGTTGTTCACTGATGGGGGAGCTGGTTATTCTGAAGTGTACTTTCTTGTGAATAAACTCACTGAGACGACCCTGCAGGCACTAAAGAACCACCACAAGTTGTCAGAGAAGCAGACTGGGAAACCACTGAAGTGGATTAGGATGGATGAGGGTCCAGAGTTTGACAACAGGTTGTGGAAGGAGTACCTTGCTGAGCATGGAATTATCCACGAGATGACATCACCATATTCCTCATCAGAAAATTCCATTGTTGAATGTGCAATTAGGATGGTGATGGATCATGTGCAAACTATTTTGCATGATGCTGGACTACCTGGTACTCATTGGGCTGAGGGCGCAGTGGCCATAGTCTATCTCAAAAACTTTGTTCCTATGACATGTCACCCTGGGAAGACTCCTCATGAGTTATGGTATGGCAAGAAGCCCAACATTGCTCACCTTCACCCATTTGGCTGTACCACATATGCAAGAATCCCCGAGGAGGTGATTGGAGGCAAATTGAATGATCAATCAATCAAGTGCATCTTGCTTGGTTATTTTGGTCATTATGGTTATAAATTACTTGATCGATCAACTGGAAGGATTTTCCGCTCCCATTATGTCGCACATTGGACACAAGTTCCCTCAGTGCGGGGCAGCAACTTAGTGAGTAAACCCAACCTATCTAATACTCCCTCCATTCAAGATGATGAACATGCACAAGGTTTGGTACCTGCTCATCTCACAGCTCCCATGATCCCCATCGCACCCATTATCACTCCTCCAGCCACTGTAGAACCTCCAGTCCCCAATCATTCTACTTGGAACCCAGTTCCAACCCATGCTATCAATGAACTCAGAGAATCTGAACAGCATATCAGTCAGGCTAGACACAATGGAGAAGAATGGGCAAAGATGGTAACCATCAATGCTTTTCTGACCCATTTAGATGATACCACAGCACTTCTCATTGACCCCAAGAACAATTGGATTCCCAACTCCTACACTAAAGTGATGACACATCCAGACTTGTGGAAAGAGCAAATGGACAAGGAGATTGAAAACATGCACATGCATCAAGTATGGACACTGGTTGATCACCCTTCCAACATCAAACCAATGCAGAACTGCTGGACATTTGCAAATAAATATGATGTGAGCAGGAAACTTGTGGGTGGGAAAGCAAGATTAGTTGCAAAAGGTTTCACACAGATCTCTGGGGTGGATGACTTCAAAACCTATGCATCAGTTGTCAGGTATGAGTTGTTATGGATGAACCTCACAATTGCAGCTGCTGGGGATATGGAGACATCGCAAGTTGACTATGTGGGAGCATACCTGAATGCTAACAACCAAGCTCCAACATATATGGAAAAGCCTGAGGGGTACAAGACCAACCCAGGGAAGGTCTGTCACATTACAAAAGCATTGTATGGGATAATGGATGGTGCAATGAACCAGTTCCAGGTGCTCAATGAGAAGATGGGGGAGCTTGGGTATTACTAGTCAAAGGCAGATCCTTCAGTACACTCTCGTCATGCCAATGGTGAGGTAATGATCACGAGCATGTACATGGGCGATATAACAGGAATTTCATCAATGATGGTTGGGGCAAAAGTTGTGAGGGAGGAACTAGGGTGGAAGTATGAAGTAAAAGACCTAGGTGAAGTGAGCTTAGTTCTTGGGATTTGTATTGACCGCGACAGGGATGCTGGAACCATCACCATCTCACAACATGCATATCTTGAACGTGTTCTCATGCACTACAGTATGATGGAATGTAACCCATGGTTGACTCCACTACCACTCAGCATCGAGCTCACCAAAGGACAAGCACTGTCTACAGACCTAGAACATCATGTTATGAAGAATAAACCATATCGCAAGGTTCTAGGTTCAGTGATGTATTTCCAGATCACCACCCAGATCTTTCATATGCTGTCTCAACGCTCAGCAAATTCAGCTCAGACCCCAATAAAGCACACTGGATGGCACTCATGCATGGTTTGCAATACATCAAGGGGAGGATTGACTACAAAATTACCTACAGAGGGCCAGGACAAACCTCCCTTACACCCTATGGGTACATTGATGCCAATTATGGTAGTGACAGGGACATGAGGCACTCTTGTTCAGGCCATGTAGTGTTGCCAATGGCATGGCTCAGAGCCATGAGCTGTTGAGCCGAGCTGCTATTTTGTGTGAGCCATGCCAGTAAATTGGCTCTGGGCTGTATCTGGCTCAGCTTTCAGATTGGGTGGCTCAGAGCAGCTAAGCCATCCAAAAATAGTGTGAGTGAACCAGTGTTTGACTCGCATGTTTCTATCATGTCTGGCTGCATCTCCTGAGCAGCCTCACCTCACCCATCCCTCCATCTGTTAGTGGATGCCACCTACACCTGCAGCCTCTGCAATCCAGAGGGTGAGCCATAGCTCACCACTGCAACAGGGGCTTCTCATTGCATGGTGATGGGGATACAAGGAGAATGGAATGATCTTACATTTTTTTTTGTTTTGAATTTCAACATTGGGAAAAGAGTGGAAGTAGCCAACATACAGCGTAGCAGCCACCAGGTGGGCTGATTCATGATCTGAAGATGGTGGACATCGGTACATGACATCTGGTTGTATGACTCTTATCCTCTCCGAAAACAGGGCCAATACACAAAGCTTCTGCCTCACGTGACATTCACTGTCCAGTCTCTAAATGCCATTGTCATGAGTTTATAAAACATCATATACACTACTATCTTCAACAGCTCATGTAGGGTGGCTTGTTGAACTACATGATTATGAAAGTCATCATTAGTAGTTGCTGTGAAATCCTTCTTGAGGTTCAAGGTAGCAATGTTATAAGTCAGCTATTGTCACTTTCCTCTGAATCGGATGTGAACATGAACTCGTACTTGCAGTGGTCAGGACAACAAGTACAGGTTTGCAATTCCTCCCAACCCCCAACATAAATTCAATCTGAAAAACAAGCCTAGTCATTCAATAGCAATGCTATCTCATGAGGTGCACTTGGAAATTGTTTATACACTGGACCCATACCGCATAAAGTACATATTAGCTTGGGGATTCCCTGGAATCATGGCAATGCCCAAAATCATCATTTAGCATATATGACAATGGATGACCAAGAGACATGCTTGGACAAGGCTTTGGATGTGAGGAGAATAGCCTAGAAATTGAGATGAATGATGTAGGACCAAACATAGAATAACAGTAGATGCACCTGTCCCAGCATACACTGTGATAATGAAAGGCAGAAATAAGGAAGCAATGACAATGCCAATGATTAAGCCCCACCTATCAGTACATAGTCATCATAGCCATTGCAATACTTGCTGTAAACATAGCTAGATACCACCACAAGGGAACCTTGTCATACACCTTGTATGTATGATGTTTAGATGTTTCTTGTATGAAGCTTTCCGAGCAATATACCTTCATTTTTGCAAGATGAGGATGAGAGATGGGCCAATGAGTATTCAGGAAATGACAAACTCTGTATTTCTTGATGACCTGGTTCAAGTTGCCAGAATCCACATAACACAAACACGATAAGTATTGTCTCTTCATCTCGGTAAATAATAACTCGTGCTTGATATTATTGCTTGTCACCTACATAAAACATGGATTATGGTATATTGGCGGCTTGGCACTACACGTTGGTGTATGAAGTAAACACAACAGATGTCCAGGTCCTCCGATGTGTATTTACGAGCAAATTTGAATTTAGCTGGACTACCTGCTCATCTATTCATGGGCAGAGCCTTTTCTTTAATGCATATTGATGCAACAAGGGCACATGTGTTAGGAAACAGTCTCCTAGCATTCCTATTACATAATAATATTTTATTTTTATTTTATTTTATTTTACTTTATTTTATAACATCAAATTATGCTACCAAATGCCTATAAATGCTATGTTTGTCAGTGTGGGAATTTTATATTTATATGCATCAATATGTATGCACATGTATGCATGCATCAGTAACAACATATTACAATACATGTAACATAGTATATAAACTTAAAATATATACCTGGACCCCAGTTGAGTTCTCTTAGGTATTCCATCTACATTTGTGGTGCGAAAAGCCTTTTTCAGCCAACTCATCTATTTTTAACCCCTTGCATCAAATCCATCAAAACCCCCCATCATGCACATGTGCCCCACCACCTTCTTGTAGGAGAGCTCACATGGTCCAACTAGCAGCTTAGTGGGTGTCACCCTAACAGAAGAACTCAACTACCCTATCAGTGCACCTTCTCTTACACATGCATACATCATTGTTTCAGTGCACCACAACTGCTTACTATTGTATATACATATTTACCTTGCTTTTGTAAGCCAATGCCAGGCCTTGCCTCACATTGTGACCACCAGGGATTGAGAGGTAGCGCTCATCATTAGGGCTGCAACCAGACAACCAATCAGATCTGGTTTAATCAAGATTTACTATACTCTATTCAGACAATTATTTTAGTTAAATTAGTTACTAGGTGAATTCAGTAATAACCCCGAGATCAGGCACTGTTGGAAGGGTTATTTATACAAAGTGCCCAATTGTTGACAAATAGCCAAAATTACATGTTTTCCCATGTTTGGTATCTGAATTGCCAGATCACATGACTCGAAATTTTGCTCTGAACCTGAATCTTGACTCAGCTGAAGAAGTGACTCATCACAGCTTATGTGGTTATGTCAGAACAATCAACCTCGAATCCTGGTCACAATTCTGTTCCCACACCAGTGCTAGAAGCCAATATTATGCTACAGCACAAATGTCCCAGTTAGTGTCAGTATTGGCAGCATCACAGCCCAAACAAGCAGAAACAAAAGCAGAGACAGTGGAAGATAAAGATGATGAATGGAAGAGATAGGGGAGTGGATGTCTCAGGATGATGTGCATGCAGAGGAGAGATCTGAGAGTGGAAAAATGTGTTTATCTAAATAAGTGCCCCTGCAAATCTTTGATGGTACCATGGAGAATACAAAATCCTTCATCAGCTCTATAGTATTGTACATCCATGGAAGAAAGTCCGAGTTTCATATGACCGAGTCTAGGATTATGTTTGCTCTCTCATATATACAGGGAGGGAAAGCACAGTTCTGGAGAAACAAAGCTATTAATCAAATTGCTGCAGGATATAAACCATTTGCAACCTTCAGGGAATTTTTGGACAGACTGGAGGCACAGTTTGGAGACCCTAATCCAAAGGTGACAGCTAATGCAAAATTAAAAACCATGTGCCAAGGCTCTCTGACAGTGATGAATTTATTTTGCAGTTCAAGGCAGAAGCGTCACAGATGGATATGGGAAAAGCTGCATTGGTAGAATTTTTGGAAGCAGGATTAAATCCCTCTTTATTCAAGTCTATCTATCGACTACCTTCTATGCCAGAGAGGTTGGACGAGGTATAATTGGGCAATGCATCTTGATCAGCAATATCGATAGCAACAGGCAGAGTCGAAATTAATGTATGGGAATGCCAGATTAGGGAAGTGATCAGGAGGAAAGTCAAAGAAAAAAAGGATGCCTTAGGTACAAACTCTGAGGGCACAGTCACTGGCCATGGCAGTGACACTGATTGTTAAGGAGTCAGCAGCATCAGCAGATGCGATGGATGTTGATCAAGCAGGGAGACAAGCTCCACTTAAATGTTTTAATTGTGGGCAATTAGGGCATATTGCTAGGAATTGTAGGCAGAAAAGGAAGATTATAGAAGCGACAATCGAGTAAGTGAAATTGGAGGAAGATAAGCAGAAGAATTTTGTGGAAGAGTCCCAGTGAAGGTTTCCCCATTGGTAACCCAGAATCAATATAATGGATTAGTATCCGAGGAAACCCAGAATGAACCCGAAAGAGATATTGAAAAGTATGACCATCATCATTTATGCGACAAAGAAAAATGTCCAGCCTTATTTCTGAAGACCCCTAAATTATTTATTCACTCAGCATGGATAGAACCCGAAATCAGCTTGATGGTAGGATTGAAGACAGTGGACACACATGCAGCAATTAATGTGGAGGCATTGCTTGACAGCAGTGCTACCAGACTATTCATTAATCAATCCTTAATTACTGGAAATGGTATTTGCATGCATAAACTGCCACAACCTATAAAGATGTACAATATTGATGGTATGATCAATCATGGAGGAACTATTAAGGAGGACATGACAATGATACTAAAGTATCAGGATCATCAGGAACAAGCCATGTTTGAGGTGTGTGATCTTGGGGAAAGCAATCTGATAATTGGATGTCTGTGGTTATAAAATCATAACCCGGAAATTGATTGGAAAACTGGGAAGATACACATGACTCATTGTCCCAAGGAATGTAATGTATATGGGAGGAAAGTAAAAAAGGAGAAGAAAGAAAAGAAAGAGAAAGAATGTCTGAGGAAGTATTCTGTTACGATGGAGGAAGTGGAAGATGAGGACATGCCAAATGGGGAAGTTCCAATCATGACCAGTAACAAAGAACAGAAGCAAACCTTTAGGGAAATTTGTGGAGGACAGTCATGGAATAAAACATGCTGTGAAAGTGGAGAAACCAGTGGAGGAGTGGGTGCCAAAAGCCTACCATCAATATTTGTCAGTCTTTCAGAAGAAAGAATTGGAGCGGATGCCAGTGTAAAAGCCATGGGATCATGCAATTGAAATGAAGCCAAAATTTGTTCCGAAGACATCAAAAGTCTACCCGTTATCTCTGAAGGAACAAGAAGAAGTGGATGCATTTCTTAATGAACAATTGCACAAGGGATACATATGACCTTCGAAATTACTGCAGACATCACCAATATTCTTTGTACTGATGATGGTACTCGACCTGGAAACCTAGAAAAAACCTGTTAAAAGCCTTTTGTAGTATAACTCAGGCTAGAGGAAGGGTGCGAGGTGGTACTAAATATCACCGCTAATACCAAAACATTGTTTTAGTGATGTGAAATGGTAAAGATGTGACGAATAGCCTTTTGAAAGCATACGAAGATGTTCGAAAATGTTCGAAATTGGTTCGAAGACATGCGAAGTAGCTCAAAATAAGTTCGAATGTGTTCAAAGTTGTTCGGGTGAGTTTGAGGGGGTTCGAAGGTATTTGACTGGCGTCGATATATGTTTTGACAAATGAATATAGCCATTACAAGCTGGGTTTTTAGTGACGATAGGCGATGACAAATTGAGAACGAATATGAAAGTTTGAGAAAGTTTGCGATATTTCGCAGGACTTAGTGATACGACGTGAGATAAGACTCAAGAGAATTGCTCTTAAATCCGACTATAGTGGAGAGTGTAACTGGTTCTCTGTTGTTCTATGTAAATAGTACAAGTTTATATACATTTTTGAAGGGATAGTACAAAAAAAGGGAATACAATAAAGGGCAATATGTGCAACAATAAAGGACTTTGTAAATTGTAAAAACAAATGAGAAATGACAATAATTAAAATGTACTTTGTCCCAGTATAGTAAGAGTTCTTGTCCTACTGATTTAATATATCATGAAACATAAAAACCGCAGTTATCACATTCTAACTCTCTTGTAATCTCTCCTCGTGTCCGGTAGTGCTCGATATGTGACTAAATAGCTTACTCCGGTTAAGCATCGTGTATCGAAAGTGTTTGAGGATGGCTATACAGCCGCCGAAGTCGTTCGAAGTACTGCAAAGTCGTTCGAAGTACTGCAAAGTTGTTCGAAGTACTGCAAAGTTGTTCAAAGTGTCGCGAAATGGTTTGAAAGCATTCGAAAAGGTTCGAAGTAGTGCGAAGTTGTGGGAAATAGTGCGAAATCGTGCGAAAATGGTTCGAAGTCGATTTAGTGGCATTCGTAGTAGTTTGGAGCATGTGTCATAATGTGTCAATACGAGTGGGAATACTTCTCCAGACTTTAAAGCATGCAGTGGACCTATCACCAAAGAAGGATCAGAGGAAGAGGATGTGTACAGATTATAGGTATCTGAATGAGTGGACAGTGAAGAATGTGTACCCTTTGCCATTGATCTCTAAAATAATTGACAAGGTGGGAAAGGCTAAGGTCTTTACAAAATTGGATTTATGCTGGGGATACAATAATGTATGAATAAAGAAAGGAGATGAGTAGAAAGCTGCATTTGCCATGCATTGAGGATCCTTTGAGCCGCTTGTCATGTTTTTTGGGATGACCAATAGTCCCCTGACCTTCCAAAATATGATGAACAACATTTTCAAGGATGTGATAGACAAGGGCATGGTAATAATATTCATTGACGAGATTTTGATATTCATGGAGGATGAAGAAAATTATGAGGCAATAGTGCAGGAGGTATTATGAGATTGGCAGAGAATGATTTATTTGTTACACCAGAAAAGTGTGTTTGGGGCAAGCAAGATTGATTTCTTGGGATTAATGATTGGTCCTGATGTAATCAAGATGGATCCTATCAAGGTACAGGCAATTGTCAATTGGCCCATGCCCACCCATATCAAGGAAGTTCAGGCTTTCTTGGGACTCACAAATTATTATTGTTGCTTTGTTCATAATTTTTCCAAAATTGCCGCATCCTTACACAACCTTATGGGAAAGGGAGTAGTGTGGAGATGGGGAGAACAGCAGCAGATCACATTTAAGAAGTTGAAGAGGAAGTTTGTGAAAGAGCCAATATTAGCTCCAGTAGATTTCATGTGTCCCTTATGAGTGGAATTAGATGAATCCAATTTTGCTACTGGAGCAGTATTATCAATGCTATGTGAAGATGACAAATGGCATCCTTGTGCATATTCATCCCAAGGGTTGAATGATGTGGAGAGAAATTATGATGTGCATGATAAAGAGATGTTGGGAATAATATGAGCATTGGAAGCATGGAGACATTATTTGGAGGGATGTATGCATCAGATTGAAATCTAGATGGATCATCAAAATCTGCAATACTTCATGTCTGCTAAAAAGCTTAACCATCGACAAGCGCATTGGGCCTTATTCCTATTGCATTTTAATTTTTACTTAGTCCATAAAGCAGGAACCTTGATGAGGAAAGCAGATGCATTATCCAGATGTACAGATCATGAAAGGGGGGTGGAGGAGGATAATAAAAATATTTCCATACTCAAACCTGAATACTTTTGTATTTGCACTATGCGTCAAGGGCATTTATTGGTGGATAGCTCAGAGATGGAAATGTTGTCTAAAATTAGGCAATGTTCAGAGATGGATGATGAAGTGGTGGAAGCTGTGAAAGCTTTGAAGGGAGAGAAGAAAGATAATATTAAAGGAGATGAATGGGTTGAAGAACAAGGGTTAGTGTTGTTCAGAGGAAAGGTATATGTACCAAAGGATCAAGATTTATGAAGGGAGATTGTATGGTTACATCATAATACACCAGCTGCTGGACATCCAGGAAGGTGGAAGACGTTGGAGTTGGTGATGAGAAATTATTGGTGGCCCAGAATCTCAAAGTATGTGTTGGGGTATGTGGATGGGTGTAATACATGCATGAGGGGGAAGAAATTTCCAGAAAAGCCTGTGGGGAAATTAATGCTGAACCCTATACCTAAAACGCCATGGTGAGATATATTGGACTTTATCACAGGATTACCTGAAGCTCAAGGATATGATGCAATGTTTGTAGTATGAGACTGCTTCACAAAGGAAGTCCATATTATTCCTACTACTGCAGAAACCTCATCATGGGGCTTGGCGCACCTCTATGTAAATCAGGTATAGCAGTTACATGGATTGCCTGATATGGTTATCTCTGATAGTGGATCACAATTTGCTTCTGCATTTATGCGAGAGTTAAATAACATATTAAGAATTCAAACCAAGTTATCTAGGCATATCACCCATAAACTGATGGGCAGACAGAGAGAATGAATCAGGAGTTGGAGCAGTACCTATGCATGTTTGTCAATCGCCAACAAACTGACTGGCCCAAATGGTTGGCAATTGCTGAATTTTCTCACAATAATAAATTCCATTTAGCTACTCGCATGTCACCCTTCTTCGCTAATTATGGGTATCATCCCAGAATGGGAATAGAACCTCGAAGGGAAGTCAAGGTACAATCAGTGGAGGACTTTGTATCCAAAATGCGAAAGGTGCAGGAGGAAGCAGAGGCAGCATTGATGAAAGCATGGGATGACATGATGTGACACACAGATCATACTCAAGCTGTTGCTCCAGAGTACAAAGTTGGTGACTTGGTATGGCTAAGTACCAAGGACCTAAATATTCCATGACATTTAAAAAAGCTTACAGAGAAGCAAGTTGGCCTATATGCAATTTCTAAAATAATGTGTTAAAGTTACCTCAATCATTTAAGATTGATCCTGAAATTAATATTTCCCGCTTACGCCCTTACAACCCACCCACTGTTCCTGGTCAACAAACTACTCCCCAATCTCCAATAATAGTAGAAGGTGCTCCAGAATATGTAGTGGAAGAGGTTTTAGACTCACGTCTTTGACAAAATAAATTGGAATTCTTAATCAAGTGGAAGAACTACACTGATGAAAATAACTCATGGGAACCCAAAGAGAATTGTTAGTGAGCACATAATGCAATCATCCAATTCTTTAAACTTAATTCAAATGCTCCATGTCACATTGCTAGAATGGTATATGAGGGGATGAATTTCCAGCCTTAAAAAAATTTCACAGAGGGGACAGATGCAATATTTTCTCGCCTGGAAGTCAAGGCATAAAAGGGGGGGTAATGTTAGGAAACAGTCTCCTAACATCCCTATTACATAATAATATTTTGTTTTTATTTTATTTTATTTTATTACATCAAAATATGCTACCAAATGCCTACAAATGCTATATTTGTCAGCATGGGAATTTTGTATTTACACACATCAATATGTACATGCATGTACACATGCATCAGTAACAACATATTACAATATGTGTAACATAGTATATAAACTTAAAATATATACCTGGGGACCTCAGTTGAGTTCTCTTAGGTATTCCATCCATATTTGTGGTGTGAAAAGCCTTTTTCAGCCAAATCATCTATTTTTAACCCCTCGCATCAAATCCATCAAAACCCCCCATCATGCACATACACCCCACTGCCTTCTTGTAGGAGAGCTCACACAGTCCAACTAGCAGCTTAGTGGGTGTCGCCCTAACAACATGTAGCTGAGAAATGCATAAAGGCCAGTGCCACACGGATCACAACTGCATACCCACTCCTCATGATCACTTGCATGAAGGGATCCAGTTTATCAATATAAGTTAATAATTCCCACACGCATTGTATTATCTAGAGATGAATCAGTACAGACAAAGGAGATGATTGGGAATGGTGGGATGGTCACCTCTTCAACATCTTGCCCTGATAAATTATGGCGCAAATAGCTGCATAGTATTTTTTGTGTGAGAGCACTTCCAACTGATATGCCAACCACTGATCCTAAGGAGCGGAAGAGGTATGAAACTGTCCAGTAAAGGTTTCATCAGAAAGGATTAGGAAAAGAAAAACCACGAAGGAATATTAACTAGCAGTGGCGATTGCTTGATCAGCTTGACCTGCATTCGTGATCAAGGCTATTAGGCTCGTCGTGACACCACTGCCTAAACAAGGAGCTATTGATGCATGGATACCTCAGGTATGATGGCTATAACAAACCATTGCCAGTGTTGAGCACCAATAGCCCTATGAACAAAGTCAATATGACATAAAAATCAGGAAGTTAGAAAATCTTCAACAATGGTGAGGCCTGCAAATTACTGTACCACCACACCCGTCATCAGCATGATGAGGCCTACTCCAATAAACATTGCAAAATACCCCCTGACAGTTACAGCATAAAATTTCCCCATGGCTTGCATCATCAGCCCACCAAAAAGGGAGCCGATCAGCGCCCCTGCCATGGCCAAGATAAGCCAAAGTCCCACATCTGTAGGGAATGGCATGGGTTTTACCTACGGGTTTCCCACGCTTTTATTTTCTAATTTATTCAATGAGTTTTGCATGAAAAATCATAAAAAAATGATTTTCTGGAAGCTTTTTCTTGGCTCTATGTGATCCAATTAATAAAACAATATTTGGGTCACATCTTTTGTGTGACAAGGTTAAAAAATATATTATTTTGTCCAATGTATCACAAGCACCCATTGAATAGCTACCAGAAAATCATTTTTTCATGATTTTTCATGCAAAACTCATTGAATAAATTAGAAAATAAAAGCGTGGGAAACCCGCAGGTAAAACCCATGCCATTCTCTACACATCTGATGCCGATGTATTCTTCACAGCCTGCAAATATAGTGACACATTGAATATTATGCTCATGGTTGAGGTGGTGATGATACTCAACCCGGAAACCCAAACAAAACCTACTAATGGCTTCGGATGGTATAACACAGGCCAGAGGAAGGGTGCGAGGTGGTACTAAATATCACCGCTGAGACCAAAACATAATGTTTAGTAACGCAAAATGGTAAGGGCTGTGGATAAAAGTCTGTATAGGTGTACGAAGTTGTTCGAAAGAGTTCGAAAGTAGTTCGAAGTAGTGCGAAGTTGTCCGAAATAGTGCGAAATCGTGCGAAAATGGTTCGAAGTCGATTTAGTAATATTCGTAGTGGCTCGGAAGGTCTGTCGTAATGTCTCCATACGAGTGGGAATACTTCTCCGGACTTTAAAGCGCGCAGTGGACCTATCATCCTCCCCTTTACTGAAATCCTGACTGTCCCAGTCAGCCGATCGAAGTCACGTGCGGAATGCGTGATCGTGTTGAAAACTTAGCGAGGTTCGAAATACTTCTCGTTCTTCTTCATCCATCCATCACCTCTATATTATCGCATACTAGCTTTCATAATGTCTCTCCTGGCCGAACTAAACTTTGAAATTATTGAATACGCGAAATCGATGCCTGAGTGCGGCATCACAGAAGACTTGGATTTCGAAGTCTGGGGGCGGGATTTCTGTGAGAAAATGGTATGTGTCATCTTAGTTTTGCTCTATGTTCTCTAAATTTGCATTTTGTAGGCGGAGTATGATGAACTCACAAATGATTTGGGCGAGGAACGCAATGCGACCGTTCAGAAGGTCGTGGACGAGGTTTTCGAACTTTACAAACCGATGGCTCGATGCAAGTGGATTTCGTGGGGCAGAGAATTATTATTCGTGGATTTAGCGGAAGAGATCCAATGCAAGACTAGGGAGGAAGAAGCAAAACGTGTTCGAGAGGAGAAGGAGGAGGCGAAAAGGGCGCGGCTCGAGGCCCGAAAAGTCACGTTACAGGAAGGTCGCAATGTCGTTCTGGCCGAATTTCGCGCAAAGACGATCTCGAAGGAAATATTGCAACGATGGAATGTGGAGTTCGAGGCTGAGTCGAAGGCTATAAAAAGGGCAGAGGCTGGAGACGAAGACGAGGGCAAGGGCGAGGATGAGGAAGAGCTACCTGTAGTAAGGGTGGCGAAGCGAAAAGCGGTAGAGGTCGAGGAGGTCGAAGAAGAGGCGGATGGCGACGAAGGGGGTGCAAAGCGGGCACGGGTCGAATTGAGTGGGCTCCTCGATTTTGAGGGTCCGGTGAGTTTTTTACTTATTTTCAAAAAATTTTCGAGCTACTAAATGTTTCTTAGTGCGATAGATGCGCTGGGTTTAAGTCCCAGCCGCGCTGTATCGTCAAGGAGGGCGCCCCAAAGTGCACGAAGTGTACCCAGGAGGCATAGGGGTGCTATTGGGGCGGGGTATCGAGGCGTGGGCGTCACGAAGGCGAAGCAAAAGGTTTCGGAAGCGCGAAACAAGATTCGCGCACAAGACCAGGTACGAAGATTGTTCGAAGTTGTTTTGAAGCGACTGATAACTTGTTTTCGAATTTCGTAGTACGTTGAATTCGGGTCGTGGGCCCGTTCGAAGATGTTGAACTGGTAGCGGGGCCTTCGAAGGTGTCGAAGGAGAAAAAGAGGTCGTCGAAGGGGAAGGTGAGGGTGGTTCGAAGGGTCGAGGACGTCGAAGATACCGAGGAAGATTGGGAGGTGCGGCGACGAATTATTGCTGAAAAGCTGGCACAGAAGAAGGTGGAGATGGAAGTGTTGGGGAGGGAAATCGAGTTGTTAGAGCACATGTTGGAGGAGTAGAAAGGAAACTGTTCATTGTAATTCTTTCGATCTGGAAATAGAGGCTCATGGGCTTCAAAAAGTAGTGATAAGAAAAGTGAAAAGAATAGAGAGGTAAGGGAAGATATAGTTATTTGTTTTCGACTTCCCGAAAGCCTTCAAAAGTATTTTTGTCGAGGTTCGAGGGCGTTCGAGGCTTTTCGAGACATTCGAAGTCGATTTGGAAGAGATTCGGCGAAGTACAAATGGTCGTAGGGTATTTTCGAGGGATATCGAGGTCGAGATCGAGGTTAGTGAAGGCATAAGTGGGTGCATAAAGGCGAAATCTGTCGAGGCTGTTGCGAAGAATGTCGAGGATAATAAAATGTTTTAGATAAATAGAACAAGTTTGAGATGTGAAAATGAGATGCGAAAATGAGAAATGAAATATGCAAAGTTGATCAATGTCGACGGTTTTAACCATGATCATAATAATCGAGTCGAGCGACTGGTTGAATCGAATTCAAATGCGAAATCGAGGGGGAGAAAACGAGGTTGAGAAGATTTTTGTTGGCGATGAACGTAATAATGTTTTTGGCGATGAGAGAAAGGTGAATGTTGAGGCGATAATTGGACATGTATGATGCGAATGGAGTGTCGAGTGCTATACTGGATATTGAAGGCAAATGCGAATGTGAATCTGGTGTCGAGGGCGAAGGCGATATCGAAATAGACGTTAAATGGGGTAAGGGCGCAGGTGACGAGATCGAGGACGAAAATACTGGGAGTGGCAAGTGGCAAGTCGAGGTCGAGATGGGTAATGGTGGGGGCGAATGCGACGAGGATATCGGAGGTGAGATCGAGTTCGAAAATGATGAAGGTGTGACTATCAAAGTGGACGGGGCTGGAGCTACCGAAGGCGAAGACGATGGGATTGGAATAGATGTAGGCGACGAGGCTGGGACTATGTGATAAAGACCAGGAGGTGTGACATAATGATTTCGAAGTGCGACCTTTTCTCGTTCGAGCGCAAGCTGTTCTTCAAGGGCTAGTTCTTGTTTGAGGGCTGCAATACGAGCTTCTACGTTGTCCGAATTGTTTGAGCTATGAGGTATATTGTCCGATGCTGGGTGCGATGTGGGCGAAGGTGCGATATTGGTGATGAACGAGGTCGAGATGGATACTTCGGGTGCTGATGGGGTCGAATTCGAGGCTGCGATAACCGTTGCGAAGTTTGATGTGAAATTTTTGATGATGTGTGAAACGTCTTCGAAATTGGTCGATGTGCTAGCACTCAACATCGAAATCGATGGCTGGGGGATGGAGTACGAATTCGAGGATGCTATCGAAAATTTCGCGGCATCGTAAATGTCGTTCAGTGTATGTGGGTCATCAGGATAGTAATCAGGGAACTTTACTTCCAGACGATCTGCAATTCGAGTCCGTAAGTCCGTTTGAAAGCCTCGAAGAAAAGTTTGACTCTGTTCAGCTTCCGAAAGTCTATGTTTCGAGCAAAGGAAGCTAGTGACCTTGTAGAATGACCTGTAATAAGCTCCTAAATCATTTTCGTCCAAAATACCAGTGCAAATCTGTTCGTTAATGAGTTTATCCATGTCCGAAATGCTGTATCTTTGTTTATCCTCTATTTCGGGATAGAATTTGAATACTGCGATGCGAAATGCATCGAATGAGGTGCCGGGTTCATACTCTGGAAGTAATTCCCAGAGGTCGTAAGAGTCGAAGTCAATGTATCTGCAAGCGTGTCGTTTCTTTAGGTTGTGATCTGTGATACTGCAAGTTATAAACAAAAATTTGAGATCTTCAAAGTAATTTCGCAGTTCTTTAGGTTGTCTCGAATCGAATGTCGGAGCTGTCGAATGTCCTGGAGCTGGCATAAAAGAGGTCGACATGTTTGAGGTAGAGTTCGAAGGTCGCGAGGTCGAAATTCGTGCGATGCCGTGTTTCGTATGTTTCGAAGTCGAGGATGGTAGCGATTTCGTAAGCGTGAATAGCAAAAGAGTGCGAAATAATATTCTCGAGGTTGAGATACTGTATCGATCGAGATCTCCTGGTTGTTCAGGAGGGTTGGAGGCAAAACGAGTTCAATTTGAAGTCGAGATCATTGAGCCTCCTTTAGGTGAAATGAACGGTAGAAAGGAGTGGAGGTTCAACAATGAAATGATCTAGAAACCCCTCATGGTGGGCTCCAAAATGATGATACTCAACCCGGAAACCCAAACAAAACCTACTAATGGCTTCGGATGGTATAACACAGGCCAGAGGAAGGGTGCGAGGTGGTACTAAATATCACCGCTGAGACCAAAACGTAATGTTTAGTAACACGAAATGGTAAGGGCTGTGGATAAAAGTCTGTATAGGTGTGCGAAGTTGTTCGAAAGAGTTCGAAAGTAGTTCGAAGTAGTGCGAAGTCATCCAAAATAGTGCGAAATCGTGCGAAAATGGTTCGAAGTCGATTTAGTAATGTTCGTAGTGGCTCGGAAGGTCTGTCGTAATGTCTCCATATGAGTGGGAATACTTCTCCGGACTTTAAAGCGCGCAGTGGACTTATCAGCGGCACTGAAAAAGTTGATGAGAAAGGCCGCGATGAGTGAACGGTTAATGATGATGCACTTCGGTGCGATTGGCTCACTTGCAAGCTTCAACTCTATGATGCTAAAGAGAATGAAGCAAACAGTAAAGCCTCCAAAGCAGAGAATTGTGAGGTTATCGGCCCATGATATGTTACCTGCCCTGTTCAGACTGAATAAAAGGAGGAAGATGGTAAGGATGAGTGTGATGGCACCCCCGAAATCAATGTGCTTGAGCTTGGCAGAGAAGTTGGTAGATTCCATTTTCTGAAGGTGAAGGGCAAATGATACACAAACAATGGCAAGGATTACCATAGGAACTTGGCATAAGAACACCCTTCAAGTGGATCAAGTTAGGAGGGATACCTGCATCAAATTGTAATGAACCATGTCTTGTAGGTGGTGACATAGGGGATCCACCACCCCACGAGCAGTGGCTCATCACAGTGGGTGTTGTTAGCAGATGAGGGTGGCAAGATAGCATGTCCACCCAAACTTGCAACTAAACTGAAATTCAGCTTAACAACCAAGCTCATTGAATTCAGCACAGTTCAGATCATACAGTGGTATCGGGATCCATCAGGAGATGAATCCAACTCACACCTGCAAAACAGGGTGCTAGTGATCCTCCATTTACATCCACAATCTCCTTACAAAGTATTCACAAAAACACTATATAATTACAAACAAAAAATCACATTGCAGGATTATTTCATTGGTATCAGCTATCTCAGCTATCAATCTCAGTTTTTTTTCGCTTGCGGGTGAGAGCATGATCCATCGGTGCAAGGACATTCCTAGCCTCATCTTGTGAGATAAAGTGGGCTTTGAATACATCCAGTTTTATTGATGCTAGTGCGACGTTCGGGCCAAGTGCATCAATAGCCTGGCTGACAGAGGTGGCACCTAAATTTAGGTTGGGAGGCAGTGGGTAACTGCCAACAAAGCGGAGCACACGATATTTTTCTATGGCATCAATGAGTTTCTGACGTTGATGCAATGACTGTCACAAGATTCTTAATGGACTGAGGTTGGTGACAAAGCTAACTAACACACCATTTGTTTGAACCAGTGGTCCTGATTCAGGGAAGTGAGAGCATCACTAATCGTTCCTGCATCGAGGGATTCTTTGTTACCATCTGTGTAGGACTTAAATTGGCCCATCAAAAGGATGTTCCTGGATGCGATGGTCAAATTTGACAGAGATGAACTGCACCGTATCATGATGTCTGGGCCAAAGAGGTGAGTAGGGATAAGCACTGCTGGAGCGACAGCCGAGGTTTCAAGCCAGCGTATAACGTCTTCGATCTCGGCTGCATAATGCACTACACCAAGACCCGGGTTCTGTAGAGCTTCTCCTAGAACATCCACAGCTACATCATTCCCATCGAGGCGCCCAACGATCTGGGCCATGTCATTTGCCCAAACAGGCCTGTTGTGAAAGTGGAAAATCGCGCTGAGGGGGACTGGATAGCGCAGCGTTCGAAGCAGGTACAAAACGATCACCTCCTCGTAAGCGTTTCCACGTGAAGCTTGAGAAGCAAGTCGTGATCGGAGATTTGCCTCCAGATTGACATGGTCTAGAGTCTGGAGCCACTTCATCAGTGACAGAAATGCAAGTGTTTCAATTATTTGACCCTCGTGGCCCTGGCGGAGACGAGCTATCCCATACTCGACAAGTCGGGCGGTAACAGGTCCAAATGTCGGAGATTTCCCCGCAGCCAAGTGAGATTGCACAATCTGCGCTGCCTCTTGAAGTGCGGCCGAATCTGCCATATGTCAAAAGGAGGATCTCGAGCTGAAGGACAAGCCTACCTAACCGGAGTTTATCCCACTCAAAACCCATCATTCGGACGTCAACGTGAAGTTCAGGCTCAGACGAAGTAAAGGGATCACCAGTATCGCCCGGGAGACAAGCGGTATGTCCTTTGATATATTCATTCAGCAATTTGTGTGGCGATTCCAGCCCGTTCCTCAACAAGTATTCCACAAAGGATACGCAGAAGCGATATCTGCTCTCAGTCAGACTCGCTCAGTAGAAATGAAAGATGTCGACTCACCGACCCAGAAGATATTCCCGGATCCGTAATTGCAGGTACTTCCCAGAAGGGGTTTCCAAAACGGAAGCAGGGATGTAGCGTTCGAGAAATAGCTTCAGTTTCGGCCAGGTGTCGAACATCCCAAGCTGGTGGAACACCCTAACCGCTCCAGGTTTTGACACTCCGGAGGCCATAGCGTCCTCTAGCTCTGCCAGCGACAGACCTGTACCTGACACCACCAGCGTCATCCGCGGTTGGGTAAAGACCTTAACTATTTCGCGGATGATTGATCGAAATATTCCGTCGCTGTGAGATGATATGAATGAATAGGGATATAATCTGGTGGCCCGCTGTGCTTCGTCCAGCGCAACAATGAAGTGCGATTGTGGTAAATACTTTTCACGAATGCCAGTAAGGCGTTCAATCAATGTCACGAGAGCTTGATTCGAAGCGTAGCGAAGACACTTGATGATCTGAACAAATGGATGCAAAATTCGATCGCCGGGTAGTTGGTCGGACAACTGGAACAACAACCAAATGCGCTTATGTTTCTCTTGCAATTTCCCGTCGACCATGATAGCGAGCCGTAGGAACAACTGGAAAACCACTATCCTCGCGGCCAGGACTTTCCGAAGGTGCGTAGAAGCTATCAGAGGTTGACTTCATCTTGACGAGATCGTTGCCCGGAAGGGAGGGGACGAAGATCAGACGTCCATTCCCAATAGCCAGCGATATCCTCCAAGGCGTCTTTCAAATCTCGGATGCCAACGCCGTTGACATCCGGAATTGCAACAAGGTAGAATCCCCAATATTTCGTGAGGCCTTCCATTATGCGCCGGGTTTTGCCCGATCCGGATGTGTTGCAAATGCACCTGCAGTCCGTGGTAAGAAGGGTTCAATGCACAAATAATAAATACATACAGGATCTCATCACGTCCAAATATCTCCTTGATTTCATTACCATCGCACACGTCGAGATTGTGAAATAAGAGACTTGGGTTGTCATTGCGATAAGATGGTATTCGAAGGTTTGTAAGAAATACGCGGTTGCTCGGCGTAACGTAGTTCGGAGGAACCCAGGTGGATGGCTCAGGATTTCTCAGAAATGTCTCAATTACCTCACAAAGCGATTTGCGCTCTGTCTCGATCGCTCTATCGATTGCCTCTGTATCCAATGTGTGTTCATTCGGTGGGATGCTCCTTTTCGCCGCAGCTGCGCGCCTTCAGCAAAGCACAAAGACGAACATAATGACTTACTGCCAGCTGTGAGGTATTGTCGTGGGGCGCGTGAAAGTCACCAAACACGATGACGACGGAATGCCAATCCCAGCGGAGAATGAAATGGGATATTGAGGAAGTCAGGAGCGGACGAGACGAGGGAGGTGGGAAGAAGCAAGGTCAAGGACGATATCGATCGAAGAGGAAATGTCGGAAGGGATGAAGGGAACAAGTAGGTGACAGATGAACAGAGCATAGAGAGATGAAGAGATGAAGAGAACATGGGGTAGGATGCAGTCCGGAGCGGCGAGCGAATCGTGTTTGGGAGGCGGCGAAACGAATAAATGTCATTGTTACGCACAAAGAGTAGATGATATGGCCGGCACCAAACGCGACGACGGCAAATGCCAATTCCCAGTAGAATAAAATGGGATATTGAGGCGAACACAGAGTTGGCGAACGTTGAAGGGAAGACGAAAGGGGGGTGAGGATAGCAGGATGAGATAGGAGCGATGAGGACGATCGAAATTAAGATGCGCAAGTGAGGTTAGAAGTTCAACGATATCGTCAGTTCTGCTCATAAGGGGGATGAGCCAGCAGTACTCACCAAGGATATGAAGATTGTCTTCGGAATGCGGTTCGGTTGCTATTAGGGTCATAAACGAGTCAGAATGGTACGAGTCGACATCATGGGCCATTAGCACTCACTACCAGCCGGACGCGGTAAAATAACGCTTAGAACATCCTCCGCAGGCTCTTCCTTCCAGTAAAACGAGATGCGCCTCCACCCCTTCAACTGCTGATCATCCTCAAGCTTGATACTCTGAGCATAATCTTCGCGGAGACCTTCCAGGGGGAGTTGGAACTATCAGGAGTTAATATCTGCGTGCGCCAACGCTTATCAATACCATTCGCTCACCTTGAAAAGTTTCAGGGAGTCAGCAGCAATGCGTTCAAATGATGGCTTCTCCGCTCGAATAGCTTCCTTCAAATGGCCAATGGTGGCACTGTGTTTGATGCTAACTGGAAATACTCGCTTGAGTTCATCGCCCTGGACCCAGCACCACAGGTTGATCTCGTCGGACATATTCCCTTGTTGTGTTGAATTAAAGACGACGGCCACAGAGATGGCTGTGCTCGAACACTCCGACGTCACGTGATGAAAACGTTTCCCAATCAAGTCATTCGCATCAGACTCCAGAGGGCCTCTGAAATTCCCCAGTATGCGAATGCATTACTGGTCTAATGTTTACAGAAACACCATCAAGAGGTGAAAGCGAAGCGGAAGCAGGAAGTAGAGAATGAGCTGGCGACAAAGAGAGATTTGGAGAGGTTTTATGTGGCACTGTTGAGGAAGCTGTACGATGAGAGGTTGTGAGCATTTGACTCTGGCCGTTCGGTGTACATTATTTAATTATTTCATAGCAATGCCTACATCCGCTCGATACTGTAGCCCCACGTTGTGAACAGAAGTCGCCTTGTTCAAAATAACCTTCAACCGTCCATTCATTCTTCAATGCTACCCTCAGCTGAGGATAACAGACCTTAATGTGGTAAAGATCATGAGAAGCCATGGCCTTGTATGGGAACTATGATCTCAACCAAGTCTTCAGCATGATGCTTAAAAGAAGCTTGTACCATGACTCAAAGACTGGCAAGAAGTCGTTAGCTTCTCAAAACCAAAGGCATCGTCCACATCCTCGATAAGCTGTACGTAGCAAACACAAGCAGCCAGCTTTCGGCAATGCTCAGACTCGGAACTCTTTTTGTCGTCGCTATCGCACCTTGGGCCGTTAAAGCCATCTGGCCAATCCCACGTTAACGGTTCACTCCAAACAGGGTCTTCACTCCTCAAGCTCTCTGCATCCTTCCACATCACCCTCAACATCAACAACCCACCCCAAGACCTCCTCGATGCTGTCACGCGCACCAAATCCTACACACACACAGACAAGCTCCAGCGGCTTGTCGTAGGGCGCGGAGCGAACGACAGCGCAGTTCTAACGCTCGCACCCACCCTGCCGGAACTTGTGAGCACTCCCTTCCTATATCATGTCCCAGACTAATGTCGCTTCCCTGTTGCAGACATCAAGCGAACACTTGATGCTATGAGCTGGGTCAAAGTCAGTTACATGATGATCTCTCAGATTACATGCTTATACATATGTGTACTAAATCATTAAGCTCAACACATTCCACTGGCATGTTGCAGACTCACAAAGCTTCCTACTAGAGGTCTCTGATTTCCCAGAAATAGCAGCAAAGGGAGCCTATTCATCAAGCGAGATCTACTCCGTGACGAGCGTTAAGGATATCATCTCATATGCTGGTGCAGTGCATACTGCCTCCACCCCCGCCCACTGGTCACTAACCTCATTCCTTAGCGCAGAATTGATGTGTTGATGGTAAGTAAGCCTCCCATCTCATCCACCCACCTCACATTCTTACCCCATTCAGGAAATCGACACACCAGGCCACACCACCGTCCTCTCCACCTCACACCCAGAACACATAGCCTGTGCATTCTTCACCCCCTGGTCTTCCTTCGCCAATGAGCTGCCGGCGGGCCAACTCCGCCTCACCTCACCCGCTACCTCAAACTTCACTGCCACGCTCATATCTTACATCGCCAAGGCCCTGCCGTCAATGATGTTCAGCACGGGCGGTGACGAGCTCAAAGTGAACTGCTATATGATGGATAGCCAAACCCAGCAGGAGTTGGCGAGTAGTGGAAAGACGTTGGAGCAGGCGTTGAGTGTGTTTGTGGAGGTGAATCGTGCGGGGCTTGCGAACCTGGGGAAAACGCCAATCGTTTGGGAAGGTGAGCTTGTTTATTTGACGGGAATGAGATGTTCATGTTTGCATTGTAGAGATGGTTCTGGACCACACTGTGGCTTTGAGAAATGATACTGTCGTTATGTTTGTCTACCTCACTCGTTTATCTTCTCACGACTGATAACTTTTTAGGGTGTGGATATCCTCTCAGCGCGCTGCCTTGGTGGCCGCCAAAAACTTCCGAATTGTCCACGCCCCTTCTGACTACTTTTATCTTGTATGTATTCCGTTTTGCTCTTTGGTCTTGGGTGAACACGTTGGTGTAACCCATTCAAGACTTGGCAAAAGGTACTGTAGTTTGCCTACGGCCCATCCATCATGATCCCACCTACATCCATCAGTCCTACACTTTCGATCCCCTGATGAACCTGACTCAAGATCAAACCTCGTTCTTGGCGGTAGGTTCAGATATCCCAGATGTCTCGAACACCCAATGATGTTTCTCCTCTGATAATCAAAACAACAACTCCTATGGACCGAACAATCCGTGCCAGAGAACCTCGATCCTATTGTGTGGCCACGTGCTGCCAGCACCGTGGAGGTTACATTACTCTAGAATTGACAGGATTTGCTTTTACTCACGTTTTCCTTAGATATTCTGGACCGGGGCGATGCTTCCCGATGGCACTGCCAGGAATGTGGGCTCCACACTGCCGAGGCTGCATGATATACACTACAGGATGGTACAATGGGGAGTCAGGGGGATTCCATTGCACTCGCACTGGTGTGCGTTGCATCCAGGGGTTTGTGATCTAACTGCCTAGTCTCCAGCAAGGTTTGTGATATGTATGTATGTGTATTTTTGATGGAACCCACACCATGTATTATTTCAAGACAACTACTACGTTAACGAAACAAAGAACATACCCCTGACTCACGTACTAAATGTTAGAACACTTTCTTTAATCTTGACTTTCATGCTTTGATCAGGAACCCACTCAACCTTCACGAACTCAAGCGTTTCAGCAACACTCATATTCGCTACGCACACTTCATGAACAAGACAGACCAACAAAAAAAGACCTCCAGCTCACCTGCATCCCCGACATTAAAACGAATCATCTTGAATGGTTGTGATCCACATGCTCTCCTCCAGCGATAGCGACAGCAACTGCCTGCCGTCTGGCAAAAAACTGCACGTCGTGACTGACTTGACATGCTGTTCAAGTACGTACAACTGGATCGCAGTCTTCAGGTCATACATGACTATTGCGCCGTCGCTCGACCCAACTGCCAGGCGTTGCGTTGCCATATGGAAGTCCACTGTTGGGAATCTGGAAATTCGGTACATCAGGAGAGGGAGTGGAAATAGAGAGAAGGAAAAGTACGTCTTCACAATGTAGCTGATGATCTCGGTAGCTGTATCTAGGACTGCGTTGCGGTGTGGTGGCATTGGGATCCAAGGATTTCACGACAGCTTCCATTAACTTAGGAATGTTTGGCTGTAGAACAAGTGGGTGCTGCAAAGCGCTTCAGTTATTACATCAAAATGTCAAATGAAATTTCTCGGCACGCTTTGCAAATAAGGAAGGCGACTATCTGCATAACAGACTGTTGGTACTCAAGGCCAGGTGGGGTAAGGATATCAAGCCCTAGCATCATCATGAACAATGCCATGTTGTTTGCCGAAATCTGGAGAATGGCACTGCAGCATGTTGAGCAAAATTTTGAATGAAGATATGACAAACTCCAATAGTTCCTAGGAACACTTTTAACTTCAGTAAGGCTTCGACAAGGTCCCATTTGCTAACTGCTGTGATGCGAGTGGGATTGGCCATACAACCTTCGATGTTGCATCGATGCCCTAAAACAATTATTTCAGGGATGCAAAGGTAGAGTTTAGGACTAGAGAATGTTCCTCCACAGTACTTCATGCATTGAACTATCCAATTCAAGTTTTCGAAGTGTTCCCAGATGAAACATTGAATAGCTGGATTATTGGTGATTGTTTCATAGGATCTGCCAATTGTTCAATATTTTGATTTTGGGCCCTCAACTGGTGTGTCATCGATGTAAGGGATAGTGATATGAAAGATTTTGGGTTGTAGAATGAAGGTGCCATCATCATGTAAGATTGGGACTGAGTTCATCCAACCCATGGGTAGGGTAATGATACAAAGTGCTCCAAACAGTGTCTGAAACATTGTTAGATTGTGAGATGATTCTGCTACTTTCCTTTCATCGAATGCCACATAAAGATCTAACATTCCTCCACAAGATCATCCACTGAATTGTTCTGCTAAATGTTTGGGTATTGGTATGACACCTGTATTGTTACTTGATTGAGTGGTTCGAGACTGTGGATAATTCAAAGTGATTTCATGTCTTTCTTCACAATGCAAAACCATCACGATCAGTTTAATGGCTCATATACTCCTGCATCTATCTTCTTTTTCAGCATTTCACAGATCTGTTTGTACAAACCAGGAGGTATAGGAATATTTCATTCGACCCAAGGAGTATGAGGAATGACAGGGAATTCTATAGAAGGGAAGAAGTCAGGGTGAAAACTTCCTTGTTCTTTTTCTGTCCAGGCAAAAGCTGTTTCATGATTTTGAATAAAGTCGTGCATGAGCTTCCATTCCTCTGGCCATAGGAAATTGCCAGGATCATTTTTGTTGATAATAGCTTTGGGTTCAAGTGAATATTGGGGAGAGGAGATGAACAATGGTTGCTGAGGATTCAGTTTTGGCATATTTTTGAGGGGGCCACCAGTGATTGTTCCAACAATACAAAATTGATCAGGAAGTTCAGTAATAACTGGTCGAATTTTTTGTGCAACTGGTTTGTATTTCTTTTTTGATGCTCTGAAGGGCAGATATAGGGAGTCAATTGACAGAATAGTAGGGATAGAGGGCATAGGAAGGTTTTGCATAGATGTCACCATCAAGGTCAATAAATGTTTTTCATACTGATGACCGGCCATTAAATATAGGTTGACAAGAATCGATGAATAAGAAAGAGTTTTCAAGGAATTTGAGGAATCTGTTGATGATCCTCAACCTTAAAACCCAAACAAAACCTACTAAATGGCTTCGGATGGTATAACACGAGTCAGAGGAAGGGTGTGCATTGGTACTAAATATCACCGCTGATACCCAAACATTGTGTTTAGTGATGCAAAATAACAAGGGATGTTGCAAATAGTCTTTAGAGGCATACAAAGAAGTTTGAAATAGTTCAAATGATGTTTGAAGGTGTGCAAAATAGTTCGAAGAAGTTTTGAGGAATGTCAAAGTGATTCAAAGTGGTTCGAGGTATATCAAGAAGTGAGTATAGTGAATGTGAAGTGTTTTTTGAATGGCAATAGGTGATAGGCAACAAGTTGAGAGTGAATATGAAAGTTTGAAGAGGTTTGCGATATTTTGCAGAACTTAGAGATACCATGCGAGCTAAGACTCAAGAGAACTGCTCTTAAATCTGATGATAGTGCAGAGGGTAACTTTTCTTTGTTCCCCATTGCTTGTCTTTCATTCTAAGTAAGTAATACAAGTCTATATGCAAATTGAAGAGATAGTACTAAAAAGGAAAATAAAACATGTGTAAAACATGAGGCAATATATCCAACAATGAGGACTTGTAGATCATAAAACAAATGAGAAATGATAAATAATTAAAATGTATAGTGTTCCCATATAGTAAAAGTACTTATCTTTTGCTTTAATATATCATTGAAACATCTAAATGCCATTATCACATCCTAAATCTCTTGTAGTTTCTCCTCGTGTCTGGTAGTGCTCGATATGCAGTGAATTGGCTTGCTCCAGGTGTTCAGCATGTATCTAAAAAGTTTTGAAACAGCTATGTGGTGGCTGACTTCTTTCAAAGTGCTGTGAAGTTGTTCAAAAGTGTTCAAAATGTCGCAAAGTTGTTTGAAGTAGCACAAAATAGTTCGAAAATGTTTGAAAAGTGTTCAATGTCGATTTCGTGGCATTTGTAGTGGTTTGGAGTGTGTGTCATAATGTCTCAATATGGTTGGAAACCTTCTCCAGACCTTAAAGTGCGTAGTGGACCTATCACCATATTGGGAATATTTGCGATGCATTTGACAGTGATAGATGAATTAGAAAGATCGAAAAAGATAATAAGAACACACTGGTTTGTGTCCAAAATGTCATTCTCTAGTTGTGAAAATCCTCTCTGACTATCTTTCAATGCTGATTAGAATGAGGTATAGTGGGTATGGCACATGATCATGTCAAATTAGGGTCATATATTGTGATGGTCTGGGCTTTGTTTCTGTAATTCTTGACTGTGCTTTTGGTGAGAACATCAAATGGATGCCCAAGCAGAATATCATAGGCAAGGTTGTGAATGATGTAAATCTGCATATACAATGTGATACTCCCAACTTTGCAAAGCATGTTTCATGGTAGACCTAAACTTTCATCAATGCCACCGTTAGCTGATTGAAGTGGGATATAAATTGCAGGGTCATAGGCGAGGCCAAGTTTGTGACAGATCTCTTTGGACATTGCAATAATTGAGGAACCAGGATTAACAATGCTTTTGATGAGGTTTCTTCCAGTGACATTCATAATAATTGATCTGATCGAGTGAGATTCCTTCCCAGCAATAAATGGTTCTGGAATATCACCAGGTCAAAGACTGTTAATGTAAGTTTTAAAAGGATTGACAATCACAAAAATATCATCGTTAAGGAGATTTGTAGCATTATTTTCTTTGGGCTGCTGGATACAACATGGAGTGACCTGTTCCTTCCATTTTATACAAACTTCAGGTGATAGAGACAATAGTTCTTCAGGGGTTAACATGATAATTGGGGTCTTCATTGAGTGAGCAAAAATGTCTTCCATTATTTTATCCTTTTGAATTGGGGCTTGTGTATGATACAAAGAACCATCTTTGCCTTTACCTTTTGCAGTTGACCCAAAGTTTCATTTGTGAGGCAGCAAGTATGAATTTTCTTTTGTAGCAGCGTATGGGTGAATGATAGGTTGCAAAGCTGTTTCAGAAGTTGAAGATGGTGCCAAAGTCAAAGTAGGTAGATTAGTTGCTATGGACAAGATAGATGGTGCTGGTAATTGTGAAGTAGATGGTTCAATTGGTGCAGAGCTTTGAGGGATTGAAGGCCAAGATGCAGGAACTGTTGGTGTATTCAAATTAACTCTGGAAGAGGGTCTACCACTTCGCAAGGCATATACCTCTTGTTTGAGCTTTGCAATACAATCTTCAGCTGCTGTGGATTTGGTAAACATTTCTGGATGGTGTTGAAGTACTCATTGAAGGTGTAATGTTATATATTAGTGATGGTGTAGTGGTATATGGAAGTTTTCATCGAGTCCATTCATTGATTCTGTCCTTAATAAAATGGCCAGGAATGTTTCAAGGAGTAAATCATCTATCTGGAAAAATGATTTTTCCTTTGGTGTTCTTCTTACACTTTCCTTTGTTGATATAAGACTGGCAAACCAAGCATTCACTAATGAAATGACCAGTAAGTCCACAGAAAACACAAGCTAAATTTTTAAGCTAAATTTTTGAGCTGGTCCAAACGAAATCCACTGTTAGGTCGAGAAGTATTGTAGGTTTAGAACCTGCTAAAGCTGTGATGAGTGTAGTTGCAAAATTTTTGAGGATTGCTGATAAGTCTTCCAATTTAATCTGTGCTGAAGATGTCAAAGTCAATGGTAACGCCAAAGTTGCTGAAGAGTGTGAACCATGTAATGATGTCAAGTCTGAACTGATTGATCCTGCTAAAATGAACTTTGCTGCTGCATGAACATTGTTGAGCAGATAGGCATCATGATAATGGTCAGGAAATTTAAGTTCAAGTCATCATGCAATTCATAACCATTAGCCTGGCTGGAAACCATGAATGAATGCTCTGCTTCATTCAGCTTCCAAAATTTGGCCTTTAGAGAGAAGAAACTTTGTGATGTTGTAGAATGATCAATAGTACAACCCTAAATTGCTGATAGGTCCATGGTGCACTCTAGGGTCTGGGAAGTGTTCCAAACATATTGACACATTATGACTTATGATACCAACCCCTACAAACCCAATGAACTCAATTTCAAACCAATTTCAAACTTTTTGAATGACTTTGAACACCTTTGAATAACTTCGCACCACTTCGAACGATGTTGGCCACCATATGGCTATCCCAAAATCCTTTTGATACACACAGCACAACTGGCATGAGCTACTGCATTGCATATCGAGCGAGCACTACCGGACATGAGGAGAGATGACAAAAGACTTAGGATGCGATAATAGCACTTTTGGATTTCAATGATATATTGAAGCAATAAGATAAGTACTTTTACTATACAGGGACACTGTACATTTCAATTATTATTATTTCTCATTTGTTTTATGTTTTGCAAAGTCCTTTATTGCTGTGCATACTGCCTCATGTTCTACACATGTTATATTTCCTTTTTAGTACTACTTCTTCAAAATGTATATAGACTTGTACTAGTTACTTAGAACAACAGAGAAGAAGTCGCCCTCTCCATTATCATCTGATTTAAGAGCTGTCTTCTTGAGTCCAAGTCTTACATCATATTTCTAAGTTTTGTGAATTATCGTGAACTTCTTCAAACTTTTGTACTAGCCTCTCAACATATCATGTATCACCTATTGTCACTCGAAAACACTTCCAATTTGTCATATTCGTTCCATGATATCCCTCAAAACCATTTCCATTCTTCCTGAACTCCTCAAATGCCCTAGAACCATTTTTGAACTTCTTCAATCCTCCTTGTAGCCTTTGAAAACCTTTGTATGCTCTTGAAACTATTTGTGACACTTCTCACTATTTCATACCTCTCACTATGATCCTTGTGTAACAGTGGTGATATTTAGTACCAATGTGCACCCTGCCTCTAGCCTGTGTTATACTTCTTAGGCCTTTTAACAGGTTTTTGTTAGGTTTTCAGGTCAAGTATCAGCATCGCTTGCATTAAAAATTCCCATATGAAGTTTTTGCCAATGAGTTTGTCCATGTCCAAAATCAACCATTTGCGATCATCTTCAGAACCAAGGTATAGTCTGTGAATCGCGATGCAAAAATCCTGAAACAAAGTGCCAGTTTCATATTCTGGAATTAATTCCCAAAGTTTGGAGGTGTCAATATTGATGTATCAGCATGTGTGTGTTAGAAAACAGTCTCCTAGCATTCCTATTACATAATAATATTTTATTTCATCTTATTTTATTTTATTATGTCAAATTACGCTACCAAATGCCTACAAATGCTACATTTGTCAACATGGGAATTTTATATTTACATGCATCAATATGTACATGCATGTATATGTGTGTCAGTAACAACACAGTACAATATATGTAACATAGTATATAAATCTTAAATATACACCTAGGGGACCTAAGTTGAGTTCTCTTAGGTATTCCATCCACAAAGTGGTGCAAAACGTCTTTTTTAGCCAACTCACCTATTTTTGACCCCTTGCATCAAATCCATCAAATCCCCCCATCATGCATGCATGCCCCGCCACCTTCTTGTAGGAGAGCCTGCATGGTCCAGCTAGCAGCTTAGTGGGTGTTGCCCTAACAGAAGAACTCAACTACCCTATCAGTGCACCTTCTCTTACATGTGCAAATGTCATTGTTTCAGTGTGCCACAACTGCTTACCCATCCTTTTAGCACAAGCCAGAGGTAATTATATATACATATTTACCCTTGCTTTCATAAGCCGATGCCAGGCCTCGCCTTACATTATGACCACCAGTGATTGAGAGGCAGTGCTCATCATTAGGACAGCTGCAACCAGACAACTGATTGGATCTGGCTTAGTCAAGATTTACTATACTCTATTCGGACGACTATTTTAGTTATATCAGTTACTAGCCAAATTCTGTATTAACCCCGAGATCAGGCACTGTTGGAAGAGTTATTGATCTGAAGTGCCCAATTGTTGACAAATAGCCAAAATCACATGTTTTGCCATGTTTGGTATTCAAATTGCTGGATTCCATGACTCAAAAATTTGTGAAAAAAATTCTGAAGCTGATCTTGACTCAGCTAAAAAAGTGACTCATCACAGCTTATGTCATTATGTCAGAACAATCAACTTCGAATCCTGGTCACAATCCTGTTCCCACACCAGTGCTAGAAGCCAAAATTGATGCACTTACAGCACAAATGTCCTAATTAGTGTCAGTATTGGCAGCATCACAGCCCAAACAAGCAGAAATAAAAGCAGAGACAGTGGAAGATAATGATGATGAGATGGAGGAGATGGTGGAGTCTAGGATTATGTTTGCTCTCTCATACGTTCAGGGAGGGAAAGCACAGTTCTGGAGAAATGAAGCTATTAATCAAATTGCCATGAAATATAAACTGTTTGCAACCTTCAGGGAATTTTTGGAGAGACAGTTTGGAGACCCTAATCCAAAGGCAATGGCTAATGCTAAATTAAAAACCATGCGCCAAGGTTCTCTGACAGCAGACGAATTTATTTTGCAGTTCAAGGTAGAAGCATCACAGACAGATATGGGAGAAGCTGTGTTGGTAGAATTTTTGAAGGCAGGATTAAATCCCTCTTTACTCAAGTCTATCTATTGACTACCTTCTATGCCGGAGAGGTTGGACGAGTGGTATAATTGTCGGCAATATTGACAGGAACAGGTGCAATTGAAATTGATGTATGGGAATGCCAGATTTGGAAAGTCATCAGGAGGAAAGTCTGAGAAAGAAAGGACACCTCAGGTACAAGCTCCAAGGGCACAGCCACTGGCCATGGCAGTGACACCTATTGTTAAGGAGTTAGCAGCATTGACAGATGCAATGGATGTTGATCAACCAGGGAGATGAGCCCCACTTAAATGTTTTAATTGTGGGCAATTAGGGCATATTGCTAGGAATTGTAGGCAGAAAAGGAAGATTAAGGAAGTGACAATTGAGGAAGTGAAGTTGGAGGAAGATAAGCAGAAGAATTTTGTGGAAGAGTCCCAGTGAGGGTTTTCCCATTGGTGACCCAGAATCAATATAATGTATTAGTATCCGAGGAAACCCAGAGTGAACCCGAAAGAGAAATTGAGGAGTATGACCATCATCCTTTATGCGACAAAGAAAAATGCCCAGCCTTATTTCTGAAAACCCCTAAATTCTTTATTCACTCTGCACAGATAGAACCTGAAATCAGATTGACAGTAGGATTGAAGACAGTGGACACGCATGCAGCAATTAATGTGCAGGCATTGCTTGACAGTGGTGCTACCAGATTATTCATTAATCAATCCTTAATTACCAGAAACAGTATTTGCACACATAAACTGCCACAACCTATAATGGTGTACAATATTGATGGTACAATCAATCATGGAGGAACTATTAAGGAGGAGGTGACAATAATACTAAAGTATCAGGATCATCAGGACTGAGCCATATTTGAGGTGTGCGACCTTAGGAAAACCAATCTAATAATCGGATGTCCATGGTTATGAAAGCATAACCTGGAAATTGATTGGAAAACTGGGAAGTTACACGTGACTCGTTGTCCTAAAGAATGTATTGTATATGGGAGGAAAGTGAAAAAGGCAAAGAAGGAAAGGAAAGAGAAAGAACATCTGAGAGGAAGTATTCTGTTACCATGGAGGAAGTGGAAGATGAGGACATGCCAAATGAGGAAGTTCCAATCATGACCAATAAGGAAGAACTGAAGCAAACTTTTAGGGAAATTCATGGAGGACAGTCATGGGATAAAAATGCTGTAAAAGTGGAGAAGCCAGTGGAGGAGTGGGTGCTGAAAGCCTACCATAAATATTTGTCAGTCTTTTAGAAGAAGAAATTGGAGCGGATGCCAGTGCGAAAGCCATGGGATCATGGAATTGAAATGAAGCCAGGATTTGTGCTGAAGAAGTCAAAAGTCTACCTGTTATCTCCGATGGAACAAGAAGAAGTGGATGCATTCCTTAATGAACAATTGCGCAAGGGATACATACGACCTTCGAAATCACCACAGATATCACCAATATTCTTTGTACCAAAAAAGGATTAGAGGAAGAGGATGTGTACAGATTATAGGTATCTGAACGAGTGGACAGTGAAGAATGTGTACTATTTGCCATTGATCTCAGAGATAATTGACAAGGTGGGAAAGGCCAGGGTCTTTACGAAATTGGATTTATGCTGGGGATACAATAATGTACAAATAAAGAAAGGAGATGAGTGGAAGGCTGCATTTGCCACGTATCGAGGATCCTTTGAGCTGTTTGTCATGTTTTTTGGGATGACCAATTGTCCCCCAACTTTCCAAAATATGATGAACAACATTTTCAAGGACATAATAGACAAGGCAAGGTAATAATATTTATTGACGATATTTGGGTATTCACAGAGGATGAAGAAAACCATGAGGCGATAGTGCAGGAGGTATTAAGAAGATTGGCAGAGAATGATTCATTTGTTAAACCAAAGAAGTGTGTGTTTACACTGTCCAAGGTCCGGTCCAATTTTCTTTGGACCTTGACCCTCAAGGTCCAGACCATGTCCAGACCCAATCTGACCCAGGTCCAATTGCCAAAAAAAATATTTTCAAGACAAAGAATGCTCCAAGTGTTGCTAATCATCCTCCTCACTCAAGCAGTCAAAATCTGCATCCAGAGCAACCCAGACTTCATTTTCTACCTCTAGTCTTCCATCAGCGTATGCACCTCATAACCTTTGTAAACCACCAAATTTTTTCTTCTCCATACTTCCACAATGTGCCGAATCTGTCCTAGCTGAGAGCAAAAATGCATGCTCCACAAGACAAGATGACCCTGCAATTGCAGCAAAGTCCTGAGCAATCAAACACATGACAGGATGTTCTGAGACTTGATGCTGTAGAAGATTAAGAAACAGTATATGTAATATGGAAACAAAAACTTACACCCCACCAAGCAACCAGATCAGTGCAAACTGATCAATCCACAAATGGACGAGAGAAATATTGGTCAAACTCTTCCAGTGGATCAATTACCTGAGTCACAGCTGACATGGAGGAAATAATCGCCTCCAGTTTCTTGATAAATCGGTCCATAAAATCGTCCAGTCCAGGGATGTGGTCTTTTTTGGCAGGACCTGGGGTGTTAGACGACATCACAGGGGGGGCTGTGGTCCCAACAGGGTTAAGTTCTTCATCATACCATGCTTTATATTCAAGAAACTGTGAGTCTGTCAGCCCCAACATGAAGAAGTCATTAATGTGATACTTACAGTCTTTTCGAACCATTTCTTTGCCTTCCTCACCTCACTCTCAGTCCAGGCAACTTGAAGAAACATGAGTTTGTAGGTGTGATCAAGAACTATGTTAAATGTTAAATAAGGAAGAGATGGAACAGATTAAACATTACCATGGGTAATAAAGTACATCATAGTGTCCTTTGTAGTTTGGTAACATTTGTCAACATTTGCAAGACCAGCTTCCAATGCCTCATAAACTGGTGCAAATTCAGGGTCCTTGAGATATTCTTCCCATATTGTGATCAGCTGAATGATAAGTGGATATAATTTATGTGCAGATGCCGTTGATGATACTCAACCTGGAAACCTAACAAAAACCTGTTAAAAGGCTTAGGAAGTATAACACAGGCTAGAGGAAAAGTGCAAGTTGGTACTAAATATCACTGCTGATACCCAAACGTTGTGTTTAGTGACATGAAATAATAAGGAATGTTGCAAATAGTCTTTATAGGTGTATGAATATGTCTGAAAAAGTTCGAAAAAGGTTCAAAGATGTGTGAAGTAGTTCGAAGTAAACTCGAAGAAGTTCGAAGAGGTTTGAAGTGAGTTCGAAGAAGTTCATAGATGTCGGACTAATGTTGAGGTATATCGAAAAGTGAATATAACAAATAAGGAGTGTTTGGCGAGAGGCAATAGGTGATGTGCAATAAAATGAGGAGCGAATACAATAGTTTTGAAGAAGTTCACAATATTTCGCAGAACTTAGAGATATGACATGAGTTTAGACCTAAGAGAATGGCTGTTAAATCAGACGATGAGTGAGAGGGTAACTTGTGCTCTGTTCCCCCATTGCTTTTCTTCTTATTCTAAGTAACTAACACAAGTCTATATACACATTGAAGAGATAGTACTAAAAAGGAAATAATATCATGTGTAAAACATGAGGCAATATATCAAACAATGAGGACTTGTAGATCATGAAACAAATGAAAAATGATAAATAATGAAATGTGTAGTGTTCCCATATAGTAAAAGTACTTATCTTTTGCTTTAATATATCAATGAAACATAAAAATGCACCTTCTCACATTCTAAGTCTGTTGTAGTCTCTCCTCATGACTGGTAGTGCTCGATATGTGACTAAATGGTTTGTTCTGAATGTGCAGTGTGTATCGAAAGTGTTTCAAGACAGCTATACAGTGGCCAATATTGTTCGAAATGCTGCGAAGTCATTTGAAGTGTCGCGAAATGTCACGAAATGGTTCGAAATAATTCGAAGTCATCTGAAATAGTGCGAAATAGTTTGAAAACATTTGAAAAGGGTTTGCGGTCGATTTTGTGGCATTCATAGTGATTCAGAACATCTGTTGTAATGTGTCAATACAAGTGGGAATCTTCTCCAGACCTTAGCGCATGCAGTGAACCTATCACTATCTTTTCTGCTGATAGCTGGCTGTGTTCACTAGTTCTGACAAACCACACTCCCATGCTATTATACTAACTGTGGAATGCTCACCATTCTTCTCATGCATTATTGTTCTTATTGTCTTTTACTAGTTTACAAATATAGTTACATTCTCGTGTTTATAGTATTTAATCTGTAATGCAAAGACCAGGCAAGCTCAGCTTGACCTGGTTATTTCTATGCGGGAAGTGGTGAAGTACTGCTTCTGGTGATCAAGGCACTGATCCAGGGTGTTGATGCCCATAATGCTGTCCACTGCCAGTTTTCTCTTTGGATTCCCCTCTGTTAGGTGCACCTAAAGTGCCTGTATTATGTAGTATAATATTAACTTTGGATTCCCCTCTGTTAGCTCACTATTAAGTGAGGCTTTGAGGTTGCCCTTACACATGTGGCTTTGGTTGTAGCATGCCAATATGCCTTGCACAACTAAGTATTTGCTAATGTTAAAAAATGTGCAACAATAGTGTGCAATATCTTCCACAGTTATGAGGCCAATGCATGTGGTTTTGCCAATAAACTTGTCTGGGTTGCTGATACTCCATTTACTACCATCTGGGGAACCAGGATAAAGCTTTAGAACAGCATCTTTAAACACGCCATAGTTGTGAGTCACGCTATACTCCAGCAGCAGTTTCCAAGTGTCAGCAGTGTCACCATCCAGATAGTGCACTGTGTGGTACTTTTATCAGTCTCATTGGTGATGTTACAATCATGGAGAAGTTGTGCAAGCTCATCAAAGTACTTCTGGAGTTCACATGGGTCAAAGTGTGGTCCATTTTGGTTAGATGCAGATGGAATGTGCATGGCAGCCATGGTAGATAAACTTGGGTGCATAGAAATAGAATCTGGTAAAAGTGCTGCAAAATTTGAAGGTGGCGAACAATGCAGTAATTTGGACAGTATCAAGGTAGTTAGAAATGATTCAGGTGAAGGCAGTGGTAAAGACAGTGTGGGCAAGTGATGCATATTGTTTAAGAAGAGTGATTCGAATGCTGGTACTTCCACAAGCTGAAGCGCTGTTGCTAACAGCTCAGAATGAAGATTGCGAAGGTGGTTAATATTGGAGTGAAGGGCAAGCCGACAGAGGTCTAAATAAAGTCTGTTATGAACCTGAAACCCCTCACGGTGGGCTCCAGAAATGATATGTTTAGTTGGTACTTGGTGCAGAGTCTCAACAGAAGGGGTCAACACAAAACCTACAGCTGCAGGTGTGCTCAGTTTGCAGGGGTTCATTTAGGGGGCCTCAGATCATCCTTCAAGGCACAAAGACTACTAAATAGGCTGGTTTGATGGATTGCAATGTGTGCACTAAGTTGTGTATGCAAAAAGGAAGGTATGCACAGTGGCAAAAAAGTGCGTAATGCAAAAGTACAGAAATGCACAGTATGGGAAAATGCACAATGGAAGTGCAAAAATGTGCAACGATGATGGAGGTGAAAAATGGGAGATGTAATGGGATGGGGATGAGCTGGGAGTGTGCCAAAGGTGCAATGCACGGACTATGAATGCAGGTAGGATGCAGGTGCAACTATGGGAAAAATGTGCAAACGGTGCACAAAATGAGGCTATATAATCAGGGGCACAAACAATGCACAAATGCAGCTATATGAAGGGTGCACAGCAAAAGTGCACAAATGAAGACAATGGATGCAAATGAAGGATGAAATGCAGCTATATGATGAGGGGTGCAAATGATGCACAAAATGCAGCTATATGAAGGGTGCACTACAAAGGCACACAAACTGGACAATAATGCACAGACTATGTGTAACGCTGAATGAAACCTGTGAACTGTGTGGGGAAAGACCCTCTGGATTCTCTATGTACCTGGGTGTTAGGAAATAGCCTTATTACCTGATAATATTTTATTTTACATAGTACAATATATGTAACATAGTATATAAACCTTGAATATACATGAAGAGAACACTAGTTGAGTTCTCTTACATATTCCATCCACAATAGTGGTGCAAAAGGCCTTTTTCAGCCAACTCATCTAAAAATAACCCACACATCAAACCCATCAATTCCCCCATCATGTGCATGAATCCCACCCCCTTCTTGTAGAGAGAACCTGCATGGTCTAGCTAGCAGATAGTGGGTGTCACCCTAACACTGGGTACTATGTACAAATGGCTTATGTGATAAAAATGGTAAAATAAAGCATAAAAATAGAAAGCACCATGCACTATCCACAAGTCCATCCATTTGCCCATCTAAACCTGACTGCATGATGCTGCTACCTTAGCCAATAAGATTTGTGCACACTATAGCCCAATACCCAACTGTTCCAGCATGATGTTTTATTTTTGGTGTGCTTTATGCACTCTGCCCACTTAGTCCTAACCTTAGTAATAGTGATGTAATCACCCTGTGCTGGTTACCAGATAAAGCAATGCCAATTGGAAATGTGGAAGAACTATAAAAAGATGCTGTGTAATGCCAAATAGTGCCAAAGTGCCTAAATTATGTGAAAGTGCCCAATGCACACAGTCCAGCACCAAATAGATGCAAAGTGCCCAGCTTATGTGAGGATGCACAGCTGGCCCATGAGGCAATTGTGGTGCACCTCGAATAAGTTGCCTAGTAAGTGTGAGGCCATGATGTGCAGTGCAACAGATGTAATGAAGGGTTGGTGTGTATAAGGGCAACCTCAAGGCCCCACTTAATAGTGAGCTAACAGAGGGGAATCCAAAGTTAATATTATACTACATAATACAGACACTTCAGGTGCACCTAACAGAGGGGAATCCAAAGAGAAAACTCTAAGGACCCATCTGTCAATGCCCAGTCTATGTGATAGAGTTATTATCATGATTCATATGTCATTGGTGTAGTGGACAAGATATAAAGGCTAGAAGTCAAAGATTCAACCCTACATGAGAGGACCATAACAATGCCTCGACAATCTGGACTCCTCCATAACCTTGACCCCCACTTCACCATGAGGAAAGAGCAAGACATAGTGCAGAGTTGAATAGGATGGATGCAACTGGCTGATACGCCTAAGCCCTCCCCCTCTCACCTTTGATAGAAACACGGTGCTTCCTTCTTAACCATTGCGTGCATGGCTCAAGACTTTCTTGTGATCTCAGCAACAAGTGTTTTAGTCAAGCGTGTGTCTTCAAAATCTCGACACATCTGCATGGACCTACATAGCTCATTGAAGGCAGAGACAACCTCACAAGCACTCTTGATGAAGTTATGGATTCGAAGTGGCATGCTGGATGTAAATGAGCTGATCATGAAGTGTAAAAAACACGGATCTGTTTGATCACTATCAACAACCCTATACCCTAACAATATAACTGTATTTATACAGTAAATAGTGTATAAATAACTATATCCATATATTTACACCATCGGCATATACTATATGGTTGGAGCCTTAGGACTCAATAGCGTTCAGTTTATTGTTACTCCTTTTGAGCCCTTACGACCTACTGACAAATCTTAAAAGGCTCTATCTCGACCACAATTGTATCGACTACGCTTAACCCATGGCGAACCTTATCCGATCTGCTAAATCTGGCAGCAATTGGACTACGAATGAGCTGCTGTCCTACAACATCAGAGTATCTTCCCAAACCACAGATCAGTTCTATGGCCAACCACTCCCAACCATCGCAAGCCTCAGCAGCCTCGACCCCAATCTATTTTCTAGCACCCTCAGTATGCAGGGACTTTCTGATGAGACATACCGTCTCCTGCAGTACCTAGATCTGGCATCACAGGCAAATTCTGGCCAAGAGTTGGCTGTTGATGACTTCGCGAGGAGATCTTGCATGCACTTGGATATGAGAAGTGCAGCCTCCGTCTCTGATCTCATTATGCCATTCTACTATTGATCTGCGGCGATTCAAATCGATCAGCACAGTCTGACATCTGCCTAGTTCAGGGCTCATCTACCATTCTTCTGGTGGTCCAAGAAGACAAAACCACTGTCAGTGTTCACGACCCCGAGCTGCAAGTCATCGCTGAGACCATCGCAACTTTTCAGTGTAATAATTGTATCCGAGCATGATTGGGTGAATCTGAGCTTGACTCTATGACCATTCCATGTCACAGTCAGTCTCCCAATTTCCATTTCTGGTGCCTACAGTTCACCACCCACTGTAACTGGTATCGATGCTGGTATTTATTTTTCAGACCCTGGATCTGATAACTTATCACATTCTGCTGCTGTGCCCGATGCTGCCCCTGTTCCTGATGCCATCCCCACTCCTGATGCCAATGATCCAGCTGATGATCTTTATGGTGATGCACACACTGCCCTTGCCCAGCCCACTGCCTCTCATGCTGCTATGTTATGGGAAGGGGAGAATGATGCATCAGAAGATGCCAGTCAGCCTACCACATTTCAGGCAGCCATGGCTTGGCGGGACCATCATTTATCATCAGCATCTTCCCACACCAGCTCTCCAACTGGCTTTTATGCCACCATCTTTTACCTTGAAGCTTCTAATTCTCCCTCTTCATCTTCCCCTGCACCTCCCCTTTCAACTGCTGTCCCCACCACATCTGATGTGGCCAATGTTCTCCTCCTATCATCAGAGACCCATTCAGAGGCTGATTCAACTGGCCCCAATGCTGATTCCAATGATGATCGTTTTCAAACTGGGTCCCCCAGCATCTCACAGATAGAGAACCCCACTCCATCTCACATCACACTCCCAATCTATAGTCATGCAGACTTTAGTTATGTTAATGACACTTGGTTGCCTGGTTCTGATGATATGATGGACTAGTGACAATGAGTGGTAGCTTTATTCCTATAAATATATGGTGCATTAATTGGCAGACCAATAATATATACCTTTAAGGCCAATGTTCACACCAATTCCTGACCCCAGCCCCTGCTCTGATGATGATACTCAACCCAGAAACCCAAACAAAACCTACTAAATGGCTTCAGATGGTATAACACGAGTCAGAGGAAGGGTGCAAGTTGGTATTAAATATCACTGCTGAGACCAAAACATTGTGTTTAGTGACGCGAAATAATAAGGGATGGTGCGAATAGTCTCTAAGAACATACAAAGTTGTTTGAATGGGTTCGAAATAGGTTCGAAGATGTGTGAAATAGTTCGAGAGATGTTCAAAGATGTGCAAAGTGGTTCGAGGAAGTTCGAAGAGGTTCAAGGTATATTGAGGAACAAGTTTAGTAAATGTGATGTGTTTTTAGAATGACAATGGGCGATGGGCAATAAAATGTGGAGCAAATACAATAAGAACATGTGTAAAACATGAGGCAATATATCAAACAATGAGGACTTTGTAGATCATGAAACAAATGAAAAATGATAAACAACTGAAACATATAGTGTTCCCATATAGTAAAACTACTTATCTAGTGCTTCAATATATCACTGAAACATAAAACCACACTTATCACATTCTAAGTTTCTTGTAGTCTTTCCTCATGTCTGGTAGTGCTCAATATGTGGCAAATTGGCTCATTCCAGTGATAGGTCCACTACACGCTTTAAGGTCTGGAGAACATTTCCACTCATATGGAGACATTATGACACACACTCCGAATTGCTACAAATGCCACGAAATCGACTTCGAACCATTTTTGCATGATTTCGCAATATTTTGGACAACTTCGAATGCTTTCGAACTATTCATGACACTTTGAATGACTTTGCAGCACTTCAAATGATATCGGCCACCATATAGTCATCTTAAAACACTTTCAATACACAATGCTCAACCAGAGTGGGCTATTTAGTTGCATATCGAGCACTACCGGACACAAGGAGAGATTACAAGAGAGTTAGAATGTGATAAGTGTGTTTTTGTGTTTCATTGAAGTACTTTTACTATATGGGAACACTATATGTTTCATCATTTATTATTTCTCATTTGTTTCATGATATACAAGTCCTCATTGTTTGATATATTTGCCTCATATTTTACACATGTTCTTATTTCCTTTTTAGTACTATCTCTTCATTTTGTATATAGACTTGTATTAGTTAGTTAGAACGAAGAATAATATCAATGGGGAACAGCACAAGTTACCCTCACACTGATCATCTAACTTAAGAGCTGTTCTCTTGAGTCACAGTTCGCGTTGTATCTCTAAGTGCTGTGAAATATCATAAACTTCTTCAAAACTATTGTATTCGCTCCTTGTTTTATCGCATATCGCTATCGCCTTTCGACAAACACTATACATTCGCTAAACTCATTCTTCGATATACTTCGAACCTATTTCGAACTTCCTCCAACCTCTTCAAACTTCTTTGAGCCTACTTCAAACTATTTTGCACATCTTTGAACCTCTCTTGAACTCTTTCATATGCTCTTACAGATTATTCAAACTGTCACTTATTATTTCACATCGCTAAACAAATCGTATTGGTCTCAGCAGTGATATTTAGTACCAACTCGCACCCTTCCTCTGACTCATGTTATACCATCCGAAGCCATTTAGTATGTTTTGTTTGGGTTTCTGGGTTGAGTATCATCACCAGATGTGCAGCATGTATTGAAAGTGCTTCAAAACAACTATACAGCAGCCGATGTCATTCGAAATGCTGCGAAGTCATTTGAAGTGTTGCAAAATAGTTTGAAGTCGTCCAAAATAGTGTGAAATAGTGCGAAATAATTCGAAAAGGATTTCATAGGGTTCAAAGCGATTCGGAGTGCATGTCATAATGTCTTGATATGAGTGGAAATCTTTTCCAGACCTTATAGCATGCAGTGGACCTATCACTGATGATGATACTTGACCTGGAAACCTAACAAAACCTGTTAAAAGGCTTAGGAAGTATAATGCAGGTGAGAGGAAGGGTGCGAGTTGGTACTAAATATCACCACTGAGACCAAAACATTGTGTTTAGTGATGCAAAATAGTAAGGGTTGTGGAGAATAGTCTTTATAGGCATACAAAGAAGTTCGAAATAGTTCAAAAGAGGTTCAAATATGTGTGAAAAGGTTTGAAAAAGGTTCAAAGAAATTTAAAGTCATGCGAAGTAGTCCAAATAAGTTTGAATAAGTTTGAATAAGTTTGAATAAGTTCGAGGTATATCGAAAAGAGGGTTTAACGAATGTGAGGTGTTTGTCGAATGTTGATAGGCGATGATGGGCAATAAAATGAGAAGCGAATACAATAGTTTCAAAGAAGTTTGCGATATTTTGCAGAACTTAGAGATACAATGCAAAGATGTGACTCAAGAGAATGGCTCTTAAATCTGATGATATGTGAGAGGGTAACTTGTGCTGTTCCCCATTGTTGTTGTTTTGTTACTCTAACTAATACAAGTCTATATACAATCTGAAGGAATAGTACTAAAAAGGAAATAATAACAATTGTAGAACATGAGGCAATGCGCACAGCAAATAAAGGTATTGTAAAACATGAAACAAAATGAAAGATGATAATAAGTGAAATGTACATTGTCCCAATATGGTAAGAGTTCTTGTTCTATTGCTTTAATATATCAATGAAACACAAAAACGCACTTATTGCATTCTAACTCTGTTGTAGTCTCTCCTCGTGTCCGGTAGTGCTCGATATGCAACTAAATAGCTCACTCCAGTTGAGCATCATGTATCGAAAGTGTTTTAAGACAACTATATGGTGGCCGAAGTCATTCAAAGTGCTGCGAAGTCATTCAAAGTGTCACAAAATAGTTTGAAAGCATTTGAAATAGTTCAAAGTTATCCAAAATAGTGTGAAATAGTGCAAAAATGATTCGACATCGATTTTGTGGCATTTGTAGCGATTCGGAGTGCATGTCATAATGTCTCGATGTGAGTGGGAATGTTCTCCAGACCTTAAAGCACGTAGTGGACCTATCAATGAGATATGTCAAGAAATGAATATAATGAATAAGAAGTGGTTTTTGAGTGGCGATAGGTGATAGGTGATGAGTTGAGAGTGAATATGATAGTTCAAAGAAGTTCATGATATTTTGCAGAACTTAGAGGTACAATGAGAGGCTAAGACTCAAGAGAACTGCTCTTAAATCTGATGATAGTGGAGAGGGTAACTTATTCTCTGTTTTTCTAAGTAACTAGTACAAGTCTATATACATTTTGAAGAGATGGTACTAAAAAGGAAATCTAACATGTGTAGTACACGAGGCAATATGTGCAGCAATGAGGACTTTGTAAATCATAAAAACAAATGAGAAATGATAAATAAATGAAACGTACAGTGTCCCCATATAGTAAAAGTACTTATCTCTTTGCTTCAATATATCATTGAAGCCTCTAAGCACTATTATCACATCCTAAGACTCTTGTCATCTCTTCTTTTGTCCAATAGTGCTTGATATGTGACAGAATAACTCATTCTGAATGTGCAGCATGTATAAAAAGAGTTTCAATACAGTTATATGGCAGCCGATGTCGTTCAAAGTGGTGCAAAATAGTTCAAAAGTGTTCAAAGGGTCGCAAAATCATTCAAAATCATTCAAAGGTGTTTGAAGTAGTGCAAAATTGTTCAAAAAGTTTGAAATAGTTTGAAAAATGTTCGAAATCGATTTCATGGCATTCATAGTGGTTAGGAGTGTCAGTCATAATGTGTCAATACAATTGGGAATCTTCTCCAGACCTTAAAGTGCCCAGTGGACCTATCACCGATCCATATGCTGATGCTGATCCATATGTCTGATGCTGTCTCATATGTCACCAATCTGTACACCACGTTCTTAATATATCTAGTGTGGTACAGCAAGAATTGAATAGTACATTCATTTGTTGCTATAGTACATACATATATATATGTAGAGTCATCCATTGAACCATGCCTGTGCAATGTTGATCACATAGTGGCCTAATGCTGATGCTGCTGCCGCTGTGTAATGCTGATGCTGCTGCCGCTGTGTAATGCTGATACTGCTGCAGCCCTATTGGGTTGCTGACCAGCATGCCGACCCAATTTTGCAGGCCTGCACACTGCAATAAATAAATTATTGCATAAAGATGGCTTTTACTGAATTTATCATACACCAATTTGCATGCAGAATTCATGCAGACTACACATAAATTACTACATAAATGAGATTAATTTCCAATTGGCCATACCTGTAATGCTGATCTTGATTCTGATCCTGTTAAGGCCACTGCCGCTGCCATCCCAGTTGCCATTGCTGCTGCCTGAAACTATTTCATAGGCTACTGATGTCTGTATTAAATGTATTACTCTTGGGTCTAGCAACCATTGTAATAGTGTATTCATTTGTTACTATAGTAGGTACATGTATATAGATTAGAGCATTCAACAGTGTCCACTGAACCTGTATCATTTGATACATTGTAGCTTACCTATGTGTTTAACATGAGCTTTGTGTTTTGACATGTTGTCAGAAAAAATGAGCATATTTTCGAGATAGATGATGATGTAGACATTGAGCATGTCACTGAAGATGTCATTCATGAGGTGCTAGAAGGCCATGGGTGCATTGGTGAGGTTGAAGGGAACCACCAGCCACTCGAAGGACCCATAGCAAGTCCAGAATGTCATCTTCCATTCATCACCATTGGCGATGCATACCAAGTGGTAAGTGTGTTGGAGGTCAATCTTAGTGAAGATGTGGGATTTTCAGGGCATGTCAAGGTGGTTGGAAATTAGTGGGAGTGAGTAGCGGTTCTTTGAGATGCGGTGGAGGCCTTGCAGAAGATAACACACCCCCACCTCTGGTGATAGGTCCATTATGCACTCTAGGGTCTGGAGAATGCTTGTAAATGTATTGACACATCATGATTTCCAATTCCAATCTCTATAAATGCCACGAATTTGATTTCGAACCTATTTTGAACTGTTTTGGATGACTTCAAACAACTTCAAACAACTTCAAACAATTTCATGACACTTTGAACACCTTCAAATAACTTCACACTACTTCAAACAACATCGGCCACCATATAGCTGTTTTGAAACCCTTTCAACTTACATGGTACATCTGGAATAAACTATTTCATCACATATCGAGCACTACAAGGCACAAGGAGAGACAACAAATGATTTAGATAGCGATAAATGCAGTTTTGTGTTTCAATGATATATTGAAGCAATAAGATAAGTATTTTTTTTATACTGGGACAATGTATGTTTCAATTATTATTGTTTCATTTCTTTTATGTTTTACAAGAACTCCTTTATTGTTGTGTATATTGCCTCATGTTTTCCACATATTATATTTCCTTTTTATTACTATCTCTTCAAAATGTATATAGACTTGTACTAGTTACTGAGAACAGAAGACAGGGGGACAGAGAAGAAGTTGCCCTCTCCCTTGTCATTTGATTTAAGAGCCATTCTCTTGAGTCTTAGCCTCGCACCATATCTCTAAGTTCTGCAAAATATTGTGAACTGCTTCGAACTTTCATATTTGCTCCTTGACTTATCGCACATCGCCCATCATCTCTCAAAAAACACTTCTCATTCGCTATATTCGCTCCTCAATATACCTCAACATCAGTCCAACTCTTTTGAAGCTTCTCAAACCATGTTGAACATCTTCAAACATCCTCAAAACTACTTCAAACTTCTTTCAAATAACTTTTGAACCTTTTTATATGCTCCAGAAGACTATTCATAATATGTCTGACCATTCCACACCACTAACCACAACTTTGGGGTATCAGCGGTAATATTTAGTACCAACTTGCACCCCTCCTCTAGCCTGTGTTATACTTCTTAAACCTTTTAGCAGATTTTTGTTAGGATTCCAGGTTGAGCATTATCACCAGGTCGTATGTACTCCCTCTCCCCATCCAAAGTGAAGGCCCTGCAAGTGTTCATTGAAGAGAATGTTTGTTCTGGCTTCATCCGACCCTCCAAGCCACCTCATGGCACTCCTATACTCTTTGTCAAGAAGAAGGATGGACTGCTCTGGCTTTGTGTCAACTACCTCTATCTTTAGGCTATAAGGGCAGTGTGGAGAAAGGGTGTCCGCCTTCTGTTTGTTAAAGACATCGGTGAACTCGTGATATTCTTCAGGAGTATCTGAAAGATCCACTGGATTTCCAGTGACAGCCGAGGATTTGGCTGCAAGGCCTTCCAGGGAAAAGATCACCTAAAAGGCAATGGCCTTAGGGAGTTTGCTAGCATGCATGTATGTGGCAGCATTGATGAACAAGATTGCTGGAGGTGCACAGGTATCCACTGGAAAGTTCAGAGGTGTTAGGAAACAGTTTCCTAACATGCCTATTACATAATAATATTTTATTTTTATTTTATTTCATTTTATTTTATTTCATCAAAATATGCTACCAAACACCTATACATGCTTTATTTGTCAGTGTGGGAATTTTCTATTTACATGCATCAATATGTACATGCATGTACATGTGCGTCAGTAGCAACATATTACAATACATGTAACATAGTATATAAATGTTAAATATATACCTGGGGACCTCAGTTGTACATCATTATGACAGAACAAGCAACTTCAAATCCTGGTCACAATCCTATTCCCATGCCAGCTCTAGAAGCCAAAATTGATGCCCTTACAGCACAAATGTCCCAATTAGTGTCAGTAGTAGCAGCATCCCAGCCCAAACAAGCAGAAATAAAAGCAGAGACAGTAGAAGATAAAGATGATGAGATGGAGGAGATGGTGGAGTGGATGTCTCAGGAGGATGTGCATGCAGAGGAGAGGTCTGAGAGTGGAAAAATGTGTTTACCTAAATATGCACCCCCACAAATTTTTGACAGTACCATGGAGAACACAAAATCCTTCATCAGCTCTATAGTGTTGTATATTCATGGAAAAAAGCCTGAGTTTCATATGACCAAGTCTTGGATTATGTTTGCTCTCTCATACATCCAGGGAGGGAAAGCAAAGTTCTGGAGAAACAAAGCCATTAATCAAATTGCCATGGGATATAAACCATTTGCAACTTTCAGGGAATTTTTGGAGAGACTGCAGGCACAGTTTGGAGACCCTAATCCAAAGGCAACAGCTAATGCAAAATTAAAAACTATGTGCCAAGGTTCTCTGACTGCAGATGAATTTATTTTGCAGTTCAAGGCAAAAGCATCACAGACAGATATGGGAGAAGCTGTGTTGGTAGAGTTTTTGAAGGCAGGATTAAATCCCTCCTTACTCAAGTCTATCTATCGACTACCTTCTATGCCGGAGAGGTTGGACAAGTTGTATAACTGGGCAATACATCTTGATCAGCAATATCGACAGAAACAGGCAGAGTCAAAATTGATGTATGGGAATGCCAGATTTGGAAAGTCATCAGGAGAAAAGTCGGAAAAAGGAAGGAAGCCTCAGGTACAAGCTCCGAGGGCACAACCACCGGCCATGGCAGTGACACCTATTGTTAAGGAGTCAGCAGCATTGACAGATGCAATGAATGTTGATCAAGCAGGGAGACAAGCTCCACTACAAGCTCCACTTAAATGTTTTAATTGTGGGCAATTAGGTCATATGGCTAGGAATTGTAAGCAGAAAAGGCAGATTAAGGAAGTGACAATTGAGGAAGTGAAGTTGGAGGAAGATAAGCAGAAGAATTTTGTGGAAGAGTCCCAGTGAAGATTTCCCCATTGGTGACCCAGAATCAATATAATGTATTAGTATCTGAGGAAACCCAGAGTGAACCCGAAAGAGAAATTGAGGAGTATGACCATCATCACTTATGCAATGAAGAAAAATGCCCAGCCGTATTTCTGAAAACTTCTAAATTCTTTATTTGCTCTGCACAGATAGAACCCAAAATCAGCTTGACAGTAGAATTGAAGACAATGGACATGCTGATAGGTCCACTATGTGCTATAAGCTCTAGAGAACATTCCCACTCATATCAAGACATTATGACATGCACTCTGAATTGCTACAAACACCACAAAATTGACATCGAATCATTTTTGCACTATTTCACACTATTTTGGATGACTTCAAACTATTTTGGACACTTTCAAGATATTTCACAACACTTCAAATGACTTTGCAGCATTTCAAACGATATCAGCCGCTGTATAGTTGTCTTAAAACACTTTCGATACATGATGCTCAACCAGAGTGAGCTATTTAGTTGCATATCGAGCACTACCGGACACGAGGAGAGACTACAAGAGAGTTAGAATGCGATAAGTGCGTTTTGTGTTTCATTGAAGTACTTTTACTATATGGGAACACTATATGTTTCATCATTTATTATTTCTCATTTGTTTCATGATATACAAGTCCTCATTGTTTGATATATTTGCCTCATGTTTTACACATGTTCTTATTTCCTTTTTAGTACTATCTCTTCATTTTGTATCTAGACTTGTATTAGTTGGTTAGAACAGAATATAGTAACAACGGGGAACAGCATAAGTTACCCTCTCACTATTGTTGGATTTAAGAGCTGTTCTCTTGAGTCATATCCTTGCACTGTATCACAAAGTTCTGCGAAATACCACGAACTTCCTCGAAATCATCATATTTGCTTCTTGCTTTATCGCCCATCACCCATCGCCATTTGACAAACACTTCACATTCATTAAATTCACTTTTCGATATACCTCAAACCCCTTCAAATCTATTTGAACTTATTCAGACTACTTCGCATGACTTTGAACCTCTTTGAACCTATTTCGAACTACTTCACATGACTTTGAACCAATTTTGAACTATTTTGAACACCTTTGTATGCCTATACAGACTATTCACAACTTGATTCGTCCCTTTTGCATCACTAAACACAATGTATTGGTCCCAGTGGTGATATTTAGTACCACCTCACACCCTTCCTCTGACTCGTGTTATACCATCCGAAGCCATTTAGTAGGTTTTGTTTGGGTTTCTGGGTTGAGTATCATCAACGCATGCAGCAATTAATGTGGAGGCATTGCTTGACAGTGGTGCGACCAGATTATTCATTAATCGATCCTTAATTACTGGAAATGGTATTCACATGCATAAACTGCCACAACCTATAATGGTGTACAATATTGACGGTACGATCAATCATGGAGGAACTATGAAGGAGGAGGTGATGATGATACTGAAGTATCAGGATCATTAGGAACGAGCCATATTTGAGGTGTGCGACCTTGGGAAAACCAATCTGATAATTGGATGTCTATGGTTATGAAAGCATAACCCAGAAATTGATTGGAAAACTGGGAAGGTACACATGACTCATTGTCCTAAAGAATGTAATGTATATGGGAGGAAAGTGAAAAAGGCAAAGAAGGAAAGGAAAGAGAAAGAACATCTGAGAGGAAGTATTCTGTTACCATGGAGGAAGTGGAAGATGAGGACATGCCAAACGAGGAAGTTCCAATCATGACCAATAAGGAAGAACTGAAGCAAACTTTTAGGAAAATTCATGGAGGACAGTCATGGAAAAAAATGCTGTGAAAGTGGAGAAGCCAGTGGAGGAGTGGGTGCTGAAAGCCTACCATAAATATTTGTCAGTCTTTCAGAAGAAGGAATCAGAGTGGATGCCAGTGCGAAAGCCATGGGATCATGGAATTGAAATGAAGCCAGGATTTGTGCTGAAAAAGTCAACAGTCTACCCATTATCTCCAAAGGAACAAGAAGAAGTGGATGCATTCCTTAATGAACAATTGCGCAAGGGATACATATAACCTTCGAAATCACTGCAGACATCACCAGTATTCTTTGTACCAAAAAAAGATCAGAGGAAGAGGATGTGTACAGATTATAGGCATCTGAATGAGTGGACAGTGAAGAATGCATACCCTTTGCCATTTATCTCAGAAATGATTGACAAGGTGGGAAAGGCCAAGGTCTTTATGAAACTGGATTTACAATGTGGGTACAATAACGTACAAATGAAGCAAGGAGACCAGTGGAAAGCCACATTTACTATGCATTGAGGATCCTTCGAGCTGCTTGTCATTTTTTTGGGATGACCAATAGTCCCCTGATCTTCCAAAATATGATGAACAACATTTTCAGGATGTAATAGACAAAGGCATGGTAATAATATTCATTGATGACATTTTGATATTCACAGAGAATGAAGAAAATCATGAGGCGATAGTGCAGGAGGTGTTGAAGAGATTGGCAGAGAATGATTTATTCATTAAACCAGAAAAGTGTGTGTTTGGGGCAAGCGAGATCAAGTTCTTGGGATTAAAGATTGGTCCTGATAAAATCAAGATGGATCCTATCAAGGTACAGGCAATTGTTGATTGGCCCATGCCCACCCATATCAAGGAAGTTCAGGCTTTCTTGGGATTCACCAATTTTTATCATCGCTTTGTTCATAATTTTTTCAAAATTGCTGCATCATTACACAACCTTACGTGAAAGGGAGTAGTGTGGAGATGGGGAGAGCAGCAGCAGACAGCATTTGAGGAATTGAAGAGGAAGTTTGTGGAAGAGCCAATATTAGCCCCAGTAGATTTCATGCATCCCTTATGAGTGGAATCAGATGCATCAGACTTTGCTACTAGAGCGGTATTATTAATGTTATGTGAAGATGACAAGTGGCATCCTTGTGCATATTTGTCCCAAGGGTTGAATGATGTGGAGAGAAATTATGATGTGCATGACAAAGAGATGTTTGGAATAATATGAGCATTGGAAGCATGGAGACATTATTTGGAGGGATGTATGCATCAGATCAAAATCTGGATGGACCATCAAAATCTGCAGTACTTCATGTCTGCTAAAAGGCTTAACCATCAACAAACACATTGGGCATTATTCCTATCGCATTTTAATTTGCACTTAGTCCACAATGCAGGAAGCTTGATGAGGAAAGCAGATGCATTATCCAGATGTACAGATCATAAAAGGGGAGTGGAGGAGGACAATAAAAATATTACCCTACTCAAACCTGAATACTTTCTTATTTGCTCTATGCATCAAGGGCATTTATTGGTGGATAGCTCAGAGACAGGAATGTTGTTGAAAATTAGGCAATGTTCAGAGATGGATGATGAAGTAGTGGAAGCTGTGAAAGCTTTGAGGGGAGAAAAGAAAGGTAATATTAAAGGAGATGAATGGGTTGAAGAACAAGGGCTAGTGTTGTTTAGAGGAAAGGTATATGTACTGAAGGATCAAGATTTACAAAGGGAGATCATATGGTTACATCATAATATGCCAGCTGCTGGACATTCAAGTGGGCAGGGTATGGACACAATCAAAAAGATCCTTTGAATCCTGAACCAGGAACCCTTGCTAATTTCTACCCAGCATATGATGTATTCCATTTGTATGGACCACATGAATATAAATGTTATTCAAGGCATCAGTAGTGGGAACAGCATCGGGATGGGGAAAGGTGGAAGACATTGGAGTTGGTGATGAAAAATTATTTGGTGGCCCGGAATTTCAAAGTATGTGTTGGGGTATGTGGATGGGTGTGATACATGCATGAGGGGGAAGAAATTTCCAGAAAAGCCTTCAGGGAAATTAATGCCGAACCCTATACCTAAAGTGCCATGGCGAGATATATCTGTGGACTTTATCACAGGATTACCTGAAGTGCAAGGATACAATGCAATATTTGTATTATGCAACCACTTCACAAAGGAAGTCTATATTATTCCTACTACTGCAGAAACCTCATCACTGGGCTTGGCATGCCTTTATCTAAATCAGGTATGGTGGTTACATGGATTACCTGATATAGTTATCTCCGATCATAGATCACAATTTGCTTCTGCATTTATGTGAGAGTTAAATAACATATTGGGGATTCAAACCAAGTGATCTACAGCATATCACCCACAAACTGATGGGCAGACAGAGAGAATGAATCAGGAGTTGACGCAGTACCTATGCATGTTTGTCAATCACTGACAAACTGATTGGCCTGAATGGTTGGCAATTGCTAAATTTTCTCACAATAATAATTCCATTCAGCTACTCGCATGTCACCCTTCTTCCCTAATTATGGGTATCATCCCAGAATGGGAGTAGAACCTCGAAGGGAAGTTAAGGTACAGTCAGTGGAGGACTTTGTATCAAAAATGCGAAAGGTGCAGGAGGAAGCAGAGGCAGCATTGATGAAAGCATGTGATGATATGATGCGACATGCAGATCGTACTTGAGCTGTTGCTCCAGAGTACAAAGTTGGTGACTTGGTATGGCTAAGTACTAAGAATCTACATATTCCACGCCCTTCAAGAAAGCTTATGGAGAAGCAAGTTGGCCTGTATCCAATTTCTAAAATAATTTCACCCAATGCAGTAGTATTAAAATTACCTCAATCATTCAAGATTGATCCTGAAATTGACATTTCCCATTTATGCCCTTACTTCCCACCCACTATTCCTGGTCAACAAACTACTCCACAGCCTCCAATAATGGTAGAAGGTGCTCCAGAATATATTGTGGAAGAGGTTTTAGACTCACGTCTTCGACAAAGTAAATTGGAGTTCTTAATCATGTGGAAGAACTACACTGACGAAAATAACTCATGGAAACCTGAAGAGAATTGTAAGCGAGCACATAATGCAGTTGCCCAATTCTTCAAACATAATTCAAATGCTCCACATTGCATTGCTAGAATCTATTACATATGCTATGACAATTTTTGTGGGAGTGATGGCGTGATGGGATCAGGGCTAAAAATAGGTGATGTGCTGCATAACATAGGCTACAGTCATTTTGTGGGAATGATGGGAATGATGGTTGATGTGATTATCTAAAATTTGTCAGGCTTGGTCAGAAATGATGGCATTAGTCAGAGCTGACTAAAATTTGTCAGCTCTGACTAATATAGCTGGGCTTCAAAATGTGATCGTAGCATATGTATGAGCTGCAGCTGAGTTTGAAGTGGAGTTTGAAACTTCGCAAGTGAGCTGAGTGTGGAGAGGAGTGTGAGGGGAGTGTGAGGGGTGGGGTGGGGTGTGAGGGGGTGTGAGGGGGTGGGCAAGAGGGGGATGGAGGAGAGGTATGAGGGGGTGGGCAAGAGGGGGATGGAGGAGAGGTATGAGGGGTGGGGAGGGGGTATGAGAGGGTGTAGAGGGGGGAGGGGGACATGGGAAAGTGAGAGGGGGATGGGAAGGGGGAAGGGGGAGGTGGAGATGGAGGAGATGGAGATGGAGATGGGTAAGGGGGAGATGGAGATGGGGGAGATGGGGATAGAGATGGGGGAGATGGGGGAGATGAGGAAGGGGGAGGGGGAGATGAGGAAGAGAGAGGTGGGGATGAGGGTGGGGATGGGTATGGGGATGGGAAAGAGAAAGGGAAAGGGAGAGATGGAGATGGAGAGAGAGATAGAGATTGGAATGGGGATAAACACCACAACCCCCCCACATTGACTTGGGGCCAAGGGTCCCAAGTCGACTGAAGAGTTGTGTACTACTGTATCTAAAAGTCAAATAAAGAGTTGTGTGACCACAAACCCCCAAACGTTGACTTTGGGCCGAAGGTCCAAAGGCAACTGAAGAGTTGAGTAACTGTAGTGGGATTAAGCATTGTGCTACATATACGTGAGCTGGCCCATGCTGGTGTCAGGCTGAGCGAGCAAAGCGAGCGAATGCCATGACAAAGGCATGGGTCATAAGCTCATGGTGTATGAGGGAATGAATTTCTAGCCTTACCAAAATTTCACAGAGGGGACAGATACAATATTTTCTTGCCTGGAAGTCGAGGCATAAAAGGGGGGTAATGTTAGGAAACAGTCTCCTAACATGCCTATTACATAATAATACTTTATTTTTATTTTATTTTATTTTATTTTATCAAAATATGCTACCAAATGCCTATACATGCTTTATTTGTCAGCATGGAATTTTTCTATTTACATGCATCAATATGTATGTGCATGTCGGTAGCAACATATTATAATACATGTAACATAGTATATAAATGTTAAATATATACCTGGGGACCTCAGTTGAGTTCTCTTAGGTATTCCATCCACATTTGTGGTGTGAAACACCTATTTCAGCCAACTGATCTATTTTTAACCCATCACATCAAAACCATCAAACCCCCCATCATGTGCGCATGCCCTGCCACCTTCTTGTAGGAGAGCCCGCATGGTCCAGCTAGCAGAACAGTGGGTGTCTCCCTAACGGGAGGTGACTCAGAAGTTGGAGGGTTGGAAGACATCAGGGATGCTGGACCTCTATGATCTGCAGAGTGGAAAGTTATTTGGCCAGAAGACCAGTCAATCAATGAATTGTATTGCTTCAACCAGTTGTGTCCAAGGACTGCAGAACAGGAAGAGTCAAGTGTGGTTACATAAAATGTCAGATTGAACACTTCACCAGATGGAAAAGTGACCAGGAGCTTTGTGACTTGCATGATGATGGAGTTGCAAGTTCCATTGAACAGTTGGAGACCAATCAGCAAAATAGTATCTGTGCTGAAATGATTTTCCAGCATGAAAGCGGAGTCTAGAAAACAGTGGGATGAGCCAGAGTCAATAAGGGTTTGGGTGGGTATGGAGTTGTCAGAAACAGATAGGAGGATGGTCAGGAAATCAGGGTCAGAAAGAGTGGATGCATTGAGGCAAATATAGGCAGCCAGCTGGGAAAGGTCAATGCAACTCTCAGCCCCATTGACATATTCCTGAGGGTTGCGGACTATTTTTTTGAGTCCGTGGAATCTGGCATGAATTCAGAGACTGCAGCTGCATGGGCTTTTGCTGCTTTGGACTTGTGGCAATTACTAGCTAGGTGTCCTTCTTCACCGCAATAGAGGCAAAGACCTTCCATCATCCGGTGCTCCCATTCTTCTCTGGTTAGTTTGCTGTTCTTCCCCAATTTGTCAGAGATGGAGTCCTTTGGCTTGTTACTCTTGAATCTGGAGGAGGTACCAGTCAAGGGTTGATTACTGCAAGTAGAGTTGAACAGATTCTGGGGTTTGGACTGATTATTAGAGTTAGAGCTGGAATTGGAATTGGAGTTTGGGTAACCCTTGTAGTTCTTTTTCCCAGAGTTTGTGGGAGTTCCAGAGGTCTTGGCATCAAGGCAATTCTCTTCTTCCTGCATCCAGTAAATGTTGTCAGCATCTTGGGCCTTGAGCTGCAAGGCTGTGAGGGTGTTGGGCTTTCCGCCCAGCAAAACCTCTATGCAGAGATGGAGTGGAAGTCCATGGAATGCCAGTTACAAAGAGTGTCCTCATTCCAATTGACCCAGGAGGCTAGTTCCCAAACGTCCACATTATACTTGACTATACAGCCTCCTTCCTTCATAGTGAGCTTGGAAAGAGCCTTCTTGGCATCCCCCAAAGGATCATGAGTGCCAAAACTGCTCTCTAGCTCCCCGAGGAATACCTCAAAGTTCCACATTCAGTGGGCAGAATCTATTGGGTTATTAAGGCTGGGTTCAAACCAGCTGAGCACTGATCCCTTTAGATAAGGGATGATGAACAAGATCTTCCTTTCATCAGAGGCAAAGATGTGAGGGCGATCTCAGAAGTGGAGGTTGCAAGTGACTAGGAAGTCCTGAAGTTTCTGAGGGTTGGAACTGTTGAATGTGTCAAGTTCCCTGACTTTGATCTTCTCGGGCTTTGGGGCTTGGGTCTGGCAGAGAGTGCAGAGACTGTCCAAAAGGTCGAACAGGGCATAAACAAATCTGTTGTCCAGATCTGGATTTCCACCTAAAGGAGGTTGATATTCAGGGTCATCAGGATCGGGGTTATCCCTGGGGCCATCAGGACCCCTAGGGTCATTGGGACCACCAGGAAGTCCATCCTCTTCACCTGTATCTTCCATATCAGTAGGGTTGGGTTGCCTGTTGTCCCCCATGTAGTTGAGTGGAGTTGGAATCTGAGGGGGTTCTGAAGGCAAGTGCATAGACATGACATTGGTGATAGCAGATGGTGCACTGGAGCTGACTCATTGAAATATGTTTGATGGTTGGACTGAGGCACCAAAAGTAGATGTGGTTCTAGGGGCTGGGAGTACTAATTGTTGGATAGCTGATAAGCCTTGAAGAGTGCCTGCATGGCAGGAGTTTCTTGTTGTCCACTGGAAATGTGATTCTGTGCATGACATAGAATAAGGTTCAGAATGGTGTAGGTTGACAAGAGAAGTGTGAGTTTGCAAATACTGTCAGGATTCAAGATCGCTACCACCAAGGTCAGGACTTGGTCAGGAATACACTGGACTTCTGGTTGGACCCAGTCATTGATGGTCAGAGGTGTTCAGGGGTTCCAGGCAGAATCCACTGGGCTGTAGCATGCCAGGTGAAAAGGGCCAGAGAGGACTTGGCTTCAACTTATAAGATGTTGGGCCCTTCTCCTCATCAGTTATCCAATTTTAGGCGGGAAGCATGTGGATGTCCAGCAGGTTTCTGGATGGAGGGTGAAAGTAGAATGCACCAGAGGTTTAAGAAGAGATTAAGCCGAGAGGAGTCAAAAGATTGAAGGTTTGGTTCAGGAATGAGTTGAGGATAATTTAGGAGGATGTCATTAGGCAAGAATGATACAAGGTCAATTGCAAGTACAAGTATAAGCACAAGTAATTTGCAAAACTGGAGACTAAGGCTAAGCTACAGGCACTTAAATAATGAGGGCCAGAAGAATAATGGGTAATGCAGAAGTTTACTAACAGGTCTTGGTAAGCATCTGTGACCAGAATTGGTAAGACTGTATTAGAAATAAAGTGAGTAAGCAAATGATTACTAAGGCATGTGATGACTTGTCTGATGACTAAAAGGTGCTGTGGCTGGGATGCCGATGGACAAGGTCAGAAAGGAATCAGAAAATAGTTTGGGAATTATCAGGAATCTGATTGGGTGAATCAGGTCTTGACACCATGTCAGACTGCAACCATCACACAGAAATGAAACCTCATGATGTTTGCCTATGTTTCAGAGAACATGTCAGAATCATTGATGGAAAAGAAAAGGTGGGATATTACTTCATGCTCTGTGTCAATGGAAAACCTCCTTCTGGTGGCCTGGGATGGCTGACTGGAAATGTAACAGTGTGGCAATGACATCTTGGTCGAAAACATTATGAGACTTATGTAAAGAAGTGCAAATCCAAAGGAATTGAACCCCAAGAAGGTCCACCTCCAGGATGGAAGCCCACAAAAGAGTGAGTTACAATCCTTGATCCAAAACTAGTTCTGATTCTCTTTAGATTTAAGGAAAGGTCTAGCATGAACTTCACAGTGAAGGCAACAAAACCCACCAAAGTAACAAAAACAGGACTTCAAAAACATCTGCTTGAGCTCATTGTTGACTGTGACTTGGTGGGTTACCCAAACGACACAGCTTTCTGCCCTCACTCAATGCCTTTCAGCCATTTCATTTTGCCAATCGCCAATCCTTGTGTCGACTCCTAATGTATACCAATCCAAGCCTCACTGACAACAATATTCCCCACAAATCGACGATGGCTACAGTGGTTGGCACAAAAGTGGAGAAACTGGATATAATTGATATAAATGTCCTTCAGGTGAGTAAATCAGTCTCTGTAATCTTATTTCCTTGTGCTCACCCTTATACTTTCTAGCAAATTGATTGGAAAATCACAGTGTCGTGGGAAGGGTTTCAAAACTGTTATGTGGCAGCTGACTTCATTTGAAGTGCTGCAAAGTTGTTTGAAAGCGTTCGAAATGTCACAAAGTCATTCAAAGTTATTCGACATTGTATGAAGTTGTTTGAAATAGTTTGAAAATGGTTTGAAACTGATTTTGTAGGGTTCATAGAGGGTGGAATTGTGAATCACAATGTGTCGATACATTTAGAAGCATTCTCCAGACCTTAGAGCATGCAATGGACCTATAAATGGCCGCAGCATCGCCATTGGGCATGGACACAATGTTAACCTACCAATGACTACATTGTACACTGATTATTATACCTTACAATAAACATGCATTAGGAATGTAATACAGACATTAGTAATGTTTGAAATGCAATGGGGACAGATACAGGGACAGTGATGATACTTGACCTGGAAACCTAACAAAAACCTGTTAAAAGGCTAAAGAAATATAACACAGGCTAGAGGAAGGGTGCGAGTTGGTACTAAATATCACCACTGATACCCAAAAGTTGTAGTAAGCAATGTGAAATGATGGGGCGTGTTGTGAATAGGCTTTAGAGGTTCACAAAGAGGTTCAAAAGAGTTCGAAATAGGTTTGAAGGTGTGCAAAAGAGTTCGAAAGATGTTTGAAGGTGTGTGAAATACTTCGAGGAATGTCGAAGTGGTTTGAAGTAGTTCAAGGTATATCGAGCAGCGAGTATAGTGAATGTGAAGTGTTTGTCGAATGGCGATAGACGATAGGCAATAAAATGAGGAGTAAATATGATAGTTCCAAAAAGTTCATGATATTTCACAGAACTTAGAGATACGATGTGAGCTAAGACCCAAGAGGACTGCTCTTAAATCTGATGATAATGGAGAGGGTAACTTATTCTCTGTTCCCTGTTGCTTGGCTGTTGTTCTAAGTAACTAATACAAGTCTATATACAAATTGAAGAGATAGTACTAAAAAGGAAATAGTAACATGTGTAGTACATGAGGCAATATATATGACAATGAGGACTTTGTAAATCATGAAACAAATGAGAAATGATAAATAATTGAAATGTACAGTGTTTTTATATAGTAAAAGTACTTATCTTTTGCTTCAATATATCATTGAAACATCTAAATGCTATTGTTGCATCCTAAATCTCTTTGTCGTCTCTCCTTGTGTCCAGTGGTGCTCAATATATGACAAAATGGTTTGTTCTGGTTGTGCAGCGTGCATCGAAATGGTTTCAAGACAGTTATGTGGTGGCCAATGGCATTCAAAGTAGTGCAAAGTTGTTTGAAAGCATTCAAAGTGTCGCAAAATCATTCGAAGTCATCCAAAATAGTGCAAAATAGTTCAAAAAGGATTCAAAATCAATTTTGTGGCATTCATACTGGTTTGGAGCATCTGTCATAGTGTGTCAATACGATTGAAGCCTTTTCTAGACCTTAGAGCATGCAGTGGACCTATCAATGGCCACAGCATTGCCATTGGGCATAGACACAATATTAACCTATGAATACTATTGACTGTACATACCAGGCGATGGTGCAGGGAGAAATTGAACCTAAAGAGGTAGAGGGACCAGGGGGCTTGGCAACAATTAAGTTTCTTGGCAGTCATGAAGTACTCAAGGTTCTTGTGGTCTGTCCAGATTTTGACCTTGTGTCAAGCACCCTCCAGGAAATGTTGCCACTCCTTTAACACCCACATTATAGCCAGCATCTCCTTGTTGTGGATCTTGTAATTGCATTCCACAGCACCAAAACTCTTTGAGTAGAAGGCAATGGGGTGCCACTTCTGGTCCTTGGGAGACGGTTGGGACAACACTGCACCCATCACAAAGTCTGAACTGTCAGCTTCTACATGGAAGGAACACAAGTCATCAGCAAAGGTAAGGATTGGAGTGGAAGTGACCATCTCTTTGAGCTTCTCAAATGCCTCCTGCTGTGCATTTTCCCACCTCCATGCCTCCTTGCCAGTGAGGTCGAATAACAGGCATGCATGGTGTGAGAAATCTTTAATAAAGCACCAATAGAAATTGATGAAGCCCAGAAAAGACTGCACCTTTTTCTTGTTCATGGGTGTGGGCCAGGTTGTAATGCCAGCAACCTTGACCAAATCCATCTCCATCTGTCCATCCAAGATACTCAATCCCAAGTACTCAATTCACATCTTCTCAAACTCACACTTGTCATGACAAAGGTAGATTTTGTGCTGCCAAAGTTGCTCCAGCACCAGGCATGTGATTCGACAATGTTCATCGAAGTCTCAAGTGAAGATGAGAACATCATCGAGGTGGACACAGATGACACCTTCTAATATGAGATTATGGAAGGTGTCATTCATCATGGTCTGAAAGGTGGCAGGACTATTAATGAGACCAAAGAACATGACAAGCAGTTCAAAAAGACCACAGTTTGTGCAGAAAGCTGCCTTCCACTCATCCCCTTTCTTTATCCATACATTGTTGTAACCCCAGTGGACATCGAGCTTGGTGAAGTAATGCACCCCATGGAGCTGGTTGACAAGTTCGGATATGAGGGGTAGTGGATAATGATTCTTGACTGTGATGTCATTGAGGCATCAATAGTTTTGAACTGGTCGAAGGGACCCTGTTAGGAAACAGTCTCCTAACATGCCTATTACATAATACTATTTTTACTTTATTTTATTTTATTTTATTTTATTTCACCAAAATATGCTACCAAACACATATACATGCATTATTTGTCAGCATGGGAATTTTCTATTTACATGCATCAATATGTATGCACATGTGCGCGTGCATCCATAACAACATACTACAATATATGTAACATAGTATATAACCCTAAAATAAATACTAGGAGACCTCAGTTGAGTTCTCTTAGGTATTCCATCCACAATAGTGGTGCAAAAAGCCTAATTCAGCCAACTATTCTATTTTTAAACCCTCACATCAAATCCATCAAATCCCCCCATCATGCGTGCATGCCCCGCCGCCTTCTTGTAGGAGAGCCTGCACAGTCCAGCTAGCAGATTAGTGGGTGTCGCCCTAACAAAAGAACTCAACTACCCCATCAGTGCGCCTTCTCTTACACGTGCATATGTCATTTGTCTCAGCGCGCCACATCCGCTTACTCATTATTTTGGCAAGAGCCAGAATTAATTGTATATACATATTTACCTTGCTTTCATAAGCTGACATCAGGCCTTGCCTTACATTGCGACCACCAGTGATCGAAAGGCAGCGCTTGTCATTAGGACAGCTGCAACCAGACAACTGATCGGATCTGGTTTAGCCGAGATTTACATTACTCAATTTGGATGACTATTTTAGGTAGTTACTAGCCAAATTCAGTAATAACCCCAAGATCAGGCCCTGTTGGAAGGGTTATTGATCTGAAGTGCCCAATAGCTGAAATCATGTGTTTTGCTGTGTTTGGTAGCCGAGATGGCTGGGTCATGTGACTCGAAATTTTGCGAAAAAATTCTGAAGCCAAATCTTGACTCAGCTGAAGAAGTGACTCATCACAGATTATGTCATCATGTCAGAACAAGCAACTTTGAATCCTGGTCACAATCCTGTTCCCATGCCTGTTCTAGAAGCAAAAATTGATGCTCTAACAGCACAAATGTCTCAATTAGTGTCAGTATTAGCAGCCTCACAACCCAAACAAGCAGAAATAAAAGCAGAGACAGTAGAAGATAAAGATGATGAGATGGAGGAGATGGTGGAGTGGATGTCTCAGGAGGATGTGCATGCCGAGGAGAGATCCGAGAATGGAAAAATGCATTTACCTAAATATGCACCCCTGCAAATATTTGATGGTACCATGGAGAAAACAAAATCCTTCATCAGCTCTATAGTGTTGTATATTCATGGGAGAAAGCCCAAATTTTGTATGACTGAGTCTAGGATTATGTTTGCTCTCTCATACATCCAGGGAGGGAAAGCACAGTTCTGGAGAAATGAAGCCATTAATCAAATTGCCATGGGATATAAACCATTTGCAAGCTTCAGGGAATTTTTGGAGAGATTGGAGGCACAGTTTGGAGACCCTAACCCAAAGGCAACAGTGAATGCAAAATTAAAAACACTGTGCCAAGGTTCTTTGACTGCAGATGAATTTATTTTGCAGTTCAAGGCAGAAGCATCACAAACCGATATGGGAGAAGCAGCGTTGGTAGAATTTTTGAAGGCAGGATTAAATCCCCCTTTATTCAAGTCTATCTATTGACTACCTTCTATGCCGGAGAGGTTGGATGAGTGGTATAATTGGGCAATGCATCTTGATCGGCAATATTGACAGGAACAGGTGGAATCAAAATTGATGTATGGGAATGCCAGATTTGGAAAGTCATCAGGAGGAAAGTCTGAGAAAGGAAGGACACCTCAGGTACAAGCTTTGAGGGCACAGCCACTGGCCATGGCAGTGACACCTATTGTTAAGGAGTGAGCAGCATCGATGGATGCGATGGATGTTGATCAAGTAGGGAGATGAGCTCCACTTAAATGTTTTAATTGTGGGCAATTAGGGCATATTGCTCAGAATTGTAGGCAGAAATGGAAGATTAGGGAAGCAACAATTGAGGAAGTGAAGTTGGAGCAAGATAAGCAGAAGAATTTTGTGGAAGAGTCCCAGTGAAGGTTTCCCCATTGGTGACCCAGAATCAATATAATGTATTAATATCTGAGGAAACCCAGAGTGAACCCGAAAGAGAAATTGAGGAGTATGACCATCATCACTTATGTGACGAAGAAAAATGCCCAGCCTTATTTCTGAAAACCCCTAAATTCTTTATTCACTCTGCACAGATAAAACCCGAAATCAGCTTGACAGTAGGATTGAAGACAGTGGACACGCATGCAGCAATTAATGTGCAGGCATTGCTCGACAGTGGTGCTACCAGATTATTCATTAAGCAATCCTTAATTACCAGAAACAGTATTTGCACACATAAACTGCCACAACCTATAATGGTGTACAATATTGATGGTATGATCAATCATGGAGGAACTATTAAGGAGGAGGTGATGATGATACTAAAGTATCAGGATCATCAGGACCAAGCCATATTTGAGGTGTGTGATCTTGGAGAAAGCAATCTGATAATTGGATGTCCATGGTTATGAAAGCATAACCCAGAAATTGATTGGAAAACTGGGAAGGTACACATGACTTGTTGTCCTAAGGAATGTAATGTATATGGGAGGAAAGAAGAAAGAAAAGAAAGAGAAAGAATGTCTGAGGAAGTATTCTGTTACGATGGAGGAAGTGGAAGATGAGGACATGCCAAACAGGAAAGTTCCAATCGTGACTGGTAACAAAGAACAGAAGCAAACCTTTAGGGAAATTTGTGGAGGACAGTCATGGAATAAAAACACTGTGAAAGTGGAGAAGCCAGTGGAGGAGTGGGTGCTGAAAGCCTACCATAAATATTTGTCAGTTTTTCAGAAGAAGGAATCGGAGCGGATGCCAGTGCAAAAGCCATGGGATCATGCAATTGAGATGAAGCTGGGATTTGGGCTGAAGAAGTCAAAAGTCTATCCATTATCTCTGAAGGAACAAGAAGAAGTGGATGCATTCCTTAATGAACAATTGTGCAAGGGATACATACGACCTTCGAAATCACTGCAGACATCACCAGTATTCTTTGTACCTAAAAAAGATCAGAGGAAGAGGATGTATACAGATTATAGGTATTTGAATGAGTGGACAGTGAAGAATGTGTACCCTTTGCCATTGATCTCAGAAATAATTGACAAGGTGGGAAAGGCCAAGGTCTTTACAAAATTGGATTTATGCTGGGGGTACAATAATGTATGAATAAAGAAAGGAGATGAGTGGAAGGCAGCATTTGCCATGCATTGAGGATCCTTTGAGCCACTAGTCATGTTTTTGTAATGACCAATAGTCCCCCAACCTTCCAAAATATGATGAACAACATTTTCAAGGATGTAATAGACAAAGGCATGGTGATAATATTCATTGATGACATTTTGATATTCATGGAGGATGAAGAAAATCATGAGGCGATAGTACAGGAGGTGTTGAGGAGATTGGCAGAGAATGATCTATTCATTAAACTGGAGAAGTGTGTATTTGGAGCAAGCAAGATCGAGTTTTTGGGATTAAAGATTGGTCCTGATGGAATCAAGATGGATCCTATCAAGGTACAGGCAATTGTTGATTGGCCCATGCCTACCCATATCAAGGAAGTTCAGGCTTTCTTGGGACTCGCCAATTTTTATTGTTGCTTTGTTCATAATTTTTCCAAAATTGCTGCACCATTACACAACCTTATGTGAAAGGGAGTGGTGTGGAGATGGGGAGAACAACAGCAGACAGCATTTGAGGAGTTGAAGAGGGAGACAGAAATGTTGTCTAAAATTAGGCAATGTTCAGAGATGGATGATGAAGTGGTGGAAGCTGTGAAAGCTTTGAGGGGAGAGAAGAAAGGTAATATTAAAGGAGATGAATGGGTTGAAGAACAAGGGTTAGTGTTGTTCAGAGGAAAGGTGTATGTACTGAAGGATCAAAATTTACAAAGGGAGATCATATGATTACATCATAACACGCCAGCTGCTGGACATCCAGGAAGGTGGAAGACATTGGAGTTGGTGATGAGAAATTATTGGTGGCCCAGAATTTTAAAGTATGTGTTGGGGTATGTGGATGAGTGTGATACGTGCATGAGGGGAAAGAAATTTCCAGAAAAGCCTGCAGGGAAATTAATGCTGAACCCTATACCTAAAGCGCCATGGTGAGATATATCTGTGGACTTTATCACAGGATTACCTGAAATGCAAGGATACAATGCAATACTTGTATTATGCAACCGCTTCACAAAGGAAGTCCATATTATTCCTACTACTGCAGAAACCTCATCGTTGGGCTTGGCACGCCTCTATCTAAATCAGGTATGGTGGTTACATGGATTACCTGATATGGTTATCTCCAATCATGGTGATAGGTCCACTACACGCTTTAAGGTCTGGAGAACAGTTCCACTCATATTGAGACATTACGACAGACATTCCAAATCACTACGAATGCCACAAAATCAACGTCGAATCTATTTTGCACTATTTTGCACTATTTCAGATAACTTCGAACTACTTCGAACCATTTCACGACATTTTGCAACACTTTGAATGACTTTGCAGCACTTTGAATGATATTAGCCACTGTATAGTTGTCTTGAAACACTTTCGATACATGCTGCACATCTGGAACAAGCTATTTAGTCGCATATCGAGCACTGCCAGACACGAGGAGAGAGTACAAGAGAGTTAGAATGTGATAAGTGCATTTTTGTGCTTCAATTGATATATTGAAGTACTTTTACTATATGGGAACACTTTATGTTTCATCATTTATTATTTCTCATTTGTTTCATAATCTACAAGTCCTCATTGTTTGATATATTTGCCTCATGTTTTACACATGTTCTTATTTCCTTTTTAGTACTATCTCTTCATTTTGTATATAGACTTGTATTAGTTAGCTAGAACAAAAAAATATAGAACCAATGGGGAACAGTGCAAGTTACCCTCTCACTATCATCAGATTTAAGAGTCATTCTCTTGAGTCTTAGTTTGCATCGTATCACTAAGTTCTGTGAAATATCATGAACTGCTTCGAAACTATCATATTCGCTCTCCATTTTATTGCCCATCGTCTATCGCCATTCGACAAACACTTCACATTCGTTAAACTTGTTCTTCGATATACCTTGAACCACTTCAAACTTATTTGAACTTCTTTGGACTACTTTGCATGACTTTGAACCTCTTTGAACCTTTTTCAAACCTTTTTCAAACCTATTTCGCACATCTTTGAACCTTTTTCAAACCTTTTCAAACAACCTCATATGCTCTTACAGATTATTCAAACCATCCCTTATTATTTCACATTGCTAAACACATCATATTGGTCTCAGCAGTAATATTTAGTACCACCTCGCACCCTTCCTCTAACTCGTATTATACCATCCGAAGCCATTTAGTAGGTTTTGTTTGGGTTTCCGGGTTGAGTATCATCAGTGGATCACAATTTGCTTCTGCATTTATGCAAGAGGGAAATAACATATTGGAGATTCAAACCAAATTATCTATGGCATATCACCCACAAACTAATGGGCAGACAGAGAGAATGAATCAGGAGTTGGAGCAGTACCTATGCATGTTTGTCAATTGCTGACAAACTGACTGGCCTGAATGGTTGGCAATTGCAGAATTTTCCCATAATAATAAATTCCATTCAGGTACTCGCATGTCACCCTTCTTTGCTAACTATGGGTATCATCCCGGAATGGGAGTAGAACCATGAAGGGAAGTCAAGGTACAGTCAGTAAAGGACTTTGTATAAAAAATGCAAAAGGTGCAGGAGGAAGCAGAGGCAGCATTGATGAAAGCACATGATGACATGATGCAACACATGGATCATACTCGAGCTGTTGCTCCAGAGTACAAAGTTGGTGACTTGGTATGGCTAAGTACCAAGGATCTAAATATTCCACGACATTTAAAAAAGCTTACAGAGAAGCAATTTGGCCCATATGCAATTTCTAAAATAATTTTGCCCAATGCAGTAGTGTTAAAGTTACCTCAATCATTCAAGATTGATCCTGAGATTAACATTTCCTGTTTATGCCCTTACCACCCACCCACTATTCCTGGTCAACAAACTACTCCATAGCCTCCAATAATGGTAGAAGGTGCTCCAGAATATATTGTGGAAGAAGTTTTGGACTCATGTCTTCGACGAAATAAATTGGAGTTCTTAATCAAGTGGAAGAACTACACTGATGAAAATAACTCATGAGAACCCAAAGAGAATTGTAAGCGAGCACATAAAACAATCACCCAATTCTTTAAACTTAATCCAAGTGCTCCACATCACATTGCTAGAATGGTGTATGAGGGGATGAATTTCCAGCCTTACCAGAATTTCACAGAGGGGACAGATACAATATTTTCTCGCTTGGAAGTCGAGGCATAAAAGGGGGTAATGTTAGGAAATGGTCTCCTAACATGCCTATTATCTAATAATATTTTTATTTTATTTTATTTTATTTTATTTCACCAAAATACACTACCAGATGCATATACATGCTTTATTTGTCAGCATGGAAATTTTCTATTTACATGCATCAATATGTATGCGCGTGTATGCATGCATCAGTAGCAACATAGGACAATATATGTAACATAGTATATAACCTTAAAATAAATACTAGGGGACCTCAGTTGAGTTCTCTTAGGTATTCTATCCACATTTGTGGTGCGAAATGCCTATTTCAGCCAACTAATCTATTTTTAACCTATCACATCGAAATCATCAAACCCCCCATCATGCATGCGTGCCCCATTGCCTTCTTGTAGGAGAGCCTGCACGGTCCAGCTAGCAAAACAGTGGGTGTCGCTCTAACACCATGGTGCATGGTGGCACATCAAGCAGAGATAAGGGTGCACTTAAGGCAGGGGTGTCAATTGCATCCTGGGTGAGGTCCTGTATGTGTAGGAGGCATTATATCTGCAGTGTTCTTCGATTCCGGGCATAGGGAGAAAGTTTTCTACTGTAAGGGCAACCTCAAAGCATCACTTAATAGTGACCTAACAGAGGGGAATCCAAAGTTAATATTATACTACATAATACAGACACTCCAGGCACACCTAACAGAGGGGTACTCAAAGAGAAAACTCTAAGGACACATCTGTCAATGCCCAGTATATGTCATAGACCCAAAAATCAAATAGTAAGCTAAAAATAGCAAAAAAGCGGAGATAGGCAGATCAAGCTGTGGGATGATGTCACCTTGATGGGTAAACATCCAAAAGGGCCTCTAATAATAAAACTGTCAACATGTACCAACATGGAAAAAGCTGAAATATAATAATAAAATAGGAATAAATTATAGAAAATCATAGAAAAGGCAGAATAGGGTGAAATAAGATATAAAAAAATATGGGACAAATGCAGAAATTGCCCAGATGCCTGGGGTGGTTTTCTTTCCCCTTACACTCACAAGGTGAAAGTGGGGAGCAACAGGGAGGGGATTGAATGGAGGAGAGGGCATTGAGCAGCAGAGAAGAGACCAAACAACAGGGATGATGCACAGATTTTACCTCAAATTATCAATTGCTGGAGTACTGTATGTGAAAGTTCATTTTTACATACAAAAGCCATGGCCTGGGCCAAGCCAAACCAGAGCCAAGCCATGAGTGGTGGGCTTTGGCCTGGCCTGAGGTTTGAGGAAGCCAAAGTCACCTCAGGCCACACTGTGGACCTGGCATGGTAGGGTTTTCAGCCATTTAAGTGCTAAAATGTGAATTTCCTAACATAAATGGCTGAACTCAGGGTGGATGAATTTGGGATGAATTTTCATCCCATATATTTCAACCATCCAAGGGATGGAGTTCATATGTGTTACCTTACAAAATTTTTATAACCTAATGGAATGAAATTTCATTTTACAAGTGGATGAAAACCAGGGGGTGATTTTAATCCAAGATGAGGATATGGATTTTCAACCATCTAACATGAATTTTCATCAAGTTTTTCAAAAATTTATAGGATAATATTTCCTGCCTCAAAGGTGTGGATTACAGTGTGTGTTTTTCAGACTGAGATAGAATTTTTCCTACCCCTTGGGCCCCATAGTGCCAGGCCATAGCTGGGGCTTTCAGGGCTGGGCCAGAACAGCACTAGAGAAGACATCCTCAAAATCTTCCTCAATCTGTTCTATCTCCTCATCATCATCAGAATCTGGTGCAAGATCTGGGACATCCCCAAGTCCACATCAGACATAGGCATTGGTCCAGCATGACATTTCTGAGTGTGCTGCATCAACACCTTTTGCCCCCCAGGTGATTTTGGGCTACCCATGGCTTCAAGATCATAATCCAGAAGTCAACTGGATGACAGGTCAATGTCCCTCCTATTGTTGTACTTGCTTCACTGAAGGCAGGCAGGAACATAGTTTATTTGCTCATGAACCCAGCATAATCTCAAGCTCTCGATTGATAGCAGCCTCTTCTCTGGCATTCTTCAATCCAATCCAAATCTGGGTTGAAGTTGTTGAAGTAATATGGAGTGGTTTCGAGAGCAATTGGTAGGGATACTGGCAATGCAAGAAGATAAGAGTGGAGAGTGTTGATCTGCTCAGCAATCATGCTAGTGAATGCAGAGGTTTTTCATACTCTTCAAGGATTAGTAGCAGTCAAAGTATGGCAATTATTGTATGATTGATAGTGTGATTATTGTATGATTATGAATCAAAAATTGTGTCAATAATCTGAGTCACCTTGACCATGAGGTTTATTGAGGATGATTTTGGGGCAATTATGGGATACAATTATTTTGACTTTTTGCATGATGTAAGCAAATTAAATAATTGCTTTTGATAATTGTACAAATAATCATCAATTTGCCTCCAGAGGCGATTCAATGATTCTGTGATTATTGCAATAATTGCAATTATCTGTGTCCCAAAAATCATGGACATAATCTGTGGATAATCGTCCTACTTGACCACTACTATTGTTGGAGCCTAATAATCACTACTTATTTGAATTGCCGACATGACCCTAATTGACCTGGCATTTTCAGCCAAGATGAAATTGATGCTAATTTACTGTCAGCTAATTAGCCTTGCCTGCTTCCCTGAACACTACTGGTGAGGCGAGGTGGCAACTGTGCCAACAACACTACTGATTAATATTCAGCATGAATCTCATCAGGTGATTCACCATCATGAATCACCCCCTGATCCCCACACCGCCATTTGTGTCTGACATGTAGTTGGCTAGAATGAGTATCCCTTCTTCCTCGCTGTTGGTTCCTCTCATGTTCTGTAATCTCTGGATCCATTCCAGCCCCTACCCTCTTAGCTTTTTGGAGAATAGTTACTATCACGGTCAAATGTGGGTCATGAAATCTTGGAGAGTTCCAGATGATGCATCATCGCTAACAGCTGGTGTTGAAGGAAGGCCAATTTTGGGAACAGCGATTAAATCAAGGGATGGAATGGTGTACCTTTTTAACCAATCACATCCTGCTGCAGCTCATGTTGAGACACACCCACCTCTTTTGAGACCTACAAGTCTATTGCCTCATGAATCACGTGCCACATCTCGATCTTCCACTCCTTCATGCTCATCTCCTGCCCTTTTCAATGTCTTGCCATGTTTCAGGATTGTTTCCACTGTTAATATGGAACAAGTTGAAGCTCACAAGACTTATGTTGACTATGATGATGAGCCAGAGAAGCTGAAAGACATGTTGAGGGGTCGGAGTCCAAGAAGAAACAAAGGAACCTCTAATGGTTCTAATGTTGATTTAGCATCACCTCTGCCTTCCCTTCTGGAACCACCTAATGTGAGCAAGAAGCAGAGCAACACCAAACCTTTGCTGTCTGTCCCCAACTCGATCTCTCCCTCACCTAGAGACCATTCACTTTCCATCCATAAGTTAACCTTGTGGTGTCACATTCTGCCACCGCGATCTGACCCGGGGAACACCGTGACAAGTATACACTTGTTTCATTGCAATGAGTCTATTGCCATCTTGCAAGAAATGGGGTTAGTTTTTGAATAAAATATGAATGATTATTATTCATGGGATGGGAGTTGTTTGGCCACCATCAATGTGGGACAATTACACATCAAACCTCCAGATAGCATTAAAGATAGGGATGTGTCTCATGATGCACTGGTATGGAATCACCTAGCAGTTTATCATGTTGGAGAGGTGTGAGAGGTACCACTCTATTCATTGTGTCTCTTTAACATGTATATATCTAATAGTCTACAATATTACTTGCATCCGCTTTGGTGGACCCTGATATTCCATCATCTTCCACGCTGGATGCTGATGATAATGGTGTACTTGAGAAATCTCAATTAGTAATGTTTGAATATGCAACAGACAAGCTAGCAACTCTTGACGTGAGGCTCATTGTGGTTGGTCAGTGGTACTTCGACAGCCCCACTCATGGTGTTGGCATACATCTAGAATCCAATTGTATGCCTCTATATGTCATGAAATTTACATATTCTCATCTTCAGCGATCTAGATGCATCCACATTTTTCTCTATTACCCCAGAAGGCCATTTCATAGTCCAAAAATTACAACTACTGCCTCGCATGCCAGCACAAATGGAAGTGTTTGCTTCCGATACACACCCAACTTTCTTACCATTACCCAATCCATTCAAAGCCATGAAGTTCCATTGATGATACTCGATCTGGAAACCTAACAAAAACCTGTTAAAAGGCTTATGAAGTATAACTAAGGCTAGAGGAAGGGTGCAAGTCAGTACTAAATATCACCACTGAGACCAAAATATTGTGTGTAGTGGTGCAAAATAGTAAGGGCTGTGGCAAATATTCTTTTAGAAGCATACAAAGAGGTTCAAAATAGTTCGAAATAGGTTCAAAAATGTGTGAAGTAGTTCGAATAAGTTCGAGGTATATTGAGGAACAAGTTTAGCAAATGTGATGTGTTTTTGAATGGAGATAGGCAATGGGTGATGAGTCGAGAGACCAATACAAAAGTTCGAAGAAGTTTGCGATATTTCACAGAACTTAGAGATACGATGCAAAGATAAGACCCAAGAGAATAGCTCTTAAGTCAGATGATAAGTGAGAGGGTAACTTGTGCTCTGTTCCCTGTTGGTTTTCTTTTCTTATTCTAAGTAACTAATACAAGTCTATATACAATTGAAGAGATAGTACTAAAAAGGAAATAATAACATATGGAGAACAAGGGGCAATATATGCAACAATAAAGGACTTTGTAAAACATAAAACAGATAAAAAATGATAATAAGTGAAATGTACATTGTCACAGTATGGTAAGAGTTCTTGTTCTATTGCTTTAATATATCAATGAAACATAAAACTGCACTTATCATATTCTAAGTCTCTTGTAGTCTCTCCTCGTGTCCAGTAGTGCTCAATATGCAACTAAATGGTTTGTTCTGAATGTGCAGCATGTATAGAAAGTGTTTCAAGATGGTTATATGGTGGACAATATTGTTCGAAATGCTGCAAAGTCATTCAAAGTTGTCCGAAATAGTGCAAAATTGTTCAAAATTGATTCAAAGTCAATTTCATGGCATTCATAGTGATTCATAGTGTGTGTCATAACATGTCGATGCAGTTAGATTCTTCTCCAGACCTTATGGCACACAGTGGACCTATCACCATTATGACTGGACTCCACTTAGTATGAAGGACCATGTGACTGGAAGAATAGCAGTTGACAAGGAGGATGATCTTGGCGAATTACTTCTGGGTGGCTCCTTGTCAGGCTTGCATACACACCATACCGAAGATAGATTAAGTGGGATTGCATGGTCACCGCAACAGCTCACCATGAGCAGTATATTACTGTCTGCAGCTTTTCTGTGACGTTGATGATACTCAACCCGGAAACGCAAACAAAACCTACTAAATGGCTTTGGATGGTATAACACGAGTCAGAGGAATGGTGCGAGTTAATACTAAATATCACTGCTGATACCCAAACATTGTTTTTAGTGGGGCGAATTAATGAGTGATGATGCAAATAGTCTGTAAGAGCATACAAAGAAGTTTGAAATAGTTCAAAAGAGGTTCGAATATGTGCGAAGGGGTTTGAAGTCATGCGAAGTAGTCCGAATAAGTTCAAATAAGTTCAAAAATGTTCGAGGTATATCGAAGAGGGAGTTTAACGAATGTGAAGTGCTTGTCAAATGGCGATAGGTGATTGGCAATAAAACATGGAGCAAATATGATAGTTTCGAAGAAGTTCATGATATTTCACAGAACTCAGAGATATGACACGAAGATAGGACTCAAGAGGATGGCTCTTAAATCTGATGATAGTGAGAGGGTAACTTATGCTGTTTCCCATTTCTTCTTTTTTTTTGTTATTCTAACTAATACAAGTCTATATACAATCTGAAGGAATAGTACTAAAAAGGAAATAATAACAATTGTAGAACATGAGGCAATGTGCACAGCAAATAAAGGTATTGTAAAACATGAAACAAAATGAAAGATGATAATAAGTGAAACGTACATTGTCCCAATATAGTAAGAGTTCTTGTTCTATTGCTTTAATATCTCAATGAAACACAAAAATGCACTTATCGCATTCTAACTCTGTTGTAGTCTCTCCTCGTGTCCGGTAGTGCTCAATATGCAACTAAATAGCTCACTCCAGTTGAGCATCATGTATCAAAAGTGTTTCAAGACAACTATACGGTGGCCAAAGTCATTTGAAGTGCTGCGAAGTCATTCGAAGTGTCGCAAAATAGTTCAAAAGCATTCAAAATAGTTCAAAGTCATCCGAAATAGTGCGAAATAGTGCGAAATAGATTCGAAGTCGATTTTGTGGCCTTCGTAGTGATTTGGAGTGTGTGTCGTAATGTCTCAATGTGAGTGAGAATGTTTTCCAGACCTTATAGCACACAGTGGACCTATCAACATCTCACATAGGCATTCTACTACAATGATGGGGCTCATCATGTGCTATTCATTGATCCTGTGGTCGATGTAAAAAATCTGGTGTGGATTGACGATTTGTCTTACATGTTGTTATTCGAGGTCAGTCTAATTATGCCTACTGCTTGACTCTGCTAAAGATTTCTCTACAAGGACCAAGTTGAATACTATGTGCTCAAAACAGTCCATCCAAATAATAATCCTGTGGCCAGTTCATGAGTTATGAAGTAAGCTTCTCCTCAACTAACTTGACAATCATAAACAATCTCTCAGACCAGAGCAAATATGATCCATATATATTGGTCCATACAACATAGCAGACATTACTTTGACCTCCGATATTTTAACTGCAGTGACAACCAAAGAGGGTTGCAAGCCTACTTGGTTCGATGGAACCTGGGAAAATGGAAAACCTTGCACTCTCTGGCATACAAATACTCAGCAACAAGAGCTTTCTCTGGAAAATGAGGTAACCTCATGATTACCTCTCGAATTAAAGAAGGCTATGGTGCATGTTTTGGTCTAGAGTGCTATCCGATTATGTTGACCTTGAGCCTCTAACTGATGGTCGCATTCAACAATCCTCTCTGATTGAAATGTGTGTTAAGTCGCAACCATCTTCCTGAACAAAAATCTCTATGCAGGCCCTCCAAGGTTATATAATCGGTTTGCATGTGGTTTATCATCCACTGACAAAGGACAAAATCATTGTTGGGGGAGCTGATGATGGATCAATCGCATTTTGGACAGTTGAGTGTGTGTTTTTTTTCCCTCTTCACTTCCTTACAAGATCAATTATTGTATCAGTCATTTCAAGTTATATGCCATGTGGACTGTATTCCTCACCCCACTTACAAGTGTCCTACAAATTGACAAGAAACAAAGATGTCCACTGAGTGGATGTGTGCTTTGTATCTCTGCTGATGGCACCATTGTGATCATCACTACTGATGGATTCCAGTTGTAAGCTGTTCTTGTGCATGTTATGCTCTGCTCTCTGACATCTTGTAGTCTGTACCTTGTACCCAGAGCTGCTGCACCATTGTGCAGAGTTTGCCTTGGGGGCAATAACCTGCTGTTGGGTTATTCAAATTGTCACACTCGGCTTTGGGATGTGCAAACAAAGGAATTGCGGCAGTCAATGAGCCTTGATAAGGTTGATGAGTTGCTAGATAAAGAAGGGTGGATGGACCTGTGAGCAACCTTTTTCATCTATTCTAATTGTAATAATGTTGTAGGTCTCTGAGTGCAAACACATCTGTACCAAATACAGCTCTGAAACTAGCGCCTGGTACATCTACTGGCATGGACATTGGTAAGCCATCTGCTTTTTATGTATTACCAATCAGCTCAAGCTGGACTGTCCAGCATCAACACTGCTTTTGGACTTGCAACGCTTCACTTCCGAATCAATTACAGTTGCAAAAAAAATCAGCACCAATCAGGATCAAATGAGATCTATTCTTCTGACACTAGAGTGACTTCGCTCAGTCTTGTTGACACTCTCAACTCATGGTCTGAATAATGACATCGACGGGATCTGCATCGACAGACTGGAGATCCAGCTCTCACCAAAACCCATCAGCTTTGCCAGGTATGCTACATCATTTTCAAGCAAGACTCTTTGCTCATATCCATATATTAGTTGTGGTTCTGTTGTGTTATACAACACCAGCCACTCCACAGATCACTGGTGCATCTTGAGCAATGTCTCAGCTGCTCATGCCCTGTCAATAATAGTTCTTCTTAGAGCACTTAGCCTCTTCGAAGGTAGGTATGTTGACCAGCTTAGAGTTTTATGATTGATCCATTCCCATAGAATACATGGAAGGTGCAAACACAGTCGTGACATTTTATGTGACTTTGCTTGCATCGTCCATCAGGCTGTATTATCAACCTCCAAGCCTGGTATTCCTTGCTAATCGATGGTTTGATGACTCCAGGAAGTGGTTTATGTATATAGTAGATGCATGATGTTCAAAGCACTTTAAAGACGAGATCCATCAAGCAGCTATATTCCTCTTCAATTATGCAGCTGTGCACTTATCTGACGAATGAACTAGTGCAATCACCGATGAATGGCAAAATCATTGTGAGGATACTGTCTCTTAGGTTGTGTCTACTCACAAAGTGTCCATCAGTGCCTTGTCTTCAGCCTTCTGCTGATCAAGAAGCAATGAATTCTGCTCTCGCCCTCTTCCTCTGCAGATACCTCACTTCTGCAAAATATAGTTTACTATCAACAAGGTTTGAACCTATGGCGATGTCTATACATACAACACCCTGAACATTGCGGAGTGCTCTGACAGATATCTCTAAATCAATCGCACTTTATCTACATGATGAGCAGTCACTTCACAGGGTTCTGGCTGCCAATCTTTGTTCAAGAAACTTTCATATTTGGCAGCATTATATCAATGCCATGGAAATCCTATGAGCTCTCTTCTCATTAGCTACAACACCTCACAAAGAAGCCATCAGTGTACAAAATGTGGGGGCACAGGCACAGCTTACTGATTCAACTCACTTGCAACAATATTCATTTTGAATTTGGACTGGAACAAATAGCAGCGCAAGACTTGAAAGAAGCTCTAATCAACTCTCCAGCAATTCAAGCTATCAATTACTCATCCACTGCTCCAGTTATGCTATCAGTCGACACTTTGCAGATTGCTATCAGTTTCTTTCTCACTCAATGCTATCCTGACAACCCTCGAAAACAGTATTACAGTCAATTCAGATCAATTATGCTTAATGACCATGAATCTAGATTTTTGCAACCAAAACTTGAACTCTACAGTCTATATCGTGCTCTTGGAGCACTTTAGTTGCACCTAATATGGGTTCAAAAGCTTATCATCGAAGTCAACACGCGGTATATCAAAGGCATGCTCTCAAATCCTGATATTGCACCTAGCACTAGCATCAATCAATAGTATTGATCCTAACATTTCACTTTATGTTAGTCCATGTCTCAGGGACACACCATGGTCCAGACAGAGTTTTTAGGTGCCCCACACAAGACAAAGATGATTAGCTCAACAATGAAAATGATTTTGGAGACTGGATCGACCATCTTCACAAATCCATACATTAAATCAATCCCATTATGACTCGTCCCTTCCCTTCACATTGAATTTTGACCCTCTTCCTCTCTTCAGATCTCAGTAAGGGGGAGGACCTTACCTATAATGATGTCCCACAAACAAATAATGTGAAAAAGGATGATGAAAGATTACTTCACATTCAAAAATGGTTACATGATCTGGTGTGACCCACTGATCTATCAGATGCCAAATATGCTACCTTTATTCAATATTGTACCAAATTCTTTTTAGACTCAGGCAAACTATTGAGAAAGGACTCCCATGGAGCTCACAAGATTGTTGAAACTCCAGAACATCATGTCAAAATTATTTGCACAGCTCATGATGATATCAGACACAAGATGGTTTTCACTACAAAATCAGTTATTGGCCTTCAATTTTGGTGGCCGAACATGAAAGCTGACATTGCATGGTTTATTCATACTTGCCACCTGGGTCAAATTTGACAAATGCAAAATCTTCTAATTCTGCCTTCAGTCACCACTCCAGCACCTATTTTTGGCAAAGTCTAAATTGATACAATGCAAATGCCCCCATCAAATGGATTTTTTTTAAAATACATTGTACAAGATCGATGTTCACTAATGAGTTATCCTGAATGGCAAAAACTTCGACACAAAAATGCCACCTTCCTTGGCAACTGGATTTTTGAAGACATTATTTGTCAATGGGGCTCACCATACAAAATTGTAACTGACAATGGCTCTGCATTTATTGCAGCCATGGAATATCTTGTGAAATGATATCATATCAACCATGTTTGGATTAGCGGTTACAATTTGCATGCCAATGGACTCATCAAATGAGCCCACTTTGATGTTCGACAATCCTTATTCAAAGCTGTCAATGGAGAACAAGCAAAATGGTCAGCAGGAGCACATCCAGTATTTTGGGCAGAACATGTCATGGTTCATAAATGTATGTGTTTCTCTCCTTACTTCACAGTTACAGGATCACATTCTCTAATTCCACTCAATATCTCTGAAGTGACATACTTGCAACCACCTCCTGATTCTATCTTATTGACAACTGATCTCATAGCTCAACGAGCCATAGCATTACAAAAATGATCAGATGACCTCTAAGTTTTATATTTGAAGGTCTATGCCTCTTGACTCGAAGCTGCAAAACACTTCAAATTCATTCACAAACAAATGGTGCACAACTAAAACTTTGTGAAAGAAGATTTAGTGCTACTTAAAAACATGCAAATCAAGAAATCCCTTGAGCACAAGATGAAACCACAATATATCAGCCCTCTCATCATTATCGAATGGAACTATGGAGGGGCTTATATCCTTTGCAAACTTGAGGAATCAGTATACTACATCAACCTGTTGCTGCCTTTTGATTGCTACCATATCTCACTTGAAAATCTATTCCCCTTTCACAGAAGTTCCTCAATATCAATTCTGAATGTCTCAAACAACTTTAAACAACTTCAAACCTCAACGAAGATATTTCCGAAGATTTTCTGGACTTCAAAAACAAATAATTATTCCTTTTTCATTGTTTGTGATTATTTACCAATGACTTCAATTCTTTTTAGTGTACAATACAAGTTGCAATATCACATTGTAGCATGGTCATGCAAACTCCAAAAGGGTTTTTCAGCCATGATAATATTCTGAGCCTTTCCCTTATTTTCCTTTTCCTTTTACTTGTCTCATCACTACCTTTTGAGACTGACAAGTTTTTGATTCGATATACAACAAAATAATTTTTTTTCTACTCCTCCAACATAACCTCTAATAACTCTATCTCCCTACCCAGTATCTCCATCTTTACCTTCTTCTGGGATAGCCTTGCCGCAATCAACCTACGATGCATGCTCTGATCTTCCTTGACCTCTTTGACTGCCTGAACCTCCTTTGCCTTCACCTTCCCTTTCAATGACCACCCCTTCTGCTTTGATTTTGGCATCAACAGCTTGGAAGGTTCCACGACTGGTTCATCATCCTTGACAAAGCCCATGAGATGGATTCAACGTACTCAGAAATTCAAAAACGAGTTAGCAACAACTCCAAAACAATTTCAAATAAATTTTGTACCTAGTTTCAGGCACGAATCCTGTTTCATGACCCCAAACTTTTTTGCTTCGCCTTTTTGAAGCCCCCTTCTTGACACCCCATCCCAGTAGCACCCCTGTGCCTCACTAGTGCACTTTGTGCACTTCAAGGGCCCCTCCTTGATGAGACATTGTGGCTACTTAAACCCAGCATGTTGTTTGCCCTACAAAAATTTTAGCACTTTGAAACACCATCAAACTCAAATGAAACAACTCACTGGACGTTCTCCTCCTCCTCCCAAGCTCATTTTGCCTCTTCCAGCTTCTTTTCTCTCTCTAACTCTTTGACCAAATCCATGAATAATAAGTCTCTACACCACAAAAGCCATTCCTGATGAGCCAAAGGTTTAAAGACCTCAAAAACTTTATCAACCACAATTCGAACTGCAGGATCATGTTCCTGGCCCAAGCCATCTGCTAAATCATTGTATTCTGCCTAAACAAAATGTTTTAGTGGGCTTGACCAACAACAGAACTGTAAGAAATGTACCATCCTCTCATGAAACCTTTGCCCCACAGTTCAAAATCCAAATCTTTGGCAACCCCATGATCTGGCATCGGTTTTGTGTATTCAATAACTTCAGTGTTGAGTTCAGTGAGAAGAGACATTATAAAAGCTAGTATCGATGATTTAGGAGGTGATGGGGAAGAATGAGAGGTATTTCGAACTTTGTTAACAATTTCAACACAGTCATGCATTTTGCACATGACTCTGATTGGCTGACTGGGACAGTCAGGATTTTAGTAAGGGGGAGGATGATAGGTCCACTCTGTGCTCTAGGGTCTGGGGAGATTTCCAAACATATTGACATGTTACAACTCATGATCACAACCCATATGAACCTCATGAAATCAATTTCAAACCATTTTGAACTACTTCAAACAACTTTGAATGACTTTGAACAACTTCACAACACTTTGAACAATGTCAGCCACCATATGGCTATTCAACCACCCTTCCAATACACACAGCACACCCAGCATGAGTTAGTGCATCACATATTGAGCTCTACTGGACACAAGGAAATATGACAAAGGACTCTTAGGATGTGATTGTGGTGTTTTGGCATTTCAATGATATATTGAAACAATAGGACAAGTACGTTTGCTATACTGCAACTCTGCATATGTCATTTATCATCATTTCTCTTTTGTTTTATGATTTGCAAAGTCCTTTATTGCTGTGCATATTGCCTCATGTTCTCCACATGTTATATTCTCTTTTTAAGTACCATCTCTTCAAAATGTATATAGACTTGTACTTGTTACTTAGAACAACAGAGAAGAAGTCACCCTCTCCCATTTTTATCGTCTGATTTAAGAGCCATCCTCTTGAGTCCAAGCCTTGCATCATATTTCTAAGTTCTGCAAATTATCATGAACTTCTTCAAATTCTTGTATTAGCCTCTTGACCTATCACCTATCACCTATCACCTATCATCTCCCAAAAACTCTTCCAATTCACTATATTCATTTCTCGATATCTCTCAGAACCATTCCCATTCTTCCCAAACCCCTCAAACATCCTAGAACCATCTTCGAACTTCTTCAAACCTCTTCGTAGCCCTTTGAAAACCTTCATACACTCTTAAAACTATTTGTGACACTTCTCACTATTTCATACCTCTCACTACGATCCTTTGGTAACAGCAGTGATATTTAGTACCACCTCAACCCTTCCTCTAGCCTGTGTAACACTTCTTAGACCTTTTACCAGGTTTTTGTTTGGTTTCCAGGTTAAGTATTATCAGCAGTCTGCCATCATCTTGGACTTCAGTATGGCCCACACATTCATTTATACATGCAATCAGCCAATGGTGAGGTAGATGGATCATTTGGGCTTGTGCACAATGTTTCAGTGTGCATTGGAGATATCATTGTTTATGTCCAAGTGCATATTATCTGTTTGCCTGCTTATGATATTGTCTTAGGGCACCCCTTTGATGTGTTAACGTGCTCCATTGTGTGCAGTTTTGCAAATAAAGCACAAATAATTACTATTTGTGATCCAAACACAGGTGCCATCTCCACCATTCCAACAAAGCCTAGGGGAAAGCCATTGATGATACTCAATCTAGAAACCCAAACAAAACCTACTAAATGGCTTCAGATGGTATCACACGAGTCAGAGGAAGGGTGCGAGTTGGTACTAAATATCACCGCTGAGACCAAAACATTGTGTTTAGTGACACAAAATGGTAAGGGCTGTGGCAAATAGTCTTTAAAGGCGTATGAAGATGTTTGAAAATTGTTCGAAGTGAGTTCAAGGAGGTTCGAAGATGTTAAAGTAATGTCAAGATATGTCAAGAAGAAAATATACCAAAATAGAAAGTGTTTCTTGAAAGGTGATAGGCAATGTGCAATAAAATGAGGAGTGAATACAATAGTTTGAGGAAGTTCACAATATTTCGCAGAACTTAGAGATATGATGCAAGATAAGACTCAAGAGAACTGCTTTTAAATCTGATGATAGTGGAGAGGGTAACTTATTCTCTGTTCCCCATTGCTTGGCTATTGTTCTAAGTAACTAGTACAAGTCTATATACAATCTGAAGGAATAGTACTAAAAAGGAAATAATAACAATTGTAGAACATGAGGCAATGTGCACAGCAAATAAGGTATTGTAAAACATGAAACAAAATGAAAGATGATAATAAGTGAAGTATACATTGTCCCAGTATAGTAGGAGTTCTTGTTCTATTGCTTCAATATATCATTAAAACATAAAAATGCACTTATTGTATTCTAAGTCTTTTATTGTCTCTACTTGTGTCTGGTAGTGCTCGATATGCAGTGAATTGGCTCACTCCAGGTGTTCAGCATGTGTTGAAAGGGTTTCAAAACAGCTATATGGTGGCCGATATTGTTCTAAGTAGTATGAAGTCATTCGAAAGCATTTGAAGTGTCGCAAAATTATTCGAAGTCATCCGAAGTCATCCGAAGTAGTGCAAAATAGTTAGCAAATGTTCAAGAAGGGTTTGTGGTCAATTTTGTGGCATTTGTAGTGATTTGGAGTGCATGTCATAATGTGTAGATATGATTAGATCCTTCTCCAGACCTTGGAGTGTGCAGTGGACCTATCACCATACTACTTCTTACCAGCTGCAGCAACACCACACTTTACTATTTAGGATAACCCACAAAGACATTTTTGCCAGGCTTCGAGGAATTGATCTTAGACCGAGGAGAAGCCACTACTATCATAACATTTGACTCTGATACCTAATCTTGTGACATTTCCACTTTTGCACTTATTCCATTTTCCACTTCCATTCCATTGACCTCTATTATCTCTCAACTCTACTCATTACAATGTACCAACAATCATGCACAGGCACTCTTAAATTCTATCAACTCTATGGTGCTTATTCCAGCTGCAATTCTGAAAAGTGCACATGCATGTGCAACTTTTACAGATTTAGCAGGGCATGCACTGCAAAAAGGCATAGTAACCAAGAAGTATAAGCCAGTGGCTAAAAAGGTCAAACCAGTCATTGCATCTGTTCCAGATAAATTCTGCATCAAGCGCAATATTATTGGTGATCCGCTAGCAGTGATACCTGCACTTTTAGCAAATCCACCACCATTTACCCCAGAAGACAATGAAGAAGAAGACAATGATGAATTTGAAGACTGGATTGATGCACTACATGGCTTTATGCATGTGATACATCCCATTCCACAGTCCTTTGATGTGCAGGTATTTGTTCTAATGCAGTCAGAGCCAAGTGCAAAAGTGCAAAGTGTACGCAGCTCTGCACTTATTTATGATAACAACTATAGCCAAGTTCCAAGGCGCACCACAGCAGAAGATGAGATGTTAGATTTGGTATGGATATGGATGGATACCCTAATGCATCCTAGCAATTTCATGGATTCTGAGTATGGTGCGCTCGTGCACTACATGAGCACCTTTTTCAAAAACAAGAAGTGCCTATGGAAGTGCAATGCACATGGCACTAACCAGCTTGTTATTTGGCAGTCCAGACACTTACTGATATTGTGTGCCATCCACAACAATATTGGACACAAGCACTTTTATGCAATGTGATCTGCTTTACTTGAGTGCTTTTGGTGGCCACACATTATGGACAACATCATTTGGTTTGTGTGCACTTGCCATATTTGCCAGATCCAGCAAATGCAGAAGGTTTGAATACTGCCAATTGTCACAATGCCTGCACCACTATTCAGTAAATTTTATATCAATACAATGCACTTACCAGTATCAGCAGGGTGGTGCTATATCATCCAAGGGCATTGTTTGCTTGTGACTTGGCCAGAATTTTGTGGGCTTCCTAAAGAAAAGGTGAGCACACTCAGTGATTGGATGTTTCAAGATCTCATTTGCAGATGGGGTGCATTGTATGAGATAGACACTGATAACAGGAAACCATTCATCAAAGTGCTAGCCTACCTCAGTAAGCACTACCATATCAATCACATCTGCATATCTAGCTATAATTTGCATGCTAATGGAATTGTCGAGTGCACACACTTTGATGTGTGCCAAGCACTTATCAAAGCTGCAGATGGAGTAGAGTTGAAATGGTTCAGTTTGCTATACTCAGTTTTTTGGGCAAAGTGCATCACTACACATAGGTGAGCTACAATGTGTCAAATGATATGGTCTATCGAACATATACAGTGTATTGAATGATACACATTCGGTGGACACTGTCGAACACTGTAATATATATATGTGTACCTACTATAGTAACAAATAAATACACCATTACAATGGTTGCTAGACCGAAGAGTAATATGTTTAATACAGACATCAGTAACCTATGAAATAGTTTCAGGCAGCAGCAACAGCAATGGAGAGGGCAGCGGCAGTGGCCTTACCAGGATCAGCATCAAGATCAGCATTTCAGGTATGGCTGATTGGAAATTAATCTCATTTATGTAGTAATTTATGTGTAGTCTGCATGGATTCTGCATGCAAATTGGTGTATGATAAATTCAGTAAAGGCCATGTTTATGCAATAATTCATTTATTGCAGTGCACCGGCCTGCAAAATTGGGCCCATATGCCAGTCAGGTACCCAATAGGGCTGCAGCGGCATCGGCATAAAGCAGTGGCAGCAGCATCAACATTAGGCAGCAGCAGCGGCATCAGCATTAGGCCACTATGTGATCAACATCGCACAGGCATGGTTCAGTGGATGACTCTACATATATATATGTATGTACTATAGCAACAAATGAATGCACTATTCAATTCTTGCTGTACTACACTAGACATGTTAAGAATGTGGTGTACAGATCGGTGACCTATGAGACAGCATCAGACATATGCATCAGCATCAGCATATGTATTGGGGCTGGGGCTGGGGTCAGCAATTGGTATGAACATCAGCCTTAAAGGTATATATTATTGGTCCACCAATTAAAGCACCATATATTTATAGGAGGAAAGCTATCACTCATTGTCAGTAGTGTCCATCATATCATCAGAGCCAGGCAACCAAATGTGATCAACATAACTGAAGTCTGCATGACTATAGATTGGGAGTGTGATGTGAGATGAAGTGGGGTTCTCTATCTGTGAGGTGCTGGGGGACCCAGTTTGGAAACGATCGGCATCAGGGCCAGTTGAATCAGCCTCTGAATGGGTCTCTGACAATGAGAAGAAAACATCAGCTGCATCAGATGTGGTGGGGAAAGCAGTTGAAAGGGGAGGTGCAGGGGAAGATGAAGAGGGAGAATGAGAAGCTTTAAGGTAAAAAGTGGCAGCATCAAAGCCAGTTGGAGAACTGGTGTGGGAAGATGCTGATAATGAATGATGGTCCTGCCAAGCCATGGCTGCCTGAAATGCAGTAGGCTGATCAGCATCTTCTGATGCATCATCCTCCCCTTTTCATAGCATAGCAGCATGAGAGGCAGTGGGCTGGGTGAGGGCAGTGTGTGCATCAGCATAAAGATCATCAGCTGGATCATCAGCATCAGGAGCAGGGATGGCATTAGGAGCAGGGGCAGCATCGGGCATGGTAGCAGCATCTGGCATGGCAGCAGCATCAGGAATGGCAGCAGAATGTAATAGATTACAGGATCCAGCATCTGAAAAATAAATACCAGCATCGATACCAGTTACAGCAGGTGGTGAGCTGTAGGCACCAGAAATGGAGGTTGGGAGACTGGCTGTGATCGACCACTCCTTATTCTTATCGTATGCACCATTGGCCAGAGACTGAGCATACCCAGAACAATATTTGGTCTTCGGTGATGGGTTAGATTCCAAAACATCACTCTCTGTGATGTCAACACCCCAGGTCCACTTGTGGGAGGAGGGGGGAAGAGCCTTCAGGCTCAAGTTCTGCCTGTGCATGTGCAGATACCAGTTCCGATTGTCTTGTTGTTGCCAATTGCCTTGACTGTCTCCCAGTGTGTTCATGGGTGGATGCTGCTGCCATTGCCATGGTTAACTTCCATGGTTTGGACTGAAGCTCCTTGAGCAGGGCAAGCTCATGAACCTGTTAAAACCCTGCTGCTTTCCAGACATTTGCATTCATGGCAGCCTCTGCTGACAACTCACAGCCATCTACCAAGTTATGGATCCCACATGCTTCATTGAACATATCCCCAATGAGAGCCCGCAGGTCGATGCAAGATCAGCAGTCGGCTTGGCCATCAGCAGCATTGTCTGCTGGTTGGCTATCGTTGGGTGGTGAGCTGGTGATAAGAGGGGAAGGGATATACTGGCAATAGCTATCCAGGCATTTATCCATGGTGTCACTGGCAAAAATCTGCCCCAGTGCCAATTCACTATTGCATCTCCACCAATCACATACATAGGAATCCACCAGATGGCTAGGACCATCAGTGGCAACACCATCATCCAACGTGGCCAAGAGAGATGGATGGAATCCGAGGGGTAGGTGGTCCAAATTGACACTGGTGAGACTGTCAGCCAAGGACTGAAGAAGGATCAGCACCTCCATCATAAGGCCAATGGAGGTGATGATGCCGATGCATGACATGACATACATCTGTGATATGTCAGTGATGTATACTTACTTCCTTTAGGAAAGATACATACAAGCTCAGCATAGAGAACTTTCTGCATCCAACATTGTTTTACAAAGTTTGCATCATCTAACTCCAACAAAACTCAATGGAATTGGGACTCTGCATACCAAATGATCTCTTGTGTCCAGATTTGGAGTTGCCATTTTGGGCCCAACTGCAAAGAAAAAGGGTTGAAGATTGAGAGTGTTTTGTTTGACATAGTGTTACTGGTCGTGGTTGGTGATCAAGATAATTGGGTTTAGATCAATCATGTTTACATAATACAGGCCCTTTTCAGTCACAGAGGGGAGATATAATTGGCATTTGCTGATCTAAATGCATTTCATATGTGACCAGTAGAAATTCCTCTTTCCACCGATTTCTCTGAGCCTGTGAATGAAGCCAATGCTGTCACCTGAATATGAAAAATGTGAGTACATACAAAATATATTTACATTCCCAGAATGGGCCAGCATCGAGATCAGCAGCGGCATCAGCAATGGCAACTCTAGGATAGGCAACTCTAGGATAGGCAACTCTAAGATTGGCAATGGCAACACCAATATTCAGCAATGGCAACAGTGGGATTGGCAATGGCAACACTGGAATGGGTAGCAGCTGATGCCTACCATGTCCCCTCTGCACCAGATGTATTTCAACAGATGATTCCACCATCATCTCAAAATCCACCATCATCTCAAAATTCATCGGCCTCAGCATGGGCATGACCTATCCAAAGGACAGCTGATGACCTTGCACAACAGGAAGCCATTTCAACCTAGGCTGTTGGAAGGAGACAGAGAATTAAAAAAGTGAAATTTGCTGAGTAGATTTACAAATAGATTGCTATGTAATGTGAAAAAAAAAATTAATCCAACTTTTATGTACATGCCGAATAATATCTATTCCTTTCTGCCTCACTTCATCTCCCCTCTGTCCTCAGGTGTGGCTGCTCTCTTCCTTCAGTTAGGCTCAGGGGTGGTACTTCTGGAAGGTAGTCAAGATGGACCAGGGGTCAGCCCGCTGATGATACTCCACCCAGAAACCCAAACAAAACCCACTAAATGGCTTTGGATGGTATAACATGAGTCAGAGGAAGGGTGCGAGTTAATACTAAATATCACCGCTGATACCCAAACATTGTTTTTAGTGGGGCAAATTAATGAGTGATGATGCAAATAGTCTGTAAGAGCATACGAAGAAGTTCGAAATAGTTTGAAAGAGGTTCGAATATGTGCAAAGAGGTTCAAAAATGGTTCAAAGAGGTTTGAAGTCATGTGAAGTAGTCCGAATAAGTTTGAATAAGTTCAAAAAGGTTTGAGGTATATTGAAGAGCGAGTTTAACGAATGTGAAGTGCTTGTCAAATGGCGATATGCAATGGGCAATAAAACATGGATCGAATATGATAGTTTCAAGGAAGTTTGCAATATTTTGCAGAACTTAGAGATACGACGTGAAGATATGACTCAAGAGGATGGCTCTTAAATCTGATGATAGCAAGAGGGTAACTTGTGCTCTGTTCCCCGTTGTTGTTATTCTTTTCTATAACTAATACAAGTCTATATACAATTTGAAGGAATAGTACTAAAAAGGAAATAATAACAATTGTAGAACACGAGGCAATGTGTCAGACAATAAAGGTATTGTAAAACATAAAACAAATGAAAAATGATAAAGTGAAATGTACATTGTCCCCATATGGTAATAGTTCTTGTTCTATTGCTTTAATATATCAATGAAACATAAAAACGCACTTATCGCATTTTAACTCTCTTGTAGTCTCTCCTCATGTCCGGTAGTGCTCAATATGCAGCAAATTGGCTTGTTCCGAATGTGCAGCATGCATCGAAAGTGTTTGAAGACAGCTATATAGTGGCCAAAGTCATTTGAAGTGTTGCAAAATGTCGTGAAATGGTTCGAAGTAGTTTGAAGTCATCTGAAATAGTGCAAAATAAATTGAAAAGTGTTCAGAGTCAATTTCATGGCATTTGTAGTGATTCAAAGTGCATGTCATAATGTGTCGATATGAGTAAAAAGCTTCTCCAGACCTTAGTGCGTGCAGTGGACCTATCACTGCATGGGGATCAGCACAGTTGTGCAGGGGGAGGGGACAGCTGGGGTGAGGTGATGACATCGACTACTGATGATGGGGAGGCAGGCTCAGGCTCACTGAGCGACATTGGGGGGAAGAGGAGAGGGAGTTGTGGGGCCATAGGTGTTGTAGGCTGTACAATTTTGTGAGAATCCTGTGGCATGGCAGGAATAATTTGGATGTGAGAGGTGCCAGCCAAGGATCATTCTTCAGCAACCTCTTCAGGTATGGCCAGGCCCTCTTCACCATCCAGCTCAGCCATCTCTTCATCTTTGTCTGTGGCAGTGGGAATGGGAGCAGCATTGGGAGCAGAAGTGGAACCAGGTGTGGAACCAGCAGCAGGAGCAGGAGTGGGCATGGGAGCAGGCATGGGAGCAGGAGTGGGAGTGGGAGTGGGAGTGGGAGTGGGAGTGGGAGAAGTGGGAGGAGGAGCAGGAATAGGAGTGGTGATAGGTCCACTGTGTGCTCTAAGGTCTGGAGAATATTTCCAATCATATTGACACATTATGATAGATGGTCCAAACTGCTAAAAATGCCACAAAATTGACTTCGAACCATTTTCGAACTATTTCACACTACTTTGAACAACTTCGAACCATTTTGCGACATTTTGAATGCTTTCGAAAAACTTCGGACTACTTCAAATGACATCGGCTGCCATATAGCTGTCTTGAAACCCTTTTGATATACACTGCACAACCAGAGTGAGCCATTTCATTGCATATCGAGCACCACTGGACACAAAGAGAGAAGACAAGAGATTTAGAATGCGATAAGTGCAGTTTTTATGTTTCAATGATATATTAAAGCAATAGGACAAGAACTCTTACTATACCGGGACAATGTATGTTTCATTTATTATTGTTTCTCATTTGTTTTATGTTTTACAATACCTTTATTGCTGTGCATACTGCCTTGTGTTCTACACTTGTTATTATTTCCTTTTTAGTACTATCTCTTCAAATTGTATATAGACTTGTACTAGTTGCTTAGAAAAGAAGAGAATAAGTTACCCTCTCCACTATCGTCAGATTTAAGAGAAGTTCTCTTGAGTTGTAGCCTCTCATCGTACCTCTAAGTTCTGTGAAATATTGCGAACTTCTTCAAACTATTGTATTCGCTCTCAACTCATCACCTATCGCCTATTGCCACTCGAAAACCACTTCTTATTTGCTATATTCATTTCTCGACATATCTCGTCACTAGTCTGACATCTCCGAACTTCTTCAAAACTATTTTGAACCTCTTGGAACTACTTTGCACCTTCTTCAAACCTATTTTGAACCTCATTTGAACAACTTTGTATGCTCTTACAGACTATTCGCACCATCCCTTATCATTTTGCCTCACTAAAAACAATGTTTGGAAATCAGCGGTGATATTTAGTACCAACTTGCACCCTTCCTCTAGCCAGTGTTATACTTCCTAAGCCTTTTAACAGGTTTTTGTTAGGTTTCCAGGTCGAGTATCATCAGAAGGACTCGGAGCAGGAGTGGCATCGACTTCCTCAGCATCCATCCATCCTTCCCAATCCACCTCTGCCCTCCTGCTTGGAGTCCCTCTCAAGGTAATCCACCTGCCCAGCCATGTAACCATTGTATAACATGATGGGCTGTACACTGGCCTGCAACCCAAGGTATCCTTCAATGTCATTCACTCTGTTTTGAAGCAAGTGAAATGCATCCCAGAGTTCTCATGCATGGAGTCGGGACTCTTGCACTGACTCTTCATTCCACCATGCATGCTGGTACATGTTTTCTTCCAGTTGGTATAGATGTCCAGTGAGGGAGGCATAGCCAACAGGGGAGGGGTTGGCCATCAGGGGAGATAGGGCAGTTGTCTTGGGCTTGGGATCAGCCATGTCAATATCCTGTTCCACAGCTATAGGTATATGTGTTAGTTAGTGGTTTTATGTGTCATGATATGGAAGAACTCACCTTTGGATTTTCCTTTTTCTCTTGCAGTGAACCACCTAGACGATTCCTCTCCACTGTCTTCACTGGGAAATCATGCCTCCTTTGCTTTTTGTCTGGCCAATCCTTTTGCTTTCTTCATTCTTGGCACTCGATCCATGTCCTCTGGATCGCACCAAACTTTTCCTTTCCAACAGAAGTAGCATGCGGTTTTTCCATTCACCTGATCTTAACACTGGCACCTAAGCCTGACACATTGTGCACATGGCATCATTCACGAAGTCCCTCGCTGGGGTGGTGCTCATGCCTCCCTTGCCATGTTGTGCCACTTCCACTCCATCCTGGGATTGGCACCAGCATCACTCTCCATCTCCTCATCCAAATCCTCATTTGATTTGCTACTCTCCACTTCTCCCAACCTGTGTGTCACTGTTATTGAAATTAATTCCCTTGATGCATGCTGTATACATGAGGCGATACATGCAGCATACACATGTTACTGCGCTTACTGCGCATACATGTGGTATACACATTCCTGAGTCATGTGACATCCTTATTATTATGTATATAAAAAGAACCTGTACCGTAGTAGGAATACAGTGTTCTTACCTCTACTAAACCCTAGCCCTAAGACTAACTAAACCCCAGGTAGGTTACAAGGAATCTGTCGTCTCTTCCTCTGTGCAGCGTATGTAGTCTGCTCCAACAACTGTGATGACTGGCAGTATTGGATGCTGGGCAGAATCAGGAATTCTGGATCCTGATGCTTCTGGTTGGGCGTGCATCTTGGCCCATGCTACTGCTACTTCTCTCCTTGCTGGCATTGGCATTTCCACTGCCGCTTGCCAATGCTGATGTCGATTACAGTCATGACAATGTTGCCTCTTTAATGGCTACCCCTGCATGATCATTTCTGGACACCTATCATGATCATATCACAGAGCTCAAGCAGAACCTCATGAGTTATGTCAAGGCTTTACATGCATCAGATGTTGCCTCAAGGTCAGCAATGCAACCTAACACCACCACACTACAAACCTGGCTTCTGATGACTCAGGATGGGTTCCCCATACTGCCTGCACCATGGAAAGAATCACAATACAACAAAAAAGAGCTGGAGCAATGGTCTATGTTGTATGTTGGGCAGCATTATAGTATGACAACTTCTCATGCTACAAACCATTACTTATCTCCATGCAGAACTAGCCAACAAAGGTCGTAGTCACCATATCCCATTCAAAGCAATTGCTGACCAAACCTCTTTATTCATCAATCCTGAATATCTTCCAGGAAGGTTCAAATTCAGAGACCCATGGAACATGCACAAGAGCATCATAGAAGACTTCTTTGACCATGTTCTGCAGCATCAAATAGCGCAGGGCCCTGAAAGAGCATTCAGGTTCAAAGGAATCAAAACAAGCAATGGGAGTGTGTCTCCTGCACACTATCCTAATAATTTAAATAACCCTCCACCTTCCCAATGCATTTCCAAACACAGTGGATGATGTAATGGTGATGCAATACCCGATGCCAAGTCCATCATGGGCACAGGCCTGCATCCCGATGCTGATGCTGATGCTGAGCCCCAAGGTTGATCAAGAGGCAGAAAAAGGGCGAAAGCGAAACAACAGCAAAAAAAACCTCGCCGTCGATCGAGAGCAGAACAGGCACTCATCTCTGAACCCCCAGATTCCTTGCAACTCATGGATCCAGCTCAATTGAGCTATGTGCAAGTCAATCAAATGACAATGGACATACTCTGCACAGCTGGTGTGACTCGACCACAGCCAATTAATGGTCTGGGTGATTGTTGGAGCAGACTACATATGCTGCACAGAGGAAGAGATGACACATTCCTTATAACCTACCTGGGGTTTAGTTAGTCTTAGAGCTAGGGTTTAGCAGAGGTAAGAACACTGTATATCTACTACAGTACAGGTTCTCCTTATATACATAATAGTAAGGATGTCACATGACTCAGGAATGTGTTTACCACATGTATGCGCAGTAAGCGCAGTAACATGTGTGTGCTGCATGGTTTGCCTCACGTATGCAGCATGCATCAGAGATTAATTTCAACAGTGATGGTGAACCAGAGTATGTCATTCCTCGACACATTTATGAGAAGTCCATCACACTCATATCACCTCTAAATGATGATGTAAATGATGCCCCATGCCCACTTCATCGATCACTGTTGGAAGGCAACACCACATCAGCTCAAGAAAGATTGCAATGACCTAAACCTTGCCGACTGTCCAGGTGAACTCAGACAGAGGATTCTATTGCAAGGGCAAGGGCAAAGGCATTAAAACTGTCAACAGTGGGATTGGCATCAGGATCAGCAATGGTATGATTGGCAGACAGACAATCGGCAGTGATAGGATCAGCAGACAGACAATTGGCAGCAGTAGGATTATTTGGTGATTGCCAGACCCCACCTGTGAAGAATACATTTCAACAGATGACCCCCCCATCATCTCAAATCAAGAATCAGGGACAGACATCGGCCCAATGTGCCCACAGAACACCTGATCACCTTGCTCAGCAAGAAGCTGTCTCTATGCAGGTTGTTGGGAGAAGAAGAGTAAACTTTGCACAGTAAATTTACTATCTGTGTCTCAGTAGAAGACAAAGAATGACAATAGTAAGATTTGCAGAAGGAATCAAACTGAGCGATAGGAGTGTGTCTCCTGTGCACTATCCTAATGATTTGAATAACCATTCACCTGCCCAATGCATTTCCAAACAGACTTCCAACTGGTCTGGCCAAAGGAATGCCAATATTGTGCCCAATGCTGTATCCATTACTGGGACCATTTGGAATCTTATGTTTTTGAATGACTGGTGAGGTGGGGGGCTGGAAGGCAGGTCTGTCTAAACCATGCATGTGAGAGTATCTCTGCTCAGGTCCTGGGTGGTCCTGTCAAGAATGGTGTGATGGAACATGGAATTCTCTCAGCATCTTCATATGCAGGTGAGGTGTGGGGCTGGGAGATGGGTCTGCCTAAAAAATGTTCAGGTGGATAGGTAGCATCGGCCAACAGGACGACGTCTCTGGAGAGTATCTATGCTCAATCCCAATCCTGGTAAGGCCACTGCCACTGCCTGAAACTATTTCATAGGCTACTGATGTCTGTATTAAATGTATTACTCTTCGGTCTAGCAACCATTGTAATAGTGTATTCATTTGTTACTATAGTAGGTACACATATATAGATTAGAGTGTTCGACAGCCCACTGAACCCGTATCATCCAATACACTGTATATGTTTGATAGACCATATCATTCGACACATTGTAGCTTACCTATGTGATCACTATTCAAAAGTGCCTCAGCATTTTGCCATACTTTATTGTCACAGGTGCACAGCCTCTAATATCTCTTGATATCATTGAAGCAACATACCTTAACCCCCCAGATTCTATACTCTCCACTACAGATTTTATCACACATCGAGCACATGCATTGCAAAAGCAGCCAGAAGACTTAGCATGAATTCATTCCTGCATCTATGCAGAAAGGTGCAAAGTGGCACTCCATTTGGAGAAAGTGCACTCCACAAGACAATCCACAATTTTGCCTTCCAGCATGGTGACTTAGTCCTTATGCACAACACAGTGATCGAGAAAAGCCTTAACCACAAAATGTGCCCATGTTACCTTGGCCCTCTGATCATAGTTTCACACAATTAAGGGGGGGCATATATCATTTGCACATTCAATGGAACAGTGTTTGATAGGCCAATAGCCACATTTCGCTTAGTGCCATACCATGCACACAAGTCCATTGCACTTCCCAACATTGTGCTCAATATTACTACAAAGCAGTTGAGTGAAATGGAACAGTTGATAGTAGTGGACACAGAAGGTGAAGAAATAGTTGATGAAGAAGAAGCACAAGGAGATAGTGCAGAGGATGAATAAAGCACTGATGAGGTGCCAAGTTAGTGCTCTGCGTGCACCATTATGGATATTTCATTTTTGTTATGCATACACTTTGATTTCTTTCTCTTTTTTTACATTACCTTTCTTCTATTCATGAAGTTGCATCTGGGCATCTTCCATGATTGTGCAACCCATGGGGTTTACTGACCATGATGATCTACTGAGCCCTTTGCATTTTTTCAGAATTTGTTTTATGGCATGCACTTCATTTTATCTCTCACAATTTCATTGTTTGGACAGAGTGATTATTTCAGTTGGGAGGAGGAAAGTGATGGTTGGACAATTTTTCTGCACTTCTTCCATGCTTGCACATTTTGTTTTGCACATTTTTGTGTGCTTTACTTAACTTCTTTAAATATTCCATACATTCACTTCTACCACTCATCCACTTACTTGGTGCTCACCCACTTTGATAACTGACAAGGATGCTGCCTGAGGACAGTCAGTATTTCAGTTGGGAGTAAATGATATGGCTCCCTATTGCCCTGTGCTCATACTATGACATTGTTCACAATTGTGTGCTGATAGGTCCATTGCACGCTATAAGGTCTGAAAAAGAATCTAATCATTGATAGGTCCACTCTGTGCTCTAAGGTCTGGAGAAGCTTTCAAATCATATTGACACATTATGACAGATGCGCTGAACCACTACGAACACCATGAAATTGATTTCAAACATTTTTCGAACTATGTTGAACTTTTTGAACAACTTCGCACAATTTTGAATGACTTCGAACCATTTCACAACAGTTTGAACGCTTTCAAAGAACTTTGCATTACTTCGAATAATATCAGCTGCCATATACCTATCCTAAAACCCTTTTGATACATGCTGCACAACTGCAATGAGTTATTCTGTCCCATATCAAGCACTACTGGACACAAGGAGAGACGACAAAGCATTTAGGACATGATGATAGCGCTTAGAGGCTTCAATGATATATTGAAGCAAAAGATAAGTACTTTTACTATACGAGGACACTGTACATTTCAATTATCTATCATTTCTCATTTGTTTTTTTGATTTACAAAGTCCTCATTGCTGCACATATTACCTCATGTTCTACACTTGTTATATTTCCTTTTTAGTACTTATCTCTTCAATTTGTATATAGACTTGTATTAGTTAGTTAGAATGACAGCCAAGCAATGTGGAACAGAGAATAAGTTACCCTCTCCACTATCATCAGATTTAAGAGCAGTCCTCTTGAGTCTTAGCTCGTGTCGTATCTTTAAGTTCTGCAAAAGATCGCAAACTTCCTCGAACTATCATATTTGCTCCTCATTTTATCGCCTATCACCTATCGCCATTCAACAAACACTTCACATTTGATATACTCACTTCTTGATATACTTCAAACCACTTCGAACCACTTCAACATTCCTCAAACTTCTTTGAACTATTTCACACATGTTCGAACATCTTTTGAACTCTTTTGCACACCTTTGACCCTATTTCGAACTCTTTTGAACCTCTTTGTGCCCCTCTAAAGCCTATTTGCAACACGCCCCATCATTTCATGTTGCTCACTACAATGTTTGGAAATCAGCAGTGATATTTAGTACCAACTCGTACCCTTCCTCTAGCCTGAGTTATACTTCATAAGCCTTTTAACAGGTTTTTGCTAGGTTTCCAGGTTGAGTATCATCACTGTATCGAGACATTACGATACACACTCCAAATTGCTATGAAGGCCATGAAATCGACTTCGAACACTTTTCGAACATTTTTGAACTATTTGCACTACTTCAAATGACTTTGCGACATTTTGAACAATTTCGAATGACTTCGCAGCACTTCAAACAAAGTTGGCTGCCACATAACTGTTTCTAAACTCTTCCGATACATGCTGCACATTTAATCATGAGCCATTTAGTTGCATATCGAGTGACTACAAGAGATTTAGAATACAATAAGTGCAGTTTTAGGTTTCATTGATCTATTGAAACAACAAGAAGAGTACTCTTACTATATGGCAACACCGTACATTTCATTTATCATCATTTCTCATTTGTTTTTATGTTTTACAATACCTTTATTGCTGTGCATACTGCCTCATGTTCTACACTTGTTATATTTCCTTTTTAGTACTTATCTCTTCAATTTGTAGATAGACTTCTATTAGTTAGTTAGAACAACAGAGACAAGGAATGGGGAACAGAGACAGAGTCACCCTCTCCACTATCATCAGATTTAAGAGCTGTTCTCTTGAGTCTTAGCTCACATTGTATCTCTAAGTTCTGCAAAATATTGCAAACTTCTTTGAACCTTCATATTAGTCTCTCAACTTATTGCCTATTGCCTATTGCCATTTGAAAAACACTTCACATTCGCTATACTTGCTTCTTGATATACCTTGAACCACTTCAATATTCCTCGAAACTTCTTCTAACTATTTTGCACACCTTCGAACATCTTTTGAACTCTTTTGCCCATCTTTGAACCTATTTCAAACTATTTCAAACATCTTTGTATGCTTCCAAAGATTATTTGCAACACACTTCGTCATATTACATCACTCACTATGACTTCTGGGTATCAGCAGTGATATTTAGTACCAACTTGAACCCTTCCTCTAGCCTGTGTTATACTTCCTAAGCCTTTTAACAGGTTTTTGTTAGGTTTCCAGGTCGAGTATCATCAGCACACCTCTTGGACAACTTTTACCCACTTTGCACAGTGCACCCTTAACTGCCCAGGTGGGCTTTTGTGTGCCTTTTACATTTCTACTGTGCTTTTGGATCTCCCTTAGCTGCCTTCTACCATGCACCTTAAATGTGCCTTGTTATGCTTCGAACCAGCTTCATGTGCCCCATGCATTCATTATCTGCCTTTCACAGTTACTGCACACCCAATGCACCTTTATGCACTCTCTTATGCTTTACCCAGCAATTCACATGCTTCACTGCACACTCCTTGCAATATTCATTTATCACACACACCAACCCTTCACCACATCTGTTGCACTATGCATCATGGCCTCACACTTATTAGGCAACTTATTCAAGGTGCACCGCAATCACATCATGGGCCAGCTGCACATTCTCACATAAGCTGGGCACTTTCACATAATTTGGGCACTTTGGCACTATGTATTTGGCATTGCACAGCATCTCCTTATAGTTCTTCCACATTTCCAATTGGCATTGCTTTATCTGGTAACCAGCACAGGTTGATCATGTCACTATTACTAAGGTGCAGCATGTGACACATAATACCAAAGTGGACTAATTGGGCAGAGTGCATAGGACCTAAAGCACACCAAAAATAAAACATCGCACTGGAACAGTTGGGTATTGGGCTATAGCATGCACAAATCTTATTGGATAAGTTAGCAGCATCGTGCAGTCGGGTTTAGATGGGCCAATGGATGGACTTGTGGGTAGTGCATGGTGCTTTCTATTTTTATCCTTTATATTACCATTTTTATCACATAAGCCATTTGTACATAGTACCCAGGTACATAGAGAATCCAAAGGATCTTTCCCCCTTACAGTTCACAGGTTTCATTCAGTGTTGCACATAGTCTGTGCATTATTGTTCAGTTTGTGTGCCTTTGTAGTGCACCCTTTGTATAGCTGCATTTTGCACACTGTTTGCACCCCTTGTTGTATATCTGTGTTTTGCCCTTTGTTTGCATCCATCATCTTCATTTGTGCACTTTTGCTGTGCACCCTTTGTATAGCTGCATTTGTGCACTGTTTGCACCCCTCATTATATAGCTGTGTCTTGTGCACTGTTTGTGCATTTTTCCCCTAGTTGTGCTCACATCCCACCTGCATTCCCAGTCCATGTGTCACACCTTTGGCACACTCCCACCTCATCCCTGTCCCATTACACCTCCCACTTTTCACCTCCATCATCATTGCACATTTTTGCACTCCCATTGCACATTTTCCCACACTGCACTTTTCTGTACTTTTGCATTGCACACTTTTTCACCACTGTGCATACCTTCCTTTTTGTGTACACAACTTAGTGCACACATTGTGATCCATTGAACCAGCCTCTTTAGTAGTCTTTTCACCTTGAAGGATGATCCGAGGCCCTCTAAATGAACCCTTGCAAACCTAGCATGCCTGCAGCTGTAGCTTTTGTGTTCACCCCTTCTGTTGAGACTCTGCACCGAGTACCAACTGAACATATCAGTGCGTTTTCCATATCCTTGAGTGTTTGAAGGCAAACTTCATTCCACTTTTTTTGTAAACTCAAGACTACTGTACTAATTCACTCAGTTTGGTGGTCACAGGTCACAGGGTACCATTGCCTGCTGAAATGTCACAGGTGTCCCAGTCTGTTAGGTTGGGTGATGAAACCATTTTATGAGTTCAAAATTCACCCATTTTGGGGCACAGATCATTAAAAAAACTGTGAAATTTAATGAAAAACAGCCTATTTGAGCCATTTAAGTTATATATCAACCCTCCAGTCATCATTGTCATTGTGATGTATGAAACTCTTTACCATGTACCACTTGTTAGAGATTTTTGTCCTCTTTCCTTGTCCCTCTGCTGGAGGTTGCATATGTCATCTTGTTGCCAGGTGCAAAGAGGACTTGAGTTTGGTCTGAGTTCATGTAAAGGCCAGAAGGTATGTCATATTCTTTAATGCTGTAGGCCTTGCACAAAAAAGATTTCTCACATTTATCTTCCCAGTCTTGTGGGATCTTTTGAGCTGCTCAAGTCGCCTTGCACTCAGCCCAGACGAGTTGGCACCATGCCCACACTCTAACAAATGTGTCTGAGGCTTTGAAGGTTGATCCATCATGGTACAGCAGTTCAAGAATGATTGGCTTCATGATGGTGATTGTTGCTAACATGACACTGATAGGTCCACCTTGTGCTCTAAGGTCTGGGAACACTTCCAAATGCTTTGACACATCACCACACATGCTCCCAACTCCTACGAACCCCACCAAACCACTCCAAAATTATATTGTAGCACTTCAAATGATTTTGAATGATTTTGAACAACTTCACAACACTTTGAGCAAGTTTGAATGACTTTGTAGCACCTTGAATGCCTTCTGCCACCATATGCCTATTACACCACCCTTCAGACACATGCAGCACACACACCTTGCACAAGTTAGTGCATTGCATATTGAGCACTACCAGACATGAGGAGATACAACAAAGGGCTTTTAGAATGTGATTGTGGTGCTTTGACATTTCAATGATATATTGGATCAATAGGACAGGTACCCTTGATACATGGTGACTCTGTACACTTCCATTCTTATTATCTCTCATTTACTTTATGATTTGGAAAGTTCTTTATTGTTTTATATCTTGCCTCATGATGTCCACATGTTTTATTTCCTTTTTAAGTACCATCTCTTCAAAACATATATAGGCCTGTACTAGCTACTTAGAGAAATGGAGAAGAAATCATTCTCTCATATCCATTGTCTGATTTGAGAGCAGTTCTCTTGAATCCAAGCCTCTCCTCTTAGTCCCAGAGGTTAGTGTATTACCATGAACCTCTTCAAACTTTCCATACTAGGCTCTCAAAACTATCGTCTATTGTCTATTTCCTCTCAAGACCTTTTTTCATCTGAGTCATCTATCCCAGCATTAATCAAAACTATTCTCATACTCCACAAACTCCTTGAACTTTCTCGAACATCTTCAAACTTCCTTGAACATCTTTGCACTTTACTTGAACATCTTTGCAGAGCTTCATACACCCTCATACATCATTGGATATCATCGGACCTCTCAAACATAATTCCTCCACCTTTGGGTAACAGCAGTGATATTTAGTACCACCTCACAACCTTCCTCTAACTTGCATTACATTACTCGAGACCTTTTTAGTAGGTTTTGTTTGGGTTTCTGGGTCAAGCACCATCAATAATGGATTATATCTGTGTCATTTTCTCATGTGACAAATTGACATATTATTATGGATTTGTTTTGTCTCTTAAAACCTTCCCAATCTGCTCTAGTCTATCCTCAGCATCCATCAAAATCATCATCATCCTTTACAAACCCCTTGAACATCTTCAAACTTTTTTGAACATCCTCAAACTTTCCTTGAAGCACTTCACAGAGCTTTGTACACCCTTGAACTTCATCAACATCATTGGACCTCTTCGAACCTAGTTCCCCTATCCTTGGGAAACAGCAGTAATATTTAGTACCACCTTGCACCCTTCCTCTAACTTGTGTTATACCATTCAAGACCTTTCTAGTAGGTTTTGTTTAAGTTTCCAGGTCGAGTATCAACACCACATATAGTGATGACCATCATCAGTGCACTGGCTTCCCTCATCTTTATGAGCTGATCCTTGATTTTCTCAACAACATCTGGATATTTTGTTTGAAGTCATTCCTGTCAGATGCTATCCGATGAAAGGGTAAGGTGCATGTACCAGGACTCCTCGTGATCCACCTTTATTGTGCCCAGGGTTATTTCCTTGATCTATTTTCCTCAGCACTGAATCTTTCCAGCATGGCCTCTCTCTAGAACAGTCGATCCATCCATCAACTGTTGTTTGACACAGTCCATCAAAGCCCACAGGATCCATTCATTTCACCATCACAACAATTTTGGATGCCTCATGGTCAATCTGACTTTCTTCACAGCAATCTGGAGCTGAGACCATGCAAATGGTGTGAACCAGTTATGATATTTCATTGGCTGCAGTGGTAATTTCTGCTTTTGCCCTTGTGGTTTCCTATTTCCAGCTTTGAATTTTTGCTTTAGAGCTCAACCTGGTTGGGAAAGTTCAGCAGTTGGTAGCTTTTCTTTCTTGCTCATGTCATTAAGAAGAGGATTAATAATCTAAGATTTGTTTTCAGTAACTGATTTTCAATACAAAATGCAGACATACCCATTGCTTTGTCCCTCCAGGGCTGTGTAACCCCTTCTCGGTCTCAAGATTCTTCTTCATCCTTTGAGATTGCTCCATTTGGAGGCATGCACACTCACATGTGTTTGCTTTTTTGAGTAAGTTCCCTTTCTCCAGGCTTTGATTTATATCTTCCATACTGTTCCTCATCTTCTCACCCTCCAAAGCAAGCTTTTGTCAAAACTCCTCCCTACTCCCTTGTCTAAAAAAGTGAAATAGGCCATGAGGATGTGCAGGTTCATCCTTTAGCATGGTTAGACCTTTCTGGATTAATGATGTGGCTGTGGTCTTTGAACCTGATTCCCCAGTTTTAGATGTTGTTGCTGGTGGCTGCTTTTGCAAGAGATTGGGTAGGTCTGCAGGCTCTTCATCCTCACTGGATATGCTACTGATTTCGAAGTCCTTGTCCTAGCTAACACCGAGCCCATTTGCTTCATTGGGATTGAGATCCAGCAAATGCAAGGAAATGTTTTCCCTCAAAGGTATCAACCATCTCGATATCAGAATCATCTGTTTGTAAGGGGAAAGGAAGGTGACCCAGGTGTCTGGGCAATTTTCTGTGTTCATCCCATACTTTCTTATATTTTATTTTGCCCTATTCTGCCTTTTCTATGATTTTCTATGATTTTATTCCTATTTTATGATTATATTTCTGTTTTTTCCATGTTGGTACATGTTGACAGTTCTATTCTTAGAGGCAGGACCCCTTCTGGATGTTTGCTCATCAAGGTGACATCATTCCATAGCTTGATCCACCTATCTCCACCTTTTTCCATTTTTAGCCTACTATTTGATTTTCGGGTCTATCACATATACTGGGCATCGGCAGATGGGTCCTTGGAGTTTGCTCTTTGGATTCCCCTCTGTTAGGTGTGCATGAAGCATTTGTATTATGTAGAGGAATGTTAACTTTGGATTCTCCTCTGTTAGGCTAGATACAGCTATGTAGGTTATGTGGGTCAACAAAGATTTGAACAGTTAATTACTGTCAATCATCGTGATGATGTTTCCAAGCGAATCTGATGGAATACGGCGAAGGCCCGGTTGCTTCACCACTCCCAACAGTACCCACACGAAGACAACATCACATGCAAGGTCAGATGCCAAGTGCTATGATTCGAGCTCAATGCACACAACGGGCGGGCATGTATTGAACATTAAAGCTCTGCAGAAGAATGCAAAGAACGTCCAAGGAGCACGAGCCTGCAGCAAAAAAAAAGACGCAGTTCATTCCAGGTCCCCCATCAAATTACCTGCCAACTCCTTCAAGCATCAAGATGATAAAACCCTAAATGGATCCGACCCGCCCCCCTCCAAACCTCCAAGCACACTCTGCCTCACCGCTCCCAGATAATCTCCCAACCGCCGCCCGTCCTCACCTGCGAAATCCTCATATAACTTATACCTGGAATCCGCGACCACATTCACCAGTTCCAGCGCCTGCTTCAGGTTCCTAAGATATAGAAAGGATGACAAATACACAAGAACAGGAAGGAAAAGACGTACGTGGGTATCCAGTGTCTAGACGTGAAGAGGAGGACATGTAATCGGATGATAAGCTCTGGGATGTAGATCTGGCGAATCCAGATGAGCTCCCGTCGACGACGGTCTCCTAAATTGAAAAATCAAATCTTCAAACGCCCAACTAAGTAAAATAAAAAACCATACCACCACCAGCTTCCACATCCGTAACCAACCACTCCGAAGTCAACAACTTGGTAATCTGATCCCTCGCCTCCTCAATAACGGCCTACAACCCCAATTCCACGCATCAGAAACTCCATAACAGGATAACCATAAAGACCACCTTATAATCCGCCAACCACGCCGCCCTCGCCTCCCTCCCCATCCCAGGCACATCCCTCGCCTGGTACTCCACCACCCGTTCCAACGTCTCCCAAATCATGAAAAACTGCCTATAATGCAGATACTCCGTCGCACGTTCCTCCGGCTCTCCAAGAGTTGTTAGCTCAGGGGGTAACATCCCCAATAAACTCCGTGCTAGCTGTACTCGTCCTGATCCTGTGCGAAGCGAAGATCGGGTTAGCGATAAAATACACGAGAGGATAGTGCGTGGAAATACCCAAGAAATAACGTAGAATGACATTGGCCTGCTCGAGCGCTGTATCGTATGTCGCAACTGAGAACGTGGTCCATTCGATCGACCTTAACAGGAATGTCTCCGCGTCCATTGGAGGGTGCTGCATCGAGATGATGGAAGGCAGCGCACCACGCAGCGGAGGTAAGTGCTGATCAAACGAAACTATCAGCAATCCGACGTCGAAAGAAACAATGATATCCACTAACCTCGAATGCTCGTTCTATTGTCCGTTCAGCGGCTACCACTGCCACACGATCCATATCAAGCCCGTGTTCCCTTGCCCGTGTCAGTGTGAGTCGGCGCTCGTTTGAATCTGCGCTGAGCTCGAGGGAGACTAGGAAGAGTGCATATCGCTCGATAGCGTTATCGCCTAGCGCGCCGGCGTAGAGTGCAATTAGTTCCCGCTGGTTTGCATCCTGTTGGGAAAGCAGTATGCGAATGTATGTACATGTAAATCTAAGACACGAGTAAGAGGGAAGTACGAGCCTCGAGCACCTGGAGATAAGCTTCTAGGATAGCTTGCGTGGCCAGCGGAGGCACAGACACGTCGATCATCTGCAAGAACAGGCACAAATGTGCGAAAAACCGACAGAGCGGGGCGTACCTAAGCCACGCACTCAAATCAGTATACCACTAGCGGAAAAAAGAAAAGAAAAAAAAAAAAAAAAGAACCTACTCAAATGACGTCTTAGGAAACGAACCATCCACCAACCCAGATGCAAACGCCTCCAGAAGCGGGCCGGTGCGATCTAATATGATATGGAGCTGTGAAAAAATGGAATGCATGGTCTGCCGGGGGTCTATACGCATACCACACGACAGAGCAATGCCCTGTTCAGAAGACGAAACAGAACCACACCCATCTGCAACCTGTACTGTCTTAAGTGACTCCAGCGCGCTCACTACTTCCTTCTCCCACTCCCTTTCCTCTTGCTCCCTCTCCCTCTCCGCCTCCACTTCCACCTGCTCTTGCTCTTTCCCTTCAATCACATCCTTTGCATCACCATTCCCCTCCCAAAATACCCCAAGCCTCGCAAGCTCCATGCTCTCCTTCTCCTCGCACACTATCCCGATCTGCGCCCATAAATGGTCCTCCCACGTCCGACACGCTGCTTTCAGCACACTCGAGCTTTGCGGGGATGGCGCGAGAGCGGCAAAGAGGGTGCGTTCGGCCGGAGAGAGAGATGACTGGTTTAGTTGGGTGTTAGCATGTTTATTGGGAAGAGTAAGAGAGAGAACATACGTTTAGCGCGGCGCGTATACAGGTTGTTTTCCAGAGGCGCCTTCTGCGATTGCCAGACCAAATTTCGACGTCATCGGCGTCCATCGCCATTGGGTCATCTTCTCGCGGTTCAGTAGCTGTAGCACCCCATCAATTTCCACTGTCTGCTTATTTGGTGGGGAGAACTTACAGATCGCGCGCCATGAGAATAATCGAGAGCCGCGTATACTTGCTGCGCGCCAAGGCTGGTGAGCCTTCTTGCACAAGTCGATGGCGTCTCCAAGTCTCCCAGCACGGATGTAGCCGTACAGTGCCTGCACGAGGTTTTTATCGTAGTTCTAAAAAAGGATTAGCTACAGTGTGCGTATGACGTCGATACAGCTTACCGTATCATCAGTAGACAGTGCCCTTCCCCCACCTCTATTCACCACATCAGGGTCCATCTCCTTCACCAAACCGTCTCTCTGTCCTGTGACTGTGCGCAAAGCCTGCATCACATTGTGTTTTGTAAATTTCCAGTACCCAGTTGTCGCTTCTGCTCTTTGTGGAGCAGGGGCGATTTCTTGAAGCCATTCGCGGACAACGATGAGCTCTGTAAGGAGGGGAGAGGCATTCATGATGGCTTGTGCTAGTGTTGATGTGGGAGTGTAAGGATTTTCAGCGAGTAGTTCGCGTGCGGAGGGGAGTGCTGGTGTTTTTGTTTTTCGTGCACTGGCGAGTGATGGAGTGTGACGAATAAAATGGGTGGCAAAAGAAGGAGACGAACGGGAAAACGGCTTGTAATAGACCCCAAGTTGCTGTTTCCATACGTAGAAGTTCAATTTCTTCATGAGAAGTTCTTATACCAGGGTCATCCTCCAAAGTTGTGAGTCTAAAGGTGTAGTTTAGAGTCGAAGGTTTGAAAGTTAAGAAATTGAACGTGACTGGTCATGGCATAGCTGCTTTAGTCGTGGTGCAAAGCCTGTTTCTGGGTCTAGAAGAGCTGCCAAATCGTCTTTCATAGACTGACATAGCGACAGCACGTCGGCGCAGGCAACGTAGAGCGAGTCTGACATACGGGACTTGAATGAGGACCAGCGTGTTCATGTTCGTGCGGGTCGACGAGTAATGCATGATGTAATGTTGCTGAATTGGGTGCTTTGGATGCGTTATTATGATGCATCAAAATTGTTGTTATTAAAATTGCTGCTTGTGCCATCCCCAGATAAATCTTGTCTTGGTCCTTGATAATAATGATTGAAAGCATTCTCCAGATCAAGGAGGGCTCCCTTCCCACCGCTGTCAGGAGGGATAGGAGGCACGGGCGCGAGGTAGGGAAGGAGCGAGGGTTCCTGGATGACAAAAAGCTCATCAAGGGTAGTAGAGGATAATGTTGGCGGGTCGACCATGGTCTGCAGAAATAATATTAGTAAATAATGTTACATAACGCAACATACGATCACGACAAACTCGCTACAATCTCATGTCTGGAAAGTGAATACAAAGAAAAACACAGTTCCGCCGTCTTCGTCATCCAAACAGCATCAGCCAAAAGACGCGAACAGGATTCAAACTCAGTTTTGACAGTGCTTGCCTTACTAAGTTGTACGACAGACGGTAACCAGTCTAAAGCACAATGCTACCTCTCCGTTATGAACGACCTTTACTCCCATTGAGACCTACGTCCCAGTTTCCTGAACGTGCCATCATGGTATCGTTCTGGCATCCTGGCACTAATGAACTTCTGTTACGCCTACCTGCAAATGACCTTTTTTCGCCCAATGTCTTTGGGTTACACCATGGCACAGCACTCCTCGCTTGTGAAGTTCTTGCTTACAATGCACGTGGCTACTTATCGACATCCCGAGATCCCGCAGACCATGGATCTCAACATGCTGGCGGTCGAGATTCTCTGCTGCTTGAGAAGAAGTACTATTATTTCATCCCTTCAAAGCCCCAATACAAGATCTGCCGACTATTCTCAGAATGGCCTTTCCCTCATGAATCATATGCAGAGGTCTGGGGATCAGGGATATTGGACTCAGGTGTTAGGGGGGAGCTTCAGACCGATGGCGCGAGTTTAGTCATCAGGGAGCGAGACAGTGTATGCGCCATTTCAGGGTGCAGCGACTCTTTATCGATGTCGCACATAGTGCCAATTGCAGAGAGTGATTGGGTATGTGTCCTTATTGTTATATCACTTGTCATTTACAACTATGTTGTGTCAGCTGTACGTCAACGAAATGGACCCATACATGAGGGGCAATGAGCCCATGCATCTGGATCCAAGCAATCTTATGGCTATGAGGTACGATCTACACTTGGCACAGTTTGACCATGGAACATTCGCTATCGTTCCTAAGTGTGGGGAGCTACGGGTCCATTTCCTGCAGAATGTTGACAATGCAGGCAACTACTACCACAACACACTATTCACCAATGATCATGTATCACGCCAGCTTCTGTTCGCTCGATTTGCTATGCAAATTATCAAGTTTAACAAGTCTGGCGGTGCAAGAGGGGGCGAACGTAGCGGTCACAGAGATAGCGATAGCAATGAGATAGATGGTGGTGGTGGCATTGGTAGAGGTAATGGTGGTGGTGGAGATAGTGGTGGTAGAGGTAGCAGTGGTGGAGGTGGTGGCACTAGTGGAGTGGATGGGAGTGGGAGTAAACACTTGGAAACTCATGCACAGAGGAAGCGAAGGGAGGCTGGAAAAATGAAGGAGGATTCTGGGAAGGCAGAAGGTAGTGGCATGAAGAAAAAATGGAGGAAGGTGGCAAAGAAGACAAAGGACAAGGACGACAATGAGGATGAGATGGAGATTGAGGACAGGCTAGATACAGATGCAGAAAGAGGTTTGTAGCCAAACCTTTTATTTGATAGTGTACTGCCCCTGAGATGTTCAAACAGAACGTGACCGTAAAGAGCTTGCCCACGACATGGACTTGGCATCGAGGACTGCCTCATTCTTTGGTGAGCACTTATGTCTGCCGAACAAAGTATTGAATCTTACTTAGAATTCCGTAGTTGATGAAACTCAACCGATCGACCAATGGAACTTTGATCATTTGACATGGTACCCCGGAGCAGCTTCTGTACGACGGCTGAAGGAAAAGTACCTGAGGCAGAACCCCCAGGTCCATGCTCATAGCAGTGCAACGGTTGAAGCAGTGTCGGACAGTGGAAGTCTGAAAGAGTTCGATTCAGACTAGGTCGGCACCACTTTTACATGAAATCTCCTATTAAAAAAACCAGGCAACGATGTAGGGAACAATGAAAGCAGGAAAGTGGATAGAGGACAGGCGAGTAGTGGACATGGATACAGGCAGAGGCTGACACATGATGACCAGTTTCTGTTATGTCAGAAAAACACATCTGCAAGTAAATGTACATGCAATGATTGACACGGGTAACCCTGGGGTATTTTTGCAGGTACCTGTACCCGTACCCAGACCAAACCCATACCCTCCTACAGGGGTATGGGTAAGCACAGGTTAGTTCCAGGTTAGAGATAATACCCATACCCGGTGGGTGAGGGTCCAGGGTTGGGATGAATTTCTTCTACAGTGTCTGTACAAGTTGCTACATGTATACTACTCCCCAGTCATCATCTGACCATGTCTCGTCCTCCCTAGCATCTGGAAATGAAGCTGCTACCAATAAATCACCTAACTCCATGAACCCAGCCTTGCTCCATGCACCAAGACAAAGGAGTGCCTGTGTTGACTGGGCTGAAAGCTGAGTTTGCGCTGTTCATTGGTGATCAGAGAGGGGTCAACTTCATCGTGTGCCATTGTGGGGAGTTGGGGCAAGGCTGATTTTTTTTCTGAACTCTATATGTATATAAACTGTATAGTTCTGATGCACCACCATGGTAAATTTCTAATTGAAGGAAACCCACCCCTGTGGGTATGGGTTTCATACTGCATGGGTACAGGTCTGGTTCAGGTTATCTTGGGCTGACCCTGACCAATACCTGCCAAACTCATACCCGACAACTCAGCAAGTTTTCAGTACCTGTGTCGATCACTATGCACATGTACTAAGAACAGCATCTACAAAAAATAGTATGCATTACAGCAAATAATGCAACAGCAGGAAAAGTGACTGAACATTGAAATTATACAACAAGAGCCCATCCCGACATAAGGAGCTTGGCATCGAGAATGTCACAAAAGTCTTTGGACATATGATAAACATTTGAGAAATCTGTATCATCTGCATCATCCTTTAACTGGGCAATTATCTCTGCAGCACCACTCATGTGTAGGACACGAGCCACAGCAAGCTGGAGGTTGCTGTTAGGAAACAGTCTCCCAACATGCCTATTACCTAATAATATTTTTTATTTTATTTTATTTTATTTTATTTTATTTCACCAAAATACTGTTAGGGCAACACCCACTGTTCTGCTAGCTGGACCATGCGGGCTCTCCTACAAGAAGGCAGTGGGGTGTGCTGATAGGTCCACTGCATGCGCTAAGGTCTGGAGAAGATTCCCACTCATATCGACTCATTATGACACGCACTCTGAATCACTACGAATGCCACAAAATCGACTTCGAATGTTTTATCCCTTGCGCAACTGTTCATTAAGGAATTCATCCACTTCTTCTTGTTCCTTCAGAGATGATAGATAGACTTTTGACTTCTTCAGCATAAATCCCAGCTTCATCTCAATAGCATGATCCCATGGCTTTTGCACTGGCATCTGCTCCAATTCCTTCTTCTGAAAAACTGACAAATATTTATGGTAGGCTTTTGGCACCCACTCCTCCACTGGTTTCTCCACTTTCTCCACATTCTTATCCCATGACTGTCCTCCACGAATTTCCATAAAGGTTTGCTTCTGTTCTTCTTTACTGGTCATGACTGAAACTTCCCCATTTGGCATATCTTCATCCTCCACTTCCTCCATCGTAACAGAATACTTCCTCGGACATTCTTTCTCTTTCTTTTCCTTCTTCTCCTTCTTTACTTTTCTCCCATACACATTACATTCTTTAGGACAATGAGTCATGTGTACCTTCCCAGTTTTCCAATCAATTTCCAGGTTATGCTTTCATAACCATGGAGATCCAATTATCAGATTGGTTTTCCCAAGGTCACACACCTCAAATATGGCACATTCCTGATGATCCTGATACTTCAGTATCTTGTCACTTCCTCCTTAATAGTTCCTCCACAATTGATCATACCATCAATATTGTACACCATTATAGGTTGTGGCAGTTTATGCATGCGAATACCATTTCCAGTAATTAAGGATCGATTAATGAATAATCTGGTCACACCACTGTCAAGCAATGCCTCCACATTAATTGCTGCATGTGTGTTGACTGTCTTCAATCCTACTGTCAAGCTGATTTTGGGGTCTATCTGCGCTGAGTGAATAAAAAATTTAGGGGTCTTCAGAAATAAGGCTGGGCATTTTTCTTCATTGCATAGATGATAACAGTCATACTCTTCAATATCTTTTTCGGGTTCACTCTGGGTTTCCTCGGATACTAATACATTATATTGATGCTGGGTCACCAATGGAGAAACCTTCACTGGGACTCTTCCACAAAATTCTTCTGCTTATCTTCCTCCAACTTCACTTCCTCAATTGTCGCTTCCCTAATCTTCCTTTTCTGCCTACAATTCTGAGCAATATGCCCTAATTGCCCACAATTAAAACATTTAAGTGGAGCTCATCTCCCTACTTGATCAACATCCATCGCATCCATCGATGCTGCTCACTCCTTAACAATAGGTGTCACTGCCATGGCCAGTGGCTGTGCCCTCAGAGCTTGTACCTGGGGTGTCCTTCCTTTCTCAGACTTTCCTCCTGATGACTTTCCAAATCTGGCATTCCCATACATCAATTTTGATTCTGCCTGTTCCTGTCGATATTGCTGATCAAGACGCATTGCCCAATCATACCACTCGTCCAACCTCTCCAGCATAGAAGGTAGTCGATAGATAGACTTGAATAATGAGGAACTTAATCCTGCCTTCAAAAATTCTACCAATGCAGCTTCTCCCATATCAGTTTGTGATGGGTCTGCCTTAAACTGCAAAATAAATTCATCTGCAGTTAGAGAACCTTGATGCATGGTTTTTAATTTTGCATTAGCTGTCTCCTTTGGATTAGGGTCTCCAAACTGTGCCTCCAATCTCTCCAAAATTTCCCTGAAGGTTGCAAATGGTTTATATCCTGTGGCAATTTGATTAATGGCTTCATTTCTTTAGAACTGTGCTTTCCCTCCCTGGATGTATGAGAGAGCAAATATAATCCTAGACTTGGTTGTACGAAATTCGGGCTTTCTCCCATGAATATACAACACTATAGAGCTAATGAAGGATTTTGTGTTCTCCATGGTACCATCAAATATTTGTGGGGGCACATATTTAGGTAAACATGTTTTTCCACTCTCAGACCTCTCCTCTGCATGCTCACCCTCCTGAGACATCCACTCCACCATCTCCTCCATCTTATCATCTTTATCTTCTACTGTCTCTGCTTTTGTTTCTGCTTGTTTGGGCTGGGATGCTAATACTGACACTAATTGGGTGTTAGGAAACAGTCTCCTAACATGCCTATTACATAATAATATTTTATTTTTATTTTATTTTATTTTATTTCACCAAAATATGCTACCAAATGCCTATAAATGCTTTATTTGTCAGTGTGGGAATTTTCTATTTACACGCATCAATATGTACATGCATGTACATGCACATCGGTAGCAACATAGTACAATATATGTAACATAGTATATAACCATAAAATAAATACTAGGGGACCTCAGTTGAATTATCTTAGGTATTCCATCCACATTTGTGGTGCAAAACACCTATTTCAGCCAACTAGTCTATTTTTAACCTATCACATCAAATCCATCAAACCCCCCATCATGCGTGCACACCCCGCCGCCTTCTTGTAGGAGAGCCCGCATGGTCCAGCTAGCAGAACAGTGGGTGTCGCCCTAACAGTTGCACAGCGAAGGTAGTGGTCCACGTCCAAAGTGTTCTCCCTTGGGTCCTTGCCCAAACATTATCTTGTCCCCTTCCTGCAAACAAATGAACCCTGGACTACTGTTTGGGCTAGAAGGAATGGTCCTGAAGATGTACTTGTTTTTTGAAGAATTAGCTATCATCTTCACCTAAATGGGTAAATCGCACTTTTCCATTGTCATGGCTCTGTGCCTCAATTCCCCACCTTAAGTTATCATATGCAGTATGGGCATCACTTTGGATATTCATGACATTGCCAGTGTGATTCAAATATTGAATGACAAGGTCTCTGACTCATTCTCCAGTGAACATGGCAATGCATTTCAGCGTATCAAGCTAGAAAATGAATGGTTAGTTGATGCATGGCTGAGAAGGATCAATGCTAGTTACCTTATCATGAACAAAGTTCAGAATCACGTGAGCAAGAATTGGAACTACACCCATGGGACCGACAAAAGTCATGCCAGTCCATAGACAGGAGTTCCCATCACTTTTGAATAGCTAGATTGCAGCATGATCAGTATCTCAAGATTTGTCTTATAAAACAATTCAGAATGAACCAACGCCTTCAAAGCAGCTTGCTTCCATGTTCCAAACCCTTCTTCTTTCATCAGCTTCATGAGTTCATTCATTTCCAATCCTACAAACTCGCTGACTGAGTGGGGTGTGCTAGACCCTGATTTATGTCCCCCTGGATTCATGACTATTGTTGTATCAATCAGCAGGCTGTTAGGAGTACAAGGGTGAATGCATACACACTACTCCGAGATGGGTAAAAAGCTCGGCCGCCAGTGCAAAAATTGGATCAAAATTAATGGCATTTTGGTCTAACCCTTCAAATAACTTTAGCTCAGTTTGATTTGGCAAGGAAAACTCCATGAGCCTCAGCAGAGATGCCAGCGCTGAGTATATGCCCATACCAGAACAATAACAATATTGACTGACTGTTTTTCTCAAGCTTGGGATGACACCCTTCAACTATAAACCAAAACTGAGCAAGTAAAGTACCACCTTTCTTGACCCATCCCCACCTACTCCATCCCCATCCCCACCTACCCCATTCCAATTTGGAGATGAAGCCAACCAAAAGCTTTAGGGTAACAGCCTTGAATTTGCTATGAGTAGATATTGCTCCTGAATGCTGGATTCTAGACGTCAGAGGTCAGGACCACAAATTTGCTGTTGGAGCAGACTATATATGCTGCACAGAGGAAGAGACAACATTTTCCTTATAACCTACCTGGGGTTTAGTAAGTCTTAGAGCTAGGGTTTAGCAGAGGTAAGAACACTATATGCCTACTACGGTACAGGTTCACATTTATATACATAATAATAAGGATGTCACATGACTCAGGAATGTGTTTACCACATGTATGTGCAGTAAGTGCAGTAACATGTGTATGCTGCATGTTGCCTCATGTATGCAGCATGCTTCTCGGGGTCTAATTTCAACACCCCCCCTCAAACTGTACAGTGCTCTAAGCAGCTAAGTTTGAATCTCGAAAGTAATTTGGAGAAAGTCTCTAAATTTCCTGAATAGGATGGTGCCAAGGTTCTTTGTGAACATGTCAGCTGGATTATCACTTCCAGGAATGAAAATGACTGTGACTTTGTCATTTTCTATGCATTCGTGGGTATAGTGGTAGTGAATGTCTATATGTTTTGTCCTTTTTTCCTGAACTGGATTTGATCCGATAAAGATGGATCCTTGATTATCAGCACAGATTGGTATGTGCTTCAGTATATATCCAAGTTCCTGGAATAAGGACTCTATCCACACTATCTGTCGACAAGTGTCGGAGAGAGCCATATATTTGGCTTCTGTGGATGACAGTGCTACAGTTTTTTGTAAACAGGACTGCCAGCACACAATGCCACTTACTAGAGTAGTAAAGTAACCTGTTGTAGATTGGTATTTGACAGTGTCAGCTGCCCAATCAGAATCTGTGAAGGCCTGTAGCCCTTTGAATTTCTCTCCATTGTAGACTATGTTATATTTCTGGGTTCCCACCAGATAGTGCATGATGTACATTGCTTTGTCTAGATGTTCTTGGCTAGGATTAGCTGAGAACTGCAACATCCTGATTACCACATAAGCAATATCAGGTCATGTTCCGAGCATCAGATACAATAAAGATCCGATCACAGACTGATATTTTGATCTAAGCACTGCGTCTGGCATCGCTGTGTTTTCTGACAGTTTGTAGCCAGTTGGTAGTGGAGTGGGGGCCACTTTGGCATTTGTCATCTCAAACCTCTTGAGCACTTTGGCAAGATATTCAGTTTGATCGAGTTTGACTTTGCTTGCAGTCTGGGTGATGCGCATGCCTAAGAATTCCATGACTTTTTCAGTACTACAGCACTCCCAATGCTTTAGACAAGCATTCTTCTTTTCGTCCACAAGTTTCTTGTTCTTCCCCATGAACAAGCCATCATCAACATAGACCAGTGCAATAACAATGCTGCCTGTCTTAGGATCCTTGTGTATGAAAATGCCAGCATTGGAGCTGGTGTGCACAAACCCAATGGTGTGCATAAATGCCTCTAGCTCTTTCCACCATGCTAGTGAGGCCTGTTTAAGGCCATACAATGCTTGGTGTAAGCACATTACTTTGCGCTTTTTTCCCTCGAGTCTGAAACCCTTGGGTTGATCCATATAGATCTCCTCTTCTAGTTTGCCATATAAGAATGCAGTTTTTACATCTAGACCAGTCATATACATGCCTTCTAAAGATCCAAGTGCAAACATGAGGTGTATGGTCTCGTAGCGGACTACTGGTGAGAAAATCTCATCAAAGTCAACACCTTCAACTTGTGAAAAGCCTTTGGCCATGAGTCTGGCTCATTTTCTTCCGTCCGATTTCATGAAGAAAACCCATCTATTTTTGATCATTTTTCGATCATGTGGAAGATTGACGATGTCATAGACTTGTCACTTATGAAGAGCCTCTAATTCTTCATGACAAGCTTGTTTCCACTCATGTTGCTGCTGCCGTGGTAGGCGCACAATATCGTAAAATTGGTTTGGAACTTGGCTTATTTCACTTGATGGTTTGACTGCTTTTGACAACAGCCAGCGAATAAGCTTATCTCCACTTTCCTTGGTTATCTTTTTAATATAACATGCTTCGTCTGGTTCCCCCATTGGGTGATCATGTTCTTGATCATTGGAATTGGGCACACTCTCATGGGGTGCCGAACTCAGTCCAGCAACTGGTTCGTTCTGTTGAGATTGTGGTCATGTTTGGTTATGATCTGAATCTTGACCCACAGATCTCTTCCAATATCGAACATGTGCAATGTCTCTCTCTATGTCAGAGGGGAGTCACTTCTCTCCATAGGTATTGCCGGGATGGTTTGGGATGTTCCTCTGCCTGCCTGATCGATGGGGCAATTGCTGTCATTCCTGTTGATCATCGCATCTTGGATGAAAGTCCTCAGTGATTACTGGAGGCAGCAGAGGAGGAGCATTAGTCACATCATCATGCACCTTTTGCTTGCTTGGTACATTCATCATCATCATCATTTTCTGATGGTGGAGGAAGGGGCGGATTTTGTGGTGGTATAGAATCATTGCCATCCGTTCCAGATGAGTGGTCATCATCTTCTGGTTCTGGAGGTGGAAAATCACCAAGGTCTGTCTTTGCAGGAGTTTTAGCTCTGGGACAGCATGGGAATAACATTTCATCAAATAGTGCCATAGCACCAATGAATATTGCGCCACTAGGTCACATGAAACAGTATGCTTTAATGCCATCTTCTCATCAAGGTACATTATTAACTCTGATTGAGGAGCTAATCTGTTTGGATGCTTCTCCTTGGGTAGATAGATGTAAGCACCACAACTAAAAACCTTCAGATCATTTAGATCTGGGTGGACCTTTGTCAGGTCCTCAACTGGTATCCGCCATTTCAGGCGCCTTATCGGGGTTCAGTTGTATAGGTGTGTTGCATGTTCAATGCAGAATTCCCACCATGATTGTGGTAGACAAGCAGTAAATCACAGAGTTTGTGACTTTTCCATTATTGTCCTTATGGCATGCTCTGTGTGCCCATTCTGTTGGTAAACATGGGGTGCAGACATCTTTATTTTGATGCCAAAATCCTTGAGCACATTTTGTAGCTCACAATCTTTGAACTCCCCCCCTGGATCGACATGCCAGCGCTTGATTGTAGCGCCATACTGGGTCAAAGCTACCACCTGAAATTGTCTGATGGCTGCAGCAGCATCAGATTTCTTTCTGAGGCATTGGACCCAGATATGTGACATCTTGTCATCTAGAAATATAATAAAGTATTTATGTTTATGGTACAATAGTACTGGGAGTTTCTTCAGATTGGAATGTATCAATTCAATGGGTTTTTCTGTGCATGAATTTGATTTGGGAAAAGTTTTTGAGGTCATTTTCCCTTCAGCGCACCCTGGACATATAATTTTGTCTTTAGGAATAATTAAATTCCTTGGGAATTTTATGGTGCTATTAGGCATTTTCCCTAGTGCCTCTTTGGATGGGTGTCCAAGTCACCTATGCCAAGTCAAGTAGTCTGTGATGTACATCGTTGCGACATTGATTCTTTTGGTGCTCAATATATGAGTCCGAGCCCAATAAATTATGTCACATTTCATAAGAGGGACGCAATCCATAATTGGGTTTCCTTGCTTGAAAAATGAAATGTGTGCGGAGGAACCATGCATGTCACTTCCATCTTGTAAGAGGATGCCCATTGACATTAATCGAGCATTACAGTTGGGTATGTAGTAGCTGGGGTATAATCATGTTTCACATGTTTTTGACTTCCCATGACATACTACCTGATGTCTAATGAAGACTGCTCCTTTTCCTACTATATGAGTAGTACCCATGGCCATTTGAACCAGAGTAGAGTCCTTTCTCGGTAAAGGCTCATACAAAGCGAAATCTTTCATTTCACCAGTGAAGTATTTTGATGCACCTGAATCCATGATCCAGTCAGCATCTTTCTTACAATTTCCATTTGCACACATAACACATTCATTAAGATGTAAATAGTTCAATGATGCATTTAGTAGCAGTAAAATGTCACATGAAAAGTTCGCTGTGATCATTGGAATATTAATCTTTGTGCTTGTGGCAGAGAAAAGGACTGACCTTTCATCATATGCTCCTGTTTTAAGTGGTTCATCGATGAGCATTTCGTTGATGGCTTTCCATACTTCCTCATCAGAAACTGCAGGTTCTGATCTGAGGGAGACGCTATCATCTTCTACCTCCACAATGCTCAGTTCTGGTTCGATCCTCCTCATCTTACCTTCTCACACTGTTAGGTGCTCTTCCAGCAGTCGCAGATTTTTTGCACTGCATGGGAGATTCATTTGCTTTAGTGTGTCTCGAGCTTGCTGATATTTGGTGTAGACCAAATGAGAGGTAGAGGCTGTGCCCATATATGCCTGTGCAGGTGGTCGGCGGCAAGGATCCCTTGTGGAAGTATGTTCACACTTCTTGATGTGCTGAATGAGCGGCATCAGCAGTATGATGGTGCCATTACCATTTATGGTAGTAAAGGCATTGGAGGCGAGGTTGGTATGTTTCTCCTTTGGATTTTCCTCTTTAGTCTTTCTGTCCCTGCATCATCTACATTTTTGGGACGAATCTCCACTGTTGCCCTGAGGTTGCCATTTGGGGTTTCCCCCTTTGCATTTGACAGCAGAAAGCTTGGTGGCCTGAGGCAGGCCAATAGGCTTCCCAACTGCTGTGCACCATGAGGCTTCAGTGACAATGGAGTCCTTGACATGTTTAAATGTCAAGGCTCTAGTAGCGGTCATGTTAAGGACTGTGGTGGATGGAGAATTGTACTCGTGTGGCATTGCAGTGAGTAGAATCATTGCCTGAACTAGTTTGGGGATGGTGACGTTGGCAGCCATAAGGCGCTCAAATTTGTCAGCCATCTTAGCAATCTCTGGCACAGGATTCGCAGCCCAAATTTTGATTGCTATTGCAGACCTAAAGCCTGCAAAGACTTGGGAGGGGCCATCGACACCATAATCAGTGCAAATGAGATCCCACACCTCCTCAGCAGTGTCCTTGGTGTTGGCATGCTGCTGAATGGAGGGGGCCAGGCAGAGAACTAGGCTACCAATAGCCTGGTCATTTTTTGTTGCTCCAGGTCTGGAGCTTGGCAGTAGCATCTGCTACAAGTGCAGCATTCATCACCATCAAAGGAGGTGCCAGAGGTGGTTTTAGTTCCATTCTGCTAGTTATTTGCCAGAGGCCCTGAGACCTGAGCCACGCCTTCATGGAGTTGGCCCATTGAATGTAATTGGAGCTGTCAAAAGTTTGTACAAGTTTTTCAAGGGTTGAAGACATGATTCTGTGGTGGCAGCTGGTAAAAGCGCTCAATCAGTCTTCTATCCAAGAAAACACATTCTATAATCTCAGGCAAAAACACTTTTTCAGAGTGGTTAACCCTAGTCAACCTAGGTTTTTAAGTGCAGCTCACGAAGAGCGCAAGATTATAATTTGGAGACAATGAAGTCAACAATGTTCACAGCCAGTTAAGGCGCGTTTGCAATGTGCCCAGCAAGCCCAATAACCTGTTGGAGCAGACTATTTACACTGCACAGAGGAAGAGACAACATGTTCCTTATAACCTACCTGGGGTTTAGTAAGTCTTAGAGCTAGGGTTTAGCAGAGGTAAGAACACTATATGCCTATTATGGTACAGGTTCTCCTTTATATACATAATAATAAGAATGTCACATGACTCAGGAATGTGTTTACCACATGTATGCACAGTAAGCACAGTAACATGTGTATGCTGCATGTTGCCTCATGTATGCAGCATGCTTCTCAGGGTCTAATTTCAACATTCGCTGCATCTAAAAGAGCCAAAGCATGTTTGTCCATAATGACATGTGGAGATCATAGGTAGACCGCTGTCATGGTGATGTTAGCACAGCCATCCATTGTCACAAAACTTTGTGACACAACTCTGAGTCACAGTCATGGACAACCACTGGCTTGATACTATAGGTGTGCATCATGATAAAATAAATAAATAAATAAATAACTTGTAGAGAAGAAAGAGATTTGAGGGTTGGATGAGGTTACAGAACAGTAGCAATTGTGAAGTTGTCCAATGTCACTCTTCCATGTACTGTTCAGGTTGATTTTCCTGCACTAACTAACACAGATTTACAATACACCTCATAATTCCAGCTTATTTAAAAAATGAAAAATCTACTGAACCCCATCCCTGCATGAAAATTTAAGTTCTTAACCCTGGATTGGGTGATATTGTCTGATGCCTTGCATTCACTGGTGCACCACTATTATCAAACTATTATTAATGATATTTATCACTAATTTGTGAACATGATACTATGAAAAAAATACTTCTGCATCACTCCCAATGAGTGACACAATTTAGATTATTTGTAAGGCTGCCCCCTGCTGTAGAGGGGGCAGCAGGTATGAATAAAAAGATCATTCTCAGTGCAAGATGGTGAAGATGCTTGTTGTGCATGTGTTACCTCTCCTGTGCATGCTGCATCCTCTGCCTGTGCTGCCCCCTATGATATCCATCAGTTACTGTCAAAGAAAGAAGATACCTATCCCAGATATAGTCCCACTCTGTGCAAACTACCTCCCTGCAACCCTTCACAAATCAACCAAAGCACCTGGAGAAGCAGGCTTCTATCTTACATACTTCTAGCCACCTTTTTCTCTTGTGCTGAGATTGACAACAGAACTCAAAGACCGTGATGAGGCAAAGGCCCTCATGTATGTCACAGTCTTGAATTGATGTAAAAAAGATGACTATGAGACTCAGGAGAAGAATGGTACCAAAGATGGAGCTTCCTATGATGAGGAGCTGCTATTGGGAGTAGATTTTGAGGATAGGGCCTGTGTGGTAGTGGCAACATTGGCAAATAGCTTGTGTTCTGGCTTGGAGTACCCCTCAATGACTAGTTTCATGTTTGCATACCTGCTAGCAGTTATCACCCTTCTGTTTCCACTCACCTTCAACTTCTTCTTTGTCTTTCCTGTCTGCTCCATCCATATAAATCAACAGCACAAACCCAATGACTTCCTGAACTGAATATGGCATTTTCAAAAGGGACTGTGAGCTATTAGTATGAGCATGAAAAAATAAAAAGTGAAGTACTGACGGACGTGGTGATAGGTCCATTGCATGCTTTAAGGTTTGGAGAATGCTTCCAATCGTATCAAGACATTATGACAGACACTCCAAATTGCTACAAACACCACGAACTCAATTTTGAATCCTTTTCAAACTATTTTGGATGACTTCAAATGACTTCGAACAATTTTGAATGATTTTGCGACACTTCAAATGCTTTCGAACAACTTTGCACTACTTTGAATGACATTGGCCACCATATAGTTGTTTTGAAAACCTTTCGACTTACATGGCACATCCAGAATAAGCCATTTCATTGCATATTGAGCACCACGAGACACAAAGAGAGATGACAAAAGATCTAGAATGTGATAAGTGCAGTTTTGTGTTTCAATGATATATTGAAGCAATAGGACAAATACTTTTACTATACTGGGACAATGTACATTTCATTTATTATCATTTCTCATTTGTTTTATGTTTTACTATACCTTTATTTGCTGTGCATACTGCCTCATGTTTTCCACATGTTATTGTTTCCTTTTTAGTACTATCTCTTCAAATTGTATATAGACTTGTATTAGTTACTTAGAAGGATAGACAAGGGAACAGAGAAGAAGTTACCCTGTCCATTATCATTCGATTTAAGAGCTGTTCTCTTCAGTCTTAGCCTCACATCATATCTCTAAGTTCTGCAAAATATCATGAACTTCCTCAAACTTTTGTATTCACCTTCGACTTATTGTATATTGCCTATTGTCTCTCGAAAAACACCTCCCATTCGCTATACTTGTTCCTCGATATATTTTGAACTACTTCAAACATCTTTGACCTTTTTCAAAACCACTTCAAACCACTTCAAATCTATTTTGAACCTTCTTTAAACTATTTCGCACATCTTTGGACCTATTTTGAACTCTTTCAAACTTTTTTATACACCTCCAAAGACTATTCGCAACATGCCTCATCGTTTCATGTCACTCACTACAACTTTTGGGTATCAGCAGTGATATTTAGTACCAACTCGCACCCTTCCTCTAGCCTGTGCTACACTTCTTAGGCCTTTTGACAGGTTTTTGTTAGGTTTCCAGGTTGAGCATTATCAGTGGCAGTAGGCTTTGATCATCTCTTTGGAAACTCAAAAAAGAATTTTGCAGCATGTGGTGCCAGCCACTTCCATGTACCCTTTGGTATGGATTAGAAAAAACTGATTGAGATTTAAATGAAATGGACATTTGTGCAGCAGGATGCTGAATTGAAAAGGAATGGGATCCATCTTGAAGTGACTTTTCATCACTAGCTCATTGATCTGCACATAAGCCTCTTCCCTACAATGACAAGGTGGAAACTCACACAACACAATAGCATGGTTCAGCTCCCACCCAGGGTGCCGACAAGGAGATGTATGCACTACATAATGGCACATACAGGCATGGCATTGTCTGCTGGGCCAGGGCTAAGAAGCATGCTGTCCAGATGTGCATTGAGGAGGGCTGAATGAGCTTAGCCTTGTGGAGTGCTATCTGATATATGGATGACAATGTTTGTCAGGTCAACCTAGGTTTTGTAGAGGTGTTTGTTTGTCATGCAAACCTATAATGTACAAATCATTATTTGCAAGAATGGGAAGCAATGGATGATGAATGTATGACTGCTGCTCCCAACTTGATGCCACACTTTGCATTCCAAGTTCTGAGTTCCACTGCTCTGGGAGACCATGTTATCATATTCACATTTCTGTGTCTCCATGTGGTCTCCCATGCCCTGAGCTGCAAGCACTTGTTGAGAGGTTCCAACTGTGCTGTACCTGATTCCTTCTCAGAGGTGTTTCACAATGTCAAGGATCCAAGTTTCTGATATTTGCAGCAAGTGAGTTGTTGAATTGTATAGGAGAAGAAGGAAGGACTGTGAAGGAAAGGTAAGTCATGGTTTAAACTTTAGGTCGAATTTACTACAAAAAATTAAGAATTGTGATGAGCACCAATGAGACCTTCAAGATGCAAGCAATTGTGGATGTGGCCAAGATTCTACTCAAGAGAATGTGAATATGACCAGAGGAAGTAAGAGATGATGTGAAATAATAGATGGGTTGAGTATTGCACAATTGCACCTGATCACTGTGGATATCATCCATCACAATGATCAAAGGCATCTTAATTTCTCCCATGCCTCTTGAGTCTCAGATGACTACAGGATCTATTTCCAGTGCCACACCTTAACCTTTTTCTCATTGCCTGTGACTCACATAAGTACACAGATGCCTGGGATTCATTCAAGTGCTTTTTTGCTCCTCGGTGTAAGTACTAAATGGTCATGCAATGTGAATGTTTATATGTGCTGGATTTCATCTGGATCTCTTCAAAAGAGATGGGCTCAGCGAGCTTAGAGATAGCAAACATTTCTTATAATTACATTTAGCAGTCACTAGGGTGTTATAATTGGTGTGAATGTGCCATGCCATTGACTCCCATGCACTTGGTCTTGTGATTGATGCTTTAGCATGAGTATGGGCATCTATCAGTCTTGTGACATGCACTAATGCTCATATTTAACCACTAGTAGGGACCACGATATAGGATTCTCCCAACATACTGTCCAGGTTCAGTGACTATGGACCCACTACAAACTATTGGATTGCAAGCTTTGTGAATGACTATGGTTGCCCACAATTACCCATCGTTCCTTCTGCACCTTCTGTTACCATTTTGTCAACCACCAATCACCAATATGTTGAATCAACCACAAACATAGTTGACACCATATTAAAGATTGCGAAAGAGGCTAGTGACATGTTCAAGCAAGTGTCATATATTAAGGTATTTGCAGGGATCAACATACAGATCATCAGTATCAGAGCAGTGTGAGAACTATTGAGAGAATGCAACCCTACCCTGACTTGATTCACAGGAAATTCAAATGGAGAAGGATTGATCTCAAAAACTCATCGATAAGATACTCCATAGATTGAAGGTTATGCCTGGATGGACTACTGTGAGTTGGGTCATCACCGAACATGGATCAGTTGAAGAACATGGAGGGGAAACTGAAGGACTACAATGAGCACAGATCGCAGTTTTATCAAGATGCCTTCTATTTACTACTGTCTATCTTTTCTTCAATCTCCTTGGCAAGATTCTTGCAGTGCTCAAGATGCATGCATCAAAGAATGTGATGGATGAATTGTCAACCAGAAGTCAAGGGTAGGCAACCTGGAGAGATGGGATTGTCTTGTCACTGACTTCAATACAGACCACATGGCATGTTTCCTTCCAGTGTTTGATTACTCAGGCTCATTCCAGCTCTAGACTCATCTTCATATCCAATCTCACCTTACCAACATGTCCCAATACACTTTACTGCCCTTGGCTGCCTCCAAGTAAGACAAAATAATTTGTACTCCTAGCCAAATTACCCATATTCCCTGTTTTATTCAGTATCATTTATAAACGGCAGATGGGTCCTTGGAGTTTGCTCTTTGGATTCCCCTCTGTTAGGTGTGCATGAAGCATTTGTATTATGTAGAGGAATGTTAACTTTGGATTCTCCTCTGTTAGGCTAGATACAGCTATGTAGGTTATGTGGGTCAACAAAGATTTGAACAGTTAATTACTGTCAATCATCGTGATGATGTTTCCAAGCGAATACAACTCAAACTAAAATTTCCCGACCACTATCCAGATGATGCCTACCCACTTGATGACATTCATGTGGCAACAAAATTTGTTTTAGCAGGGTCAATCAGTTTGAATTTGGCATCGTTACAGTCTTCAGAAACCTCAGCATCGACTTTGACATCTTCGACACAGATCAAATCAGAAGACTTATTGGCGATCCTCGAAAAATTTGCAACCACACTCATCATGGCTCTAGCAGGATTAAAACCCACTAATCCTCCTCGAACTAACAGTGGATTTTGCCTGGACCAACTCGAAAATTTAGCTTGTGTCTTTTGTGGACTCACTGGTCATTTCATTAGTGACTGCTTGATTTGCCAGTCCTATATTAACAAAGGAAAGTGTAAAAAGAACAATGAAGGAAAAAATGTCCTTTCAAATGGACGGTTCACCCCTCAAAACATTCCTGGTCAATTTATCAAAGACAGAATTGACAAATGGACTGAAAGAAATCCTTCGACTACAACTGCATCACACTCATGTACAACATTGCATCCTCAACGGCTACTTCAATACCACCTAGAGGCATCTACCAGGTTTCCGAACAATCTGTGACACCCGAAGATTGCATTGCAAAACTCTAACAAGAGATATACACTTTGCGAAGTGGTAGGACCTTTGCTAAAACTAATTCGAGCATACCAACAGTCCCCGTCTCTCAACCTTTGGTTTCCCCGAACACTGCGACAGTCAAACAATTGACTCCACAAGTACCAGCATCATCCATCTTGTCTATGGCAACAAACCTACCAACCTCGACTTCAGCATCATCTTCAACTTCGGAAACAACTTCACAGCTGGTTATTCATCCTTACACTGCTGCAAAAGAAAATTCATACCTACCACCACATGAATAAAACTTACTTCGGATCAACTGCAAAAGGTAAAGCCAAGGATGGTCCTTCACACCATACCCAAGCACCAATCCAAAAGGATAAAATCATGGAAGATGTTTTCGCTCATTCGATGAAGATGCCGATTATCACACTAACACCTGAGGAATTGTTGTCTCTATCACCCGAAGTTGGTACAAAATGGAAGGAACAAGTCACTCCACGTCGAATTCAGCAGTCTGAAGGAAATAATGCCACAAATCTGCTTAACAATGAGACTTTCATAATTGATGATCCATTCGAAACTTATATTAACAGACTTCGACCTGGCAATATTCCAGAACCCTTCATTACTGTGAAGGAGTCCCATTAGGTTGATTATTATGAATGTAAATGGAAGGAATCCAGTCGAAAGTGTCATAGACCCTGGCTCTTCGATTATTGCAATGTCCGAAGAAATTTGCCATGAACTTGGCCTTGCTTACGATCCTTCGATCCACATCCCACTCCAATCGGCTAATGGAGGCATTGATGAAAGTTTGGGTTTAGCACGAAATGTTCCTTGCAAAGTGGGGAGTATCATGCTATTCATGCAAATTCACATAATTCACAATCCAGCCTATGATATCTTACTTGGTCAACCATTTGATGTGCTCACCGAAAGCACCATTAAAAACAACAGAAATGAGGCTCAGACAATCACAATATACGATCCTAATTCGATGCGATTGTGCGCAATCCCCATGATTCTCCATTCTAATCACCATCAAAAGGATTTTTGCAACTAGAGGACGAAATTTTGGACATTGACCAGTGCATTTTCATTATCTTATTTGATCCCTCTAATTTATCTATCACTATCAAATGCACTGTGAACATCCCCAATATGGAGTCCTCAAACTTCTCAAAATCCATTTCTTATTCTTCGATCCTTGTGAATTTATATTTAACAGCTAGTCATCAATACAAAACATATTTATCGACCTCAATGGTGATGGCTACACCTTCTATGCCTATTATGGACTCCTTACATCCGATTTTCGTGGCATCGAAAAAGAAATACAAGCCTGTCGCACAGAGAATTTGCCCAGTTATCACCAAACTACCTGACTGATTTCACATTATTCAAACAATTACTGGCAACCCTCTCGAAAACATGCCAAAATTAAATCCTCATCCACCATCATTTATCCCCACTTCCCGATATTCACTCCATCATAAAGCTATAATTGACAAGAATCATCCTGGCAATTTCTATGGCCAGAGGAACATAATCTTATGCACAATTTTATTCAAAATCAGGAAACAGCTTTTGCATGGACAGAAAAAGAGCAAGGAAGTTTTCACTCTGACTTTTTTCCTCCTATAGAGTTTCCTGTCGTTCCTCACACTCTATGGGTTGAGCAAAACATTCCTATACCTCCAGGTTTGTACGAACAGATATGTGAAATGCTGAAAAAGAAGATAGAGGCAGGAGTATATGAACCATCAAATTCTTCGTACTGATCACAATGGTTTTGCATTGTGAAAAAGGATGCAAAATCGCTTCAAATCATCCACAGTCTTGAATCGCTTAACCAAGTAATGATCCAGCACTCAGGGGTCATACCAATACCTGAACATTTAGCAGAACAATTCAGGGGATGATCATGTGGAGAAATGTTGGATCTTTATGTGGCATTTGACGAAAGGAAAGTCACAGAATCATCTTGCGATCTGACAATGTTTCAGACACCATTCAGAGCACTTTGCATTGTTACCCTACCCATGGGTTGGATGAATTCTGTTTCTATCTTACATGACGATGTGACATTTATTCTACAGCCCGAAATTCCTCATATCACCATCCCTTACATCGATGACACACTGGTTAAGAGTCCGAAATCAGAATATAGAACAATCAGTGGATCCTACGAAATGATTCCTGACAATCCAGCTATTCGACACTTCATCTGGAAACACTTCGAAAATATAAATTGGATAGTCCAGTGCATGAATTATTGTGGAGGAACATTTTCAGGTCCAAAATTCTATCTTTGCATCCCTGAAATAATTGTTTTAGGGCATCGATGCAATATTGAAGGTCGTATGGCTGATCCTACTTGAATCACAGCTGTTAGCAAGTGGGGAGCATGTCGAAGCCTCACAGAAGTCAAAGCATTCCTAGGAACCATAGGAGTTTGTTGTATCTTTATCCGAAATTTTGCTCAACAAGCTGCAGCACTGATCCAACTCACTCGAAAAGATGTTCCTTTCAAATTCAGAGCAGAACAAATAGCAGCCCAAGAAGATTTGAAAATAGCTCTAATCAATTCCCCAGCAATTTGAGCTATCAATTACTCATCTTCAGCCCTGGTTATGCTATCGGTCGACACTTCAAACATTGCTATTGGTTTCTTTCTTGCTCAATGCAATCCTGAAAACCCTCGAAAACGATATTATAGTTGATTTGGATTGATTATGCTTAATGACCACAAATCCTGATTTTCGCAGCCAAAACTCGAACTTTATGGTCTATACCGTGCTCTCGGAGCACTACAATTGTACCTAATAGGAATTCGAAGGCTTATCGTCGAAGTCGATGCACAATATATCAAAGGCATGCTTTTGAATCCTGATATTGCACCTAGCGCTAGCGTCAATTGATGGATAGTTTCCATCCTAACCTTTCACTTTACATTAGTCCATGTCACAGGGACACACCATGGTCCTGACGGACTTTCGAGATGCCCCCCACAAGATGAAGATGTTCAGTTCGACAACAAAAATAATTTTGGAGATTGGATCGACCATCTTCAAGGTTTCATGCATCAAATAAATTCTATTACCACCCGACCATTTACTTTGCATCAAATTTTGACCCTCTCCCTCTCTTCAGATTTTAGTAAGGGGGAAGATTTTACCTATAATGATGTCCCATGAACAAATAACGCAAAAACGAATGACAAAAGGTTACTTTGTGTTCAAAAATGGTTACATGACCTGGTGTGACCCCCTGATCTATCAGATGCAGAATACGCTACCTTTATTCGATATTGCACTGAATTCTTTTTAGACTCGGGCAAACTATAAAGGAAAGAATCCCATGGAGCTCACATAATCATTGCTACTCCAGAACATCATCTCGAAATCATTCGCACAGCTCACGATGACATTGGACACAAAATGGTTTTCGCTACAAAATCAGTTATCGCCCTTCAATTTTGGTGGCCAAACATGAAAGCCGACATTGCATGGTATATTCGAACCTGCCACCTATGCCAAATTCAACAAACACAAAATGTTCTAATTCCACCAACAGTCATGACTTCAGCACCCCTTTTCAGCAAGGTCTATATTGATACGATGCAAATGCCACCTTCAAACAGATTTAAATACATTGTACAAGGTCAATGCTCACTAATGACCTATCCAGAATGGTGAAAGCTTCGACATGAAAATGCCATGTCACTTGGCGATTGGATCTTCAAAGATATTATTTGTCGATGGGGTTTGCTATATGAAATTGTAACTGACAACGGCGCTGCATTTATCGCAGCTATGTAGTATCTTGCAAAACAATATCATATTAACCATATTCAAATTAGCAGTTATAATTCGTGTGCCAATGGACTTGTTGAATGAGCCCACTTCAACGTTCGACAATCCTTATTCAAAGCTGTCAATGGAGAACAAGTGAAATGGTTAGCAGGGGCACACTCAGTATTTTGGGCAGAATGAGTCACAGTTCGTAAATGCATGGGTTGTTCTCCTTACTTTGCAGTCACAGGAGCACATCCTCTAATACCCCTTGACATCTCCGAGGCGACATACTTACAACCGATCTCATAGCTCGATGAGCCATAGCATTACAAAAACGATCTAACGACCTCGAACTGCTATATTCGAAGGTCTATGCATTCCGAATCTAAGCTGCAAAACACTTCAAACTTGCTCACAAACATACAATGTGCAACTACAACTTTTCGAAAGGAGATTTAGTGCTACTTTGAAACATGCAAATCGAGAAGTCCCTCAATCACAAAATAAAACCACAATATGTTGGCCCTCTTATCATTATCGAATGAAACTACAGAGGGGCTTATATTCTCTGCAAACTCAATGGGTCAGTACTACATACACCTATTGCCACATTTCGTCTTCTACAATATCTCGCTCAAAAATTGATTTCCCTTCCACCAAACTTTCTCGATATCGACTGCGAGCACCTCGAACAACTTTGGACAACTTCGAGCTTTGACAAAGTGGGGCTCTGAAAACAAATAATTATTCTTCCTTTTCTTCTTCGAAATTACTTACAAAAAATTTGATTTGCTCTTAGTGTACAATACAAGTCACAATATTGCATCATAGCATGGCCGTGCAAACTCCAAAGGGTTTTTTGGCTATGATGAACTACTGAGCCTTTCCCTAAAAGTCATTTTTCATTCATTAATTATATTCATTTTTTTTTTCTTTACTTTACTTTCCAAAGACATGTAACAAAAAAGTTGAAATTAAAACAGATATACAACAAAAAGAAAAGCCTTTCTATCCCTCTAGCATTTCCTCCAATACTTCTATCTCCCTACCCAGTATTTCAATCTTAACTCTTTTCTGCACCAATTTTGCAGCAATCAAGCCATGGCACACAACCCATGCATCCTGACCCCCTTCGACTTCCTCAACCCTTTGAACCTCAATCGCCTTCACCTTCCCTTCCGATGACCTCTTTTTTTTCTTTGACGGTTTCGAAGGCCCTGCAACGGGTTCGATGTTGGCCACAGGTCCTACGACATGAATTTGACATACTAACAAATTTGAAAACAAGTTAGCAAACATTTTGAAATGACATCAAACAATTTTTGTACCTGGTCTTGGGTGCAAATCTTGTTTCGTGCCTCCAAATGTTTTTGCTTCGCCCTTACGAAGCCCCCACCTCGATATCCCATCCCAGTAGCACCCCTGTGCCTCCTGGGTACATTTACTATACTTTGCAGCCCCATTCTTGATGATACAGCAGGGCTGGGACTTGAACCCAGCACATCAATCACACTACAAAAACATTAGTACCTCGAACACTCTTCAAAAATAAGTAAAAAATTCACTGGGCCCTCAAAATCAAGGAGCCCACTCGATTCGATTTGTAGCCTCTGTGCCCTCAAGCTCATCTTCTCCATCTTCCTCCTCGTCGACCTCTACTGCTTTTTGCTTTGCCACCTGCACCACAGGCAGCTCGTCTTCCTCCTTGTCTTTGTCTGCCTCCTCAGCTTCTGCCCTCTCGATAGCGCTCACCTCCATCATGAGCTCCATGTTTTTCCTCTTTAAATCCCCCTTCAAAATTGTTTTTGCACAAAATGCAGCGAGAGCCACATTTCGAGCATCTGCCAATGCTCACCTCTGCCCCTTAATATTTGTCCGCTTTGCTTGTTCCTCCTCCTCTCAAATGTGTTTTGCTTCCTCCTCCCTTTTTTCCCATGCAATCTCTTCTGCTAAATCTATGAATAGCAGCTCTCCTCCCCACGAAAGCCATTCGCCTCATGCCATCAGTTTATAGAGCTCGAAAACCTCATCCACAACCTTTTGAATGGTTGCGTCACACTCTTTGCCAAGGTCTTCCATGAGTTCATCATACTCCGCCTACGAAATGCGAATTTAGAACACATGGAACAAAACGAAGATGAAACATACCATTTTCTTGCAAAAACCCTGCCCCCAGACTTTGAAATCCATATCTTCGGCGATGCCTCACTTGGGCATCAACTTTGCATACTCGATGACTTCGATGTTAAGTTCAGCAAGAAGAGACATCATAAAAGCAAGAGTTTGATGATGTAGAAAAGGTAATGGATGAAGAACAAGAAGTATTTTGAACCTCGCTAAGTTCTCAACATGATCACAAATTTTGCACGTGACTTCGATCAGCTGACTGGGACAGTCAGAATTTCAGTAAGGGGGAGGATGATAGGTCCACTGCACATGCTAAGGTCTGGAGAAGGATTCAACTCGTATTGACACAATATGACATGCACTTTGAATCACTACAAATGCCATTAAATTAACTTTGAACACTTCTCGATTAGTTTTGCACTATTTCAGATGACTTTAAAATATTTCGAATGCCTTTGAACAATTTTGTGATCCTTCGAACAACTTTGCAGCATTTCAAACAATATTGGCTGCCATATAGTTGTCTTAAAACACTTTCGATACATGATGCTGAACTGGAGTGAGCCATTTAGTTGCATATCGAGCACTACCAGATGCAAGGAGAGACAATGAAAGAATTAGGGTATGATAATGGCAGTTTTGGGGTTTCAACAATCTATTGAAACAACAAGAGAAGTCCTCTTACTATATGGCAACACCGAACATTTCACTTATTATCATTTTTCATTTGTTCTATGTTTTACAATACCTTTATTGCTGTGCATACTGCCTCGTGTTCTACACCTGTTATATTTCCTTTTTAGTACTTACCTCTTTGAAATGTATATAGACTTGTACTACTTACTTAGAACAAAGGAGAATCAGTTACCCTCTCTACTATAGTCAAGTTTAAGACCAGTTCCCTTGAGTCTTACCTCATGTCATATCTCTGAAGTTCTGTGAAATATTGTGAACTTCCTCAAATGTTTGTATTCATTCTCAACTCGTCATTGCCTATTGCCACTCAAAACCCACTTCTTGATTGCTATATTCGTTTGTCGAACATATCTCGACACCAGTCAAACACCTTTGAACCTCCTCGAAGATACCCGAACAACTTTGAACCCATTCAAACCTATTTTGAACTACTTCGCATGTCTTCAAACCAATTCCAAACTTTTTCGAACATCTTTGTATGCTTTTAAAAGACTATTCATCACATCCTTTACCATTTTGCATTACTAAAAACAATGCTCTGGTATTAGCGGTGATATTTAGTACTGACTTGCATCCTTCCTCTAGCCTGAGTTATACTACATAAGCCTTTTAACAGGTTTTTGCTAGGTTTCCAGGTCGAGTATTATCATCGTCTCCTCGTTGTAACCAGTACTCTCTGTGCTGTTTGCCAGATTTCAGCTTGTGCTTATCCTGCTATGATAATTAGTTTTTAAAGAGAATACAGCAAAAAACAATCATTTATATGAGCTCGAGGTGCATTACCACTTGGGTCCTTCCTCCCTGTGCTCACTGTCCTCCCATTGGCATTCTGTGTCCCCACTCATGGCCACAGGGATGAGTGACACAAAGTCGAGCTCACACTCTGGATGTTCATGGTGCATTGGTGGTGACACAGTGATGTGGCTGCTAGCACCTGAAGTTCACCACATGAGCAGTGGCTCACAATGGTGGGAGGTATTGGGTTAGTTTTGTAGAGCTGCAGCATGTCATACTACTGCTCCTATGCAAGTGTTTCCTGTTTCAAGGGACATAGCATGATTAATGGGGCTGAAAAGCATATTAAGAATCAATAAGAGCATACCTTGTGGGCATCCTGCACCATAGGTCTCCCAGGACCTCCAATGCATCACCTTGGGATGCACAATGCGTTCAACACACAAATCATTTTGTAGACAATTGAAGCATCATCATCAGAGAGAAATAGAATAATCTAAATGACAAAAAGGAAATAAGCTAGTATCAGGTATCCAAGGAATGATGAAAACAGACATACATTGTAAGCTAGGAGATGAGTGCTGAACATTGAGGAGGAACAATGATCAAGTTGGAGATATCAATGAGTCAATGTTGACCTGTGTCATTGATCAATGTCTGGCAACTCCCAGTCATATGATCAAACAACAACTTGAACATTGACATTAGCATTGGAATTGTGGAGAATTGTAGTAACAAGTAATTTACATCAAAGTAAGTGTAAGTATTGACATTCTTTACAAGTTTCTCGAATCCCCTCCTCAAGCCCTGGCCCAAGCCTGAGCTGAGCCTGAGCCTGCTACAATGGCCCAGCTTACAATGTATTGAAGCCTGAGCCTGCTCAAGCTGAGCCCAATCTCCAACCAGGCTGAAAACCTCAAACAAATGCTCTACTTTGTTCTGCCTCCTAAATTTGGCCTTTAGAGAGTAGGAACTTCATAATGTTGTAGAATGACCTGTAATATAATCCTAAATCACTTGCATTAAAGATACCCATCTGGAGTTGTTCCCCAATGAGTTTTTCCATGTCCGAAATTGACCATTTTCGATCATCTTCAGAACCAGGATATAGTCTGTGAATTGCGAGGTGAAAATTCTGAAATGAAGTGCTGGTTTCATATTCGGGAATCGATTCCCAGAGTTCGGACATATCGATATCAACATATCGACAGGCATGCTTCTTCATAAGTTCTGGATCTGTAACATTACAGTCAATAAAGAGTATTTTGAGCTCGTTAAAATATCGATGTAGCTCTCGAGGTTGAGTAGGTCAAATTTAGGTGCTGTGGAATGTCCATGAGCTGGCATTGTTGCTTGGGTGGCCATAAATGTACTGATTTGAGGAGTTAGAACCTGAGCAAAGGATGGTAGATATGTCGAAGTGGCTGGAATAATGAATGATGTAGTAGATGATGAGGAAGATGAGGAAGATGAGGTTGGAGATGAGGAAATAGGTGAAGGAAAGAGATGACAATGTGTAGATTCGGCATCAGAGACAGGAATTAGAATATCCCCTGATTGTTCGAGAGATTTGAAGGCCTGGCGAGTCTTGATTCTAAGGTTTTGAGCTTGTGTTGGCCTAAGCCAGGAGATTCGAGGTGAATTAGGCAATGAAATTATTTAGAAACCCCTCGCGGTGGACTCCAAAATGATAATACTCGACTTGGAAACCTAAACCTAGCAAAAACCTGTTAAAAGGCTTATGTAGTATAACTCAGGCTAGAGGAAGGATGCAAGTTGGTACTAAATATCACCGTAATACCAGAGCATTGTTTTTAGTAATGCAAAATAGTAAAGGATGTGACAAATAGTCTTTTAAAAGCATACAAAGATGTTTGAAAAAGTTTGGAATTGGTTAGAAGATGTGCGAAGTAGTTCAAAATAGGTTTGAATGGGTTCAAAGTTGTTTGGGTATCTTCGAGGAGGTTCGAAGGTGTTCGACTGGTGTTGAGATATGTTTGACAAATGAATATAGCAATCAAGAAGTGGGTTTTGAGTGGCAATAGGCAATGATGAGTTGAGAACGAATACGAAAATTTGAGGAAGTTCACAATATTTTGCAGAACTTCAGAGATACGATGCGAGGTAAGACTCAAGGGAACTGGTCTTAAACTTGACTATAGTGGAGAGGGTAACTGATTCTCCTTTGTTCTAAGTAAGTAGTACAAGTCTATATACATTTCAAAGAGGTAAGTACTAAAAAGGAAATATAACAGGTGTAGAACACGAGGCAGTATGCACAGCAATAAAGGTATTGTAAAACATAGAACAAATGAAAAATGATAATAAGTGAAATGTTCAGTGTTGCCATATAGTAAGAGGACTTCTCTTGTTGTTTCAATAGATTGTTGAAACCCCAAAACCACCATTATCATTGATAGGTCCATTGCACACTATAAGGTCTGGAGAAGGATCCCACTTGCATCGAAACATTATGACATTCACTCTGAATCGCTACAAATGCCACGAATTCGACTTCGAATTATTTTCGAGCTATTTTGCATTATTTTGGATGACTTCAAACAACTTCGAACTATTTCACAATGCTTTGAGCGACTTCGCAGTATTTCAAACAACATCAGCCTGCATAACTGTCTTGAAACACTTTTGATACATGCTGCACATCTGGAACAAGTTATTCCATCGCATATCAAGCACTACCAGACACGAGGAGAGAGTACAAGAGAGTTAGAATGTGATAAGTGCATTTTTGTGTTTCATTGATATATTGAAGTACTTTTACTATATGGGAACACTATATGTTTCATCATTTATTATTTCTCATTTGTTTCATGATCTACAAGTCCTCATTGTTTGATATATTTGCCTCATGCTTTACACATGTTCTTATTTCCTTTTTAGTACTATCTCTTCATTTTGTATATAGACTTGTATTAGTTAGTTAGAACAGAAAATAAGAAATGGGGAACAGCATAAGTTACCCTCTTGCTATCATCAGATTTAAGAGCCATTCTCTTGGGTTATATCTTTGCATCGCATCTCTAAGTTCTGCAAAATATCGCGAACTTCTTCAAAACTATCGTATTCGCTCCATGTTTTATCGCCCATCACCTACTGCCATTTGACAAGCACTTCACATTCATTAAACTCGCTTTTTGATATACCTCGAACCTTTTCGAACTTATTCAGACTACTTCGCATGACTTCGAACCTCTTTGAACCTTTTTCAAACCTCTTCGCACATATTCAAACCTCTTTCGAACTATTTTGAACTTCTTTATATGCTCTTACAGACTATTCGCATCATCCCTCATTAATTTGCCTCACTAAAAACAATGTTTGGGTATCAGCGGTGATATTTAGTACCAACTCACACCCTTCCTCTGACTCATGTTATACCATCCAAAGCCATTTAGTAGGTTTTGTTTGGGTTTCTGGGTTGAGTAATCATTGTACCCTAATTCTTTTATCATCTCTCCTTGCATCAGATAGTGCTCGATATGCGACTACTGAGCCTTTCCCTAAAAAATTTGATTTTTTCAGTCATTATATCTTCATTTATTCTTTACCTTACTTTCCAAAGACATTTAACAAAAAAATAATTTGAAATTGAAATAGACCAAAAAAAGAAACAGAAACAAAAAGTCCTACTCCTCCAACATCTCCTCCAACACCTCTATCTCCCTCCCCAACATCTCCATCTCTACCTTCTTCTGTGCCAATTTCATGGCAATCAAACCATGGCACACCACCCAGTCATTTCTATTTCCTTCAAACCCCTGCGACTCCCATGCCTTTGCCTTTGCCTTCCCCTTCGACAACTGTTTCTTCAGCTTTGATGGCTTGGAAGGCCCTGCGACCAGTTCAATGCCCTCTACAGGGCCCACTATGCGAATTTGATGTACTACAAGATTCGAAAACATGTTAGTAATCATCTCGAAACAATTTTGAACAAAAATTGTACCTTGTCTTGGGTGCGAATCCCATTTTGGGCCCCCAAATTCCTTTGCCTCACCTATTTAAAGGCCTCACCTTGACAGCCCCACCCAGTAGCACCCCTGTGCTTCCTGGGTGCATTTCAAGCATTTTGTGGCACCCTCCTTGACAACACATCATGGCTGGGACTTTAAGCCAGCACATCAATCACACTACAGAACTTTTAGCACGTCGAAAAACAATCGAATTCAAATGAAAAGACTTACAGGTCTTTCGAACTCAAGAAGTTCACTTGTCATGAACCCCACCTGCTTACCTGCTCCTACCCCCTCAACCTGCTCCTCTCCAGTCTCCTCCTCTTCGACCCCTGTGGATTTTTGCTGTGTCACCCACACCACAGGCAGCTCGTCTTCACCCTCGTCTTCTTCTTCATCTTTGTCATCCTTGCCTCCCTCTGCCCTCTCAATTGCGTTTCATTCAGCCTCGAACTCTGCATTCTGCCTCTGCAAATCCTCCTTCAAAATCATCTTTGCATGAAATGCAGCAAGAGCAGTGTTTCAAGTGTCCACCAACACCCTCCTCTGACCCTTAATTTTCACCTTCCTCATGGCCTCGTCCTCCTCTCTAACCCATTTTTCTTCTTCCTCCCTCCTTTTGCATTCTATCTCCTCAGCCAAATCCACAAATAGGAGCTCCCCACCTGATGAAATCCATTTGCATTGAGCCATGGGGTTGAAAACCTCGAAAACTTCATCAATGACCTTTTGAATGGCTGCATTGCACTCCTCGCCTAGATCTTTGGTGAGCTTGTTGTATTCCACCTACACAAAACATTTTAGCATTTTGACCATGAACAGATCAGTGAGAGACATACCATTTTTGCACAAAAACCCTTCCCCCACAATTTGAAATCTGATTCCTCAGTGACACCGTGCTCAGGCATCAATTTTGCATATTCGAGTATTTTGGCATTGAGTTCAACGTGGAGAGACATTATAGAAGCTAGTACTTGAGAATGTAGGAGGTGATGTGGCAGAATGAGAAGTATTTTGAACCTCGCTAACTTTTTCAACATGATCACACATTCCACATGTGACTTCGATTAACTGACTGGAACAGTCAGGATTTCAGTAAGGGGTAGGATAATAGGTCTATTGTACACTCTAAGATCTGGAATGGCTTCCAATTGTATTGACACACTACGACAGACACTCCAAACCACTACGAATGCCACGAAATCAATTTCAAACTTTTTGAATGACTTCACACAATTTTGAATGACTTTGAATGACTTCGAACCATTTTGTGATATTTCAAATGCTTTTGAAGAACTTTGCATTACTTTGAATGATGTTGGCTGCCATATACCTATCTTAAAACCCTTTCAATACATGCTGCACAACCAGAATGAGTTATTGTGTCACATATCAAGCACTACTGGACACGAGGAGAGACGACAAAGGATTTAGGATGCGACGATAGTGCTTAGAGGCTTCAATGATATATTGAAGCAAAAAGATAAGTACTTTTACTATATGGGGACACTGTATGTTTCAATTATTTATCATTTCTCATTTTTTTTTTGATTTACAAAGTCCTCATTGCTGCACATATTGCCTCATGTACTACACATGTTAAATTTCCTTTTTAGTACTATCTCTTCAAAAATGTATATATGTAGACTTGTACTAGTTACTTAGAGAACAGAGAAGAAGTTACCCTCTTTCTCATCATTTGATTTAAGAGCCATTCTCTTGAGTCTTAGCCTCACATTGTATCTCTAAATTCTGCGAAATATCAGGAACTTCTTCAAACTATCATATTCGCTCATTGATTTATTGCACATCACCAATAGCCTCTCAAAAAACACTTCTTATTTGCTGTATTCACTCCTCAACACCAGTCCAACACTTTTGACTTTCTTTGAGACTACCTCAAACCTTTTCTAACCTCTTTGAACTACTTCACACATCCTTTGAACCTTTTTGAACATTCTTCGAACCTTTTTTGAACCTTTTCGGTAACAGGGGTGATACTTAGAATCAACTCGCACCCTTCCTCTGACTCATGCTATACCATCCGAAGCCATTTAGTAGGTTTTGTTTGGGTTTCAGGGTTGAGTATTATCAGCATAAGCGATATCTGGTTGAAGGTTTGGAGGTCAAAACACGATGGTAGATAGACAATGCAGAAAATTACTCACTGCTGCATTTCTAGTTCAATACCTTGGGTTATGAGCATGCTTGGCATGACGTTGTTGTGAAGGATGATAAACCTGCTGCTTTCAAGCTCTGCCCTGTCCTCATCTGCAAGTTGGAGTCATACTTGATGTTCAGAGACAGCTGTGTACCAAAACATGAGTGACCACATGAAATGATGAGAATGAATCACTAACTAGCTAGTTCCACATAGAATGGCTTAGGCTTTCTGTTGTCCAACTCCCATGCCTCGACACAGGCTGTCCACTACCTCACACTCTCCACAGGTAATGCAGCACTGAATTCTTTGAAAGCTGAAATGTGCTCATCCCTTCCAGGCACAGCTTCCTTGACCTTATGCAAAAATGTAATGGCTACAGATATTAGTATTAGTGACCTCCAGATACACATAAAATGAAGGACTTACACATTGATGATACTTTCCACCAATTGTAGTCGCCAAAGTGATCATCCAGGGTATCACGGCAAGATCCTGGACCCATTTCCTTTGTACTGTTAGCCACAGAATTTGTTGCTGCCCACCCCCATTCGTGTGCCTCACCATTGGTTCATGCAATGTAGGGAGTAAAATTGAGGGAAAATGATGCCTGGCAGAAAAGTCTGTGCACTGTGAGGTGGAATTTTGGAATCACATAGGTGATGAGGAGCACCCATAATATCATCGTGAGGTAGAGGGGATATGCCAAAAATCACTTTAGGCTATTGCTAGCACACTGACAAGAAATGTCATATGAGATGACCACATGACGAGGAGGATTTTGATGAAGGGTTGACAAAAAAAAATAATCCATGTTGACATAACTGCAATCATTACCACATCAAGAAGAGTGACTATAACAAAGAAAAAAATATTTGCCACTCTCCTTTCTGCAAATCCCTGATGCCTATGGGATGCTTCATGTCATGCTGGATGCAGTCCACAGTGCCAACTCCACTTGCTGCAGTACCATTGCCTTTACACATACTTGCTGATTTCAATGTGTCATGATTGTTGCAGGTGCTCACATCATTAGGTATCTTGCTATGAGATAGGCTTGAATTTTGTTTCATCAATGACATATGCAAAACCATGGTTGTGACCAGGATCACATTCCTGACTAGAGACATTCAGGCATTTGAGGCAGAAGTTTGCATCGATTCCTAGGAACAGGGTATACAACCACCTGCAATGATGAGTAAATGTCTGCATGAGGTCAAAAAAAATTGTTGTTGATTTTCAAGTGCATCCTTCCAGTTTGGTGGCAAGTTCTTTCCAGGCTGTGGACAGGCAGGATACAGCACTGTACATTCACCCTCCTGGGTACCCTTGACACCTGATGGGTCATGACCACAACCCATACATTTGAGAAGCTAAATGTGCCACCATTCTCTAACCATTATTAAGAATGAGTAATAGTGATTCTGTAATAACAATTAGTCAGACCAATACTTTAAGAATATGAATATATGAACAGAGGGTGGGTGAGTCCCAGTATTGTCAGTCTGGTGAGCAATGGAGTGATAAAACTCGAAAGCTGAGACCTTCGACATGAAGCTCAACATTTGAAAGGACTTTAGGAGGTTAAATGTAGCAGCAGTCTTCAGCTCTAACACAGTGGCTGGTAATAGTTGAGCATAAAGTAGCTGCATGTATCACTGCTGTGCATGCTTGCAATTACAGAAAGCCAATGAAACTGAGTGGATGGCATTGATATCGACAACAACAAAGCTGTCCTTCATTGCAAGGGCAGGATTCCTGCATCACATCCAGGCACATGCCCAAGTTGAATTTGAAGGCCCAGAGCCTTAAGAGAGGTTGACTTTAAAAATAACCCATTCCATTCCTATGAACACATTGTGAGCACAGCAATGAAGTATAAGACAAATCAAGTACCTGTACTCTATGGAATGGAGATGTGAGGTAATTGTCGACTGTGCAGACACTACAAAACAACCAAGCATTGTAACAATCGATACATCAGATGTGACCTCGCTCTCCTGAACAGGAAGGACATGGTTCATCTGGATCGCTACATCCCTCGTGATGGAGAAGTTCCTGAACAAAGACATTGATTTGGGGCATTCAAGATAAAAGGGGATTATCCTATGCCACATTAGTTCTGGTGAAGGGAAAAGATATTAAAAACCATACCCCTAACAACTGCTGCTTGCATTTAACTTGAACCTGATCGTCACACACAGTACTAACATATCTGGGCTCTAGCATCCTCATGGCATAATCTGTATCCTCTTCATCATCACTAGATATCACCATTGTATCATCTATAGATTCATTCTCTCTCCAGATGATGGGTTTGGAAGCCATGCAAGCAAGCTGCTTCTGGGGTGATGCTGGCATCTCATAGTGAGTGTTACTGGTAGAGAGGTTGTGGAAAGCAGGTTGGATGTAAGTGGAGTTTGGATGATATGCGTCAGCTGAGAGGTGCTGGTTTCATCATTGTCACTATCAATGTACTTGATTATCTGGGCTTTATGCTTAGGGGGCATGATTTTAGTGGGGTAGGGGGTGAAATGAAAGGATGGGTCACCTTACAATCCTTCAAATACTACTTGGACTTGAAGAACATATATCTCTTTCAATTATTCTTCTGCTCCTGGTTCTTCGACTTCACAACATGCTCCCAGAGGGGGACCCATCGAACAGGACCCAGAATGCAGATTCAACTGAGACCATTGTGGATATTGACCAGACAGGACACACAGCTGCAAAGAGGGATCAGAATGATAAGTGAATAGGTATGCAGGAAAATGTATCACTGATCACCCCATTCTCAGGAACAGTGTTCAACAAGGTCACCTGACAATGCATCATTTCAACAATATTCTACAGATATACACATTGGCAAATTTCACTACTATAGACAGCTGTATGGGCTAGTAAGGTGTAGTCTCAACAGTGTCCAAGGTACAAGGACAGAAATAATAGATATGTGGAATACCACATGGCATTCCAGCATCCTGGCCCTCAACATATGCCATCAAACTCTTACTTACGAGTAAGAGTGCTTCATCTCCTAGGTTTAATTGGGGAACTCAAGGTTCCTGGTGTGTCCACATAAGTAAGCAGTAGATGAGAATGGCAGATAATAATGACCTACCCACCATTGAAATACATCCTATCTTTTCTACTGTTACCTCATCCTTCCAATTGGATGATTCAGGTACCTGACAGGGGCTCCATTGAGCTAGATTCTGAAGATCCTTTTGGGTGCGCTATACATAGGGACCATAATAAGAAAATATTTAAACACAATATTATAAAACTTACAGCCTTTATGTGTGCTACCACCCACTTGTAGTACTCTTGATCACCATGAAAGACAGGGTTGTGGAACTCGTCGATCAGATAATGGTCTAACCAAATAATAATGAGAGTGTCGAAGAAGGCATCAAGCTTGTCTTGCTCCTCTGCCTGCATGTAATACAGTGTAAGTGTCTTGAGGAAAGTGCTTTTGTCCATTTGAAGAATGCTGGCAATCTGGGGCATCTAGATCTGATTGATCAGGGTGGTGTTAGATAGCCAAACATTAGTTACTTACTGGTTGAGGGGAAACTTGAAGTTGCAATCAGGTTTTTTTGCAGCGACTGGCAGAGCAAAAATTTGAAAAGTTGGAGAGGGGGCATGGATGATTCAAAGAATCAACTGTACAGTACCATGTAACAGTTACACACACTCTGTTCTAGCCAGTAGGTTGATGTTTTGGGTTGATCCCTCATCTGATCTGAAATTCTGAACTTTGTCAAGACATGAATACATTTCAAATTCTAGGGTAGCTACAGGTTCAATAATCAAATGAAGTGCATATTTGAGGTCCTCTCAATATTAGCAAAACATTCTACCAATGTTGAAAATTATAATATCAGGTCCTGAGTAAAAGTCAGATGAAAGTATTAAAGGCTGAAAACTTGTCCAAACTCTCATATGGTCATACCTCCAATGGGGCATCCTCACCTGTACCACACTCCTGAGCAGCAATGCATTGCAAATAGGTCCAAAAGTCACAGGCACAATCAGAGGTAAGTTTTGTATTTCTAACCCACTGCAAACTCAGGCTTCAGCTGTAACATGGGTTAGGAACAAAACTGAACTTCAAGACAGATGGCAATCAAATTATCACAAGAGCATGTTACAAAACAAGTACTTCTCTTACTAATGTTTAGATTGGATCTTTTTTGAGCTCATTCTAATATACCTATTGTAGTGTAGTCATTGGTGCAGCAGTTTCTGCATCAGCATCTCTGAATGGCAAACCTTCATCTGAGCAAAGGTACATAGCTCCTCAAGTAAAACCATATATTCAAATGACTATTGTAGAAATCTTCGCTACTGGTATGAGAGAGTTGTGTGACTGTCTCTGAAGTTCAATATGCATGTCGATGCAGGCCCCGTGAAATATGTCGACACCCTGTTATCTTGCCACTATGCATCACCAGGCAGCAAGGACCTTCTGGGCAATGCAGTTCTGATTGTCTCAAGGTACCAAAAGTCCATTCAGCACTATGAGAACAAGATATTGCAGTTGAGAGGGATAGATTTGGAATGATGTGCAGCTAACAAGTTGTTAAAACAGGTGCGCGAGGTTGTACATTAAGTGGAGGAGATATCTTGCTTGGCCATAGTTGATCCTGAGGGGTTGAGTATGCTGCATGCCAAAAAACAACTTATGTATCAAGCAGTTTGAACTTGGTTCAGACTGTGCATTCAGAGCATTGAAGCAAAGCAAGATATATCAACAGCAGTACATGTGGCTAGCAAAATGAGGAGCAAATACTGTACATACAATGCCCACATCACCACGACCCTGCCAATGTGATCCTATCAATGCCAACATGATCCTAGTCTTTGGACAGTAACTTGACATTATCAAGGGCCAACATGGCCTGGAATGCTCCAAGTGCAGCCTTGAGGGTGGAGTATTTCTTGCACCTAGCACACTTCATGCTGACAATGAATGAGTCTGCAAGAGACTGGAGAAGCAAACAGTTAACAAGTCAGTCATTGCAATTATAAGTAAACTCACCACCTCATGGAAAATGCCAACACTGGTGCCAGCAGTAACAATGTAAAATGTGTCTTGGGCCATGTTGACAACATTATACTCAGAGCATGCACCACATGTGAAGGACATGGTCCTGTCATCACTGGGGGATGCAGTGATGTGTGCAGTAGTGGCAGTCGAGGCAGGGTTCAGGGCTGATTGAAGTGAGAAAACTATATCACAAGCAAAAAGATGAAGTAGACTTAGTTGTTGGAAGTGAGATCCCCATCTCATGCAGCTGGAGGAGCAGTTGCTGGGCCTTGGCAGAATGAGCTGCATCTGGAGTGGCTTTGGTGGAGAGGACTTTTTGAGCAATGGTGGCCATATAGGGCAATGCAGGGATGTAAAGATTTTTTTATCGAAAAGCTACCGATCAGTGATGTAGTTAAGTTACTGGAGTGAGCTTGTCCATATATACAAGGAACTATACAGTTGCTACCCATGCCACAACTAAGCCACAGGATCTGGCTATATTGTTGATCAGTGATATTATCATCAGATTCAAGTTACATTAGGAGAATTGCTCATAGCCAGTTTCCAATGTCTAATGATTTGTACAAAAGTTCAATGGCACCACACTACTGAACAAATGAAGAACAACTCGTGTTTCTGTGAAGTGAGCTGAATGAATATCTAGAAAAGGAGAAGGAGAAAAAGCTATCACTCTTTTGGCCTGCTCTGCACTGTGAATGGTTCTCTTGTTGGCCATTAGAAGCCAACAACCCTGATATACCAGTTTCTGTTGACAAGGAGCTAGATTTCTATCAAGAAGAGGAAAAGGCACTCATCACCAAACAAAAAAATGTACATTGACATCTGTCACACTAAGCTCATCTTGAACTGAAGCTTATCAGCGCCTTAAGTCCTGGTTCAATAATAATAAGGATAGTAAGCAGTCATGTAATGGAGTCAAACGGTGATGATACTCAACCTGGAAACCTAACAAAAATCTGTTAAAGGCTTAAGAAGTATAACACAGGCTAGAGGAAGGGTGCAAGTTGGTGCTAAATATCACCACTGATATCCAAGGTTGTGTTTAGAGATGTGAAATGGTAGGGCATGTTGCAATTGAACTTTAGAGGTGTACAAAGAGGTTCAAAAGAGTTTGAAATAGGTTTGAAGATGTGCAAAATAGTTTGAAAAAGGTTCAAAAAGGTTCGAAGTTGTTCGAAGTGAGTTTGAGGAAGTTCTCAGATGTTGAACTAATGTAGAGGTATGTCAAGGAGCAAATGTAACAAATAAGAAGTGTTTGTTGAGAGTCAATAGGCAATGTGCAATAAAACGAGGAGCGAATACGATAGTTCAAAGAAGTTCACGATATTTTGCAGAACTTAGAGATATGATGTGAGCTAAGACTCAAGAGAACTGCTCTTAAATCTGATGATAGTGGAGAGGGTAACTTATTCTCTGTTCCCTTTTTTTGTTTGTCTCTCATTCTAAGTAACTAATACAAGTCTATATACAATTTGAAGAGATAGGACTAAAAAAAAATAATAACATGTGGAAAACATGAGGCAATATATACAACAATGAGGACTTTGTAGATCATAAAACAAATGATAAATGATAAATAATTGAAACATACATTGTCCCCATATAGTAAAAGTACGTATCTTTTGCTTTGATATGTCATTGAAACATTTAAATGCTATTATCACATCCTAAGTCTCTCGTCGTCTCTCATCATGTCCAATAGTACTCTATTTGCAATAAAATGGCTCATTCTGATTGTGCAGCATGTATCAAAAAGGGTTTTGGAACAGCTATATGGCAGCTGACTTCATTCAAAGTGCTGCAAAGTCATTCAAAAGTGTTTGAAATGTCGCAAAATGGTTCGAAGTCATTCGAAGTAGTGCAAAATTGTGCAAAGTTGCTTGAAAATGGTTTGAAGTCAATTTAGTGGCACTCATAGCAGTTTGGAGCATCTGTCATAATGTGGTGATATGATTGGGAGTTATTCCAGACCTTAGAGCTTGCAATGGACCTATCAACAGTTTCAAATCCAAATGAAACCACAACGTTGACCACAATACCTGGAAATCTACTCCTTGCATGCAAGGAAGATAAGGATGGCACAGACGTGCTGATAAGTCAAGGGACAAATATGAGGGGTGAATGGGGAAGGGGATGGGGTAAATTCATTGACAAGATTACAGATCTTCATGTATGTTTGGTAATGAGCATGTATGCTACAAGGTCAAGGCTGAAATCAAGGACAAGGGACTTACCCAAAAGCAAATCCTTAGCACAATCAAATGGCTCACTGCGGAAGCATTTGAAGCTGAACCACCCGAGTTGAAGGAGGCCATATATGCTGAAGCAGCCACCACAAAGATCATGAGAATGGATAATTCTTAATCAGAAGAAGTGAACACACCAGAAATCTACCCTGCATACATGCATCTTAACTTATGTTATTACAGCATGTACTAACATGTGTACTTACAGCATCATTGCAGCTTTACCAAAAGTGTTAAATGACTTCTTCCAAGAGCTGGCTCAGAGAACTGGGTATTCACTGTCCTGGCAGGAGGCCCAGAACCAATTAATGGCAGCAAGATCAGAACACTCGGATATGTGTTCATCACAATCATCGATGCCCTGTGCCCTGCTCATTAGTTAATTTTAGGTATGCAATCACCCTGGAATGTTTGTATCATATGTGCTAACCTAACCATTCTAGTCAAGGCTTCCTAAATCCAAAAGTCAACCAGCAGCCCTTTTCAAGTGGCTGCATACAAGGGATTACTTCCATCCCCCAGAGATACTTGACCCTGCTGCATTTGGCCTAGAGTGGTTAGTCTGATGGAACACTTTGCAACCAGCATGGAGGAAAGCACAGACCCACGGTGCTCTACCAGTCATGCTTGATCCTGAGCGCCTGTCAAACCACAACCTGTGGTCATTACACAAAGGTGGCCCCAATGGATTAGTCACAGTCTTGATTGGCTTGAAGTATTGGTGTTTGGCTGGTGGCAGTAGTGACATGTGGATGCATGCCATCTATGATTTGACTTCCTGTTTCATGGATGTGGCAGTTCTGATTCCAGCAAAGCTAAGTGATTCAAGATAAACACCACAATTTCCCTGTCTTATGCTGACATTATTTACTAGGGTGGCAAAGAAGAGGAAGATTCGAAGATTTCTAGTCATTGTAACTCATTTGCTGTGCTGCCTGATCAGTAATCTCGGTATTTCACATGTCTTGTACATTCTGTCTTGGTTGTTCTTGGTTATGTCACCATTGCTGTGCATACTAGTCAGTAGTTTCACAAGTCTAGTTTCTTGGGATTGTCACTTGTTGCACTGCTGTGTGTACTATAACATATGATAATCGATTCTCACTCCTATGCAAAGAGTTGGCTTGCCACAATAGTCACAATGTGTTGAAGCAGGGGGGGCAAAAAATCTGGCTGGCTATGTTTTCATGAACTATCATTTCCATATCCTAACACTTTTTCAACATGTCATTGATCACAAACTATTAATACACTGCCAAGCTGCCTGCCAGTCCAGATCACTCACAGATCCATATCCCAGGAACAGTGATAGATTGATTGACAGAAAAGAATCCTGGATATAAAAGGATTTATTGGGGTGGGGGGCACAACCAAACAGCTGGCAGGAAATGCGCCCAACATGCAGGGGTGGAGTGGAGCCAACTAACCATAATCTGAACATCACATGGATTCGTGATATATAACGTTGACCTGTGATTACAAGCCTGCATATATCAGCGTATAACCTGTCATTACAGTTCTTTTATATATCAGAAGGATGTAATAGCCTGATCATCAAGCTTGCTTGAGACTGTCATTCTGCACTATCAGGTGTGTATCTCTGGCATGTGAAAATAGACAAAGCACAAGCATCTTTGGAGTGTGCCATTGAGCTTCATAGAGAGGCACTGATGTTCTCAGTGAAGCAAATGATGTTCAGATGCTTGGAGTTCTGCATTTGTAATGAGACAAGCTAGATAAAGCAGAGGGGTCCTTTGAGCATGCTGTTGAGCTTCATATACAGGCACATGACATTCTCAGTGAAGCAAATAATGTCCAGAGGCTCAGAGATGAGCATTTGAGATGTTTTAAGCTATACTAATCTCAGCAATTCTTCGAGCATGCTATCAAGCTTCATAGACAGGTGCATCATGTTCTTGGTGAAGCAGATAATGTCTGGAAGCTCAGAGATGTACATTTTCAATGAGATGAGCTAGCTAAAGCCCAGGCATCCTTCGAGTATGCTGTTGAACTTCATAAACAGGCAAACTCTGTTATTGGTGGGTCAGATGATGTCCAGATGCTTGGAGATGTATATTTACAACAAGACAAGCTAGGCGAAGCCCAGGCATCCTTGGAGTGCACTGTTGAGCTTCATAGAAAGGCACACTGCATTCTCAGTGGAGCAACTGATGTCCAGATTAGTGATGTTTGGGCCTGGCTTGGCCTGAAAGCAGGGGCTTGGGCTCAGCTTAGTAGGGTTAGGGCCTGTCGAAAACTCAGGCCAGGATGTCAATGAAGGCTTGGGCTTGGCTCAGGCTTTTAGCGGCTCAGGCCATGGCTCATTGCAGGAAAAAAGATACACTAATCAAAGTTGGGTATGACTACATCATCGTCATTGTTACCCTGCATGTCGAGAACACTGAAGGCGGGTTCCTCATCAATATCTTCTATCAAATCATCCCAGCCTGTTTTGCTCTTGTTTGAATTGTCCTTCGGTGCCATTTGCCCATCCAACTGTGTCTCTGATATGATCAAAGAATTTTTTGCTTCACGAAAGAGGAGGTCATGTCAAAAAAAAGCATTTCAGAAATTGAAGTGCTTCGACAACATCTGCTCCAAGCTGATTATGCTGATTACTAATTGTGATTCCTGCAGCTGAGAAGGCACGTTCACTTGAAAAATTTATTACTATTGAGCTGTGGCCTAAGCCCCAGGCTCAGGCTTTGCTGAAGTGCAAGCTGGGCTCTGAGCCCTCACTGAGCTGTCTCATGGCCTGGGCTTGGCCTGGCTCAACAGGGCCTGGCTTTGATGGCTTGGGGGCTTCGAGCTGGGCTGGTGATGATACTCAACCTGGAAACCCAAACAAAACCTACTAAATGGCTTTGGATGGTATAACACAAGTCAGAGGAAGAATGCAAGTTGGTACTAAATATCACCGCTGATACCAAAACATTGTGTTTAGTGATGCAAATGGACGAATTGTGTTGCAAATAGTCTGTAAGAGCATATGAAGAAATTCAAAATAGTTCAAAATCTGTTCGAAAATGTGCGAAATAGTTTGAAGATGTTTGAAGAGGTTTGAGATGTATCGAGGAACAAGTTTAGCGAATGTGATGTGTTGTTCAAAAGGTGATAGGTGATGTGCAATAAAATGAGGAGCGATGATAGGTCCACTACGTGCTTTGAGGTTTGGAGAACATTCCCGCTTATATCGAGACATTATGACATGCACTCTGAATCGCTATGAATGCCACAAAATTAACATTGAATCATTTTTGCACTATTTTGCACTATTTCGGACGACTTTGAACTATTTCGAACACTTTCAAACTATTTTGCGACACTTCGAATGACTTCACAGCACTTCAAATGACTTCGGCCGTCATATAGTTGTCTTAAAACACTTTCGATACACAATGCTCAAACAGAGTGAGCTATTTAGTCGCATATCGAGCACTACCAGACATGAGGAGAGACTACAACAGAGTTAGAATGCGATAAGTGCATTTTTGTGTTTCATTGTATATTAAAGCAATAGAACAAGAACTCTTACTATATTGGGACAATGTACATTTCACTTATTATCATCTTTCATTTTGTTTCATGTTTTACAATACCTTATTTGCTGTGCACATTGCCTCATGTTCTACAATTGTTATTATTTCCTTTTTAGTACTATTCCTTCAGATTGTACAGTGACTCACAAAACTGAGTCAATGTTTTGGACTTTTTGATTCATTATTGAATAGCTTCCCATAAACAACAAAACCAAACAAGGTATTGGTGTACCGAATAACATACATGATCAGGGCTACCAAACAAACAAAGAATTATGTAATTTTAATTATCCCTCATGGAGATATGATTATTTTAATTCAGGGACTCATTGACTCAGTTTTGTGAGGGGTAGTCAGAAATATTAGAATCTGATGCTCCACCAACTGTATAATGTCAAAAACTTGACAGATGGTTTCTAAGGTGATGTGAACCTTGATGGGACCTTAAATTATAGTATTTAATTAGGACTAGCATTCTTCATACTTCAATATTCTCCAATGCATCCCATCTCCTCTGCTCAGAAGGAAAACATTCTTTCCCTGGCCTCCAATCATTATTCTACCCACAATATTGCCTCTAAACTCAACCTCAGCCAGTCTAGTGTATCCAGAACACTCAGAACTCTCCATCCAAACCTGGATTCCCCCTCTGGTAGTCATCCTTCTAAGCTCTCATCTACCTCTCAGAGAGCCATCCTTACCCAAATCACCACTGGCAAGGCTGCAAATGCTGTTCAGGCCACTCATTACATCAACAGCATCATCCCCACTCCAGTCTCCTCAGAAACAGTCAGAAGACTCAGAAAAAACTCATTCAAGGCTGTGGTGAAGAAGAAAAAGCCTTTGCTTAGTATAAGGCATAGGAAAGCAAGATTGGCTTTTGCTCAGAAGTATAGAGAGTGGACTGTGGAGGACTGGAGAAGGGTTATTTGGTCAGATGAGACTAAAATTAACAGGTTTGGGTCAGATGGGAGAGAGTGGGTTTGGAAATAGAAGGGAGAGGGGCTGATTGAGAGAGAGGTGCAGGGAACTGTCAAATTTGGGGGAGGAAATATTATAATATGGGGGTGTATGGGATGGAATGGAGTGGGGCATCTTGCAGAGGTTGAGGGGAGGATGAATGCTGACCAGTATGTGTCCATTTTGAAGGACCATATGCTGCCTAGCTTGGAGGAGAGTGGAATTTCTGGAGAAGAGGTGATTTTTCAACAAGACAATGACCCCAAGCATACCTCAAAAAAGGCCAAGAAATGGATGGAGAACAACAATATTACTCTTCTGGATTGGCCTGCCCAATCTCCAGACCTCAGCCCTATTGAACATCAATGGGTTCACCTCAAGAACCAGTTAGACAAGTATCCAACAGCGCCAAAAGGAATTTGGGAGTTATGGGAAAGAGTAGTGGAAGAGTGGAATAATATTCCATCAGAGGTGTGTCAGAATTTGATTAAAAGCATGCCTAGAAGGTTGGGAGCAGTTATTAAGGCCAAGGGAGGTCATACAAAATACTAGAATTACAATTTATCATAATATTGATACCACCTCACAAAACTGAGTCAATGAGTCCCTGAATTAAAATGATCATATCTCCATGAGGGATGATTAAAATTACATAATTCTTTGTTTGTTTGGTAGCCCTGATCATGTATGTTATTCGGTACACCAATACCTTCTTTGGTTTTGTTGTTTATGGGAAGTTAGTCAACAATAAATTAAAAAGTGCAAAACATTTACTCAGTTTTGTGAGTCACTGTATATACAAAATGAAGAGATAGTACTAAAAAGGAAATAAGAACAGGTGTAAAACATGAGGCAAATATATCAAACAATGAGGACTTGTAGATCATGAAACAAATGAAAAATAATAAATGATAAAATGTATAGTATGCCCATATAGTAAAAGTACTTATCTTGTGCTTCAATATATCAATGAAACACAAAAATGCACTTATCGCATTCTAACTCTCTTGTAGTCTCTCCTTGTGTTCAGTAGTGCTTGATATGCAGCAAATTGGCTTGTTCCAGATGTGCAGCATGCATTGAAAGTGTTTCAAGACAGCTTATACAGTGGCCAAAGTCATTCAAAATGCTGTGAAGTTGCTCAAAGTGTCGCAAAATAGTTCAAAAGTGTTCAAAATAGTTTGAAGTCATCTGAAATAGTGCAAAATAGTGCAAAATAGTGCAAAAATGATTCAAAGTCGATTTCGTGGCATTCGTAGTGTTTCGAAGTGTTCGGAGTGCATGTTGTAATGTGTCAATATGAGTGGGAATCTTCTCCAGCCCTTAGCGTGCACAGTGGACCTATCACTGGAACATCACTAGTCCAGATGCTCAGAAATGTGTATTTACAATGTTTCAAGTTAGACAAAGCCCAGGAATTTTTTGAACATGCCATCAGGCTTCATAGACAGGCACACAATATTATAGGTGAGGCAAATGATGCCCAGAAGCTCAGACATTTGCATTTTAAGCTAGATGAAGCCCAGGAATACTTAGAGCATGTTGTCAAGCATAGACAGGCACATGATGTTCTTGGTGAGGCAAATGATGTCTAGAAGCTTGGAGATGTGCATTTGCGACAGTCCAAGCTAACTGAAGCCCAAGCATCCTTCGAGCATGCCATTGGGCTTCACAGCCAGACACACTCTGTTCTTGGTGAGGCAACCAATATGCAGATGCTTGGATATGTGCATTTGCAACGAAACGAGTTAGATGAAGCCAAGAAATCTTTTGAACAAGCCCTTGCACTTTATCAACTGGAACATGCCATTCTTGGTGAGGGGGATAGTTGCCAAAGCCTCAGATGTTTACACCTGCAATAAGACAATCTACAAGAAGCCAAACTATCATGAGTAAGCTATGTGCTCTTCTTTTACAGAACTCCACCTAACATTTCTCAGATGCATGGGAGAAGATTTTTGCTGCATGACTGTCCCACCCCCCTGCCAGCTGTGCACTACCCAACTGCCCTCAACATCTCTCTCTCCTTGCTGACTCAATAATCCATGATGATTTCCACCAGGAGAACGATGGAGATGTTTGTTGGGGATGCAATGAACTGGCAAAAGTTATCCAGCATATCTTTTCTGGCATATTTCTAATCTCAGTTGTCCTGAACATATGTTTTGAACCATTGAATTGTTTTGGACACCTTTGTTGCATTGTTTATATGTGTGTGTCACATGTAGCACATACCTATATATACTGGGGTAAAGTCATACCCTTTTCCTCCTGCCCCCTTGGTTATTGACTTTATTATCCAGCCTCTACAGTGGGAGCCCCTGGTAATAAGGCCGGATTGCTTTGGGTTCTGCAGTTCTCTCTCTGTTGTGATCTTTAAAGTCTGGGATACTCTTGCAAATAACTGACTACAGTAGGTCAATTGCCATAATTTTCCCATTTCCTTCTGTCAGCAACCTTATTCATGTGTAAACCCTAGATCTTTTACCTCAAAGAGAAGGGCCAGAAGAAGATCAACTCCCACTGTTGGTTCTTCAAAGCTTTCAGACTGATTCTTCATGCCGAATGTGTGTGTGCTGCTGGATGTGGGGACAATGCCTGGTCCACTGAGTATTTATTCTCTATGAAAGACATTCAATATCAGCTTCAATTAGTGATCAACACAGATACTGAAAACCTGCTGGGTTGTTGGGTATGGGTTTGGTGGGTATGGGTCAGGGTCAGCCCAAGATAACCTGAACCAGACCCATACCCATGCAGTATGAAACCCATACCCACAGGGGCAGGTTTCCTTCAATTGGAAATTTACTGTGGTGGCGCATCAGAACTATACAGTTTATATACATATAGAGTTCAGGAAAAAAAAATCAGCCTTTTCCCAACTCCCCACAATGGTGCATAATGAAGTTGACCCCTCTCTGATTACCGATGAATGGTGCAAATGAAAGCTAAGCTCCTACATTACGAATGAAGATGATATATCTGCTGACAAAGCAGCAACCATTAAAAGATTACAGCAAACTATCCATCCAACAGCGGCTGCACAATCTGGTCATTCTTTTAACAATAGGAAAGATATATGTGTTGTTGGCTCACTCTATGACAGGGTCCAAGCCTCTGATGGCAAGGGGAGGGATGAAGTCTCAATCACACTCTCCGTTGATTGAAGCAATTGAAGACAAAGATTTTTGCCCACACAATAATGCACCTTCCAGAAATCCATCTCATAGCATGGAGCCATCTGATGAATAAACATTGAGCCAGATGCCAACAACCCAGCAGATTAAACAATGACACATCACCAAAGAAATCGTTGACAAGGATGACCATCTTTGCAATGTACCACCCAGAAACTCTGAGTGCATTCTCAAGCTGTCCGATGATGAAGAAGATTCTGATAGCACACAGAAGCATGGTGTTCACCAGCAGAAACCAGTTCCCAAGCAAAAAAAGAGGCCATGTACATGTGTTCAGTCACCTGATGATTCCGATGCAGAGAAGCCCATAGAATATCCTGAAGCAGAGCTGGGTCAGTCATTACAATAGTTGAAAGTGGTGCAGGTTCATATTTTTCACCACAGAGTGGTTAGCAAAGGAGTGGACCTCACCAATCTATGCCTTCTTTTAACCATGCCCATCCATTGAGATTGTGAATGGCCAGCATTGCCATGAATTCACATGTGCTGCCCCCCATTGTAAGGGAAAGGGTTTGTGGCCTCATATAGTTCATCGTTTTCTTGACACAGGGGATGCGAAGTCCATGAGCAATCTTTGCAAGCATGCAAAGCAGTGCTGGGGTGCAGATATTGTTGAGCAGGCAGATGAGGCAAAGGACATTGCTAGTATTTGTGAAGGGCTTGCCACAGCAAAAAAGCTCAAGGATGGTTCCATTACTGCAACATTTGAGAGACAGAGAAAAGGAAAAATTACCTTCATGGCATGTCAACACACATACAAGAAAACTAGGCTTTTATTGATTGATAAAAACAGGGTGTCCACAATATCATATTCCATCATCTCGGACAGTTGCTGGTGATGTTCATATTGTTTTCCATAGAGTCAAAGATTGGATCATCAAAATGTTGCTTGTGCATTCTAATAACCCAGTAGTAGTATGAATTGAACCATAAAAAACTTACCGGATAACCAGGAGTACGATGGCCAGTCGAACTTTGCAATGGATGCATGGACATCCCCCAACCACAGAGCTTTTGTGGCCATAACAGTCCACTTTGAGCACCGTGGTGAACCCATTGCATTGCTGTTGGATATCATTGAGTTAGCAGTCTCTCACTCTGGGGTCAACCTTGATGTGGCATTCGCAAAGATTCTTGAAAACTATAAAATATCAGACAAGGTCAGCACCCAGTTGATATCATGCACTCCATCCTGAAAAGACTTACCAACTTGCCAAACTAGATTCTTGGAGGCACCTGCAACAATGCCAGCAACAATGACAAGATGATTGATGCCCTCGCCAAGATTATCCCTTGCTTCCCAGGCCCTGTCAACCATGTCCAGTGTCTGGTGCACATTGTAAATCTTGTAGCTAAGATCATCCTGCATCAGTTTAATGCCTCAAAGAAGGGGGTGAATGATAATGATAGCAGTGATAACAATGGAATGTTAGAGGATAACCTTGAAGAGGGTGACCTTGCAAAGCTGATGGAAAATGCTGATAAAGAGGAGAGAGAAATGGATGACAGGGATGACGACGAGGGTGATGCTCAGCTGGAAGATGATCTAGAAGAGGTAGAGGAAGCCATGGGAGAGGAGATAGAGATGGTGCAGAAGTTAGCACAGCTAGTCAGTCATGTTCTGTATAAGGTAAGTGACAAACAATACATCATGAGGGTCTGTTGATTGTAGTCTGGGCTGATTGATTTTATGCTGGTCCAGCTCAAAAAATTTGCATATGCTGTCAAAAATTCCAGCACTATCCTCTTACCCAAATGGCACAACATTGTCAAGAAACTAGCTGCAAAATCCATTGACAAAAAGAAGACACTCTCCCTCTGCATTATGCCATGTGATGTCATGATGCACTGGAACTCAACCTATGACATGCTCAAGTTCGCATATGCCTCTTGTGAAGTCATAAACCAGCTCACAGACAATCGCTCCCTCAATCTTGGCAAGTATGTGATTACAGATGCAGAGTGGGAACTGGTGCAGCACCTTTGAGATGTGCTCAAGGTAAGTTGACAATGCTGAAACTTCAAATTTTCTCATGGACCACTTCATTGCAGACCTTCAAAACTGTCACATTGCAGTTCTCCATGGATACCCCATGCCTCGCCACCATTATTCCAGCCATGGACAAGATGCATGAAGAGCTTACCACCACATTCAAGAACATGGACTACTCACAAGCTATTTGAGCTGCATTGACAATTGGCAAGAACTTATCGAACAAATACTATTCACTTACAGACCACTCCAATATTTACTGTGTCGCTATGGGTTGGTTAATCACGATGTTCTGTGGCATATACTATTCTAATCTTGCACGTCCAGTTCTCCATCCATGATACGAACTGAAATACCTTGAAAGACAGGGTTGGGATAAGAAGTGGATTGATACTGCAGAGAACATTGTCAGAGACGAATTCAAGGCTTTGTCCATGGACTATGTCGTTCACAAACCTGCAGTCTCGAAGCAGGCCTCAAAAAAGGTGAGATAAGCTCAGGTTTTCTTGTCTCTTCAAATAATATATCTCATGCTAGGCTGCAATGTCATCTGATAGTGGTCTCTCGGCAAATGAATCAATGGCTTCAAGCTCTGATGAAGACGAGTTTATAAATGAGCTGGACTGCTACCTCTCAACGGGGCAGATTAAAACTGTTATGGTGATAGGTCCACTGTGCAGGCTAAGGTCTGGAGAAGATTCCCACTCATATCGAGACATTATGACATGCACTCCGAATCACTATGAACACCACGAAATCGATGTCAAATCATTTTCGTATTATTTCGCACTATTTCAGATGACTTTGAACTATTTTGAATGCTTTCGAATTATTTTGTGACTCTTCAAGTGACTTCGCAGCATTTCGAATGGCTTCGGCCACTGTATAGCTGTCTTGAAACACTTTCGATACACGTTGCACATTCAGAACAAGCCAACTCGCTGCATATCGAGCACTACCAGACACGAGGAAAGATTACAAGAGAGCTAGAATGCAATAAGTGCATTTTTGTGTTTTATTGATATGTTGAAGCACAAGATAAGTACTTTTACTATATGTGAACACTATATGTTTCATCATTTATCATTTATTATTTGTTTCATGATCTACAAGTCCTCATTGTTTGATATATTTGCCTCATGTTTTACACATGTTCTTATTTCCTTTTTAGTACTATCTCTTCATTTTGTATATAGACTTGTATTAGTTAGTTAAGAAAAATAACATAACAATGGAGAACAGCACAAGTTACCCTCTCGCTTATCATCTGACTTAAGAGCCATTCTCTTGAGTCTTAGTTTACATCGTATCTCTAAGTTCTGCAAAATATCGCGAACTTCTTCGAAACTATCATATTTGCTTCTTGTTTTATCACCCATTGGCTATTGCCATTCAACAAACACCTCACATTTGTTAAACTCACTCTTCAATATACCTTGAACCTCTTCAAACTTATTCAAACTTATTCAGACTACTTTGCATGACTTCGAACCTCTTTGAACCATTTTCGAACCTCTTTGCACATATTCAAACCCCTTTTGAACTATTTTGAACTTCTTCATACGCTCTTACAGACTATTTGCATCATTACTCACTAATTCACCCCACTAAAAACAATGTTTGGGTATCAGCGGTGATATTTAGTACCAACTTGCACCCTTCCTCTGACTCATGTTATACCATCCAAAGCCATTTAGTAGGTTTTGTTTGGGTTTCCGGGTTGAGTATCATCAATGGACCCTCTGCTGTGGTGGATCGAAAACCAAGCCACATATCCTCATTTATGGTGGATGGCACGGGATTATTTGACAATTCCAGGTACATGTTGTGCTGGTGCAAAGGAACAAAGCTTAGACATATGTTACAGCTTCGTCTTTTGCAGTCGAGCATGTCTTCAGCAAGGGTTGCTTGCTAATCTCTCACATCCATAATTGGCTTTCAGCCCAGTCAACACAAGCACTCCTTTGTCTTGGTGCATGGAGCAAGGCTGGGTTCATGGAGTTAGGTGATTCATCAGTAGCAGCTTCATTTCCAGATGCTAGAGAGGACAAGACATGGTCAGATGATGACTGGGGAGTAGTATAGCAACTTGTACAGACACTGTAGAAAAAAATTATTCCAACCCTGGACCCTCACCCACTGGGTATGGGTATTATCTCTAACCCACAGCTAACCCATGCTTACCCATACCCCTGTATGGGTTTGGTCTGGGTCTGGGTATGCCTGCAAAAATACCTTGGAGTTACCTGTGTCGATCACTAGCTCCAATGGGGGTGGCACCTGTGATAAGATTGTGGCACTCAAAGGAACATGGGGATCGAATCTCTTGAATCCACTGGGTACATCCAAATTCCTTTTCTAAAAACCCTGTTTGTTTAATAATGTTTTAATCTTCTAGTCATGATACGGAATTTTGAATACAGGATATCGAATATAAGATATCTATTATATCCTTGACCAGCTGCTAAAATCAGTTTTTGGATACACAACCATCCTTCTGGGTGCTTTCTGCACATACCACAACTACTCACATACACTGTCACCAATATACCTGACCACGTCCCCAAACTCATCTCCCAATGCTGGTGCTGGGTAAATGGCTCCTTTGCCACTGCCACCTACAGCACAGTCCACTTCTACCACATCTACCCCTGTGTATGCTAGAGCTTAATAAGTTTCCATTCTCCATAACTGGCACTCGACTCTCTTTTGGTCTTGTAAGTGTTCCCTGCTGATTTTTTTAGGATTGTTGGCTTACATGTGTTTCTTGATAGCAAAATCGACTAATGCACCTTTTGATCCATATTCTTTTGAGATCATATGCAATAGGTTTTCTTTTTGTATGTATCCCAACATCAGCTCTTTCTTGATTTTTGTCGTTGTTCTAGAATACACCTATAACTGGCTTGTCAAAACTATTGAACACCACTCACTACTAGTATCCTCACCAAGACTCATGCAGATAAAACCAGTTATGCTACTCACTACTGGTGTTAGGGCAACACCCACTGTTCTGCTAGCTGGACCATGTGGGCTCTCCTACAAGAAGGTGGTGGGGTGTGCGTGCGTGATGGGGGGTTTGATGGTATGCAAGAGGTTATAAATAGATTAGTTGGCTGAATTAGGCTTTTCACACCACTATAATGGATGGAATACCTAAGAGAACTCAACTGAGGTCTCCTAGTATTTATTTTAGGGTTATATACTATGTTACATATATTGTAGTATGTTGCTACTGACATGCACATACATGTGCATACATATTGATGCATGTAAATAGAAAATTCCCATGCTGACAAATAATGCATGTATAGGCATTTGGTAGCATATTTTGATGAAATAAAATAAAATAAAATAAAATAAAAATAGTATTATGTAATAGGCATGTTAGGAGACTGTTTCCTAACAACTGGCAAGACTCGTAAAAATGAAATCAGTTGCCTCATGGTTGAAGTAGATGAAGTTTGCACTGTGGGTGTGGATACCGACACTGATGCACCAGCACCTCCAACCCCAATAATCTGCAACTGCTGGCATGCACACCCCCTTAAGGAGAAGCATGTCTGGGAGATCCATGCAAAGCATGAAAAAGCAGCACCTAACGCTAGGTACCCCAAGTATCACTTTCATCTGGTGCATAATAAGGAGAAATGCAAGCAAGAGAGGGAGAGGTGTAAGGGGAAGCAGCAGCAGGAAGGTGCAGAGGTGGGTGGGGGGGATGGAGAGGAGGATGAGAGGAAGTGTGATGAGGTAGTGGCATTATGGCTCAAAAACAAAAAAGGTGTCGAGCTAGCTGCAACTGTCCATGACCTTAACTGGTGTCATGCACACCACCTCCAGCAAAGCCTCCACCACCACTCTTCATCCATCCCCCTCCCAAATGACTATTACTACCCCACTCCAGCACCCATACACCCATCTATCCTCCTCCTGAGCCTCCCTGCTTTCTCCCATACACTCTTGCGTCCAGCCTCACCATCAATGCAGTTAAGCCTAGGCCTAGCCGAGCACCACACAAAAAAGTGGTTACATTTACCCATCCAAGGCAGCAAGTCTATGTGCTACAGTGCACCAGCGATGGAGAATGAGATTGAGAAGATTGTGCAGAATAACTTGAAGGAAGAGGGAGGAGCAGATTCATCCTTATTGGATCCCATGAGGATGCATGCAAAACATGAGCATCTCAACATATTGGGCGGTTTATTCATGTCTTGAGCTCATCACTAAGAAGGATGAGAAATGGACCCTCCCATATGTCAAGCCTAGTAAAGCAGAGACCAATGTTCCAGCGTTTGCAGCAGAACTCATCAGTCAGTGATGAAAGTGGTTGAATAACTCCTTCCCTGCCATGGTTTACTCCCTTGTCAACTTTTACCAGATCTATCAATCTGACCCTGGTTTTGTAAGGATGCTTTTCTTTCATGTACAGACTTTTGTATGTGTCAATTTCTCTACTTTTTGGGCAATAATTGCTGGATTGAAGGTGATTTCATGGTTCAATGCCACACAATTATTCTTCACATGGTTCTTGCTGGCCAATATGTGGTTGAAACTGACACAGGGCTTTGCGATAGGTGAAAATGTCATCATCATAAGTCGATCCTCAAATCTCCTGTGTTGTGTTTTCAGAATTGATCAATTGTGACAGATCTGTTTCATCCTCTCATGGCTGCCATGGCAGCGACTTTCAGTGAGCAGTCTATTTTGATATGTTGTACTCCACACTCACCCACCTTTCTGGGTATCTACTTTTTTGGTTCTTTACTCTATGTATGTTTGTGTATGTTTGATATACTCCATTTATCATTCCATTAGCTGACTGTAACAAGTGCGAAGCTGCATGTGTGACTACTGCAGCACCTATGATTTTCAAGTCAATTATGATTGGGCAAGCAGGGATGACTGAGGAATTTATTGTTGGAGGTTTGAGCACCAACAATTGAATTGAACAAGTGCTCAACCAGGCATATGAGCAATTTGACCTGTCTGTCCACATTTCATGCATACTCAGTACATACATACAAATAGAGCAGAGTGACACTCAACAATTCAAGTTTATCAGTGACATGTAGCTTTGGTTCAACATGGATCAGGGCTTGCAGGATGTTGCTCGGGATGATTGGAATGAAGTTGTGATGCTTACAGGGTCTTATCTTCAAGAAGTGGATAACCTTGAGAAGTTAAAGGCTGTTGCAAAGGCAATTCACATTCCACAAGGTTGCATGACAATTTATCAACTTTATGCATAGATACTTAGTTCTCACCATTCAAATATTGTCAGTTAAATCAGAGTCTGTATCATCTGGACTCCTCCCCCTGACATGTATGTACATAACAGTTATGAGACTGTCTGTTGTAATGTGTACTAAGTAAGTGTTGGCAGAATTGTCTATGGGCTGCAACCTGTCCCTTTGTTTGACAAGTGCCCACATTTGCTCTATCTTATAGCTGTGATTGCTGTATGAGATGACGATTTAGCATTATAATTTGTGCATGTTAATTAAATGATACCTTTTCAAGCAGTGAGGCATGAAAGAAAATGGGGTCTGACATGTTTGCTGAGGTGGCAGGGGTGGCAGTGGATCCTTAGGAGTGATCTTTGATGTTGAAATTAAATTCTGATGCATGCTGCATACATGAGGCAATGCATGCAGCACACACATGTTACTGTGCTTACTGCGCATACATGTGGTAAACACATTCCTGAGTCATGTGACATCCTTACTATTATGTATATAAGGAGAACCTGTACTGTAGTAGATATACAGTGTTCTTACCTCTGCTAAACCCTAGCTCTAAGACTAACTAAACCCCAGGTAGGTTATAAGGAATGTGTCGTCTCTTCCTCTGTGCAGCATATGTAGTCTGCTCCAACAGGTTATGGGCCCTGCTGGGCATGTTGCGAATGCGCCTTAACTGGCTGCAAATGACGTTGACTTCATTGTCCCCAAATTGTAACCTTGCACTCTTCATGAGCTGCATTGCGCTCCCTGCGAGCTGCATTTAAAAACCCAGGTTGACTAGGGTTAACCACTCTGAAGGAGTGTTTTTGCCTGAGATTATGGAATGTGTTTTCTTGAATAGAGGACTGATTGAGCACTTTTACCAGCTGCCACTATAACATCATGTCTTCAACTCTTGAAAAACTCATACAAACTTTTGACAGCTCTAACTACATTCAATGGGCTGACTCAATGAAAGCGTGGTTCAGGTCTCAGGGCCTCTGGCAAATAACTAGCGGGATGGAACCAAAACCACCCCTGGTGCCTCCTTTGACGGCAACAAATGCTGCACTAGTAGCAGAAGCTAATGCCAAGCTCCAGACCTGGAACAATAAGAATGACCAGGCTATTGGTAGCCTAGTGCTCCACCTGGCCTCCTCTATTCGGCAGCGTGCCAACGCCAAGGACACTGCTGAGGAGGTGTGGGATCTCATCCGCACCGATTATGGTGTCGATGGCCCCTCCCAAGTCTTTGCGGACTTTAGGTCTGCAATCGCAATCAAAATTCTGGCTGTGAATCCCGTGCCAGAGATTTCCAAAATGGCTGATAAATTCGAGCGCCTTATGGCTGCCAATGTCACCATCCCCGAATTAGTACAGGCAATGATTCTACTTGCTGTGATGCTGCGCGAGTATGATTCTCTATCTGCCATGGTCCTTAACATGACCGCTACTAGAGCCTTGATGTTTAAACATGTCAAGGACTCCATTGTCGCTGAGGCCTCATGGCGCACAGCAGTTGGGAAGCCCATCGGCCCACCTCAGGCCACCAAGCTTTCCGCTGTCAAGCGCAAAGGGGGAAACCCCAAATGGCAATCTCAAGGCAACAATGGAGATTCGTCCCAAAAGCGTGGATGACATGGGGACAAAAAGACTAAAAAGAAAAAACCTAAAGAGAAACATTCCCACCTCGCCTCACAAGCCTTTACTACTATAAATGGTAATGGCACCATCATACCGCCGATGCCGCTCATCCAGCGCATCGAGAAGCATGAACATACTCCCACAAGGGATCCTCGCCACTGACCACCTGCACAGGCATACATGGGCACGGCCTCTACCTCTCATTCGGTCTATACTGAATATCAGCAGGCTCGAGACATTCTCGAGCAAATGAATCTCCCATGCAGCACAAAAAATCTGCGACCGCTGGAAGAGCACCTAACAGTGCGAGAAGGTAAGAGGAGGAGGATTGAACCAGAACCAAGGATCGTAGAGGTAGAAGGCGATAGCATCTCCCTTGGATCAGAACCTGCCATTTCTGATGAAGAAGTATGGAAAGCCATCGACGAAATGCTCGTCAATGAACCGCTTGAAACAGGTACATATGATGAAAGGTCAGTCCTTTTCCCTGCCACAAGCACAAGAATTAACATTCCACTGATCACAGCAAACTTTTCATGTGAAATTTTACCGCTACTAAATGTATCATGGAACAATTTACATCTTAATATATGTGTTACGTGTGCAAATGGAAATTGTAAGAAAGGTGCTGACTGGATCATGGATTCAGGTGCATCAAAACACTTCACTGGTGAAATTAAAGATTTTCCTTCTTATGAGCCTTTACCGAGAAAGGACTCTACCCTGGTTCAAACAGCCATGGGTACTACTCATATAGTAGGGAAAGGAGCAGTCTTCATTAGACATCAGGTAGTATGTCACAGGAAGTCAGAGATGCGTGAAATGCGATTATACCCCGTCTACTACATACCCAACTGTAATGCTCGATTACTGTCAATGGGTGTCTTCTTGCAAGACGGAAGTGATGTGCGTGGTTCCTCTGCACACATTTCATTTTTCAAGCAAGGAAACCCAATTATGAATTGCATCCCTCTTATGAAACGTGACACTATTTATTGGGCTTGGACTCATATATTGAGCACCAAGGGAATCAATGTCACGACGATGTACATCACAGACTACTCAACTTGGCATAAGCGACTTGGACACCCATCCAAAGAGGTGCTAGGGAAGATGCCTAATAGCACCATAAAATTCCTGAGGAATTTAATTATTCCTAAAGACAAAATTATATGTCCAGGGTGCGCTGAAGGGAAAATGACCTCAAAATCTTTTCCCGAATCAGATTCACGTGCAGAAAGACCCTTTGAATTAATACATTCCGATCTGAAGGAACTCCCAGTACTATCGTACCATAAACATAAATACTTTATTGTATTTCTGGATGACAAGATGTCACATATCTGGGTCCAATGCCTTAAAAAGAAATCTGATGCTGCTGCGGCCATCAGACAATTTGGGGCAGTGGCTTTGACACAGTATGGGACTACAATCAAGCACTGCCGTGTTGATCCAGGGGGGGAGTTCAAAGATTGTGAGCTACAAAATGTGCTCAAGGACTTTGGCATCAAAATAGAGATGTCTGCACCCCACATTCACCAACAGAATGGGCACGCAGAGCGTGCCATAAGGACAATAATGGAAAAGTTGCAAACCCTGCAATTTACCGCATGTCTACCACAATCATGGTGGGAATTTTGCATTGAACATGCAACACACCTATACAACCGAACCCCGATAAGGCACCTGAAATGGCTGACACTGGTTGAGGACCTGACAAAGGTCTGCCCAGATCTAAACAATCTGAAGGTTTTTGGTTGTGGTGCTTACGTCTACCTACCCAAGGAGAAGCGTCCAAACACATTGGCTCTTCGATTGGAGTTAATGATGTACCTTGGATCAGAAGATGGCATTAAAGCATACCGTTTCATGCGACCTAGTGGTGCAATATTCATTGGTGCTATGGCACTATTTGATGAAACATTGTTCCCATGCTGTCCCAGAGCTGAAACTCCTGCCAATACGGACCTTGGTGATTTTCCACCTCCAGAACCAGAAGATGATGACCACTCATCTGGAATGGATGGCGATGATTCTATACCACCACAAGATCTTCCCCTTCCTCCATCATCAGAAAATGATGATGATGATGTACCAAGTGAGCAAAAGGCGCATGATGATGTGACAGATGCTCCTCCACCACCTCCAGTAACCACTGAGGACTTTCGTCCAAGACATGATGATCAACAGGAATGGCAGCAATTGCCCCGTCGATCAGGCAGGCAGAGGAACATCCCAAACCATCCTGGCAATACCTATGGAGAGAAGTGACTCCCCTCTGACATAGAGAGAGACATTGCACATGATCAATATTGGAAGAGATCTGTAGGTCAAGATTTGGATCATAACCGAACACGACCACAATCTCAACAGAAAGAACTGGTTGCTGGACCGAGTTTGGCACCCCACGAGAATGTGCCCAATTCCAATGATCAAAAACATGATCACCCAATGGGGGAACCGGATGAAGCAGGTTATATTAACCAAGGAAGGAGGAGATAAGCTTATTTGCTGGCTGTTGTCAAAAGCAGTCAAACCATCAAGCAAAATAAGCCAAGTTCCAAACCAATTTCGTGATATTGTGTGCCTACCATGGCAGCAGCAATGTGAGTGGAAACAAGCTTGTTATGAAGAATTAGAGGCTCTTCATAAGCAACAAGTCTATGACATCGTCGATCTTCCACATGATCGAAAAACGATCAAAAATAGATGGGTTTTCTTCATGAAATTGGATGGAAGAAAACGAGCCAGACTCATGGCCAAAGGCTTTTCACAAGTCAAAGGCATTGACTTTGATGAGATTTTCTCACTGGTAGTCCGCTACGAGACCGTATGCCTCATGTTTGCACTTGCATCTCTAGAGGGCATGTATATGACTGGCCTAGATGTCAAAACCGCATTTTTATATGGCAAACTAGATGAGGAGATCTATATGGATCAACCTGAGGGTTTCAGACTCGAGGGAAAAGAGCACAAAGTATTGAGCTTACACCGAGCATTGTATGGCCTTAAACAAGCCTCACTTGCATGGTGGAAAGAGCTAGAGGCATTTATGCGCACCATTGGGTTCGTGCACGCCAGCTCCAATGCCGGCATTTTTATACACAAGGATCCTAAGACAGGCAGCATTGTTATTGCACTCATCTATGTTGATGATGGCTTGTTCATGGGGAAGAACAAGAAACTTGTGGATAAAAAGAAAAATGCTTGTCTAAAGCATTGGGAGTGCCATAGTACTGAAAAAGTCATGGAATTCTTAGGCATGCACATCACTCAGACTGCAAGCAAAGTCAAACTCGATCAAACTGAATATCTCACCAAAGTGCTTGAGAGATTCGAGATGACAAATGCCAAAGCGACCCCCACTCCACTCCTGACTGGTTACAGACCATCGGAAAACACAGCAATGCCCAATGCGATGCTTAGATCAAAATATCAGTCTGTGATCAGATCTTTATTGTATCTGATGCTTGGAACACGACCTGATATCGCTTATGCGGTAATCAAGATGTCGCAATTCTCGGCTAATCCTAGCCAAGAACATCTAGACAAAGTGATGTACATCATGCGCTATCTGGTGGGAACCCAGAAATATAACATTGTCTATGATGGTGAGAAGTCTGAGGGGCTACAGGCCTTCACAGATTCTGATTGGGCAGCTGACACTCTCAAACGCTGATCTACAATGGGTTACTTTGCTATTCTAGCAAGTGGCATTGTGTGCTGGCAGTCCCGTTTACAAAAAACTGTAGCACTGTCATCTACAGAAGCCAAATATATGGCTCTCTCCGACACTTGTCGACAGATAGTGTGGATAGAGTCCTTATTCCAGGAACTTGGATATGTACTGAAGCGCGTACCAATCTGTGCTGATAATCAGGGATCCATCTTTATCAGATCAAATCCAGTTTAGGAAAGAAGGACCAAACATATAGACATTTGCTACCACTATACGCGCGAATGCATAGAAAATGACAAAGTCACAGTCGTTTTCATTCCTGGAAGTGATAATCCGGCTGACATGTTCACAAAGAACCTTGGCGCTGTCTTATTCAGGAAATTTAGAGACTCTCTTGGAATTACTTTCAAGATTCAAACTTAGCTGCTTAGAGCGCTGTACAGTTTGAGGGGGGGTGTTGAAATTAAATTCTGATGCATGCTGCATACATGAGGCAATGCATGCAGCACACACATGTTACTGCGCTTACTGTGCATACATGTGGTAAACACATTCCTGAGTCATGTGACATCCTTACTATTATGTATATAAGGAGAACCTGTACTGTAGTAGATATACAGTGTTCTTACCTCTGCTAAACCCTAGCTCTAAGACTAACTAAACCCCAGGTAGGTTATAAGGAATGTGTCGTCTCTTCCTCTGTGCAGCATATGTAGTCTGCTCCAACATTTGATTCAATAAAAGCTATATATATAGGTTTTTCATTAACATTTAGTGAGTATACAGATGTGTGTACAATCATGTCTGGCTTGTATGATGCATTCAGTGTTTTTGGTAGACATTGTTTGTTTGTAAGAAATTTCAAATGTGACAAGTGACTAGTGACGCCACAGAATTTCTTATCACACTCTCATCACTCTTTGCTCCTTGGAAAACATCTCTGCTTTCTCAAAATGTTTGGTAGACATTATAGACCATGTGTATACTAACATGAGCCTCTTTATGTCAGATCCCAAAGTCATGCCTCCCAGGAGACCTTGTTTGCTAAGTGTCAATAATGAATATCTGAAGAACTCTGACATTAGCCAACCAATGGAACATTGGCATTCAATGCAACTCAACAGCTCTAGGATTTTCATGAGAACTTTTGCTAAACTTAAACAGTATTTGATCAACAATCTCAAAGATAATCCTCAATGGGTGATACATACTCTTTCTCTTGCATTCTGGCATAATCTAACTTCTAGTATCAGAGGGATCTACATCCAGGTTGGCTTAGCAGTAGTAATGGAATCTCCACAGACTTGGTTTCTGGACTTGATCTACTGATCCATGTCTTATGGCTGCAAAGTTGTAATCAGAACAGTGATGCTTTGTCTGTGTTACAATTTTCCCAAGATGAATACTTTCAAACTGTTAGTTCTAGCTGCTGGTATGTTCCAAATGATCCAAAGTAACATTCCTTTTAGATTCCACTGAAAAACAATCTAATAGTAGAAGATGTTGACTCTGATGATGAGAGTGACTATGAAAGTCCACCCACTGTTGATAAGTAGGCTAATTATTTCTCTGACATGTTACAGCTCTGGTAACCAGAATATGGCTCAAAATTCATTACCAGTCTCAGATTTGGCTTAGAACATGCACTATCAAGAATCTAGAGATAGACAGTTACTTCTTTGTCAAGAATGGACTCATGATTTGAGGCAATTCTTTGGGATAGGTACAACTGCAAAAGAGGTCAGCAACATTATTATAGTACTAATGGTGAGACTGATTGAGGTCCAGAGCAATATTCCATTACTAGCAGTGGTTGAGGCATTGCAGCAAATGAGAGCCACAGACAAATCGATTTGGGGAACTGATTATTGGAGAGAATGTGTCAAAGTGTCAGGTTTAGCTGATGCAATTACCTACATTTGCCAGCCAGACATAAAGCTCAAGAGATCTCAACCCTATATCTCTCAGAGTTTCCGATACCATGCTTGGTGTGAATTACTAGGAAAAATTCTGGAAAGATGGATACCAAGTGTTGCATTTAATTTGGAGATTGCTGAAGAGGTAGGTCCTGTACACCATGTACAAGTAACATGATTCTAACATTTGCAGGAAACACATTTGCCCCCAACACCTTATTCTGTTGAGACTGTGATCAGGGCTTTGAGCAGTGATGACTTGACTGCATTACTCCAAGTGCATCATATCTATCCTCAAATTTTTTCTAATGTCATTAAACCATCTTCAAGCTGTATTTAATTTATGGCTGAAGCTATCTCTGATAAAATCAGGTTACAATGTATGTTTCAAAACTTATAGTAATAGACTCAACTCTCTGATAACTTATGGCCACTAGCCAATTGGTTGGAATCTTGCCATGATGCACAGAAATCTTCGAGGCTTGAATATTGAAGCTTTTATCAAGAAACATGCTGGACTCATGCATACACACTTGAAACTGATCCTGGAACTAACTTCATCATTGAAGACTACAAAAACATGATACAGCGCAATATATTTTGCCCATGTATTGAAGGTCAACTGAAGGTGGATGAGAAGGATAGTGTGCCTCATGCAAGCTAAAAGAGTGGTGATGAAATGGGTAGCTCTACAGAAAGCCCAGAAGTCAAGAAGCTGATAGTAACATCATTCTTATCTTATTCCAAAAACTGAGTTTAACCCAGAGTTTGCAGTATTCAAACAGCTGTAACAAGTGCAACACAAAACCAGAAGAGCAACAATGCACTGTAATACAAGAGGCTGTACAGAGGACATGTTAAGAAGTTAAAAGATTGTGCATTGACAAGTGCACCACATAATGACCATCTTCCATTTCTGGTAAGTAACATGGGTCATTCCAATGTTATTTGGGTTTATTACTAGCAAATAACAGGCCAAAGACAAGAAAAAGAGAAAGAAGAAAGGTACTAAAGCAAAATCAAAGATCTATCATACACCAGAGGAACTTGGCTTGAAAAAAATTGCTCATTGGCCCGAGGTGTTTGCATGCTGTGGCAGAGATGTTGTGCTTTTGATTGAAAATATTGAGAAGGAGCTGGTAGGTAATTTATTGTTCTGGTGTTTATTTTCATGACACGAGCACAGGTTGGTGGCATTTAATCTAAACCTTGTGCCCAAGTAATACTGGATGAATTAATCTATCATCATGAATCAACATCCAAATTTCAGCCATTGAAAAAGGGGTACATCATTTGAGGCATGGAAGTATGGAGAGATGAAAGCTTTTGATTTTCAGTTGGCACAAGGTGGAAGAGCAGTGGATGCATACACCATGTATGCAGGGATGGAAGGTACAACAGATGATGAACATGCTCAGGTATGCAATGCTATCTGACTGAAACATTTTTTGAGTGATGGTAATGATCTGCTAGGCTGCTGATGCTTTGACAATTATGGCTCATGGATTGTATTCTCCATTGACCAAATCAATTGGAGAGACTGCTGAAGAGTCTGGCCTGAATCATCTGGGCACCACAGGTGCCAATTTATTTGTGTGTACAGACAACATCAGTCCCCAACACACAGATAATGGTGTGGACATGGCTGTGTGCATGCAATTTGAGAAAAATTGCCAAAGCAATGAGTTTACTTTCTTATACACAGAATTGGGTGTATACATTGAAACCATAGAAAACTGCTTGTGGTAAATATAGAGTTTTCTTTCTGGATTTGTAGGTCACTGATGGTGTCTTGTCAGGATATTCTACAGCAGTCACTGCATGGTACCATTATGCCATGTTTGTCAACACAGAGAGGACAGAATACCCAAGGGAATCAAGGAACAGGCTCTTTAACACTGTGAGCACAGAATGCCCATGGAGATCAAGGAACAGGCTCTCCAAATAATGCAGTGCAGAGCATAGCAAGGAGGAGATGCACTGGTGGGAACTATTCTACAGGAGACCATGTGACAAAGAGACAATGAGATGCAAACAAAGCAACTGAGTACAGAGTGATTCATGATCATTATGAAACCCAGGCTAGATTTTGGAGGTCTTAACTCGGGTAGAGATATTGGTTGTTATGGTATGAAGTTAAAGTTACTATGTAGGCACCATAGCAGTAGCAATAGCAAGAGCATCAATCCATAGTAAGCATTGAGAGTTCATGTCTTGATGAGAAAAAAAAGGTAAAAGTGAAAGCTGAGTATCCAGATAATGAATTTGTTCTGCAGAAAAGGGCATCTTGGCATAGGAACTTCAATGTGTGACATCTGATCAGGATTATTAGTAAGAAAAGGGTTAGCATGATCATCACCAGTGTTATTGTAATCCCAATGATGCTGCATAGTGTGAGGGCTTTCAATGTCATCCCAGCCAATCCTATACTCAGCAATGTCATCTTCAGAAGGCTGAGGAAGATCCTCCACCTGAATGCCATGGACCCCATTCTCTATCTTGCTGCACATATACATGTTATGTGGTGACCGATGAAAATCATTAGTCTACAATACCCATGCACTACATTAGTGGAGGAAAGTTATAGCTATTTAGTTTTCAAAGACATTGTCTGTGGAAAATCATATATTTTCCTCTTAATATAATATGTTCCATAATCTCAAAAAAGATGAAGAAACATTTTTCAAGATGACAATATCTTGAGAACACCTTCAAAGCACTATCTCTACATTCTCAGCATTATCAGGGCAATGTGCCAACCCCCAACAACATTGCAATGTCAAGGTAATTTAGTAGATTATATAATGCATGCGACTTCTTTGCAAAGTGCAATGCAACATGTCTTCAGCCCACAATGACTGCTGGATGGGCTAGAAACCATCTAAAAAGTGGTTGGAAGGGTGCATCTTCTAACTACAAGCCATCAATGACCGCAAAGAGGCAGCTCATTCTCAAGAGAAGGAAAACTGACCAATCACCACACATCATTTTTTGAGTCTTCCCACCCAGTCCCCTGCAGCCCTGACCACTCATGTCAGTAATGCAGCCATCAATTCTGGAGATCACATGCTTGCCTCTTGGTTATGTGCTGAGCAATTCCAGTGCCAGCTTCATAATGAAAAGAGAAAGTTGGTGCAAGCAAAGCAATTGCTGTTATATTAATCTAGTACTACTAATATCACTTGTAAATATCTTATGACATGCATATTGTACAGGAATCTGGTGAGCAACAAGCCTGGGCAATAGGAATACCATGATTTGCAAAGCTGACCCACCTCCACACTGACATTTCCATATGAGACAACACTTTCTTAGTTGCCATTCCAACCAAACAATGGATATTCCCACTGTCTCAATGTTCAACATTCAATATTTGTTGGTCAACCACCACTCTTGATGTGGCTGCCTCCCACTTCCCTCTATTGCCACCACCACCCTGTCAACCCCCACCTACACTCCTCCAATGCTTCTTGCAGCAACAGCAACAGCAACCCCATGCAACAAATGGGCCCAAGTAAGTTTTTTCTTTTCGTCTCCTTTTTTTCCTTTCAACTAACATGATTTTCATTGTATTTTAGGTATTTCTATTATACTAACTAACATCAAGAAAGGTACTATGGCCCCCATGAATCATAGGAATGCTATTGACAATGAGAGTGATGGGACAAGACCAGGAAACATGAGAACAACAGTACCAGGACCCACCACCACCATGGCTAGCACAATAATGATGAAGATGACAATGATGACAAGACTACCTCTACTAGCAACACAGCAACCACAAAGCCCTGAGTCAGCTCCAGATGCCATAAAATGAGGTTAGAAAATGAGGGGGGATGGTGACAACAACAACAATGAACCCAATGAGGCATGACACAGATGACAGAAGCCACTGGGATCACCAATGACTAGGGGGGGGGGCGCACAAACCAGGGACAACCAGGACAATGACAATGACAATGAGGAGGGACCACCACCACCATCACAAGGGACAATGATAACAAATGGGGCATGAATAAGGGGTAGCACATACAGGGACACTGACAAGAAGCTTACCAGCAAGGAGCAGCTCATGTGATGGTGCCAAGGGAAGGGATAACAAGCACTGAAATGGCAGGTCAAAAACAGAAACCCCCAAGATGACCAACAATGCAGATAGGGACAGAGACAATGACAGCAGGACACCCTCCACGTGTTTTGCATAGGGGCAGCTTTTTTTTTTTGGTTTTAGTTAATATTGCTGTCCCACCCCCACTCACATTTGCATGAGGCAGTGCTTAGTTTTTTATGTATATAATTGTGTAGGTTAGCTAAACTCAAAATGATAGTTGACCAGATTATGTTGAGCTCACCTCAGAAACTTACTCATCTGACTGTGTGAACAACCTTCCATTTTTGGATGTCAGTGTGGGGGAGAGTAAGGGTACTTGATTTGTGACCGAAATCATCAATTTGGCACCAAATAAATACAAATAGGACAGAATTTTGGCTGCACTGCCAGTACTCAAAGTCTATACAACCATCCAACATCTTAGTTGTTATTCAGCTACTATAGATGTCAAGTTTGGAGCATTTATGAACTGTTCTCTCTTGGACAGATTACCCCTATGTAAGTGCATCTTGAGCCCCAGTTGTTGTTGTTGTTGCTGCTGCCATTGCTGTTTGTAATCATTGAGCCTGTGGTGGTAGTGGTCATTGATGTTGATGTTGATGTTGACACATTGACATGTTGTTGACATGGCCATTGTGAGAGTTGGTAGAAAAACGAATCTGAGTTGACAGAAATTTTCCCATCACATGTTGCCAGAAGCTCACGTGTTGCACTGGGTGAATTGCATTTACTCAGTTATCCAATCCTGACCCACAGGCATAGAGGCATATTTTGTAGTAAATTGTACCTCATGTTCACTAGACCCACTTGGTCCCCTAATTCTATCTTGCTTGAGGTTCAATTTGTTCTTGACTGGAACCCTCTGTGAATGCTCATCAGGGAGTGGCAGTGATAATACTCAACTCTGAAACCCAAACAAAACCTACTAAATGGCTCCAGATGGTATAACACAAGTCAGAGGAAGGGTGTGAGTTGGTTTTATTTATCACCACTGTTACCAAAAAGATTCAAAAAAGGGTCGAAGAATGTTCAAAAAGGTTCGAAGGATGCATGAAGTATGTAGTTCAAAGAGGTTCAAAAAGGTTCGAGGTAGTTTCGAAGGGGGTGTTGGACTGGTGTTGAGGAGCGAATACAGCAAATAAGAAGTGTTTTTCGAGAGGCTATGGGCAATGTGCAATAAAACGAGGGTGTGAATACAATAGTTTGAAGAAGTTTGCGATATTTCACAGAACTTAGAGATATGACGTGAGGCTAAGACTCAAGAGAACTGCTCTTAAATCTGACAATAGTGGAGGGGGTAACTTATTCTCTGTTCCATGTTGCTTGGCTGTTGTTCTAAGTAACTAATACAAGTCTATATACAAATTGAAGAGATAGTACTAAAAAGGAAATGAAACATGTGTAGTACACGAGGCAATATATGCAGCAATGAGGACTTTGTAAATCATAAAGCAAATGAGAAATGATAAATAAATGAAATGTACACTGTTGTTAGGGCGATACCCACTGTTCTGCTAGCTGGACCATGCAGGCTCTCCTACAAGAAGGCGGCGGGGCACACACATGTGATGGGGGGTTTTGATGGATTTGATGTGAGGGATTAAAAATAGATTAGTTGGCTGAAATAGGCATTTCACACTACAAATGTGGATGGAATACCTAAGAGAACTCAACTGAGGTCCCCTAGTATTTATTTTATGGTTATATACTATGTTACATATATTGTCCTATGTTGCTACTGATGCATGCATACATGCATGTACATATTGATGTGTGTAAATAGAAAATTTCCATGCAGACAAATAAAGCATGTATAGGCATTTGGTAGCATATTTTGATAAAATAAAATAAGATAAAATAAAATAAAAATATTATTAGGTAATAGGCATGTTAGGAGACTGTTTCCTAACAACTGTCCCCATATAGTAAAAGTACTTATCTTTTGCTTTGATATATCATTGAAACATCTAAATGGTATTATTTGTGTCCTAAGTCTCTCATCGTCTCTCCTCGTGTCCAGTGGCACTCGATATGTGATGAAAAGGCTCATTCTAAATGTGCAGTGTGTATCAAAAGGGTTTTAGATGGGTATATGGTGGCCAACATTGTTCGAAGTAGTATGAAGTCATTCAAAGTGTCACAAAATCGTTCAAAGTCATTCAAAGTAGTGCGAAATCATGTGAAGTAGCTCGAAAATGGTTCAAAGTCGATTTAGTGGCATTTGTAGCAATTCGGAGCATCTGTTGTAATGTGTCAATATAATTTGGATCCACTCCAGACCTTAGAGCAGTGGACCTATCAGTGGATGTTGATATGCCCACCCAAGGGCTGCCAGATACAGCCCTAATGGCTATGAGGACCACCACTATCAGGTCCTCCCACAAGGCTGCCTTCTATGACAAACACCTTGCATCTCATCTCATCTTGGAATGTGTCATGTATCTAGATAAACTTGTTTCTATCATGGCAAGCACAGTGGATAAAGACATCCAAGATGCTGTCATTAAATACTCCTTACCCCAACATAGTGGTCTCCTGCTGTCTGTGGGGATAATCAAGTGCCAAGTCAGGAATGCTAATTGGACCAAGTACTATGAGTTGGGGATTGTGGAAGCCTACATCAAGCACACAACAATGTACTGTCTTCTCATTGCATTGACACTCGTGATTCATCCCTCTTCTGAGGAGTGGGACCAAGTCTTGGTTTGGACAGTAGATGGGAAGATTGGGAAGTGGACAATTTCAGACAGTGTCCTTCGTATGTCACCCAATATCTCACAGGACGATCATCTGGTGCAAGAGTTACTGAAAAATGAAGATGATGGGAAGAACACCTTGCTAAAGCAGCTGGCCTTTCACTCTACCACTCTGGCTGTATGAGAAATGAAGAGCTTGACTGTGGGGACTGCACAGGTGATGGCGGAGATTGTTGAAATGGGTTTAACCCTTTCCAAATTCTCATGGACGAAGTGCATCGCTCAAGTCTGCATCCATACACATTTGGAGGATATGGTAGAGTCCAGAAAAAGCTATGATGAGGGTGTTGATCCTCACTTGCCACCTTGGGGACGCTGCCAACTGATCCTTCCCCATCAGCTTCCAATTCATGGCCAAACCCTCTGTGTGAAGGGCTCCAGAGTGCTTCTGCACCAGGTTGCTACTAGGCTGTTGTATAAGGAATCATCCTTGAGCTCCTTGGAGGATGTCAAAGGAGTAGGGGGAAAGAGACATCATGGTTCAGATGGCTCAGAATGAGACCAGCCCTCTCCAGAAAAATCAAAGTCAGATTTGATGGATTAAAGAGACAAAGGCTATGACCTGCCACCCAGGGCTCAGAAAGAGGTCAATGCCCAGTCATTTCTTCAACAGGTGACATCAATTGTTTGTTCCAAATGCTGATTTTGACTGTTTTTGTTTATGTCATCTATTACATATGTTACAGTTGTTTTGTGGGAGTGATGGTGTGATGGCATCAGCTAAAGGGGGGAATTTTTCGGCTAAGATCGGTGATTGATAGGGACGACGCACACAACATATGCTACAGTCATTTTGTGGGAATGATGGATTGATGGGATTATCTAAAATTTGTCAGGCTTGGTCAGAGCTGTGCAAAATTTGTCAGCCTTTGTCAGAGCTGTGCAAAATTTATCAGAAATGATGGCATTAGTCAGAGCTGACTAAAAATTAGTCAGATAACTGGGTTTCAAAATGTGGTTGTAGCATATGTAGAGGTGAGCTGCATTGAGCATGGCTGAGTTTGAAGTGGAGTTTGAAACTTCGCAAGTGAGCTGAGTGTGGAGAGGAGTGTAAAGGAGTGTTAGGGGAGTGTGAGGGTTGCGGAGGGGGTGTGAGAGGGTGGGCAGGAGGGGGGTAGAGAAGAGGTATGAGGGGTGGGGAGGGGGTATGAGGGGGTGTAATGGGGGAGGTGGACATGGGAGAGTGAGAGGGGGATGGGGAGGGGGAAGGGGGAGGTGGGGAAGGGAGAGGGGGAGGGGGAGATGAGGAAGGGGAAGGGGGAGATGGAGATGGAGGAGATGGGGATAGAGATGGGGGATAGAGATGGGGGAGATGAGGAAGGGAGAGGGGGAGATGAGGAAGAGAGAGGTGGGGATGGGGGTGGGGATAGGTATGGGTATGGGTATGGGGAAGGGGAAGGGAGAGATAGAGATGGAGATAGAGATAGAGATTGGAATGGGGATAAACACCACAACTCCCCCACGTTGACTTGGGGCCAATGGTCCCAAGTCGACTGAAGAGTTGTATACTACTGTATCTAAAAGTCAAATAAAGAGTTGTGTCACCACAAACCCCCAAATGTTGACTTTGGGCTGAAGGTCCAAAGGCAACTGAAGAGTTGAGTAACTGTAGTGGGATTAAGCATTGTGTTACATATACGTGAGCTGGCCCATGCTGGTGTCAGGCTGAGTGAGCAAAGCGAGCGAATGCCATGACAAAGGCATGGGTCATAAGCTCGTCTATTACATATGCTACAGTTGTTTTGTGGGAGTGATGGTGGGCTAAATGGGGGAATTTTTCAGTGAAGAACAGTGATGATTGATGGTATGACATGCATAACATATGCTACAGTTGTTTTGTGGGAATGATGGGAGTGATGGTTGTGTGAAGGAGTGTGAGGGGAGTGTGAGGGGTGGGCAGGGGGGTGTGAGGGGGTGGGCAGGGGGGTGTGAGGGGGTGGGCAGGAGGGGGATGGAGAAGAGGTATGAGGGGTGGGGTGGGGGTATGAGGGGGTGTAGAGGGGGGAGGTGGACATGGGAGAGTGAGAGGGGGATGGGGAGGGGGAAGGGGGAGGTGGGGAAGGGGAAGGGGAAGGGGGAGATGGAGATGGGGGAGATGGGGATAGAGATGGGGGAGATGGGGGAGGGGGAGATGAGGAAGGGGAAGGAAGAGAGAGGTGGGGATGGGGGTGGGGATGGGGATGAGTATGGGGATGGGGATGGGGAAGGGGAAGGGAAAGGGAGAGATGGAGATGGAGAGAGAGATAGAGATGGGGATGGGGATGGGGATGGGGGAAATGGGGATAAACACCACAACCCCCCTACATTGACTTGGGGTGAACGGTCCCAAGTCGACTGAAGAGTTGTGTACTACTGTATCTAAAAGTCAACTAAAGAGTTGTGTCACCATGAACCCCCAAACATTGACTTTGGGCTGAAGGTCCAAAGGCAACTGAAGAGTTGAGTAACTGTAGTGGGATTAAGCATTGTGTTACATATATGTGAGCTGGCCCATGCCAGTGTCAGGCTGAGCGAGGAAAGTGAGTGAATGCCATGACAAAGGCATGGGTCATAAGCTCATATAACATATGGTATGGTCATTTTGTGGGAATGATGGGAGTGATGGTTGATGGGATTATGTAAAATTGGTCAGAGCTGTGCAAAATTGGTCAGCACTGTGCAATATTTGTCAGAAATGATGGCATTAGTCAGAGCAGACTAAAAATTGGTCATATAACTGGGTTTGAAATGTCATTGTCTCATATGTATAGCACCAATAGTACCAGTCAGTAACAAGTCAATACAAATTTGTAATGAAGTCAGTAACAATTTGTAATGCAGTCAGTAACATGTCAATACAAATTTGTAATGAGGTCAGTAAAAAGTCTGAAGTCAGTAAGAGGTCAATACAAATTTAATGAGGTCAGTAATATGTCAATACAAATGTGTAATGAGGTCAGTAAAAAGTCTGAAGTCAGTAAGAGGTCAATACAAATTTAATGAGGTCAGTAACATGTCAATACAAATGTGTAATGAGGTCAGTAACAAGTCAAATACTGAAAAGGCAGGTCTGCTTGCATAAAATTTTGGTCACGATATAGTGGACACCTACTTTCACACCTCCCCCATTTTGGGCACAATATGACCCAACAGATGCCTTTTCCTTACATGTGGAGAGAGAGTGCACAACAATCAATTGAGTACCTCTCTTCACACAACATTTGGGGCTATAATAGTGATACTATTGCAATTGCTATCTATTATCAAATAGCAAATTTGTGATTGTTATTACAAAAAGTGTTGAAATTGTTTATTGGAACTAGAAAACAGTTGGACTATAGTGAGTGTTGTGACAACTGGCTGTTAAAGGAAGTTGTTGCTGACCTTACTTCAGCTTTGCTGCATTGTTGGCTATTGAATAAAATTATTGTTGGGTTTTACCATTACTAAACATGTGAGTGGTGTTGACATATGTTGCAATAATGATGGGTGATTAGAGTGTTTGCAGGAATCAAAGTAGACCTTCTACTCCAGAAGTGGAAAGGGCTAGAATTAGAGATTCAGACCATTTGGAAAGGTTGCAGATGACCAATCCTGATGAGAGGAGAAGCAGAGTCAGAGTGACTACCCCTGCTGAGGGAATTGTTCCACTGAACTATGGAACTGCATTGGCTGCTCAGATATTACAGGCAGATGCCTGCTGATTGGGATGCTCCAAGGCAGTTTGAAATGCCTGTTGTACCTCCTGCTCCTGTATTACATGGGAGAGGGGCTCCTGTGATGCCATCTAGACCTGTTTTGGCAAACCATGGAGTAGGGGCAAATATAGCTTCTACCATACCACAGGTTCAACTGCCAGCAGGGTGGAATGCACCTTTGGCCAATCCTATTCCTGTGGTTCCACCTGCACCTCAGTTACAAACAAGAAGGGGGAGAGGGAGAGGGAGAGGGAGGGGACTGGGACCGTTGCATAATATTTCAGGTGGTCAAGCAGATCCTGCACTCAATAATCTGCATAGGGGACATATTGCATTGAGGGAAAGAACTGCAGATTATGATGCATGTGTTTAGGAGTTACAACAAGAGGCAGTAAGATGGTATCAGCATCAGCAGGAATTATTACAGAAGGTTGCTGAGGAAAGGAGAAGTACTGAGGCTATTGCTGCCAGAGAGAGGATATCACAGCAAATGGCTAAAATGAGTAGTCAGTATAATCTGCAATTGCAGCAGGTGATTGAACAGCAGCAAGCCATTGAAGTGGAAGCAGCTAGGTGGCATAATTGGCAATTGCAGCAGCTGGCTGAACAAGAGCAACACAAGCGAGCTGCTGCAGCTGAGGAGTCTGCACAAAGACAAGCTGCTGAAGCTGAAGAGTATGTACAAAGACAGGCTGGCTGAAGCTGAAGCAGCTAGGCAGCACAATCAACAATTGCAGCAGCTGGCTGAATAGGAAAGGAACAGGCAAGCTGCTGAAGCTGAGGAGTATGCACAAAGACAGGCTGCTGAAGCTGAAGCAGATAGGCAGCACAATCAACAATTGCAGCAGCTGGCTGAAGAGGAAAGGGACAGGCAAGTAGCTGCTTTGGCTGCTAAGCCACAATATCATGATTCACCCAGACATATCAATATAGAAGCAGCATTGCAGGAACATAATAGGCATGATCAGGAATGGGCTCTCAGGATGCATCAGATGTGGAGAAATGAACAGCATACAGATGAGCAGCTACAGATGGATGAGGCTGAGGAGCTCCAATGTCTATCCATTGCAGACAGCAACTTGCATCAATGAGTGATGAAGTTGGACCAATTAGGAAACAATATGTCTGGAGATCAGATTGATCAATATCGAGCTCAAGTGGATGCACAAGCAGAACAAATTCAGATGGATAGTGAAATGGCTGCATTGTTGGCTGCTGAGTATGAAGAACAGAGGAATAATGAGATTGCTTTGAGGAGGGAAATGGAGAATGAGGAATCTAATAATGATGGAAGCAAGTCTTCTTTGCAATTTCCACCTTCTCCCCTGCCATCAGATTATTATGATGAATTTGGAAGGGTGACTGCTTTGCAATTTCCACCATCTCCTATGCCATCAGATTATTATGATGAGTTTGGAAGGGTGTTTCCTTTACAATTTCCATCTTCTCCTCCATGATCTTCATCACCACTGCTCCCTGATCCAATATTCCATGTTCCATCATTGCCACCTTCTCCCATGCAATCTTCTTCACTGCTGCTGCCTGCTTCATTCCTGAATCCCCCAATATTGCCACTTTTGCCTCCACCTATGCCTGTACCTCTACCTCCACATCAACCTGCAAGGCCATTACCACTGGGTTGTGCACCTTATCAGGAGCCAATTCCCAGACATTCACTTGGACTCATGATCCACACTGCCATGCCTTGCATTTTGCTTGTAAAAAATTGTCCAGGTCTACCAGAGCTGTACCAAAGTTTGGAAGTTGCTGCTTGCAGGGACAAATTCGTCTGCCATCCTTCTGACCTGCTCCTACCATATTGCAAGATCTGTTGGGTGGCAAAAGTCCTCTTTCTAAGGAATTTAAAGCAAAAATCTGACAGTACAATGCTGCATTTGCATTCACTTCTTTGGGTGTCAAGGTGGACTGTTCTGTCACAGGTACATCAGGTGTATACAGCTTCATATTCATGGTGATCTTCACCATCTTTCTGGAGCACTTCTGCCACCTCCTGGACAACCTGCAGCCTATGCACAGCTCTACAGTGAATCACAAAACTGAGTCAATGTTTTGCACTTTTTAATTTATTGTTGAATAACTTCCCATAAACAACAAAACCAAACAGGGTATTGGTGTACCGAATAACATACATGATCAGGGCTACCAAACAAACAAAGAATTATGTAATTTTAATCATCCCTCATGGAGATATGATCATTTTAATTCAGGGACTCATTGACTCAGTTTTGTGAGGTGGTATCAATATTATGATAAATTGTAATTCTAGTATTTTGTATGACCTCCCTTGGCCTTAATAACTGCTCCCAACATTCTAGGCATGCTTTTAATCAAATTCTGACACACCTCTGATGGAATATTATTCCACTCTTCCACTACTCTTTCCCATAACTCCCAAATTCCTTTTGATGCTGTTGGATACTTGTCTAACTGGTTCTTGAAATGAACCCATTGATGTTCAATGGGGCTGAGGTCTGGAGATTGGGCAGGCCAATCCAAAAGAGTAATATTGTTGTTCTCCATCCATTTCTTGGCCTTTTTTGAGGTATGCTTGGGGTCATTGTCTTGTTGAAAAATCACCTCTTCTCCAGAAATTCCACTCTCCTCCAAGCTAGGCAGCATATGGTCCTTCAAAATGGACACATACTGGTCAGCATTCATCCTCCCCTCAACCTCTGCAAGATGCCCCACTCCATTCCATCCCATACACCCCCATATTATAATATTTCCTCCCCCAAATTTGACAGTTCCCTGCACCTCTCTCTCAATCAGCCCCTCTCCCTTCTATTTCCAAACCCACTCTCTCCCATCTGACCCAAACCTGTTAATTTTAGTCTCATCTGACCAAATAACCCTTCTCCAGTCCTCCACAGTCCACTCTCTATACTTCTGAGCAAAAGCCAATCTTGCTTTCCTATGCCTTATACTAAGCAAAGGCTTTTTCTTCTTCACCACAGCCTTGAATGAGTTTTTTCTGAGAACTCTTCTGACTGTTTCTGAGGAGACTGGAGTGGGGATGATGCTGTTGATGTAATGGGTGGCCTGAACAGCATTTGCAGCCTTGCCAGTGGTGATTTGGGTAAGGATGGCTCTCTGAGAGGTAGATGAGAGCTTAGAAGGACGACTACCAGAGGGGGAATCCAGGTTTGGATGGAGAGTTCTGAGTGTTCTGGATACACTAGACTGGCTGAGGTTGAGTTTAGAGGCAATATTGTGGGTAGAATAATGATTGGAGGCCAGGGAAAGAATGTTTTCCTTCTGAGCAGAGGAGATGGGATGCATTGGAGAATATTGAAGTATGAAGAATGCTAGTCCTAATTAAATACTATAATTTAAGGTCCCATCAAGGGTCACATCACCTTAGAAACCATCTGTCAAGTTTTTGACATTATACAGTTGGTGGAGCATCAGATTCTAATATTTCTGACTACCCCTCACAAAACTGAGTCAATGAGTCCCTGAATTAAAATAATCATATCTCCATGAGGGATGATTAAAATTACATAATTCTTTGTTTGTTTGGTAGCCCTGATCATGTATGTTATTCGGTACACCAATACCTTGTTTGGTTTTGTTGTTTATGGGAAGCTATTCAATAATGAATCAAAAAGTCCAAAACATTGACTCAGTTTTGTGAGTCACTATATATCCATGATCCTATTACACAGCCTGATCTTCATGAGCAGCAAAACAATAATTTCAACTCAGTTATTATAACAGAGCTGCAGGCCATGCTGAATAACACCCATCCTTATGTGCCTTTATTTAAGCAGGCATTCCAGATCATGAGGGAACAGCCTCCAGAAGAGCAGGACAATGTCTCCATACGTCTGCGATCAGATAGAACCCAGGATTTACATCACTATAATCTCTCTACAGTCAATGATGAAGTGGCAGCTATTATTCCAGGTGATGGCTCTGAGGAATGGTCTGATCACAGAGATATTGCTCTCAGGCTGAGAGGGGGAGGGCTTAGGCATATCAGCCAGTTGCATCCATCCTATTCAACTCTGCACTATGTCTTGCTTTTACCTGATGGTAAAGATGGATGGCACTCAGATATACCTGCACACCAAGGTGAAAATGGAGCCAGAAGAGTTCCCAATGTCAGTCAGAGATGCTACCATGCTTATCGGTTGCATCCAAGGACAGGAGAGCAGCCACCATTGTTTTGAAGTGGAAATCTTTTGCAACAGTATATTGTAGATGCTTGGGCATCTATTGAACAGAATATATTGAACTGGGTCCACCATCACCAGAAGGAGCTTAGGGCTGATGTGTATGCTTGATTGAGGGATGCTGCCATGGGTGACCAAGATGAAAATATCAATCTAGAGGATCATGGGAGTCGCATCATTCTTCCATCAACCCACATAGGTAGTGAAAGACATATGAATTAGCTTTTCCAGGATTCCATGGCCATTTGTCACTTTTTCAGCAAGGCAGACCTCTTCCTTAACATGACTGCCAATCCACAATGGCCAGAAATCCAGGAAGCTCTGTTTCAGGAGGAATCACCCAATCCACATTTTACCACCCATGGAAAAGAGCAGGAAGCTTATGATAGGCCAGACATTGTTGCATGTGTCTTTGAACAGAAGAAGAATGCATTGATCAAGGATATCAAAAATGGTGTTTTGGGTAAAGTGGTGGCACACATCCATACCATTGAGTTTCAAAAGAAAGGCCTTCCACATATACACCTCCTCATATTTCTTGATCCTGCCAACAAAATCCATGATGCCCATGATGTTGATTCCATTGTGTCAGCACAATTCCTGACCCTGTCACACAGCCAATGCTCTATCACACTATAACTACCTGCATGCTTAATAGTCCTTGTGGTCATGACAATGAACATGAAGTTGAACATGCTAATGAAGACATCCATGGGTTTCAACCATATTTGCCTGAACGATGCATGAGGACCGATGCCCAAGCAACAACCATACTAGCAACTGCTGATCCCAAGCTGACCACTGCACTGCCGACTGCCAATGCCTTGAACAACAGCTATATCCGTGTGGTGCATACGAATGGAATACATCATTTAGCAATGGTTACCTGCCAGTGTCAGGGAGAACACCAAATTTCCTTGGACCTAGTAACCAGTAACTTGCTCTGGACCAGCTTCACCAAAATATGCACTCTTTTCACCATGCAGGTTCTAGACCATTTTAGGCTCTGTAATCTGGAATTGAAGACATTGGCCTATCAGTTTAACAGCTGATTAGGCACATAACATTGCCGATGAGGCCTGCCAAAGTGGTCAACCTCTACCATGAGCTTTGGCGCATGTCCTGCTTATGGCATTGGATGAAAAGATTGAAGTGGGAAGGGTATGGACACAATCAAAAAGATCCGTTGAATCCTGAACCAGGATCACTTGCCAGCTTTTGGATGCTCATGGCCACAAGGATGAATGGTTTTTTTGCTATGCTCCATCTTTCATTCCAGGGTCTGGCATTGTAGCAGGGGAAATACTTGAGTCTTTGTGGTCATCGCTGAATTCCATTTCCCCAACAGTCAGAACAGCGAGCGAAGTTGCCACATCAGGCTGAAATGCTTGATGATCATGCTACAGATTCAAATCACAAGAAAATGCTCAGCATGACAGTCACACTGTGCTCAAAATCTCAAGAAGCCCTTGAGATATCCACACAGCTCAGCAAGCACCATGCAGAACTGACAGCAGCTTTTGGTCAACAGGCAGTCGAATGATGGGAGGATGATCATAGCCTAGTAATCAAAGAAAGCAAACATTTTTGGCCCATGGATATTTCACAATAAGTATTTCCCCTCCTGAACCTATGTTCGCATTTTTGACCCTATGAGCCATCTTAGAACCTCAGGTAAGGATTGTATATTATATGTAGGGCCTATCTGACTCTTCTCCAATGCACATATAGCCAGAGGAATGCACTGGAGAACAGGTGAGTCACTGTCTCTCAATTACCAATCACAACTCATCTGACAGTTCATCCTTGCTCCCTTTCTCCCTATACTCAATTTCCTACATCTCATGATACCCCTTCATCCCTTCATGAGCACATTCTTGATTCTGGAACATGTACAACTGAACAGAAGGGACCCCTCTCCCCTCCCCCTTATGATGTCACTTTTTTCCCCTATAGTATCCTATGTAAAACAGCCTCACATCATGTATATAGTCTATTTTGTAAATAATACACCTAGAACCTCATGCAGAACCCTTCACATAAGAGTACAGCAGTTCCTCTCACCCCTCCCCCAAAGAAAGGTGCACCCTATAAGTTATAATGGCCATAAAAAGTGGAATTAATGTTATATTATCACCACATATGCATATATACAGTGGTTGGTTTATACAAAAGAAATGAAGGAAAAGGGCCTAGAATGAGGGGAACAGTCTGCTCACTGTCTGAGATGATGGGCATAACATTAGCTGAGCATGGGTGGACAGTGATCAGAAGTATTGATGGTGATGGGCACATGGGAGGACAGATCAGGATGAACAGTGTCAATGGCAATGGCCAACTTTCTGATCATGATCTGGAGATCTCAGATGTGATCTACTGACTACATTTGTTCAAAAACAATCGCAAAATCAATCCACTGCTCAACCGCTAATTGAATGAGTGTTGATGCTGTGACCATTCCCGATGCCGCTTCCGATGCCAGTCCTGGTCCCAGTCCCATTCCCATTCCCGATGCCAGTTGTGATCCCTGAGTGGCATACATATCCATTACCCTGACATCTGTTAGCCTTAGGATTTCTGCTGTGGTGATCAGTAATGACACTAGTTCAATTGTGGGCATTATGCCAAATCCAGGACAGGCAAAGATTAGTGGAGCCTGGTGCATTTGGCTTCAGAATAGCTGTGCTAGCATTGAGGTCATCCTTCATTAACTGCTGAAACATACTTGATGTCTCAGCATCATAATTTAGTGCCACCAGTCAGCTTCAGCAATGGTTATACATTCAGGCATGCAAGGGTTAGGGTTAACCATGTCCTGGACAATGGCTCATGCTCAGGTGCAAACTCCCTTTCTTGGCACTGCTCGGATGATGTGTGAATATTGAATGATTTGTTGGCAATGAGCTCTTGCAACTGATGCAGCAGTTGACTTGCCTGGTTCTTCCTGAGGTTAATCTCCACATTAGCAAGTTCCTCATCATGTGGGAGGTATACTTGTTGCTCCTCAACTGGAATAGTGTGTGTGTCAGCCAGAAGAGATGAAGCAGAAGTCTCTTTGTCAAAGGGTTCTATGTCATCAAAGTTCTCAAATTCAGGTTCATTGTCATGGGTGATTTGGGAGGGAACAATGTCATGCTTGGCAATGTTGGCAGCATTTTGTAAATGTGTTAAGGTTGCCATATGAGATGTGAGAACTTCTCTTGCAAAAGAGTGCAAAATTATATTATTGATGGGCGAGGTACTGTATCAAGAGACCTCCTGATTGTTCAGGAGGGTTGGAGGCACTATGAGTTCAATGTGAAGTCGAAATCATTGAGCATCCTTTGGTGAAATAAGATAAAAAGGAGGGAGGGTTCAATAATGGAATAATCTAGAAACCTCCCACAGTGGGCTCCAAAATGATAATACTCGACTGGGAAACCTAACAAAAACCTGTTAAAAGGCCTAAGAAGTATAACACAGGCTAGAGGAAGGGTGCAAGATGGTACTAAATATCACCACTGGTACCTAAAAGTCATAGTTAGAGGTGTGGAATAACAAGGCATGTTGTAAATAGTTTTTAGAGGTGTACAAAGAAGTTCAAAAAAGTTTAAAATAGATTTGAAGAGATGCGAAGATGTTCGAGAAAGGTTTGAAGGAGTTTCAAGAGTTTCAAGGAGTTTTAAGAGAGTTGGACTGGTATTGAGGTATGTATATCAAGGAGTGAATGTAGCAAATGGAAGTGTTTTTCAAGAGGCGATGGGTGATGTGCGATAAGTTGAAAAGCGAATATGAAAGTTCAAAGAAGTTCGCGATATTTCACAGAACTTAGAGGTATGACATGAGGCTAGTACTCAAGAGAACAGCTCTTAAATCAAACAATAAGGGAGAGGTTCTTCTCTGTTCCCTTTGCTTTTGTTCTGAGTAACTATTACAAGTCTATATACAATTTGAAGAGATAGTACTAAAAAGGAAACAATAACATGTAGAAAACATCAGGCAGTATGCACAGCAAATAATTGAGTTTAAATTATTGTTTACTCATAGCTAATCACCGTGAGGGATCATGATCACATAGCCCATCTCTGTGCCATGTGCCCTCGCCATTACCATGCCCCTTATCTGAGGTTACTTGCTCTTTGCATAACACCTCTCCTTTCTGTCATATGTGCCCAGTGCTAGGCTGATCAGTAAGCCATCCTCACTATGATGACATCTGTCTCAGTTACAAGACTTTACATTCACCCATGGCATGAGAACTGGTGTTGCTTCCTCCACCCTCTACTCTCATGCTTTGGGTGAGTTCCTTATGCCTTCTCTTTCTTGGTTTATTCACCCATTGCTCTCATACTTTGTAGTATTCAGATTCACAATCACCATGGGAACACCGCTGTTTGCAGGGTGTGCCCATCTCTGGCTAATTCTCTCTCTGGCTATCTGTGCCTCCTGAACGAGTAATTAGAGGTATTGTAAAACATAAAACAAATGAGAAATCATCATAAATGAAATGTACATTGTCCCAGTATAATAAAAGTACTTGTCCTATTGCTTCAATATATCATTGAAACCCAAAACCACTATTATCACATTCTAAATCTTTTGTTGTCTCTCCTCGTGTCCAGTAGTGCTCGATATGTGATGCAATGGTTCATTTCGGATATGCCATGTAAGTTGAAAGGGTTTTGGGACAGTTATATGGTGGCCAATGTCATTCAAAGTAGTGCAAAGTCGTTCGAAAGCATTCAAAGTGTCACAAAATCATTCAAAGTCATTTGAAGTCATCCAAAATAGTTTGAAAAGAGTTCAAAATTGAGTTCATGGCATTTGTAGCGATTCAGAGTGTGTGTTGTAATGTGTCAATAAAATTAGAAACTTTCTCCTGACCTTAGAGCACACAATGGACCTATCAGTGATGAATTTCAAACTAACATGCTGGAGCATGATATTTGTTGTGCCTGGACAGGAGCCAATCCAGACAATGGAGCTGGTCTACATATCATGCACTATAAGTGGGGTTCCAAAGTATGTTCTACAATCCTGACTGGGAAGATATCTGATCTTCTCCTTTTCCTTCTGCTATCACAGTGGTTTTGGCTTATCATAGAGAATTGTCCATGCTACAGCAAAGATGTTACAGAATAGAAGGATATTAACAATATTTGAAATGGCATATTTACAATCATTCAGATATATAATGCATTTGATCCATGCCATCTAGTCGCTCTCAAGGTTTGTCATATTTGTCCACCACTTTGTCCTTTGACTGATATCTATGCTGCCATGAATACTCAGATTTCAAACCATATTCTTGGCCTCAATGACATCCCTCCTCGCCACTGTCAAACCCATATGCTGAACAATGTCATTTATCCACCTAGTATCCAATATATGCTGCAATGGCTTGAGACCCCAGACAAGTTCATAAAATCCTTTGTCCCAAACAACAATGATGCCACTTTTGAGAAATACACTAGGAAGCCGAAACCATTGGAGTTATTACTGCACTACAACTATGGTGCCACAGCTGTCAAACGCTGGGGGCATGGCAAGGAGGTCCTTCAGAAATGTGTCATGCCTCCTCATCCACCTGTGCCTCTTTCAGCACCAATGAGACCACAGAGGACTATACCCAACAGGGATATTGCAATTAGTAAGCCTAACACAGTGTGGGCTCCCAATACAGCTGGTGCAGGGAATTTATCCACTGGAGCTGGAACTGGGGAATTGGTGGAGTTAGAAGGTCAGGCGATGTGGAATGAGGATGATGTCATGCTATTCTTCTGGGGAAACTCACAGGCCACAAAAGAACATTATCTAAACAAGGTTCATGAAGACACCCAGCGTATGGAGCAGTGGAGGGAAGGTGTGCCTTAGGTTTCAGTCTGACTGCACTGTATCTCTAGAATGGATTTCCTTGTATGCATCAAATGGTGGGGCAACTGGTAGCTTTTTATGCATTCTAATAGTATTAAAGCTTGTATCATCAACTGCTCACAATGGCGGGGGTGGGTGCTAGGGTAGTAAATATTATTATCTGTAATTGAGTTGTCGATCAACAGTTTCCTGAGGAGAGACTAGTGATTCTTCAATCTTGATGGAAGATGTCATTGGTGGGGGTAGGCATAAACATGTGGAGAGGCCAGACTTGGTGATTGTCAAGATCGTGCATTCATATTAGTTGATTATCTGGGCCATCTTGAGGGCAAAACCATGGAAGTGGGAGAAAGTCCAAAGGTGTTGAAATTATAGGCAGCATCTGGAAACTATGCTAATGAAAGATCTTGTGTCACCCATGTAGCAGTCAAAGTAGGGTGATTATTACATGATTAAGTTGCTGATTATTGAGGACTTACTTAAGGGGACACTGGAATCAAAAAAATACATACTATTCCTGTTGCTGGGTTTGAAAGTGTTAAGTGTTTGTAAACTCAATATTAGACCTTGTTCCAGTGGGATTGGGACCTCAGAGTCTTGGAATAGCAGCTCTTTCCAAGCTCACAATGAAGAAAAGAGGCCATATAGTCAAGTACAATGTGGACTTTTGGGAATTAGCCTCACAGATCAGCTAGAACAAAGCCACTCTTCATGACCAATACTTCCACAGTTTTCTGCTCCGTCTCCATATATTGCTGAAGTGCTCTAGTAAATTGATGAAATCTGGCATTGGTTACAACTAAGCTCCAGTGATAGCCCCTTGACATTGCTTTGATTTTGTCATATCTCCTACTGTAAATCTGACATTACACCACCACAATCTCTCAAATGTCTATTTCTATATGATCGCATCTGACTGTTCCAGCCAGATGTCATGGAGCTGACATGGCTGCTGAGTATCATATTCCAGTGATGGTCATTCGACTCCAAGCTCCAAGGGTGCAATTTGCACAGCCAGAGTGAATAGTGGCAGTCAAACATCTGGATTCAATGGCAATTTAGATGGTCAATTTAGTGGAGATTCAACTCCAATTCTCATCATTGAATCATCTCTAAATTGCCATGCTACTCTGACTATCAACCTTTTCACAATGATTCAAATGTCGATTCATTGGTTGATCTTGTGGGGCCAAAATGAAATATGTAATCTGATATTGTACTACACCTCTCTTTATAACCATCATGCCCAAGGCTCCCAGACCCAGTGCTCAAGAAAAAACACTGGTGAGGCTGTACACCATGCTGCAGCATAGCTATGAGCAATGTAAACACCATCGTATCTCCAGGCTCAAACAGTTATATCGTCTGCTAAGTGTTCCATCAATTGGGACATCTGTCATTGAGCTTCCTCTCATCTGAATCAACTCTAAGCAGCCTGAGTGATACCACAGACTCAGAAGATGAAGAAATCACTAGTGAGGATTCTTGGGCTGAAGTTTTGGGATCAGATTGGTGGGGATGAAGAATTCGGGGTTCTGACACCTTCCTTGCCTCTGAGGACTCAGACATTCCTGAGCTTGTTTCACAAGGTGACCATGACTCAGATTCCTCTTCCACCTCTTCCAGATATAGTGGTGATGCAGAATCAAGTTTTGAAAGTGATGAGTTGGAGGTGTCAGATGATGAAGATGCAGATGAAGACTCTAGTGCAGACTGTTGGGCATGGTTAAGGAGATGGGTGCATCAAAACATTGCAGAAATGTATGTGAGCCACTACAAGATGCCCTGGAGCAAAATCCCTTGGGGGCCTTCTCAAATGCATCATGTTCTTTTTACAATAAAATCTGCTCATCCTGATCAGTTTTGTAAAGAACTCCATGTAACCCCTCGCATCTTTGATATTCTCATCACCAAACTTCAATCTGACGTTGTCTTCAGGAATAACTCGCACTGTTCCCAAATGTCTGTGGAGGCGCATTTGGCTGTCACCCTTTTTTGTGTCAGTCATGATGGCAATGCTGCAAGCCTTCAGGGGGTTGCAAATTGGGCAGGTGTTGGAAAGGGAACTGTGTTACTGGTGACATGTTGAGTCATGACTACAATCCTTCAGCCAGAATTCATGAATGAAGCAGTGTGCTTTTCAGATGCAGAAGAGAAGGAAGCTGCAAAGAAATGGGTTCATCAACATTCATGTAGGGCATGGCATAATGGTTGGTGCCTGGTTGATGGGACTCTTGTACCTCTAGCAGAATGACTGCATTGATTTGGAGAAAGCTATTTCAACCAGAAAAATTGTTACTTGTTAAACATACAAGCATGTCTTTGCCTGCCATTCTGATACATATCAATCTAATATGTTTGAAAGGTTGTTTCATTGCCTAATCTCTGGATTATAAATTTTTCTTATGGACACACTGGCAGCACTCATAACACAATGGCTTGGAATCACACCCACTTAGCAAAGGAGCATCACAATTTGATGGAACCAGGTGAATGGGTATGGGCCGACTCAGCTTATCCTGTAAGCATGTGTGTACTCAACATAGACTATCACTTACAGCTTTTGATTCTTTCATGGTCGATGTCTGGGTTGTCTTGCCTTACAAGAAACCAGAATGTGATCTTCCTGATAACAAAGAATTCAATAAGCATGTATCCAGGGTTCACATTTGATCTGAGCATGCAATTGGATTCCTCAAGGGCTGCTTTCATTCGTTGAAGAACTTACATCTCAAGATAAAAGATAAGAGGTCTCACATTTTCACAACATATTGTGTTGCTGCTTCCATTGGGGTACTCATTCACAATGCAATGCAAGGAGAATGAGCAACACCTCGACAACTCTGACTCTGACCTCTCCACTCCTGAGGATCCATTCATAGCTGAGGGTTTATCTTCATCTGATGATCCTGATGTTGCCACAATGACTGCTCCCTCACAAATCACCTGTGTCAACTGTCTCCAAGCTGGAAAAGTTCATCATGAAAGGCTCAAGGAAAAGCTTTTTTGCTCCAAAGCCAGTCATGTCCATCATAATGGACATAGATGTGCTGAACAATGTGGAGTTCACCTATCTAACTTGGACTCAGATTCTGATATGGAATAACTACAACAGTGTACACAATTGAATAGAATATTTGTCTTTATAGTTTTCTAGTTGTGAAAGTGCTGGTTAAAATCATAACCTGAGTTTTGACTGAAAAACTCCAAGCTTGGATCAAGTTGGGGCATCTTGTTCAAAGGAGTAGCCGACCCAGCATCAGAATAGCCAGAACCTGAAGCAGCCATATTGCCATGGACCATGCTGCTGGATCCAGCCTCACAATAACCATGCCCCATCTGAGCCATCTGCAGCTGGAAGTCATCGTCCAACTTCTGCTGTGCCAGCTCTGCCCAAAGTTTCATCTGCTGCATCTTCAATTCAGCCTTAGCTTTGATCCTCACCAATCCCTTGTCATTTTCTCCTTTCACCTTGAGCTTCTTCAGATCCAACACCTTCTGAGTCATTTCCTCCTCCTTTGCCATGATTGCATTGATTTTTTCGATCCCATCTTGGACACTCATTGGCTTGCAGTTGCAGTTGCAGCTGCAGGAGTTGATTTTCCAGCTTGCACTGATATTTTGAGGGTTTTGGTTTCTGAGGCCTCAACTGCAGTAGCCATATGCTTCATCACAGTTTGGATCTTCAGACTCAGAGTTTTGCTTGGGACCTGCTCTTTCATCATTACATCTTCGATGTCGCTGTTGCCACCCTTGTCATCAGCACCCTCCCCATTGCTGCCACTGTCCTTATCACTGTTACCCTCACCATCACCATCATTGTTGTCATTGCCATTGTATTCACCATCACCATCAATGGTATCAAGCCCAAGACCTGGATCACTCCAGTCAAACTCTGAAGTGTTCCCGCTTGGCACCATAATTAATGCATCATAACCTGAGCTGTTGTTTCCAACACCAACAGGAACAGCATTGGGGTGCTCATCGATGATTGCCTTCAACTTAAAGTACCAGGGACATTTCTCTTTGATCACAGCTGAAGATTTTTGTCAAAACTCGCTCACTTGATTGGATTTCATATTAGATGTAGAAACGTACCCCAGCTCTGAGTTAGTGAGTTGCTGCACTCCATATCAATGTCATCCTCCCGTATTATCCCAGCACCTGTTTGCCCCATCATATCACGGTACTTGCAAACGTCCTTTGTCATCCTTCATTCTACTGTTAGCATAGCAAGCCTAAAATCAGCCTCAGACTCACCAGTTGAGATGGTTTTTTGATTTTATGCTGCCAATTCCCCTTGTCCACCGTTTGGACTGATGCAAATATATCCTTGTACTTCACAGGGTTCTCGAATAACTTCTGGGCTAGCGTCCACTGATAGTCTGTCTTAGGCTTGCCATCTTGTGAGACTGGTATGATTCCAGGTACAGGAAACAGTCCTTGTCTAAAAATCTGATCCTTTTCTAGAATGGTAATAAGGCTCCAGTTCAGGTCAATGTCTTTCCAACTGGTGATTCTCAGATTTTGTAGCTGCGTCGTAATCATAAAAAGTGACTCACTCGACTTTATCATCAGCATCATCTCCACAATCATCTCCAGCACTGTCATCATCATTTTCCCCTCTACCCTGTTCTTCGTCATCACTGTCAGACAACTCTAATACCTTCTTTTTTCCAGTAGTTTTGCTCTTTGCTGGTACTTTCTTGTTCTTAGGGTCTGGAATGTCTTCATTGGAAGGGGCAGCCTTGGCATTGGTAGCAGGCTTTCAGGCACATGAGGGAGGTTTTTTCGAAGCAGGTTTGGTCTTGGGAGGAGGCATATTGATTCAGTGATTGATAGTAGACTCAGAAACCGTAGTGACTTGAAAGTGGCATGTTATTGGAAATGTAATTACAGGACAGATTACAAAGATGGAATTTGAAATTGGTGCCAAGAGAACAGGGGAGAGTGGATCGTCCTGGAGTGAATTGCGATTCAAAAAGTAGGAGCGACTCCGAAGGCGATCCAACGATTCAAAAAAACATGCGATTCAAGTGTGTTTTGGGTTGTTGAATCGCCCTCTGAATCTCCGCTGAATCGACCATCTGAATCGCTGTTGAATCCAGATGTTTGACTGCCACTAAGTTATAGGAAACGAACACGTGGATCTCATAACGGATATGCCTCTCACTCTCTTGAACTAGGTTTACAGCATGTTTGTTTTCGAATCGGCGCCCTCCGTATACGTATATCGGCTATCAACGTTTCCCCGAGATGGGGAAGGAACCTCAGGAACTGAACCTCCAGGTGCTTCAAACGCTCTTCAAAGAGAGCGATAAGGAGTTGTCCAAGATGCTGCGAATCACAGTGACAAGGTACGCACACTAGAACTCGCCGACATGGACATTTTCGACTACCAACGCACTGAAGATAACGGCGAAAACGATTGGGTCTCTCGGCACATGCTTCTATACGGTTTATCGAGAAGGTCATCTGCTCGCTATAAATAAAAATTACGATAAGGAGTAAGTTCAAGCAATTTCTCATGGCAGAAACTGATACTTAAGCGCTTAAGCTTTTGGGGGGGGTTGGTCTGCCAGGGGGGATTTTCTCAACCCCATCGAACACCGCATGAAAACAATATGACCAAGGTCGTTAGACACCCGACATCTTCGAAAAAACACACACACACACACACAAGCAAAAATGGATCCCTACGAACCCTACGATGAGCATAGCAGTGAATAGACTCGTTGTTCCCGATCAACACAACAAGCAACCGTAACGACTCGATCGATCACTGGCACTGGCACAAGCCACTTTAAAGCGTTTCTATTTGTATCGCTTCCGGCCAATTCTTATTATTATTAGAACGTGAACGTGGTATGCGTAGAACTGTGCGTTGTGGCATACTGCATCGCTAGAGCGCTACAGATAATACTTGAAGGTCGGGAGGCAATGTAGATCCTCAGAACAAAATTTAATTGAACGAGGGCGGCACGTGCACATGGTACGGTGTCTTGTACGTCACGTTTGTAAGGTCTCGAGCGGTCTCTGGGATATGTGCTAGATACGGCTATGTGGGTTATGTGGGTCAACAAAGATTTGAACAGTTAATTACTGTCAATCATCGTGATGATGTTTCGGAGCGCCCTCTTCGAATCTGATGGAATACGGCAAAGGTCTGGTTGCTTCACCACTCCCAGCAGTACCTAGTCTGTTTTTACTTGCGGGGTCGAAACCGTTGATGGAACATTCGCTTGCAATAGGCTCACATGAAAGAAATGCAAGGCCAAACAAACGCGACATGCCTGCTAATTGACGTGTCGTTTTCTGAATTGACCCCATATCTAACTTCTATATATCACTTAATTGTCACTCTTTTTTTCCAAACATATGGACAGCTCCAGCTCATTGTATATATGAGTGTTGTCCTCTTCCCCGTCACAAAACACGAATTTTATAGTCTGTCTAGGGGAGACTAAGCAGTACCCATGTATGAAAGACAACATCACATGCAAGGTCAGATGCCAAGTGCTATGATTCGAGCTCAACGCACATAACGGGCGGGCATGTATTGAACATTAAAACTCTGCAGAAGAATGCAAAGAACGTCCAAGGAGCACGAGCCTACAGCAAAAAAAAAGACGTGGTTCATTCCAGGTCCCCCATCAAACTACCTGCCAACCTCAACTCCTTCAAGCATCAAGATAATAAAACCCTAAATGGATCCGACCCGCCCCCCTCCAAAACTCCAAGCACACTCTGCCTCACCGCTCCCAGATAATCTCCCAACCGCCGCCCGTCCTCACCTGCGAAATCCTCATACAACTTATACCTGGAATCCGCGACCACATTCGCCAGTTCCAGCGCCTGCTTCAGGTTCCTAAGATATAGAAAGGATGACAAATACACAAAAACAGGAAGGAAAAGACGTACGAGGGTATCCAGTGTCTAGACGTGAAGAGGAGGACATGTAATCGGATGACAAGCTCTGGGATGTAGATCTGGCGAATCCAGATGAGCTCCCGTCGACGACGGTCTCCTAAATTGAAAAATCAAATCTTCAAACGCCCAACTAAATAAAATAAAAAACCATACCACCACCAGCTTCCACATCCGTAACCAACCACTCCGAAGTCAACAACTTGGTAATCTGATCCCTCGCCTCCTCAATAACGGCCTACAACCCCAATTCCACGCATCAGAAACTCCATAACAGGATAACCATAAAGACCACCTTATAATCCGCCAACCACGCCGCCCTCGCCTCCCTCCCCATCCCAGGCACATCCCTCGCCTGGTACTCCACCACCCGTTCCAACGTCTCCCAAATCATGAAAAACTGCCTATAATGCAGATACTCCGTCGCACGTTCCTCCGGCTCTCCAAGAGTTGTTAGCTCAGGGGGTAACATCCCCAATAAACTCCGTGCTAGCTGTACTCGTCCTGATCCTGTGCGAAGCGAAGATCGGGTTAGCGATAAAATACACGAGAGGATAGTGCGTGGAAATACCCAAGAAATAACGTAGAATGACATTGGCCTGCTCGAGCGCTGTATCGTATGTCGCAACTGAGAACGTGGTCCATTCGATCGACCTTAACAGGAATGTCTCCGCGTCCATTGGAGGGTGCTGCATCGAGATGATGGAAGGCAGCGCACCACGCAGCGGAGGTAAGTGCTGATCAAACGAAACTATCAGCAATCCGACGTCGAAAGAAACAATGATATCCACTAACCTCGAATGCTCGTTCTATTGTCCGTTCAGCGGCTACCACTGCCACACGATCCATATCAAGCCCGTGTTCCCTTGCCCGTGTCAGTGTGAGTCGGCGCTCGTTTGAATCTGCGCTGAGCTCGAGGGAGACTAGGAAGAGTGCATATCGCTCGATAGCGTTATCGCCTAGCGCGCCGGCGTAGAGTGCAATTAGTTCCCGCTGGTTTGCATCCTGTTGGGAAAGCAGTATGCGAATGTATGTACATGTAAATCTAAGACACGAGTAAGAGGGAAGTACGAGCCTCGAGCACCTGGAGATAAGCTTCTAGGATAACTTGCGTGGCCAGCGGAGGCACAGACACGTCGATCATCTGCAAGAACAGGCACAAATGTGCGAAAAACCGACAGAGCGGGGCGTACCTAAGCCACGCACTCAAATCAGTATACCACTAGCGGAAAAAAAAAAAGAAAAGAAAAAAAAAAAGAACCTACTCAAATGACGTCTTCGGAAACGAACCATCCACCAACCCAGATGCAAACGCCTCCAGAAGCGGGCCGGTGCGATCTAATATGATATGGAGCTGTGAAAAATGGAATGCATGGTCTGCCGGGGGTCTATACGCATACCACACGTCAGAGCAATGCCCTGTTCAGAAGACGAAACAGAACCACACCCATCTGCAACCTGTACTGTCTTAAGTGACTCCAGCGCGCTCACTACTTCCTTCTCCCACTCCCTTTCCTCTTGCTCCCTCTCCCTCTCCGCCTCCACTTCCACCTGCTCTTGCTCTTTCCCTTCAATCACATCCTTTGCATCACCATTCCCCTCCCAAAATACCCCAAGCCTCGCAAGCTCCATGCTCTCCTTCTCCTCGCACACTATCCCGATCTGCGCCCATAAATGGTCCTCCCACGTCCGACACGCTGCTTTCAGCACACTCGAGCTTTGCGGGGATGGCGCGAGAGCGGCAAAGAGGGTGCGTTCGGCCGGAGAGAGAGATGACTGGTTTAGTTGGGTGTTAGCATGTTTATTGGGAAGAGTAAGAGAGAGAACATACGTTTAGCGCGGCGCGTATACAGGTTGTTTTCCAGAGGCGCCTTCTGCGATTGCCAGACCAAATTTCGACGTCATCGGCGTCCATCGCCATTGGGTCATCTTCTCGCGGTTCAGTAGCTGTAGCACCCCATCAATTTCCACTGTCTGCTTATTTGGTGGGGAGAACTTACAGATCGCGCGCCATGAGAATAATCGAGAGCCGCGTATACTTGCTGCGCGCCAAGGCTGGTGAGCCTTCTTGCACAAGTCGATGGCGTCTCCAAGTCTCCCAGCACGGATGTAGCCGTACAGTGCCTGCACGAGGTTTTTATCGTAGTTCTAAAAAAGGATTAGCTACAGTGTGCGTATGACGTCGATACAGCTTACCGTATCATCAGTAGACAGTGCCCTTCCCCCACCTCTATTCACCACATCAGGGTCCATCTCCTTCACCAAACCGTCTCTCTGTCCTGTGACTGTGCGCAAAGCCTGCATCACATTGTGTTTTGTAAATTTCCAGTACCCAGTTGTCGCTTCTGCTCTTTGTGGAGCAGGGGCGATTTCTTGAAGCCATTCGCGGACAACGATGAGCTCTGTAAGGAGGGGAGAGGCATTCATGATGGCTTGTGCTAGTGTTGATGTGGGAGTGTAAGGATTTTCAGCGAGTAGTTCGCGTGCGGAGGGGAGTGCTGGTGTTTTTGTTTTTCGTGCACTGGCGAGTGATGGAGTGTGACGAATAAAATGGGTGGCAAAAGAAGAAGACGAACGGGAAAACGGCTTGTAATAGACCCCAAGTTGCTGTTTCCATACGTAGAAGTTCAATTTCTTCATGAGAAGTTCTTATACCAGGGTCATCCTCCAAAGTTGTGAGTCTAAAGGTGTAGTTTAGAGTCGAAGGTTTGAAAGTTAAGAAATTGAACGTGACTGGTCATGGCATAGCTGCTTTAGTCGTGGTGCAAAGCCTGTTTCTGGGTCTAGAAGAGCTGCCAAATCGTCTTTCATAGACTGACATAGCGACAGCACGTCGGCGCAGGCAACGTAGAGCGAGTCTGACATACAAGTAACAACCTTCAACAAGTCATGTGATCGCAGGTAAGAGTCGAAGTCATGTGAGTTGTCGTTGTCCGTATCGCTCGTAGCACTGACGATGCCAAGAATTAATAGAAAACGTGATAGAGAGGCTGGCAATACACTACATCAATTGGGTTTGGCTCGCTGTCACAGATCCCATTTTGGTTTTTTTATCTTCCAGTGTCTTTCATTTCAGCTCAAGGTACGTACCCACCTGCTCATGGACCGTTAAAAGATATTTCTAGTCCACCAGAAATTCCACAGACGTAGAAAGATACAGGACCCTTTCCAACCATGCAAATGAATACTAACCCTACGAGCAGCCTTTATACTCAACGGCCAACGGATCGAATCAAGCACAACAGTCAAGTTCCTGGGACTACACATCGACAGAGAGGCTGAGATGGAAGGAGCAGATGGCAGCGGCGCTGGGGAAAGGACAGGATTGGCTGGGACAATGCGGTAGGATCGCGAGGCTGTCAGGGGGAATAACATGTGGTCAGTGGTGAGACCACGGATGTTATATGGGTTGCATCTTTCAAAGTCAAGAAAGGTAGGCGTGCGGCACTCACCAAACTAGCCTCCATTCAGAGGAGAGCAGCAATACTCATTGTTGGCAGGATGCGTACCTCACCAACAGACACGCTAGACATACACGCCAACCTCCTACCATTCCACCTTCTAGTCGACAAATCCGTTTTCAAGTTGCGCAATGCTTCCCATTAGGCATCCATTACACAACCCAGTAAAACAACCAGCCAAATGATTTGTCAAAAAAACACCACACGCCACTACATGAAATGGTGCACACGTTCAAGTTGAAACTAGATCTATGGAGCGGGACATCTAGTCACCGCTACTTTTGTACAGCCGAAATAGGTCATGGAAAAATGGACCAAATCCTTATTCCTCTGGCCAGAATGCTCAATTCATTGAGAGGAACAAATCCTTCAGAGCATTTGTTCTGAAAGTCAAACCGGCATGAGGTATTATTTTTTTCGGACACATATTGAGCACATTATGTAATATAAGATAAGATAAGAGAGATAAGATCTATATCTGTGCAGGTGCATTGAAAAAGTGTGCCAACCATTCAGGAGAACGTCGATGAGATTTATAGTTTGTGGAGTTGAACTTCTTGACCTCAAATTGTGCCACTTTTGGGCCAGATTGGTATGCCTGCATCCATCGAATCATCTGGTGTTCCCACTTCTGGATTGTGGAAATCTGAACAGAAGCAAGTGCAGCCGGCATATTTTTTTGAAGACTGGGAAATGTGTAATCCCAGTTGTCTCGCAAGTACTTCTTGACTGCACCCCAAAAGAATTCGATGAAATTAAGTTCACAGTGGAATTTCAGCAAGAGGATGCAGAGGTGCCCTGCTGTTGTGATCACCTCTTGGACAAGAGATGTTTGTGCCATGAAATCAGGCTGGAGTTCAAGGATGCATTTGGCACAGCAATGTGTTGCCATCAGGTCACAGGTCTTGCAGTCCATAAGTAGACCCACTGTCCAAAGGCTGCTGATAGGTCCACTGCATGCTCTAAGGTCTGGAGAAGGATCTAATCATATCTACACATTACAACATGCACTCTGAATCACTACGAATGCCATGAAATTGACCACAAACCCTTTTCGAACATTTTTGAACTATTTTGCACTATTTTGGATGACTTCGAACGACTTCAAATAATTTCATGACACTTCGAATGCTTTCAAACGACTTCGTACTACTTCAAACGATATCGGCCACCGTATAGCTGTTTCAAAACCATTTTGACTTGCATTGCTCAACTGGAGTGAGCCATTTCATTGCATATCAAGCACCACCAGATACAAAGAGAGACTACAAGAGACTTAGAATGTGATAAGTGCAGTTTTTATGTTTCAATAATATATTGAAGCAATAGAACAAGAACTCTTACTATACTGGGACAATATACATTTCAATGATTCTCATCTCTCATTTGTTTTACAATTTACAAAGTCCTTTATTGTTGCATATCTTGCCCCTTGTTCTCCATATGTTATATTTCCTTTTTTGGCACTATCTCTTCAAAATGTATATAGACTTGTACTAGCTACTTAGAACAACAGAGAAGAAGCTACCCTCTCCACTACCATCAGATTTAAGAAGCAGTTCTCTTGAGTCTTAACTCACATCATATCTCTAAAGTTCTGCGAAATATCGCAAACTTCTTCAAAATTTTGTATTTGCTCTCAACTTGTTGCCTATTGCCTATTGCCACTCGAAAACCACTTCTTATCTGCTAAATTCATTTTTGACATAACTCACCACCAGTCGGACATTTTCGAACCTCCTTGAACTTACTTCGAACAACTTCGAACATCTTCGAACCTACTTCGAACATCTTTACATGCCTTCAAACCTATTTTAAACTTTTTTGAACATCTTCATATGCCCTCACAGATTATTCACCACATCCCTTACCATTTCGCATCACTAAACACAATGTTTTGGTTTTAGCGGTGATATTTAGTACCAACTTGCACCCTTCCTCTAGCCTGAGTTATACTTCCTAAGCCTTTTAACAGGTTTTTGTTAGGTTTCCAGGTTGAGTATCATCATTTTGGAGCCCACCATGAGGGGTTTCTAGATCATCTCATCGTTGAACCTCCACTTCCTTCTACCGCTCATTTTACCTAAAGGGGGCTCAATTATTTTGACTTCGCATTAAACTCATTTTGCCTCCAACCCTCCTGAACAACCAGGAGATCTCAATACAGTATCTCGATTATTGATAATATTATTTTGCACTCTTTCATCTTTTGCACTTATGACATCGCTACCATCTTCGACCTCAAAAACATACAAAACACGACACTGCACAAATTTCGACCTCGTGACCTCTGAAATCTACCTTAAACATGTTGACATCCTTTATGCCAGCTCCTGGTCATTCTACATCTCTGAAGTTCAATTCGAGATGGCCTAGAGAACTCCAAAAATACTTCGAAGAGCTTGAATCTTTGTTCACTACTTGCGGTATTACAGATCACAACCTAAAGAAGTGACACGCTTGCAGATACATCGACATCGATTCTTATGACCTCTGAAAATTGCTTCCAGAGTCCCAGCCCAGCACTTCGTTTGATGACTTTCACATTGCAGTATTCAAGTTCTATCCCAAAATAGAAGATAAACAAAGATACAGCATTTCGGACATGAATACACTCATCGGCGAACAGCTTCACACTGGTATTTTTGATGCAATTGATTTAGGAGCTTATTACAGGTCATTCTACAAGATTACAAGCTTCCTTCACTCGAAACATAGACTTTCAGAAGCCAAACAGAGTCGAGCTTTTGTTTGAGGCTTTTAAATGGACTTATGGACTTGAATTGCAAATTTTCTTGAAGTGAAGTTTCCTGATCACTATCCCAATGACCCATACATGCTGAATGACATCCACGATGCTGCCCAATTTGTTATAGCATCCTCAAATTTGTACTCCATTCCCCAGCCATTGATTTCAACCTCAAATTCATTGCAGTCTAGCACATTGATCAACTTGGAAGATGTTTTGAACATTCTTGAACATTTTGCATACAACCTCACATTGGTTATCACAGCTTCGAATTCGACCAGATCAGTACTCGAAATTCCTGCATTGACCTCATTCCTTACTGACACTGCACCTTCAACTACTTCGAACCAAGCATCTGATAGTATACCTCACATCTCGAACAATTCAAATAACGTAGAAGCTCACATCACGGCACTCAAATGAGAACTAGCCCTCAAAAAAGAGCTTGTGATCGCACGAGAAAGTTTTGCCCTTTAAAATCATAATGTTGCACCTCCTGATTTTCATCGCACCATCCCAGCTTTGTTGCCCATGTCCATGCCAGTTTTATCGTCTTTGCCTTTTGTAATTCCAGCCAAGTCTACTCTGATAGTCGCACCTTCATCAACTTCAAACTTGATCTTGCCTCCAATATCCTCGTCGCATTTGCTCCTACCATTGCCAACTTCGACCTCGACTTGCCAATCATCACTACCAGTATTTTCATCTTCGATTTTATCACCTGTGCCATCTTCGATTTTATCATCTATTTCGATATTGCCTTCACCCTAGACACTAGATTTGCATTTGCATTCGCCTTCAAAATCCACTTTTATTACATTCATCACCAACAAATATTTTCTTGACCTCATTTTTAACCACTCAATTCTTCGTCCAATTTCGATTTGACCAGTCGCTCGGCTCAATTATTATGATCATGTTAGCATCATCGACATCAATCAAATTCGAGTATTTCATTTCCTTTTTTTTCACATTTCGACTTCATTCTATTTATTGAAAACATTTTACTATTCTCGACAATTCTTTGAAATAGCTTCGACAGCTTTCACTTTTATTTCGCCTGCGTAGGCCTTCGCTCACCTCAATCTCAACCTTGATACTTCTCGAAAATACTACATGACCATTTCCCTTTCGCCAAATCCTCTAGATATCGACTTCAAACACATCTAAAATTTTTGAACACCTTCGAACCCCAACAATAACACTTCTGAAGACTTTCAAAACCTCAAAAATGAATAACTATGCTTTTTCTTTATTTTTCCTATTTTTTTCACTCTTCTTATTGATACCTTTCGAAACTCAGAAGCCTACAATATCAAATTAAAAAGAAATACCATGAAAGCTTTGCTCTACTCCTCTAGCATTTCCTCCAACACTTCTATCTCCTGCCCCAATATCTCCACCTCCACCTTCTTCTGTGCCAATTTTGCAGCGATCATCCCATGGTGCACTGCCCATTCTTCCTTGACATCCTCAACTCCCTGCAACTCCCTCACCTTCCCCTTTGCCTTCCCCTTCGACAACTTTTTCTTCTCCTTCTATGCTTTTGAAGGCCCCACGACTTGCTCGCCATCTTCAAACGGGCCTACGATGCAAATTCGATGTACTAAAAAATTTGAAAACAAGTTAGTAAGGGCTTCGAAGCAATTTTGAATAAATTTTGTACCTGATTTTGTGTGTGAATCTCATCTCGTGCCCCCAAAACTTTTCACTTCGCCTTTGTGAAGCCCCCGCCTCGATACCCCATCCCAATAGCACCCCTGTGCTTCCTGGGTGCATTTTGTACATTTTGCAGCCCCATCCTTGACGATACAGCATGGCTGGGACTTAAACACAGTGCAATGATCGCACTATGAAACTATTAGTAGCTTGAAAAATCTTTGAAAATAAGGTAAAAAACTCACCAGACCCTTGAAATTGAGCAGTGCACTCATTCAAGGTGTGCCCACTTTGCAACCCCTTTGTCGCCACCCGCCTCTTCTTCGACCTCTTTGACCTCTATCATTTTTTGCTTCACCACCTGCACCATGGGCAGCTCCTCCTCCTCCACGTCTTCATCACCCTCCCCTCCCTCCATCCTCTCAATTGCTTTTGCCTCAGCCTCGAACTCCATGTTTCTCTTCTGCAAATCCTCTGAAATTGTTTTTGCATGAGACGCAGCAAGAGCTACATTTCAAGCATCCGCTGATGCCCTCCTCTGACGCTTGATTTTTGCCTTCTTCACAGCCTCGTCCTCCTCTCTAACCTGTTTTTCTTCCTCCTCCCATGTCTTGTGTTTGATCTCTTCCACTAAATCCATGAAAAGTAGCTCACCACCCCACAAAACCCACTCCTGATGAGCCAAAGGTCAGTGTTAGGAAACAGTCTCCTAACATGCCTATTATATAATACTATTTTTATTTGATTTTATTTCACCAAAATACACAAAACACATATATACACATTATTTGTCAGCATGGGAACTTTCTATTTACATGCATCAATATGTATGTGCATGTGCACACATGTGTGTGTGCATCTGTAACAACATACTACAATATATGTAACATAGTATATAATCCTAAAATAAATACTAGGAGACCTCAGTTGAGTTCTCTTAGGTATTCCATCCACAATAGTGGTGCGAAAAGCCCATTTTAGCCAACTATTCTATTTTTAACCCCTTGCATCAAAACCATCAAACCCCCCATTGCGCGTGCGCACCCCGCCACCTTCTTGTAGGAGAGCCCGCACAGTCCAGCTAGCAGATTAGTGGGTGTCGTCCTAACAGTCAGTATATCTCAAAAACCTTGTTAACTATGGCTTGCACTGCAGGGTCATGCTCCTCGCCTAAATTGTCAGCGAGTTCATCGTATTCTGCCTACATGAGACATTTTAGCATCTTTAACTATGAATCGATCAGTGACAGACATACCATTTTCACACAAAACCCCACCCCCAGACTTTGAAATCAATATCTTTGGCAATGCCGCACTCAGGCATCGACTTCGCATATTCCAGAACTTCGACGTTAAGTTCAGCCAGAAGAGACATTATGAAAGCTAGTATGGATGATGTAGAGGTGATGGATGGAAGAAGAATGAGAAGTATTTTGAACCTTGCTAAGTTTTTAACACAATCACACATTTCACATGTGACTTCAATTGGCTGACTGGGACAGTCAGGATTTCAGTAAGGGGGAGGATGATAGGTCCACTGTGTGCTCTAAGGTCTGGAAAAGCTTTCCAATCATATTGACACACCATGACAGACACTCTGAACCACTATGAATGCCACAAAATCAACTTTGAACACTTTTCAAACATTTTCAAACATTTTCACACTACTTCGAATTATTTCGCGACATTTCAAATGCTTTCAAATGACTTTGCAGCACTTTGAACAACATCGGCCGCCATATACCTATCCTAAAACCCTTTCGATACACGCTGCACATCTGGAATGAACCTTTCCATTGCATATCGAGCACTACCAGATTCAAGGAGAGATGATAAAAGACTGAGAATGTGATAAGTGCATTTTTTATGTTTCAATGATATATTGAAGCAATAGAACAAGAACTCTTACCATACTGGGACAATGTACATTTCACTTATTATTATTTCTCATTTGTTTTATGTTTTACAATACCTTTATTTGCTGTGCATATTGCCTCATGTTTCCACATGTGCTTGTTTCCTTTTTAGTAATATTTCTTCAAATTGTATATAGACTTGTATTAGTTACATAGAATGATAGCAAAGCAACGGGGAATACAGAAGAAGTTACCCTCTCACTCATCATCTGGTTTAAGAGCCGTTCTCTTGAATCTTAGCTCACATCATATCTCTAAGTTCTGTGAAATATCGTGAACTTCCTCGAACTATCATATTCGCTCCTTGTTTTATCACACATCGCCTATCACATTTTTACAAATGCTTTCTATTTGTTATATTTGCTTCTCGACATATCTCGACAGTACTCCAACATCTTTGAACCTTTTCGAACTATTTCACACAACTTCAAACCTCTTTGAACCTTTTTTCAAACTATTTCACAAGTCTTCAAACCTATTTCAAACTCTTTTGCACCTTTTCATATGCTTCTCAAGACTATTCGCTAATACCTCATCATTTCACGTCACTCACTATAACTTCTGGGTATCAGCAGTGATATTTGGTACCAACTCACACCCTTTCTCTAGCCTGTGCTATACTTCCTAAGCCTTTTAACAGGTTTTTGTTAGGTTTCCAGGTTGAGTATCATCACCACATTCTTCTAGTACAGCTTTCATTCCTTTCAGTTTGTTGGAGTATGTTGGATGATTAGCAGGAAAATTCATTGATTGGACAATTTTTTCATTCCCAAGCATGTACCACCCATCTCAAAGACATGCTTGCTTCCCACCTGGTCAAAGATTTATCTGGGAAGTGAGAAGCACATCAGCTGCATAAGCTGCATGTCCCTGTGAGTGATCAACCATAATTAAGACCTGATAGCTGGGACCATGAGCTGCTTCAAATGCTGGAATTATTTTCTCTTTGAGCTGCACAATAAATATTAGATTTTATTGCCAAACTTGCACTCAATAAAATCCAACCTGTTTGACAAACATTTCTCCAATCCAATACCCTTCATAATTCTTGCCATATTCAAGACTCTGACTCGCATCCTTGAGCCAGCCAAAAGTTGAGCAGGTAACATTGCTTTGGTGAATCCCCCTCCCGACACCTTTCTTTTTCAATGCATGCTCTCCTTTGTAAACCCAGCTTGCATTTTTATCATCATTCTGTTGAGCCGTGCTCTTATCCTGAGCCAGCAGGACAAGCCAAGGCTGTAAACTATTTGGGCCAATTTTTTTTGACATGTCTCCAGTCTGATATTCAATTAAATGCAGTCGATACTTTTCCATCTGCAGAAGGAAGATATTCTGATGGTAATGGATAACATCTGGCTGCTCATGACCATTGTAATACAGGGCTTTCTTGTGTTCCAGAAAACAGAAACCCTCTTGATGAAGCCAATGGCGTGCCATACGGAGAGAGATCCCCTTGCTGACTTTGAGATAAATTCGAGGGAATAACTTGACCTCCAAGTATTTTTTAAGCCCCCAGGGCATTTCATTGTTAACAACATTGCAAAGATATTTTTCTGAAGCTGCATTGACCATATTATTCTTACTGAACTCAGCCAGTTTCTCTGGATTTATTGACCATCTATTTGAGTGAATGTAAGATTGCAACTCTGCTGCAATGGCTGGATCACTGAGCAGTGAGAATGCTTTGATGTGTTGACCTTGCTTTGATGTTGGCAGATCTCAATTCACCACCCATGCTCTTACCCATCTTCAGACCAGACATCCTTCCCAGTTTGGTGCTGATAGGTCCACTACGTGCTTTAACGTCTGGAGAAGATTCCCACTCATATCGAGACATTATGACACACACTCTGAACTGCTACGAATGCCACGAAATCAATGTTGAATCATTTTTGCACTATTTTGCACTATTTCGAATGCTTTCGAACTATTTCAAGACACTTCGAACAACTTTGCAGTATTTTGAATGACTTCGGCCACCATATAGCTGTCTTGGAACACTTTTGATACATGCTGCACATCTGGAACAAGTTATTCTGTTGCATATCAAGCACTACCAGACACAAGGAGAGACTACAACAGAGTTAGAATGTGATAAGTGCAGTTTTATGTCTCATTGATATATTAAAGCAATAGAACAAGAACTCTTACTATATTGGGAGAATGTACATTTCACTTATTATCATTTTTCATTTTGTTTCATGTTTTACAATACCTTTATTTGCTGTGCACATTGCCTCATCTTCTACAATTGTTATTATTTCCTTTTTAGTACTATTCCTTCAAATTGTATATAGACTTGTATTAGTTAGAATAATGAAACACAAGCAATGGGGAACAGCACAAGTTACCCTCCAGTCATCGTCAGATTTAAGAGCTGTTCTCTTGAGTCATATCTTTGTGTCATATCTCTAAGTTCTGCGAAATATTGCAAATGTCTTCAAAACTATCGTATTCGCTTTTCGTTTTATCGCCCATTGCCTATCGCCATTCGACAAACACCTCACATTTATTAAACTCGCTCTTTGATACACCTTGAACCTATTTGAACTTATTTGAACTTATTCGAACTGCTTTGTACAACTTCAAAACTCTTTGAACCTTTTTCGAACCTCTTCACACATGTTCAAACCTCTTTTGAACTCTTTTGAACACCTTCGTATGCCTATACAGACTATTTGCCACAGCCCTTACCATTTTGCACTACTAAACATTATGTTTTGGTCTCAGTGGTGATATTTAGTACCAACTCGCACCCTTCCTCTGACTCGTGTTATACCATCTGAAGCCATTTAGTAGGTTTTGTTTGGGTTTCTGGGTTGAGTATCATCACCACAAAGCCTTGACTTTCAGTGGCATGCTGCAATGCTTCAATCACATTATGCTTGCCATGGGTAACTATCTGCAAGTGGATGCAGATGGCCCATGCTCAGTACTCCTACAGACTATTTTGGCCTGCTTCAAAGATCTCATGTTTGGAACAGATGAGCTTCTCGATATCTTTTAACACAAGTTCCAAATCTTTTTTATGGTCTTCTTGTGCTCGCTGATGAGCTACTTGTGCAGGTACATCCAACTTCTGTCTCTTTGGTTGAGGTGGAACTTGGACCCTGAAAGATGCCTGTTCTGCATCCAAGTCCCCCATATTCAACCCAGTGCCATGATAATCAATCTGGGAAGCAGTGCAGCCACTGGATCCTGAAGTAGCATTTGTCTGTGTGAGTTCCTCATCATCGTCATCATATTTCTCAGACAGGTATTCATTAAACTAGAGAAGTGCATGTTTGGGGCAAGCAAGATCGAGTTCTTGGGATTAAAGATTGGTCCTGATGGAATCAAGATGGATCCTATCAAGGTACAGGCAATTGTTGATTGGCCCATGCCCACCCATATCAAGGAAGTTCAGGCTTTCTTGGGACTCGCAAATTTTTATCATTGCTTTGTTCATAATTTTTCCAAAATTGCTGCACCCTTACACAACCTTATGCAAAAGGGAGTAGTGTGGAGATGGGGAGAACAACAGCAGACAGCATTTGAGGAGTTGAAGAGGAAGTTTGTGGAAGAGCCAATATTAGCCCCAGTAGATATCATGTGTCCCTTACAAGTGGAATCAGATGCATCCGACTTTGCTACTGGAGTGGTATTATCAATGTTATGTGAAGATGACAAATGGTGTCCTTGTGCATATTTGTCTCAAGGGTTGAATGATGTGGCAAGAAATTATGATGTGCATGACAAAGAGATGTTGGGAATCATATGAGCATTGGAAGCATAGAGACATTATTTGGAGGAATGTATGCATCAGATTGAAATCTAAATGGATCATCAAAATCTGCAGTACTTAATGTCCACTAAAAAGCTTAACCATCGACAAGCACACTGGGCATTATTCCTATCACGTTTTAATTTTCACTTAGTCCATAAAGCAGGAAGCTTGATGAGGAAAGCAGATGCATTATCCAGATGTACAGATCATAAAAAAGGGGTGGAGGAAGACAATAAAAATATTACCCTACTCAACCTGAATACTTTCGTATTTGCACTATAGGTCAAGGGCATCTATTGGAATAGCTCAGAGACAGAAATGTTGTCTAAAATTAGGCAATGTTCAGAGATGGATGATGAAGTGGTGGAAGCTGTGAAAGCCTTAGGGGAGAGAAGAAAGGTAATATTAAAGGAGATGAATGGGTTGAAGAAGAAGGGTTAGTATTGTTCAGAGGAAAGGTATATGTACCAAAGGATCAAGATTTATGCAGGGAGATCATACAGTTACATCATAATATGCCAGCTGCTGGACATCCAGGAAGGTGGAAGACATTGGAGTTGGTGATGAGAAATTATTGGTAGCCCAGAATTTCAAAGTATGTGTTGGGGTATGTGAATGGGTGTGATATGTGCATGAGGGGAAAGAAATTTCCAGAAAAGCCTGCAGGGAAATTAATGCTGAACCCTATACCTAAAGCACCATGGCGAGATATATCTGTGGACTTTATCACAGGATTACCTGAAGCTCAAGGATACGATGCAATATTTGTAGTATGCGACTGCTTCACAAAGGAAATCCATATCATTTCTACTACTGCAGAGACCTTATCGTTGGGCTTGGCGTGCCTCTATCTAAATTAGGTATGGCGGTTACATGGATTACCTGATATGGTTATCTCCAATCGCAGATCACAATTTGCTTCTGCATTTATGTGAGAGTTAAATAACATATTGGGGATTCAAACCAAGTTATCTATGGCATATTACCCACAAACCGATGGGCAGACAGAGAGAATAAACCAGCAGTTGGAGCAGTACCTACACATGTTTTTCAATCACCGACAAACTGACTGGCCTGAATGGTTAACAATTGCAGAATTTTCTCACAATAATAAATTCCATTCAGCTACTCACATGTCACCCTTCTTTGGTAATTATGGGTATCATCCCAGAATGGGAGTAGAACCTTGAAGGGAAGTCAAGGTACAGTCAGTGAAGGACTTTGTATCAAAAGTGTGAAAGGTGCAGGAGGAAGCAGAGGCAGCATTGATGAAAGCACGTGATGATATGATGCGACATGTGGATCGTACTCGAGCTGTTGCTCCAGAGTACAAAGTTGGTGACTTGGTATGGCTAAGTACCAAGGATCTGAATATTCCATGACCTTCAAGAAAGCTTATGGAGAAGCAAGTTGGCCCATATCCAATTTCTAAAATAATTTCACCCAATGTGGTAGTGTTAAAATTACCTCAGTCATTCAAGATTGATCCTGAAATTAACATTTCCCATTTATGCCCTTACTGCCCACCCACTATTCCCAGTCAACAAACTACTCTGCAGTCTCCAATAATGGTAGAAGGTGCTCCAGAATATATTGTGGAAGAGGTTTTGGACTCATGTCTTCGATGAAATAAATTGGAGTTCTTAATCAAGTGGAAGAACTATACCGATGAAAATAACTCATGAGAACCCAAAGAGAATTGCAAGCGAGCACATAATGTAATCACCCAATTCTTTAAATGTAATCCAAATGCTCCATGTTGCATTGCTAGAATGGTGTATGAGGGGATGAATTTCTGGCCATACCAAATTTCACAGAGGGGACAGATACAATATTTTCTCACCTGGAAGTCCAGGCATAAAAGGGGGGTAATGTTAGGAAACAGTCTCCTAGCATGCCTATTATATAATAATATTTTATTTTTACTTTATTTCATTTTATTTTATTTTATTACATCAAAATATGCTACCAAATGCCTATAAATGCTTTATTTGTCAGCATGGGAATTTTGTATTTACATGCATGTACATGCATGCCAGTAGCAACATAGTACAATATATGTAACATAGTATATAAATCTTAAATATATACTGGGGGACCTCAGTTGAGTTCTCTTAGGTATTCCATCCACATTTGTGGTGCAAAATGCCTTTTTCAGCCAACTCATCTATTTTTAACCCATCACATCAAATCCATCAAAACCCCCCATCATGTGCGCGCGCTCCACCACCTTCTTGTAGGAGAGCCCACATGGTCCAGTTAGCAGAACAGTGGGTGTTGCCCTAACAGTAACCCAAATAGTCAACATTTTATTTCACAAGGTAGGATCTTCACCTACTCACCAAATGTTCTTGTTACTCCATTTCATCTCATGGGACTCACTAGTGGCTTTCTATACAGGTATATTAATGTATTGGGAGTAGATTTAACACCTTTGGACAGTTTATTCTTCTATAAAAGAGTGGTAGAAAGACAAGGGAGTAATAGACAAAACAAGGTACTTTGCAGTAATTGATTAGGTGAGCATTTTGAGGTGCATCTGATCATACTCTCAATCACACCACTCATCAGCACTCTCTTGGGCATATTCCCTCCATTTCTTGACTGATTCCTCTCATCTCTTTTGCCACCTATGGAAGGAACTCCCCTCTATCTGCCCATGCTCTCTGATTAATGGCGCGTTGTCTCGATGTTAAGCTATTTCCATGTTATTGCCTTTTGGGAACACTTGGTTCAATCTGCTCTCTTGTGCATAGCTGGGCATCTCCTGCTATTTGGATGGTCTATTGCTCTAGGGAACACATATTGCTACATGATTATACTGTTATATCTGCATTACAGAAGTCCCATACTCCTTAGGTGAGTGACTGTACCATATCTGAATGCATCTACTTTCTACCACTCTTTTATAGAAGAATAAACCGTCCAAAGGTGTTAAATCTACTCCCAGTAGATTAATATACCTGTATAGAAAGCCACTAGTGAGTCCCATGAGATGAAATGGAGTAACAAGAACATTTGGTGAGTAGGTGAAGATCCTACCTTGTGAAATGAAATGTTGACTATTTGGGTCACCTGTGGGCTGTAAATTAAGGGTAATGGACTACTACAACCCCCTATTAGAAGGTTTGGATGATACATGGTGAGCAAAGTTCATCTCTGTTGATGGGGAACCCATGCTCTGGTGAGTGAGGATCTTCCTCCCTGCTATCCTCTTTCCTGACCCTTATTCTACTTCACAACTAGGTTTATGAATCATAGAAAGTGAACACTTTGGTGCCATGGACCTCACAGGGAAGACATATCTCCTCCTGGGTGCATATTCTTTTTTTTTGTCTCTACTGACAACTGTAGAGCCTTAAGAGGCTCTATCAGGTCATTAATTGGGCCCATTATAATGTTCATTTTATTAGAGAAAGGCCTAGGGATGCAGGTATTTGACAACACCCCACCCTCCCAATATAGGTGCACTGACAGAGAGCACCTTACCCCCAGCTCTCCCAACATCAATCCCCTCCTCTACATACATCCATCTACCTGTTACATACATTCACTTTAGCTGTAGAAGGTGTACAAGCCCAGTAGATGGCACCTCCTCCCCTCATTCTGTCACTTCTCCACATTTCACCCCTTCCCATCTTATGCAGCACCCTCCCCATTCATGTAGTAGTTAGAGATATGAATATCTAGCATACACATGCATTACAGACCCCCCCCCCCAATGAATAGAAGAGAGCCCCCTCCCTCCTCTCCACCAGGGAGAGTGCTTGTTATGGACTGAATATAGCTGTAAAAGCAGAAGCAACTGTTTATTGACACTCTATATACATACATAAGAGTTATCTACCAAAAAAAATAAAGGGAAAGGATCAGGAATGAGTGAAATAGCCTGCTCATCATTGGGGATGATGAGCGTGATGTAAGCCAAGGCTGTGGCATGCATTGATCAACCATGGGAGATGGTGATGGGTGTTGATCGGGATGGGCACTGGTGCCAGGAAGTGTCCCGCATGTTCCTGATTGATGCCTGACAAGCTTATGACCCATGCCTTTGTCATTGTTCACTCGCTTTGCTCGCTCAGCCTGACACCAGCATGGGCCAGCTTGCATATATGTAACACAATGCTTAATCCCACTACAGTTACTCAATGACTGAAATGGTCATAGCATATGTAATGAATTACACTCCTTTGCTTTCAGCTACTCCAGACACTCTTTTTATACAAAACCATGTCCATGTTGAACCGAACTCGCCCTGCCTTCATTTCTTCCTCATCTTCGAAGAGAGATTCTTTTGATCTTCTTAATTGACTTGGTATTGACTTGTATTAAGGTGTTATTGACATTATTACAAACTTGTATTGACTTGTTATATCGACTTTACTACAAACGTGTTGCTAACATCATTACAAACTTTTATTGACTTGTTATTGACTTTATTACAAATTTGTATTCACTTGTTATTGACTTGTTATTGACATCATTAGAAACTTGTATTGACCTGTTATTGACATTATTACAAACTTTTATTGACTTGTTATTGAATACACACCAAGGTTTAGTAACCTGCCCTAAAGTCTTCTCACAATAAATTTTTCAACCATTTGATTCAATCCAAGTACAATCCAATTCTAATTCTAATTCTAATTTTAATTTTAATTCTAATTCTAATTCTAATTCTAATTCTAATTCTAATTCTAATTCTAATTCTAATTCTAATTCTAATTCTAAATCCAAGTCTATCTTGATATTTATATTAGTTTCCAATTCCTGTAAATAATCTTTCAAGTTACTCACCTTTGCTAAACAACTCCATTCAACACTGCCTTGTACACCACATTGGCAGTTCTGTTATTTCCATTGTTTTCATTTAATAGCACCTTGATCCTTTCTCCAGATGTACACCTTGACAGTGAAACATATAGCTGCCCATGTGAGAACACTGGTGTCTGCAAGTCCAAGCCAACATGGGATACCGATTGGCCTTGTGACTTGTTGATAGTCATGGCAAATGCCAAGCGAACTGGAAATTGATGTCGACAGAGTGGTAATGGCAAGGTCTCTGCTGAAGGCTCCAATGTGATCCAAGGAATGAAAACAATATTTTCTGCAAACTGTGCATCTCCACTGATAATCCTGCACTTCAATACACATTGTCTGGCTTCAAGAAGGATAAGTCAAATTCCATTGCAAAGACCCATGGTGACATCCAGATTGCATAGAAGCATGAGAGGACAGCCTATCTTAAGTGCCAGCCTAGAGAGAGGAAGGCCACTTGCTTTGATAGAGTTTAGATACTCTGCAGGATATGGTAGTTGTTTAACTCCTGCTCTCTGAATGAGACTGTATCAGCACTGTTGAAAACATGCTCTGGTTCAGGAAATCTGCTAAGCAGAAGAGAGTTGATGACATCGACATTGTCATTTGTGCAGGAGAGAATGGTCCTATAGTACTGATCTGGCTTGTTTTTCTGCCCTATGCCTGGATATGTGGAGTTGATAAGGTGATCCATGGTATTTCCATGGCAGAGCAAGTTGTGTGGAATCTGTATAGTGTCTGCAGCATCCACTGTTGTGCCTGCACCAATGTGCAAGAGCCAGACAGCATGTGTAGTGTTCTCTGGAGTTCTGTCAAGTTGCATATTCTCAGTCAAGTGATAGAAAGTAATGCGTTGCCAGAGAGTGCTTCTTTTGATGGATGAAGCTATGATCTGTTCCCTAGTGCCCCTAGGAATGACAGGTAGGGTCTGTCTAAAGTCACCTCCAAACAAAATGATGATTCCACCAAATGGAACATTCTTTTTCTTGAGATCATGCAAAGTACAGTCTACTGCATCTGTGGCATATTTGTGCTGCATAGGAACTTCATCCCAGATGATGATGGAAGTTTGATCAAGGACCTGATGCAAATCTGAACCTCGAAGTATCCTGCAAGTAGAAGCCTCATCAATTTTGATTGGGATTTTGAACATGGAATGTGCTATGCGACCACCTTCTAGAAGCAATGCAGCAATTCCAGATGATGCCACACAGAGAGCAATTTTTCCTTGAGCATGAACAGCAGCTGCAATGGTGTTGCAGACAAAGGTCTTTCCACAACCTACAGCACTATGCAAGAACTTGAGCTTTCCCTTGTTATTGTTCACAGAATCCATTGCAGCATCAAAAACCCATCTCTGCCTGTGATTGAAAAGGTGGAGATTGTGAGCGACAGTGTTGGCCAACTCTTCAATATTGTAATCCCTCTGTTCCTGCAAAAGCCTATTGGCAGGAACATCAATGTGCCAGTTTCCTTTAATGGGAGGCATCTTTGGATAATCAGAAAGTTGTTTGCCAGATCTGATAAAGATCTTATTGATGAGATGCAAGCCATACATATACACTTGATCATCTGTAAAGTCTGTATCTGGATAAATTGAAAGAAGCTCGACTCTGAGGTCATCACAAATGTGATGTCTAAACTGTTTCCTGTTAGGAAACAGTCTCCTAACATGCCTATTACATAATACTATTTTTATTTCATTTTATTTGATTTTATTTGATTTTATTTCACCAAAATATGCTACAAAATGCCTATACATGCATTATTTGTCAGCATGGGAATTTTCTATTTACACACATCAATATGTATGTGCATGTATGCATGCGTCCATAACAACATACTACAATATATGTAACATAGTATATAATCCTAAAATAAATACTAGGAGACCTCAGTTGAGTTCTCTTAGGTATTCCATCCACAATAGTGGTGCAAAAAGCCTAATTCAGCCAACTAATCTATTTTTAACCTCTCACATCAAATCCATCAAACCCCCCCATCATGCGCGTGCGCCCCGCTGCCTTCTTGTAGGAGAGCCCGCATGGTCCAGCTAGCAGAACAGTAGGTGTCACCCTAACAGTTCCACAGGATGTCAGGAGATGTTGGATTGCAATGAAGAAGAATGGTGGCAAAGAGCAATCTGAGAGAGGAACCAAGCTGCATCTGGGATGCCTCTGTAAGACACTGGACCTATTCCTGGTCATCCTGCAAAAGACCCAATGCAACACAGGCCTGCTTGAATGTATTATGGATGACACCATTGACAGTGTGCAAGTGCTGGAATGATGTTGCCTCTGTGACAACAGTAAGGAGCAGCCTGAGGTAGAATCTTTCCCCCTGAGCAGGAAAAGCAAAGTACATTCTGCCAATGGCAGCCTCGCCACGCCTTCTTGGGTTTCACTGCTTCTTGGTTAGATTGTAGACCCATGCTTGAGGAAAGTTCTGGTAGGTGACAGTACGTGCTGCTTCATATCTTCTGTTGGCTTCAAACCAAGCAGTGAGATGTGTGGTCTTGGCAGCAGGCCTCTCCAAAACCTCATCAATATTGTCATCTGCATTAAAGTAAACTGTTTGTTGGTCCTCCAGATAGACAGGCAGATGATAAACATGAGGAGACTCTGCATGCATTCCAAATTCATTCATGTGCCAGCAGCTTTTCACAGATCCAATGTAACATGCATCAAGATACTCCTTGACCTCATCTCTGTCTTGGTCGAGAATTTTAATCATGGTTCTGTCATGGCCTTTGTATATGTACTTGTGGATGTACTTGACAGCCTCTACTGAAGAACAGATCTCGACATTGATGTGACAGTTGTATCTGACAAATGAACCAAGTTGTTAACCAATAAATATGATGTCAGATAAATGTTCCTTACTTTGCAGCCAAATAAGGATTGTGCGGGATGACATGTCTGTTATCATAGACATAATTACACTTCCTCACTGTTCTACCATTGTTGGGTCTGGCATAATCAGGATAATTGTTTGCAGTAAAGGAAGTTTGTTCTCTGAACTCCTTGGGATACCTCTTGCTGCACCTATTGTCAACCATGCATGAAGCCTTGGGTTTGTCATGACCACAAGGACCATGAAGCATGCAGGTAGTTATAGTGTGATAGAGCATTGGCTGTGTGACAGGGTTAGGAATCTGAGCAGACACAATGGAATCAACATCATGTGCATCATGGATTTTGTTGGCTGGATCGAGAAATATAAGGAGGTGCATATGTGGAAGGCCTCTCTTTTGAAACTCAATGGTATGGATGTGTGCCACCACTTTACCCAAAACACCATCCTTGATATCCTTGAGCAAAGCTTCCTTTTTCTGTTCAAAAACATGTGCAACAATGTCTGGCCTGTCATAGGCTTCCTGCTTTTTCCTTTGTGTAGTAAAACATGGATTGGGTGATTCCTCCTGCAACAGAGCTTCCTGGATTTCTGGCCACTATGGATTGGCAGTCATGGTGAGAAAGAGATCTGGCTTGCCGAAAAAGTGACAAATGGCCATGGAATCTTGAAAAAGCTGATTCATTTGCCTTTCATTGCCTATATGGGTTGATGGAAGAATGATGCGACTTCCATGATCCTCTAGATTGATATTTTCATCCCGGTCACCCATGGCAGCATCCCTCAATCCAGCATACACATCGGCCCTAAGCTCCTTCTGGTGATGTTGGACCAAGTTCAACATATTCTGTTCAATAGATGCCCAAGCATCTACAACATACTGCTGCACAAGATTTCCACCCCAAAACAATGGTGGCTGCTCTCCTGGCCTTGGGTGCAACCAATAAGCATGGTAGCATCTCTGACTGACATTGGGAACTCTTCTGGCTCCATATACACCTTGGTGTGCAGGTATATCTGGATGCCATCCATCTTCACCATGAGGAAAGAGCAAGACATAGTGCAGAGTTGAATAGGATGGATGCAACTGGCTGATACACCTAAGCCCTCCCCCTCTCAGCCTGAGAACAATATCTCTGTGATTAGACTGTTCCTCAGAGCCATCACCTGGAATAATAGCTGCCACTTCATCATTGGCTGTAGGGAGATTATAGTGACGTAAATCCTGGGTTCTATCTGATTGCAGCCATATGGAGACATTGTCCTGCTCTTCTGGAGGCTTTTCCCTCATGATCTGAAATGCCTGCTTGAATAAAGGCACATAAGGATGGGTATTATTTAGCATAGCCTGCAGGTCTGTCATGATAAGTGAATTGAGATTATTGTTTCACTGCTCCTGAATGTTGAGCTGTGCAATAGGATCATGAATATAGAGCTGTGCATAGGCTGCAGGCCATCCAGGAGGTGGCAGAAGTGCTCCAGAAAGATGATGAAGATCACCATGAATACAAAAGCTGTATATGCCCGATGTACCTGTAACAGAATGGTCCACCTTGACAGCTAAAGAAGTGAATGCAAATGCAGCATTGTACTGTCAGATATTTGTTTTAAATTCCTTAGAAAGAGGACTTTTGCCACACAACAGATCTCACAATGTGGCAGGAGCAGGTTGGAAAGATGGCAGATGAATTTGTCCCTGCAAGCAGCAACTTCCAAACTTTGGTACAGCTCTGGTAGACCTAGCCAACTTTTCACAATCAAAATGCAAGGCATGGCAGTGTGGACACTCCACATTCATGGGTCCAAGTGAATGTCTGGGAATTGGCTCCTAATAAGGTGCACAACCAAGTGGTAATGGCCTTGCAGGTCAATGTGGAGGTAGAGGGACAGGCATAGGTAGAGGCAAAGCTGGCAACATTGGGGGATTCAAGAATGAAGCAGGTGGCAGTGGTGAAGAAGATTGCATGGGAGATGATGGCAATGATGGAACATGGAATATTGGATCAGGCAGCAGTGGTGATGAAGATTGTGGAGGAGAAGATGGAAATTGTAGAGGAGACACCCTTCCAAACTCATCATAATAATCTGATGGCATAGGGGATGGTGGAAATTGCAAAGTGGTCACCCTTCCAAATTCATCATAATAATCTGATGGCAGGGGAGAAGGTGGAAATTGCAAAGAAGACTGGCTCCCATTATTATCATCAGATTCCTCATTCTCCATTTCCCTCCTCAAAGCAATCTCATTATTCCTCTGCTCTTCATACTCAGCAGCCAACAATGCAGCCATTTCCCTATCCATCTGAATTTGTTCCACCTGTGCATCCACTTGAGCTCAATATTGATCAATCTGATCTCCAGACATATTGTTTGCCAATTGATCCAACCTCATCATTTGTTGATGCAAGTTCCTGTCTGCAATGGATAGATGTTGGAGCTCCTCAGCCTCATCCATCTGTGCCTGCTCATCCGCACACTGTTTGTTTCTCTACATCTGATGCATTCTAAGAGCCCATTCCTGATCTCATCTATTATGTTCCTGCAATGCCACTTCTATATTAATATGTCTGGGTGGATCATAATATCGTGGCTCGGCAGCTAAAGCAGCTTGCTGGGCAGCTGCCTGCCTCTCCAGCTCCTGTTCAGCCAGCTCCTGCAATTGTTGATTGGCTGCTTCAGCTTCAGCAGCTTGCCTGTTCCTTTCCTGTTCAGCCAGCTGCTGCAATTGCCAGGTATGCTGCCTAGCTGCTTCAGCTTCAGCAGCTTGTCTTTGTGCATGCTCTTCAGCTTCAGCAGCTTCCCTCTGCCTTTCCTGTTCAGCCAGGTGCTGCAATTGTTGATTGGCTGCTTCAGCTTCAATGGCTTGCCTATTCCTTTCCTGTTCAGCCAGCTGCTGCAATTGCCAGGTATGCTGCCTAGCTGCTTCAGCTTCAGTAGCTTGTCTTTGTGCAGACTCCTCAGCTGCAGCAGCTTGCCTGTGCTGCTCTTGTTCAGCCAGCTGCTGCAATTGCCAATTATGCCACCTAGCTGCTTCCACTTCAGCAGCTTGCTGCTGTTCAATCACCTTCTGCAATTGCAGATTATGCTGCCTACTTACTTCACCTACTTGCTGTGATATCCTTTCTCTGGCAGCAGTAGCTTCAGCAATTCTTCTTTCCTCAGCAATCTTCTGTAATAGCTCCTGCTGATGCTGATACTGTTTAGCTGTTTCTTGTTGCAATTCCTGAATATGTGCCTCATAATCTGCAGTCCTTTCCCTCAATGCAATATGTCCCCTATGCAGATTATTAAGTGCAGGGTCTGCTTGACCACCTGAGATATTATGCAATGGTCCCAGTCCCCTCCCTCTCCCTCTCCCTCTCCCCCTTCTTGTTTGTAACTGAGGTGCAGGTAGAACCACAGGAATAGGATTGGCCAAAGGTGCATTCCACCCTGCTGGCAGTTGAACCTGTGGTATGGTAGAAGCTATATTTGCTCCTACTCCATGGTTTGCCAAAACAGGTCTAGATGGCATCACAGGAGCCCCTATCCTATGTAATACAGGAGCAGGAGGTACAACAGGCAATTCAAACTGCCTTGGAGCATTCCAATCAGCAGGCATCTGTACCTGTGGTATCTAAGCTGCCAATGCAGCCCCATAGTTCAGTGGAACAATTCCTTCAGCAGGGGCAGTCACTCTGACTCTGCTTCTCCTCTCATCAGGATTGGTCATCTGCAACCTTTCCAGATGGTCTGCATCTCTAATTCTAGCCCTTTCCACTTCTGGTGTAGAAGGTCTACTTTGATTCCTGCAAATACTCTAATCAGCCATTATTATTGCAACATATGCCAACACCACTCACATATTTAGTAATGGTAAAGTTCAATAATAATTTGTTTCAATAGCCAACAATCCAGCACAGCTGAAGTAAGGTCAGCAACAACTTCCTTTAACAGCCAGTTGTCACAACACTCACTGTAATTCAACTGTTTTCAAGTTTCAATAGCCAATTCCAACACTTATGTAATGACAATCCCAATTTTGCTATTTGATAATAGATAGCAATTGCAATAGTATCACTATTATAGCCCCAAATGTTGTGTGAAGAGAGGTACTCAACTGATTGTCGTGCACTCTCTCTCCACATATAAGGAATTGTCAGCTGTTTGGTCATGTTGTGCATGTTCCGGAAGAGGCATGAAAGTAGGTGTCCACTATATCACAACTGAAATTTTATGCACAGAAATCTCCCTTTTTGGTATTTGACTTGTTACTGACCTCATTACACATTTCTATTGACATGTTATTACTTCATTAAATTTGAATTGACCTGTTACTGACTTCAGACTTTTTACAAACCTCATTACAAATTTGTATTGACCTGTTATTACAAATTTGTATTGTCATGTTACTGACTTCATTACAGATCACAAATTTGTATTGACTTGTTACTGACCTCACTACAAATTTGTATTGACATGTTACTGACCTCATTACAAATTTGTATTGTCATGTTACTGACTTCATTACAAAATCAAAAATTTGTATTGACTTGTTACTGATCACATTACAAATCACAAATTTGTATTGACTTGTTACTGACCGGCATTGTTGGTGCTATACATATGATGACATTTCAAACCCAGTTATCTGACTAATTTTTAGTCAGCTCTGACAAATGCCATCATTTCTGACAAATTTTGCACAGCTCTGACAAAGGCTGACCAATTTTACATAATCCCATCAACCATCACTCCCATCATTCCCACAAAACGACTGTAGCCTATGTTATACAGCTCGTCGACTCTGATCCCATCATGCCATCACTCCCACAAAATGGTCATAACATATGTAGTAGATGATGCTTATGTGAGCATAGTCATGTATGCTTACCTAGGTGATGTTTAGATGTGAGCTGGGGAAGGTTTTACTGCCAGTGTTGAGTTTTGACCATTTCAAGCCTAATAATACTAAAGCAGGCACAAGATCACCCACTATTATTAGGCTTGTAATGTGGGAAGGTCAGGTGGTGGAAGCCCAATGTGACATCACACCATTGCAGATACTTAGCAAGGAGCAAGCGAAGGAAGAGGAGGAGGCAGATAGGTCGAGGGTAAAGATGTATACAGATGGCTCAGGGTATGAGGGAGAGGTGGGAGTAGCAACAATGCTGTACCAAGATGGGGAGGTTAAGAGTAGAAGGAGAATGAGACTAGGATCCATACCACACCATATACGAAGGGGAGGGGGGATGATTTTGGGTTTGGAGTTAATTAGAGAGGAGCGACATGCAAACAGAATGATACCAATGGGAGTCGACAATACATCAGCTATCATGGCGATGCATTCAATCAAACCAGGGCCAGGACATTACCTATGGGACCTATTCCACCAGCGGTTGCAAATGGCGATCGACAGTGTTGAATTAAATCTGCACATGGCACCTATTCTGTGCCTCAGTGTAAATACATATATATGTAAATACATGTATACAAATATGTCATAATGACATGTGGACAGGAACCATGCAGTACACCGCCCTTTTCTCCACCCCACTGAGCCTCACATGACCTGAGCCTCATGTGACCATGTGGGCTCTCTAGGTATATAAGTACGCTGTACCTCTACCTAGCAATATAGAGAGTTCTACGCCCTCTAACCTAAGTTACTTAGCACACTAACCAACTCAACATGTAAGTAGTAAGATCTGTGAGCACTCTACACTGCACATAGCACACTGCTCAACAGACAGAGGCACCAAGACATGGATCTACTGCCAAAGTGGGCACCCGGACACATTGACATTGAAGGGAACGAGGAAGCCGACAAGCTAAAGCGGCACCAGAAGTTACCCCCACGATTACGGAAAACGCTACCACGCAGCAAATCAGCAGTCCGACAGGCATTCCATGCGAAACAGAAGCGAGCGGCAGCGAAGGTGTGGCAGAAGTCGCCACGGTATGAACGGACGAAGCGGATAGACCCAGCGCTACCATCTGATAAGTTCAGCAAACATTGAAACAAACGTCGAAAATGCTCACGCAAACACGCAAGTCTACTATTCCCAATTTCGATCAGGACAACACCCTCTTGAATACGCATTTACACCGAATCCAAAAAGCCGACTCCCCAATCTGTCCCTGCTGTCACCAACACAACGAAACCGTGATGCACTGCCCAGCCCACAAGAATGCGAGAAGCGAGATGATACGAGCGGATGGAAGAGGAGTTAGAGACCTATCCAAACTTGCTGACAGAACCCAAGCTGTTTCCTCACCTCTTTCAATTTATTGGCCACAGCGGACGCATGCGGTCCATCTTTGGGGAAATCCCTGACCAGCCCACACAATAATGGCGCCACAAATACTCCTTCCCTCTAGGCTCTCTCACTAATATACCCAGCAACCTGACATTACGTCTACTATTTCATGCAGGATCCCCGCTACGAGTGTCGCACTGCGACGCTCATAACTGATGCGACGAATCTCTTTCTCCACGGGCAATTAATTAGATATGTAATTTTTGTCTACCATATGGTTAGCCATAAACGAGGATTCAAAAAAAAAAAACAGACTGAGAGGGTATATGATTTAGAATATACTTTCCCAAGCCTCCCGGGCCCTTACCATGACAAACTAGCACTCAACGATACCTATCGGCATAGTTCTAACTTTTTTGCCGTGGTAAAAAATAAAATAAAATTCAGCCTGCGGCAGGACCCCTTATGTAGTTCGGGATTCCCATCCCGCTACCCCCTTGGTGTCAACTTCAAGTGCAATCAAGAACGAGCCATCGATGTGACAAAGGAATCCATCTGAAATGCCAGTTCATGCCTTCCCGACCTCAACGTAGGCCGTTCACGATGAGGTCAGATTTGTGTACAGTCGGCACGTTGGATCAAATATGCAGGTGTGTTTATACCTCTCCTATAATGCAAGAAGACCCTAATCCACGGCCGCATTCGCAAAATCAAATATTACCACCCTTGCCCTGACCTTAAGCCTAACACTATGGATTGCATCGTAGATACGTACTTAGATGGTAATTGGAAAGGTCCCAAATTCACACAACCCTCCGGCCCGTAGATTATCAGTGAGTAGTTGAACACAACGCGAATTAGCAGATACCACGAAAGGCTAAAGACCAATCAACCTTTCTCTCATGGCCCTTCGGAGTCATGGACACGAGGTCAATGAGGTGACGCATGGTGGGCCTTCCGTGTGGACAGTTCCAAGGCTGATCAATTGTCCCCATGTGTTGCACCACCTAGAGGGCGAATTATAACATTCATATAGACTCAAGCAATTAGGGAAAGTGATCACCGTCAACATCTGCTGCCGATTCAACGGCATCCCAACCATGACACTCTTCCGGCACGCCCTCATCGCGAACATCGCCCTCGCTTTCGAACATCTGACCATCTGACCCGTCGGGCGATCTCTCATCAGGTGGATGAGTTCCTCCAGATCTGTGTAAACCACCCTCAGTTCCAAAACAAAGTACAAACAGGGGCGGCACCACGACACGACCAACCTTTCATGTCAAAAATTATGCTCTTACTGATTGGCTGTGCAGTCAACTTCAGCCTACTTCCCTGCCCGTACTCTTCTCCGCCATCTACCTCCACCTCAAACCCGTTCTGCCTCAAGACACCCATATTCTCCATTGCGAGCAATTCATCCGACGCCGTCAACTCCATAGCTTGTGGCCTTGAAAAGACCATCGTCAGTCAAACACCCATCCGTCGAGGATGGAAGGATACCCACCTGAACAATTTCTGCGACTTGATACTCGTGGTTCGCTGCAGGGTCTCGAAGTTGTACTTCTCGTCCGCCGCATGCTGATCTACGATAAAAAGATCATCCATTGCAACATCTACTAAAGCTGTCTGTTCACCGGCGACGGGAGCCGGCTTGCGTCTCCGGACCACAATAAACCCAAGATTAAACTGTCCAACAACGTCCATTGTCGCAAAGTCCTGCTTCTCGATCACACGTGCCAGGGCATCCACTGCTCTGTCATCGTTCTCCGTATTTGACACACTTGCGTCTGACGGCACCCGCAGCGAAGGAGCCAGCGCATCTTCGTCAATGGTGGATGAAGTAGTGGCCGACGCAGCTGCGAGACGATCGGGAAGATGAAGCCACGCCGCAGAGATCTTGGATAAATCGAACCGGAGAGAGACATCACCTGTGTGGCTGTCCGCACTGCGGATGACCTCGGGACGGGTGACGATCACCTCCTGTAGCAGTGCAGAAGAGCTGGTGTGTTGGGCGGGATCAAAGATGGGTGCATCAAGTTGGGAGTCGTCAAACATGTCGTCTTCGGCGGCGAGGTCAATGGAGTAAGATTGACTAGCTATTGGCTTGGTCATCGCATCTGCCTCGGGAGTCGACGGGGTTGATTTGCTAAACAATGATGGTGTGCTGTTGTGGATGTTGGTGGTCACCGGCGCTTCATCCTGCATGTTGTCATCTGACGGCCCAAGTTGATCCACCTCCTGGTCCGAACCTTCGTCTTCGCCTCGATCTGTATCCACATCTAAGTTCACATCATTCTTCTCCTGTTGGATCGCAGGTATCTGGCTCCCGCTTCTTGCAAACCCAGCTAACCGATCCCTTAGTTGGTCCTTTGGATCTCTGACAGCTGCAGCCTTCCCCTTGTGCTGATGCAGAACGATCTTCATGCCAGCCCTAGGCTTCAGGCTCCCTATCACAAAATGCTGACGCTCTGAGCTCGCACTTCCAGTCGCTGTCACTCGCTCCGTACGATCGATTGACGCCCCAACATTCGACTTTCTCTTCTTTCTAACCGGGACGTCATGTTCTCCCATATCTTCCGTATGATGCTTCTTCGTATCCTGAGCTTCTACAGTAGCATCGTCTGTCCGTGATATCCGATTCCACACTGCCGTGCTTGTATCGACGACCATCCCACCATGTTTGCTAGGGGACTCGCGAACGAGATCTTCATGATCTCCCTCCGATATTCCACCCAAGTCAACAACAGACAAAGATAATGGACTAGGGACGGTAGATGATGAACATGCCCTGTCTGCGTCCGTTTGCAGAAGTTGAGAATCCATGTGCAAATTCTGCGGAGAACCTGCTTCGTCGTAATCCTGTGCCTGAGCGCCAGATGATGAGCCTTCATCCACAGCCATGGTATTTACCGAGCCCTGCCGTTGAGGATGATAGGCAGCAACTATCTGGGTGAACGTCGGGGACAGGGTCCGGATTTCTTGGAAAGGAGAAGAGGGTAAGGACAAACGATTATGTTCCAATGTAGAGGGAATAGGTCGGGGATCATCAGAGATAGGAGAAGGAAGATCGTGAGAACGACGTCGAGGTCTAGAATCCTCGCTTTCTTCTATTTCGATTGACGGTTGTCGTGGTTTGACCCCAGTATGTTGTAATGGTGTAGTTGCACGATTTTGGGCCTCTTCGTCGCTTTCACCGACTTCGCCATCAGCACCTTTGTCCCTCTCTTTCCCCTTCGCCTTCCTCTTCCCGCCTTGTGCGGCAGAGACACTCCGGAAAGAAAGCGTACTCTGCGTATGTGGTTTTTGCTGCGAGTGCGACTGTGACTGCGTGCCTCTAATCTCGTACGTCGACCGCGATGAGGCAAAAGCCTCTTCGAGTGCCGTCTATGAAAAGAAAGTCGTGAGAGGATAAGGTAGAGAAGACATAGACAACATACCTTGAGTTTGGCGATGAGGGAGCCTTCACTGTGGAGAAAGATCGTGCGTTTATCGGGGCTGACATTGATATCGCAGGAGTCTATAATATGGTCAGTTCATGACAGAACGAAGTCGAACAGAAATAGAATAAGAACGTACCTTTAGGAACAATAAAATCTGCCAGGATAAATGGAGTCTGATTCGCATTGAAAGATCGATAAACCTCGTTGAATGACTTCTGGATCTAAATTTACCGAGAGACCTATGAAGTATATGTATACAACTGAAACATATGCCCACCTTGCCGAGATTACACGGCCTCCCATTGACGTAGAAGAACTGGCGATCTGTGCCCGTCCTACCACATCCGGCGGAAAACTTTGAGATGAGACCCTTGACAATGATTGGGATGGCAGCGTCATCTATCACCGGCAGGTTATGGGGGCTGGATCTATCAAGCAACGATACGTGTTGATAACAATCTAGTTGACACCCACTCACTCGTTACCTTGAAGCCGTTTCACTGCGGATCGATCTCTCTCTACCTCAAAGCTGAGGTCCAAATCCACGAGATTGTCCAGCGCCTTGGGGCCCCAAAGTGCTGACACAGAGGCGCGACTTGACGACGCTCCTGTCGTCCGCAGCTGTACAGATTTCTGGCTGAAAAAATAGACAAGAAAATTTTAAGTCAGTGTAAGAGTCTAGCAGTGGTTATCATAAAGACCTACCCTTTGTCAACCTGGTTAGTGACAACGAGCCGAATCCCTGCACTGGTATTACAGCATGGCCCTAGTGCATAGGCGTTTAGGAGTGCGAGTGCCTTGCCGAATTCGCGCTTAGAGTTGCGGTCGAGTTCTTTCCGGCGGACAGGAAGCGGAAGAAAGAGATTTGTGATTGTCACTGTAGTTCCGCGCTGAGGAAAGATGAATGAGTTGGGAGACAAGTCTCAGAATTATAAAGGCTTACCTGCCTTGCTACTTTATGTTTTTTCCGCACTTTCCCACTCGCATCCATCTCCATCGAGACACCCATGGGCGGAGCAGCTGCGGTCATGACTACCACAGATTCTGATAACGCGCATAGAGAAGAAAGAGCCTCGCCTCGAAAGCCAAACGTACGTATTGTAGAGAGATCTGCAAACGATGATAACTTCGAGGTGTAATGTTTTAGAGCTGATTCAGTAAATAAAAACATTGAAAATCAATTTTGAAAAACGGAAGTACCGATACTCTCATGATCTTGCTCTGCAATCCCACTCCCGTTGTCTATAACCTCGATACTCTTTAGCCCATATTGTTTAAACCGGACTTCTAAGTTGACAATATGTTACACGATGAATATACACGTATAAATGCGAAATCAGTCACCGATATTCGTTGCCCCGGCATCCAGACTATTCTCAACCAGTTCTTTCACTGCAGTCTGGAGATCAATCACCACCTGGCCCGACGTGATTCGGTGTACAGAACTTCGGTCTATCGCTTTAATCGCCATTAAGATATCTGTAAATGAAGCACAAAATCATTCAAGCTACGCCGAAGCCACAGATGTCAAATGAAAAATTCACTTAGTTATGGTGGAAATTTAAGCACGTGACTCGATGTAGACAAGTATAGTACTGTACAGTGTACTACATCATATCATATCATACTGTAACTGCATTGCTTTTGGTCCGCTGTAGAATCCTTCTCGCCAGTAATCCGAACTTGTGCTATCTCTCCGCTACCATGGTCACCGACAACCAGCCATGGAATTCTGATTTAATCCTTTGAAGGTGTTTGCCAGATTCACATGACCACGTCAAGCAACAATTGCCATGCTCGAGATAACGCCTCCGCAGTCCCAGATCAGTTAAACCGTTCCTTCATCATGCAGAGACGGCGCAAGAATTAACCCCCTTGTCCTTGTTTCTTCAACCCCTTTTGTCGACGAATGGGTGTCATCTGACTACTTACATTACGAATCAGGCGCCTTTCCGTATTGTTCCATTTTAGGTGAATAAAGGGATGGATGACTTTGAACAATAGGAATTCAAGATTCCATTCTACACTTGCCTTCCTTAATGATTTCATTTGTTTTTTTTAGTGATGGTATTGTCTCAGGACAGGAAGACTGTTACGCTCTGGCACCCACAAGCTGATAATCACAATGGAAAAGTTGCACACCCGAAGTATATATGAAGCTCCCAAATTTGCATAGGAATTTAGAACTTCAGTTGCCTCATACCTTCTTTTCCTGTCACCGAAGTTGACCTTTGGTATCTTGTCAATTTGTCATGCTATCATCGCAGAACCTGGACATTTTTGAATACTATTCTCTCCTTACCTACTACGGAATTATGTATGCCATTACTTACTCTATTCGTATTCTGGCACTGATCGCAAAACCAATAAAGGTCTACAGGGAAATTATCAGAGAGCGATCTAGACTATCTTGTATTCCGACTAAAAATGTACGTTTCCCTATCACGCTCTCCAATACATTCACTAAAACCAAGTATTCGACAAATCCAGCATTTCCACCAGTCTGAATGCCGACTCTGCTGCACCACTGCCGCCGCTGTTCGAACTCGACATAGCTGAATCCACACAATCCAACAATGAACAGCTTTTATTCCAACCACTTTCCACCCCACCTCCAACAACCCCCTCCGACAAATGGCCTGTAGCCATCCTATCCGAGACTGAGTCACATGCAGAGAACGTTCACATGTGTGATTTTTACGATGATCTGTCGCCATGTTGGAGTCGCCGATGCGAACTCTGGCAGGACGGTTTGTCATGGATGTGCCAGGACAACAACGTCTTCTCAGAGAATACAACGAAGCATCCTACAGATGGTTCGTGGACAGACACTGTGGGGAAAGCATGTCCGGTGGACCTCATGGACCTCTTCATGCATGCACTGCCAGAAGAGCAGCTAGACTATCGAGAGAGCGATTTAGACGCGAGTCAGAGTTGACTCGTCAGTTGGCAAGGGATGCTTCCTTCGGATCTGTTCGTGTATTTTTAGCAAATTTTTAGGATTCCCCAAATTCCCATATGATATTATATTGATACCCATTGTATCCTGATAACGTAGATCGGCAGGTGTATTTAGATGAGGAATACCTCAATAATGTATTTGTTTCTTGGCCTCGGTACCACTTTACACTATGGACGGGCTCCGTGCGGTGACTTGGCTTACCATGTGTACGAGTTTGGCGAATTCCTGAGGCGACAGAAGACAAACTTATGTTTTTAGTTACGTCAACCTATTGCACTGATAAGATCTCAAATGTCTACTCAATCGCACTCTGCGGTCTAGGCAGAAGTCGAAGAGTCTAGTCTATCATCCATGAAAGAGGTCCAGAAGCGATCATCATTGGATGTGTAGTATCACGCAACTGGGGTTACAATAAGCTCAGTGATAGCGGACCTACGGTAACCAACAAGTAACTAATTCAGTCTAAGCGCTTTTTGCGCATGACGTCATATTTAAATAGTCGTCAACAGCACTTAGGTATCAGCACCACTAAAAAAAATTTAACATCAAGCTTTTGGAAGGTCAGATTAGTTGTAGGGTGCTCTAAGTGTTGAATTCATCTGGTCCACCTATACAAGCTTATGACCGTGCCTTTGTCTAGTGTTGCCAACGGCGCGGCTCGGAGCCGCGAGCCGCTGAGCCGAGCTGCTATTTTGGGCGAGCCGCGCCGGTAAATCGGCTCTGGGCTGTATCTGGCTCAGCTTTCAGATTGGGCGGCTCAGAGCGGCTCAGAGCGGCTAAGCCGTCCAAAAATAGCGTGAGTGAGTTGGCGTTTGACTCGCGTGTTTCTATCGCGTCTGGCGACAATCACTGACAGGTGTGGAGGTGTGGAAGGACGAAGCGATGACGCTCACACATACGCACACGCACACACATGCACGTTGACGACGACCGTGAGGAGCACCCCCACCACCCCGCTGCTGCAAGCGTCTGCTTGCAGGGTGGGTGGGGGTGGATGGGGACTTTCGACGACGACCGCGGATGACATCACCCGAATCCATGCCCTCGAGCAACTGCTCGAGGGGTGGATTGCGGGAGGAACACTGACCGTGGACAACGACAACCGTGACAACCACACCCGCACCTCAAACATCCCTCCATCTGTGAGTGGACGCCACCCGCACCTGCAGCCCCTGCAATCCAGAGGGTGAGCCATAGCTCACCACTGCAGCAGGGGCTCCTCACTGCGTGGTGGTGGGGACACGAGGTGGAGGACGCAATCTTTGGCACCTCTGATCCTATCGCTCAACATACTCTTATCGCCCAATCCCCACTGTATGACAACTTTGATAAGAACCACTGGGCTCCACGGAAATCTCGTTTACTTATGTAGTTCTGTATCTCTGTATTAATAGGCTATTGTTATCAATACTTCTGTTTTTAGCCCATATGAACTATCACATAAGAGAAGCAGGGCTATACTTTGGTTTCTTTTCCCCCCCATCTTCCTCGCTCTCTGTTTCTTATCATGCCTCGTGGAAAAAAACCTTTGAATACAGAAGATATTTCTCAAGCCCAACCGCCGGAAGAGGAGGAAGAGGAGGAAATGATGAATAACTTCCATTTCTGCTTGGATGATGAAGAAGAGAGAGAAGAAGAAGAGTAAATTCCATTTCTACCTTAAATGATGTACATGTATGCAGCATTGTATAATATATGTTATGAAGATATAACTTGAGATCCTGATTTCAGGCAATGGAACAGGTAGCCCACAGGTACTTTTGAGTGTACCTACACATATCCACAACCCATGGGTCACAAGCCACATGTAAGACAAGTACGGGTAGTCATACCCACTGTCTCCTGCTGTATTGTTCACCAACAGCTCCTGCATCGAAGAAGACCCACAATTGTGGGGTCCTTCGAGTACAGGAGCTGACTGCTTCATGAACCATCATCAGGGCTGGGAGGAATCCATCATCAGGGCTGGGAGGAATCCACCCCGTGAGCGGTGGTGGGTGGGGTGTAGCTACGAGAATGGACAAAGAAAAAGAAAAATCCACACGGGTAACTGTGGGTACCGCTGCAGTGACTGACCATACCGGTACCCATGCCCACAACCCACAGGCTCATGAGCCATGGGTCAGTGGGTACGGGCAGACCCACCATCTCCCATTGCATAATAGCTCCTGCGTCTGGGAAGACCCGCGATTGTGGGCTTCATTGAGCACAGGAGCTAAATACGATGATGACATTGCATCATCGTCATCATCACCGGGGCCAGGGCCAGGGTAAGGATCCACCCTGTGAGCTGGGCGTTGGTGGTGGTGGTGACGTGGTAGTCATCTAGAGTGGGAGCTAAATACAATGACGATGACAGTGCATCGTCATCGTCATCACCGGGGCTGGAGTCAGGGTAAGGATCTACCCCGTGAGCAGTTGCTTACGGGTGTGGGTGGTTCACGTTTGCAAGTGAGGGGTGGTAGTGGTGATGTGGCGGTCATCCAGAGTAAAACAGATCCACCCTGCGAGCGGTTGCTCGCAGGCATGGGTGTCATCTTGTAGGTGGTGACGTAGGGGATCCACCACCCCACGGTGGCTCATGGTGGTGGGTGTTGTTAGCAGGTGAGGGTGGCAACTACAAAAAGAAAACACACTGTTAGTGGATAAAACAAAGAAAAAAAGAAGAAAAAACATACCAGGGGGGCCAAACAACATGCCGTTTGGCCCCCCCCCCTTGCCCTCGTCCCCTTGTTCTCCCTTCTCGTCACCCTCCATATCCACCCCATGGTGAGGGTTCTGAGCATGCCGGGGGGTTGGGACATGTCTGGGGGGTCTGTGACATGCCTGGGTGTGCGCTCGTTCATTCTTGGGCCATGGTCTGTGTTCCAGAGAAGGGCAGAGTGGGAGGTATAGCCATCATGTTGTTGATGACATGGCGGGCTGTGTAGATGCATGAGGGGTCGTTGTGGGCTCATGGGGCAAAACGGGGGCAAGGGGGTAGAGCAGGAAGGGACTGGGGTGTGTGGACAGCTTTCCATAGCATCCTTGTAGATCCTAGAGCTGGCGGCAAGGTTCATCCAGAGAGCAGATGACATGTTTTGATGAGCACAGTTGCTCATCATCTCGAAACTCCGTTTCCTCGGCAATAGAGGGGCCCTGTGTGTCATTTACGGCCTCGTTGACCATCTCCGGAGTGTCGGTGGTCGTCTGGGTGGCCCTAGGTGTCGTTTCATAGTGGGTTGTAGCAGTAGTTGCCGCCATCCACCATTGTTGGGGTGACGGAGCAGGCGATGGTGGGTGCTCAAGGTGCAAACAACCCCAGTTGGACAGTGAGGAGGGGTGTGCGCATGTGTCATATGTCGTTGTAGTAGTAGATAAACTAAAAATAATAAAAAAGCAGTTAGTATTTGAAAAAAAAAAGAAAAGAACAATTAAACACTTAATTTACATGCGGAGGGGCCTCAGGCTCCTCCCAGCTACATAAAAAATATCTCACATCCCTTTTGGAGGGAAGGAGAAAACCGCATGATGCCAGGTGTAGTCATTACGAAGATATGCAGAAATCTAGAGTGGGAGAGATAAGAATTATCAGTCTGGCTGATCACAAGGATAGAAAGTTAAAAACATGCTTACTTTCATGTTACAAGACTCCCAAGTGCTAGATGGCAGTAGCAAACAAAAAAGGAGAGTGTAGGATAGTGTAGACGAAGAGAGGGAGAGCAGGCAACACAGGACGAATGGCCAGCACGATAGCAACTGATGTGTGCTATATTTGGATGGCTAAGCCACTCTGAGCCACTCTGGAGCCATGAAAATCAGCTCAGCTTGTGAGCTGGAGCCACAAAATCGGCTTAGGTGCATGAGCTGCGCTGCAAGCAAGCCGAGCTGAGCTATGGCAACACTACCTTTGTCATTGGCATTCACTTGCTTTGCTCACTCATCCTGACTCTAGCATGCTGTTAGGGCGACACCCATGGTTCTGCTAGCTGGACTGTGCGGGCTCTCCTACAAGAAGGTGGCAGGGCATGCGCGTGTGATGGAGGGTTTGATGGATTTGATGTGAGAGGTTAAAAATAGATTAGTTGGCTGAAATAGGCATTTCACACCACAAATGTGGATGGAATACCTAGGAGACCTCAGTTGAGGTCTCCTAGTATTTATTTTATGGTTATACACTATGTTACATATATTGTAGTATGTTGCTACCAATGCATGCGTACATGCACGTACATATTGATGCGTGTAAATACAAAATTCCCACACTGACAAATAAAGTGTTTATAGGCATTTGGTAGCATATTTTGATGAAATAAAATAAAATAAAAATATTATTAGGTAATAGGCATGTTAGGAGACTGTTTTCTAACATTACCCCCCTTTTATGCCTCGACTTCCAGGTGAGAAAATATCATATCTGTCCCCTCTGTGAAATTCTGGTAAGGCTGGAAATTCATCCCCTCATACACCATTCTAGCAATGCAATGCGGAGCATTTGGATTACGTTTAAAGAATTGGGTGATTGCATTACGTGCTTGCTTACAATTCTCCTTGGGTTCCCATGAATTATTTTCATCGGTGTAGTTCTTCCACTTGATTAAGAACTCCAATTTATTTCATCGAAGACGTGAGTCCAAAACCTCTTCCACAATATATTCTGGAGCACCTTCTACCATTATTGGAGGCTGTGGAGTAGTTTGTTGACTGTGAATAGTGGGTGGGTGGTAAGGGCATAAATGGGAAATGTTAATTTCAGGATCAATCTTGAATGACTGAGGTAATTTTAACACTACCACATTGGGTGAAATTATTTTAGAAATCAGATATGGGCCAACTTGCTTCTCCATAAGCTTTCTTGAAGGTCATGGAATATTTAGATCCTTGGTACTTAGCCATACCAAGTCACCAAGTTTGTACTCTGGAGCAACAGCTCGAGTATGATCCATATGTCACATTATATCATCACATGCTTTCATCAATGCTGCCTCTGCTTCCTCCTGCACCTTTTGCATTTTTGATACAAAGTCCTCCACTGACTGTACCTTGACTTTCCTTTGAGGTTCTACTCCCATTCTGGGATAATACCCATAATTAGCGAAGAAGGGTGACATGCGAGTAGCTGAATGGAATTTATTATTGTGGGAAAAGTCTGCAATTGCCAACCATTCAGGCCAGTTGGTTTGAGGTGATTGACAAACATGCATAGGTACTGCTCCAACTCCTGATTCATTCTTTCTGTCTGCCCATCGGTTTGTGGGTGATATGCCATAGATAATTTGGTTTGAATCCCCAATATGTTATTTAACTCTCACATAAATGCAGAAGCAAATTGTGATCCATGATCAGAGATAACCATATCAGGTAATCCATGTAACTGCAATACCTGATTTAGATATGTAGAGATGCGCCAAGCCCAACGATGAGGTTTCTGCTGTAGTAGGAATGATATGGACTTCTTTTGTGAAGTGGTTGCATACTACAAATATTGCATTGTATTCTTGAGCTTCAGGTAATCCTGTGATAAAGTCCACAGATATATCTCGCCATGGTGCTTTAGATATAGGGTTCAGCATTAATTTCCCTGCAGGCTTGTCTGGAAATTTCTTCCCCCTCATGCACGTATCACACCCATCCACATACCCCAACACATACTTTGAAATTCTGGGCCACCAATAATTTCTCATCACCAATTCCAATGTCTTCCACCTTCCTGGATGTCCAGCAGCTGGCATATTATGATGTAACCATACGATTTCCCTTTGTAAATCTTGATCCTTTGGTATATACACCTTTCTTCTGAACAACACTAACCCTTGTTCTTCAACCCATTCATCTCCTTTAATATTACCTTTCTTCTCTCCCCTCAAAGCCTTCACAGCTTCCACCACTTCATCATCCATCTCTGAACACTGCCTAATTTTAGACAACATTTCTGTCTCTGAGCTATCCACCAATAAATGCCCTTGATGCATAGCACAAATATGAAAGTATTCAGGTTAGAGTAGGGTAATATTTTTATTGTCCTCCTCCATTCCCCTTTTATGATCTGTACATCTGGATAATGCATCTGCTTTCCTCATCAAGCTTCCTGCTTTGTGGACCAAGTGAAAATTAAAATGTGATAGCAATAATGCCCAATGTGCTTGTCGACGGTTAAGCTTTTTAGTGGACATGAAATGCTGCAGATTTTGATGGTCTGTCCAGATTTCAATCTGATGTGTACATCCCTCCAAATAATGTCTTCATGCTTCCAATGCTCATACTATTCCCAACATCTCTTTATCATGCACATCGTAATTCCTCTTCACATCATTCAACCCTTGAGACAAATATGCACAAGAATTCCATTTGTCATCTTCACATAGCATTGATAATACCGCTCCAGTAGCAAAGTCTGATGCATCCAATTCCACTCGTAAAGGATGCATGAAATCTACTAGGACCAATATTGGCTCTTCCACAAACTTCCTCTTCAACTCCTCAAATTCTGTCTGCTGTTGTTCTCCCCATCTCCACACTAGTCTTTTTTGCGTAAGGTTGTCTAATGGTGCAGCAATTTTGGAAAAATTATGAACAAAGCGACAATAAAAATTGGCGAGTCCCAACAAAGCCTGAACTTCCTTGATATGGGTAGGCATGGGCCAATCAATAATTGCCTGTACCTCAATAGGATTCATCTTGATTTCATCAGGACCAATCTTTAATCACAAGAACTCAATCTTGCTTGCTCCAAATACACACTTCTCTGGTTTAATGAATAAATCATTATCTGCCAATCTTCTCAACACCTCCTGCACTATCACCTCATGATTTTCTTCATTCTCTGTGAATATCAAAATGTCATCAATAAATATTATCACCACACCTTTGTCTATCACATCCTTGAAAATGTCGTTCATCATATTTTGGAAAGTTGGGGGACTATTGGTCATCCCAAAAAAAATGACAAGCAGCTCGAAGGATCCTCGATGCGTGGCAAATGCTGCCTTCCTCTCATCTCCTTTCTTTATTCATACATTGTTGTACCCCCAGCATAAATCCAATTTTGTAAAGACCTTGGCCTTTCCCACCTTGTTAATTATCTCTGAGATCAATAGCAAAGGGTACACATTCTTCACTGTCCACTCATTCAAATACCTATAGTCTGTACACATCCTCTTCCTCTGATCTTTTTTTGGTACAAAGAATACTGGTGATGTCTGTGGTGATTTTGAAGGTCATATGTATCCCTTGTGCAACTGTTCATTAAGGAATGCATCCACTTCTTCTTGGTCCTTCAGAGATAACGGATAGACTTTTGACTTCTTCAGCACAAATCCCAGCTTCATCTCAATTGCATGATCCCATGGCTTTCGTACTGGCATCCACTCCAATTCCTTCTTCTGAAAAACTGACAAATATTTATGGTAGGCTTTTGGCACCTACTCCTCCACTGGCTTCTCCACTTTCTCCACATTTTTATCCCATGACTGTCCTCCATGAATTTCCCTAAATGTCTGCTTCTGTTCTTCCTTACTGGTCATGATTGGAACTTCCCTGTTTGGCATATCCTCATCTTCCACTTCCTCCATTGTAACAGAATACTTCCTCAGATGTTCTTTCTCTTTCTTTTTCTTCTTCTCCTTTTTTACTTTCCTCCCATACACATTACATTTTTTAGGACAACGAGTCATGTGTACCTTCCCAGTTTTACCATCAATTTCCGGGTTATGCTTTTGTAACCATGGACATCCAATTATCAGATTGGTTTTCCCAAGGTCACATACCTCAAATACAGTTCATTCCTGATGATCCAGATACTTCAATATCATCATCACCTCCTCCTTAATAGTTCCTCCATGATTGATTGTACCATCAATATTGTACACCATTATAGGTTGTGGCAGTTTACGCATGCAAATACCATTTCCAGTAATTAGGGATCGATTAATGAATAATCCAGTAGCACCACTGTCAAGCAATGCCTTCACATTAATTGCTGCATCTGTGTCCACTGTCTTCAATCCTACTGTCAAGCTGATTTCAGATGCTATCTGCACCAAGTGAATAAAGAATTTAGGGGTCTTCAAAAATAAGGCTGGGCATCTTTCTTTGTTGCTTAAGTGATGATGGTCATACTCTTCAATTTCTCTTTGGGGTTCACTCTGGGTTTCCTCAGATACTAATACATTATATTGATTCTGGGTCACCAATGGGGAAACCTTCACTGGGACTCTTCCACAAACTTCTTCTGCTTATCTTCCTCCAACTTCACTTTCTCAATTGTTGCTTCCCTAATCTTCCTTGTCTGCCTACAATATGCCCCAATTGCCCACAGTTAAAACATTTAAGTGGGGCTCATCTCCCTGCTTGATCAACATCCATTGCAACTGCTGATACTACTGACTCCTTAACAATAGGTGTCACTGCCATGGACAGTGGCTGTGCCCTTGAAGTTTGTACCTGAGGCATCCTTCCTTTCTCAGACTTTCCTCCTGATGACTTTCCAAATCTGGCATTTCTATACATCAATTTCAACTCCACCTGTTCCTGTCTGTATTGCCGATCAAGGTGCATTGCCCAATTATACCACTCGTCCAACCTCTCCAGCATAGAAGGTAGTCATTAAATATACTTGAATAATGAGGAATTTAATCCTGCCTTCAAAAATTCTACCAATGCAGCTTCTCCCATATCCATCTGTGATGCTTCTGCCTTGAACTGCAAAATAAATTCGTCTGCAGTCAGAGAACCTTGGCACATGGTTTTTAATTTTGCATTCGCTGTCGCCTTTGAATTAGGGTCTCCAACCTGTGCCTCCAGTCTCTCCAGAAATTTCCTGAAGGTTGCAAATGGTTTATATCCCACAGCAATTTGATTAACAGCTTTGTTTCTCCAGAAATGTGCTTTCCCTCCCTAAATGTATGAGAGAGCAAACATAATCCTAAGCTCAGTCATATAAAACTTGGGCTTTCTCCCATGAATATACAATACTATAGAGCTGATGAAGGATTTTGTACTCTCCATGGTACCGTCAAAGATTTGCAGGGTCACATATTTAGGTAAACACATTTTTCCACTCTCAAATCTCTCCTCTGCATGCACATCCTCCTGAGACATCCACTCCACCATCTCCACCATCTCATCATCTTTATCTTCTACTATCTCTGCTTTTGTTTCTGCTTGTTTGGGCTGTGAGGCTGCTAATACTGACACTAATTGGGACATTTGTGCTGTTAGAGCATCAATTTTGGCTTCTAGAACGGGCATGGGAACAGGATTGTGACCAGGATTCGAAGTTGCTTGTTCTGACATGATGATGTAATCTGTGATGAGTCACTTCTTCGGCTGAGTCAAGATTCAGCTGCAGAATGTTTTCGCAAAATTTCGAGTCATGTGACCCAGCTATTCAGGTACCAAACATGGCAAAACACATGATTCTGGCTATTTGTCAACACTTGGGCACTTCGGATCAATAACCCTTCCAACAGTGCCTGATCTCAGGGTTATTACTGAATTTGGCCAGTAACTACCTAAAATAGTGGTCCAAATTGAGTAATGTAAATCTTGGCTAAACCAGATCCGATCGGTTGTCTGGTTGCAGCTGTCCTAATGACGAGCATTGCCTTTCGATCACTGGCAGTTGCAATGTAAGGCGAGGCCTGGCATTGGCTTACAAAACCAAGGTAAATATGTATATACAATTAATTCTGGCTCTTTCCGAAATACTGAGTAAGCGGATGTGGCGCACTGAGACAAATGACGTATGCACATGTAAGAGAAGGCACACTGATAGGGTAGTTGAGTTCTTCTGTTAGGGCGACACCCATGGTTCTGCTAGCTGGACTGTGCAGGCTCTCCTACAAGAAGGTGGCGGGGTGCATGCATGTGATGAGGGGTTTGATGGATTTGATGTGAGAGATTAAAAATAGATTAGTTGGCTGAAATAGGCATTTCACACCACAAATGTGGATGGAATACCTAAGAGAACTCAACTGAGGTCTCCTAGTATTTATTTTATGGTTATATACTACATATATTGTAGTATGTTGCTACCGACGCATGTGTACATGCATGTACATATTGATGCATGTAAATAGAAAATTCCCACACTGACAAATAAAGCATTTATAGGCATTTGGTAGCATATTTTGATGAAATAAAATAAAATAAAATAAAATAAAAATATTATTAGGTAATAGGCATGTTAGGAGACTGTTTCCTAACACATGCCAGCTCACATATACAATTATACAATGCTTAATACCACCACAGTTACTCAACTCTTCAGTTGACTTTGGACCATTGGTCCAAAGTCAATGTTTGGGAGGTCATGGTCACACAACTCTTTAATTGACTTTTTGGATGGAGTGACCCAGTATGATCTGAAATGGTATATGCAGGCCTCGCCTTACATTGTGACCACCAGTGATTGAGAGGCAGCACTCGTCATTAGGACAGCTGCAACCAGACAACTGATTGGATCTGGTTTAATCGAGATTTACTATACTCTATTTGGATGACTATTTTAGTTACATAGTTACAAGCTGAATTCAGTATTATCCCCAAGATCAGGCACTGTCAGAAGGGATATTGATCTGAAGTGTCTCATGCACCCAACTGTTGATAAATATCCAAATCATGAGTTTTGCCAAGTTTGGTAGCTGAATTACCAGATCATGTGACTTGAAAATTTGTGGAGAAATTCTGAAGCCAAATCTTGACTCAGCCAAAGAAATGATGAGTCACAGCTTATGTCATTATGTCAGAACCATCAACTTAAAATCTCGGTCATAATCCTATTCCCATGCCAGCGCTAGAAGCCAAAATTAATGTGCTTACAGCACAAATGCCCCAATTAGTGTCAGTATTGGCAGCATCACAGCCCAAACCAGCAGAAATAAAAGCAGAGACAGTAGAAGATAAAGATGATGAGATGGTGGAGATGGTGGAGTGGATGTCTCAGGAGGATGTGCATGCAGAGGAGAGATTTGAGAGTGGAAAAATGTGTTTACCTAAATATGTGACCCTGCAAATCTTTGACGGTACCATGGAGAGTACAAAATCCTTCATCAGCTCTATAGTATTGTATATTCATGGGAGAAAGCCCAAGTTTTATATGACTGAGCTTAGGATTATGTTTGCTCTCTCATACATTTAGGGAGGGAAAGCACATTTCTGGAGAAACAAAGCTGTTAATCAAATTGCTGTGGGATATAAACCATTTGCAACCTTCAGGAAATTTCTGGAGAGACTGGAGGCACAGTTTGGAGACCCTAATTCAAAGGCGACAGCGAATGCAAAATTAAAAACCATGTGCCAAGGTTCTCTGACTGCAGACGAATTTATTTTGCAGTTCAAGGCAGAAGCATCACAGATGGATATGGGAGAAGCTGCATTGGTAGAATTTTTGAAGGCAGGATTAAATTCCTCATTATTCAAGTATATTTAATGACTACCTTCTATGCTGGAGAGGTTGGACGAGTGGTATAATTGGGCAATGCACCTTGATCGGCAATACAGACAGGAACAGGTGGAGTTGAAATTGATGTATAGAAATGCCAGATTTGGAAAGTCATCAGGAGGAAAGTCTGAGAAAGGAAGGATGCCTCAGGTACAAACTTCAAGGGCACAGCCACTGTCCATGGCAGTGACACCTATTGTTAAGGAGTCAGTAGTATCAGCAGTTGCAATGGATGTTGATCAAGCAGGGAGATGAGCCCCACTTAAATGTTTTAACTGTGGGCAATTGGGGCATATTGTAGGCAGACAAGGAAGATTAGGGAAGCAACAATTGAGAAAGTGAAGTTGGAGGAAGATAAGCAGAAGAGGTTTGTGGAAGAGTCCCAGTGAAGGTTTCCCCATTGGTGACCCAGAATCAATATAATGTATTAGTATCTGAGGAAACCCAGAGTGAACCCAAAAGAGAAATTGAAGAGTATGACCATCATCACTTAAGCGACAAAGAAAGATGCCCAGCCTTATTTTTGAAGACCCCTAAATTCTTTATTCACTTGGTGCAGATAGCACCCGAAATCAGCTTGACAGTAGGATTGAAGACAGTGGACATGCATGCAGCAATTAATGTGAAGGCATTGCTTGACAGTGGTGCTACTGGATTATTCATTAATCGATCCCTAATTACTGGAAATGGTATTTGCATGCGTAAACTGCCACAACCTATAATGGTGTACAATATTGATGGTATGATCAATCATGGAGGAACTATTAAGGAGGAGGTGATGATGATATTGAAGTATCTGGATCATCAGGAACAAGCTGTATTTGAGGTATGCAACCTTGGGAAAACCAATCTGATAATTGGATGTCCATGGTTACAAAAGCATAACCCGGAAATTGATGGTAAAACTGGGAAGGTACACATGACTCGTTGTCCTAAAGAATGTAATGTGTATGGGAGGAAAGTAAAAAAGGAGAAGAAGGAAAAGAAAGAGAAAGAATGTCCAAGGAAGTATTCTGTTACAATGGAGGAAGTGGAAGATGAGGATATGCCAAACAGGGAAGTTCCAATCATGACCAGTAAGGAAGAACAGAAGCAGACATTTAGGGAAATTCATGGAGGACAGTCATGGGATGAAAATGCTGTAAAAGTGGAGAAACCAGTGGAGGAGTGGATGCCAAAAGCCTACTACAAATATTTGTCAGTTTTTCAGAAGAAGGAATCAGAGTGGATACCAGTGCAAAAGCCATGGGATCATGCAATTGAGATGAGCCAGGATTTGTGCCGAAAGTCAAAAGTCTATCCATTATCTCCGAAGGAACAAGAAGAAGTGGATACATTCCTTAATGAACAATTGTGCAAGCAATACATACAACCTTTGAAATCACTGCAGACATCACCAGTATTCTTCTCACCGAAAAAAGATCAGAGGAAGAGGATTTGTACAGATTATAGGTATTTGAATGAGTGGACAGTGAAGTATGCATACCCTTTGCCATTGATCTCAGAGATAATTGACAAGGTGGGAAAGGCCAAGGTCTTTACAACATTGGATTTATGCTGGGGGTACAACAATGTATGGATAAAGAAAGGAGATGAGTGGAAGGCTGCATTTGCCATGCATTGAGGGTCCTTTGAGCCGCTTGTCATGTTTTTTGGGATGACCAATAGTCCCCCAACTTTCCAAAATATGATGAAAGAAATTTTCAAGGACATAATAGACAAAGGCATGATAGTAATATTCATTGACGACATTTTGATATTCATGCAGGATGAAGAAAATTATGAGGCGATAGTGCAGGAGGTGTTGAGAAGATTGGCAGAGAATGATTTATTTGTTAAACCAGAGAAGTGTGTGTTTGGGGCAAGCAAGATTGAGTTCTTGGGATTAAAGATTGGTCCTGATGAAATCAAGATGGATCCTATCAAGGTACAGGCAATTGTTGATTGGCCCATGCCCACCCATATCAAGGAAGTTCAGGCATTCTTGGAACTCACCAATTTTTATCATCGCTTCGTTCATAATTTTCCCAAAATTGCTGCACCATTACACAACTTACGCAAAAGGGAGTGGTGTGGAGATGGGGAGAACAACAGCAGACAGCATTTGAGGAGTTGAAGAGGAAGTTTGTGGAAGAGCCAATATTAGCCCCAGTAGATTTCACGTGTCCCTTACAAGTGGAATCAGATGCATCAGACTTTGCTACTGGAGCAGTATTATCAATGTTATGTGAAGATGACAAATGGCATCCTTGTGCATATTTGTCTCGAGGGTTGAATGATGTGGAAAGGAACTATGATGTGCATGATAAAGAGATGTTGGGAATAATACAAGCATTGGAAGCATGGAGACATTATTTGGAGGGATGTACACATCAGATCGAAATCTGGATGGATCATCAAAATCTTTAGTACTTCATGTTCGCTAAAAAGCTTAAGTATCGACAAGCATGTTGATGATACTCAACCTGGAAACCCAAACAAAACCTACTAAATGGCTTCAGATGGTATAACACGAGTCAGAGGAAGGGTGCGAGTTGGTACTAAATATCACCGCTGAGACCAAAACATAATGTTTAGTAACACGAAATGGTAAGGGCTGTGGCGAATAGTCTGTATAGGCATACAAAGGTGTTCAAAAGAGTTCGAAAGAGGGTCGAATATGTATGAAGTAGTCCGAATAAGTTCAAATAAGTTCGAAGAGGTTCAAAGTATATCGAAGAGTGAGTTTAATGAATGTGAGGTGTTTGTCAAATGGCGATAGGCAATGGGTGATAAAATGAGAAGCGACTATGATGGTTTCGAAGAAGTTCACGATATTTCACAGAACTTAGAGATACGATGTGAACTAAGACTCAAGAGATCAACTCTCAAGTCAGACGATAAGTGTGAGGGTAACTTGTTCTCTTCCCCATTGTTTCTCTTCCCTGTTCTAACTAACTAATACAAGTCTACATACAAAATGAAGAGATAGTACTAAAACGGAAATAAGAACATGTGTAAAACATGAGGCAAATATATCAAACAATGAGGACTTGTATATCATGAAACAAATGAGAGATAATAAATGATGAAAGATATAGTGTTCCCATATAGTAAAAGTACTTCAATATATCAATGAGACACAAAAATGCACTTATCGCATTTTAACTCTCTTGTAATCTCTCCTCGTGTCTGGTAGTGCTCGATATCTGACTAAATAGCTTGTTCCAGTGATAGGTCCACTACATGCTTTAAGGTCTGGAGAACAGTTTCACTTGTATCGAGACATTATGACAGATATTCCGAATCACTACGAATGCCACAAAATCAACGTTGAATCTATTTTGCACTATTTTGCACTATTTCAGAAGACTTCACAACACTTTGAATGACTTCAAACAACTTCGCGACACTTCAAGTGACTTCGCAGAATTTCGAACAACATCGGCCACCATATAGCTGTGTTAAAATACTTTCAATACACGCTGCACATCCGGAACAAACTATTCCATCACATATCAAGCACTACCGGACACGAGGAGAGACGACAAGAGATTTAGGATGCGATAATAGTGTTTTTTATGTTTCGATGATATATTACAGCAAAAGATAAGTACTTTTACCATATGGGGACACATATGTTTCAATTATTTATCATTTCTCATTTATTTTTGATCTACAAAGTCCTCATTGTATGATATATTGCCACATGTTTTACACATGTTTTACTTCTCTTTTCAGTACTATCTCTTCAAAAATGGATATAAACTTGTACTAGTTACTTAGAACAACAGAGAACCAGTTACCCTCTCCACTATAGTCAGATTTAAGAGCAGTTCTCTTGAGTCTTACCTCGCGTCATATCTCTGAAGTTCTGCAAAATATTGTGAACTTCCTCAAACTTTTGTATTCATTCTCAACTCGTCATCGCCTATCGTCACTAAAAACACAGCTTGTAACTGCTATATTCATTTGTCAAAACATATATCAATGCCAGTCAAATACCTTTGAACCCCCTCGAACTCACCCGAACAACTTTGAACCCATTCAAACTTATTTTGAACTACTTCGCACATCTTCGAACCAATTTCGAACATCTTCAAACATCTTTGTGCGCTTTAAAAAGCAGTGATATTTAGTACACCCTCGCACCCTTCCTCTAGCCTGAGTTATACTACAAAAGGCTTTTAACAGGTTTTTGCTAGGTTTCCAGGTCGAGTATCATCACTGGATGTGCAGCATGTATCGAAAGTGCTTCAAGACAGCTATACAGTGGCCGATATCGTTCGAAGTGCTGCGAAGTCATTCAAAGTGTCATGAAATTGTTCGAAAGTGTTCGAAGTTGTCCAAAATAGTGCGAAATAGTGCGAAAATGGTTCGAAGTTGATTTCGTGGCATTTGTAGCGATTTGGAGTGCATGTCGTAATGTGTCGATATGAGTGGAATTGTTCTTCAGACCTTAAAGCATGTAGTGGACCTATCAATGTTTGGCATTATTCCTATCACGTTTTAATTTTCACTTGGTCCACAAAGCAGGAAGCTTGATGAGGAAAGCAGATGCATTATCCAGATGTACATATCATAAAAGGGGAGTGGAGGAGGACAATAAAAATATTACCCTACTCAAACCTGAATACTTTCATATTTGCACTATGCATCAAGGGCATCTATTGGTGGATAGCTCAGAGATGGAAATGTTGTCTAAAATGAGGCAATGTTCAGAGATGGATGATAAAGTGGTGGAACCTGTGAAAGCTTTGAGGGGAGAGAAGAAAGGTAATATTAAAGGAGATGAATGGGTTGAAGAACAAGGGTTAGTATTGTCCAGAGGAAAGGTATATGCACCAAATGATCAAGATTTATGAAGGGAGATTGTACAGTTACATCATAATATGTTAGCTGCTGGACATCCAGAAAGGTGGAAGACATTGGAGTTGGTGATGAGAAATTATTGGTGGCCCAGAATTTCAAAGTATGTGTTGGGGTATGTGGATGGGTGTGATATATGCATGAGGGGGAATAAATTTCCAGACAAGCCTGCAGGGAAATTAATGCTGAACCCTATACCTAAAGCACCATGGCAAGATATATCTGTGGATTTTATCACAGGATTACTTGAAGCTCAAGGATACAATGCAATATTTGTAGTATGTGACTGCTTCACAAAGGAAGTCCATATTATTCCTACTACTGCAGAAACCTCATCATTGGGCTTGGCATGCCTCTATCTAAATGAGGTATGGCAGTTACATGGATTACCTGATACAGTTATCTCCGATCGAGGATCACAATTTGCTTCTGCATTTATGTGAGAGTTAAATAACATACTGGGTATTCAAACCAAGTTATCTATGGCATATCACCCACAAACCGATGGGCAGACAGAGAGAATGAATCAGGAGTTGGAGCAGTACCTATGCATGTTTGTCAATCACCAACAAACTGACTGGCCTGAATGGTTGGCAATTGCAGAATTTTCTCACAATAATAAATTTTATTTGGCTACTCGCATGTCACCCTTCTTCGCTAATTATGGGTATCATTCCAGAATGGGGGTAGAACCTTGAAGGGAAGTCAAGGTACAGTCAGTGGAGGACTTTGTATCAAAAATGCAAAAGGTGCAGGAGGAAGCAGAGGCAGCATTGATGAAAGCATCTGATGATATGATGTGACATGTGGATCATACTCGAGCTGTTGCTCCAGAGTACAAACTTGGTGACTTGGTATGGCTAAGTACCAAGGATCTCAATATTCCATGACCTTCAAGAAAGCTTACGAAGAAACAAGTTGGCCCATATCCAATTTCTAAAATAATTTCACTCAATGCGGTAGTGTTAAAATTACCTCAATCATTCAAGATTGATCCTGAAATTAACATTTCCCGCTTATACCCTTACTGCCCACCCACTATTCCTGGTCAACAAACTACTCTGCAACCTCCAATAATGGTAGAAGGTGCTCCAGAATATGTAGTGGAAAAGGTTTTAGACTCACATCTTCAACAAAATAAATTGAAGTTCTTAATCAAGTGGAAAAACTACACCGATGAAAATAACTCATGGCAACCCAAAGAGAATTGTAAGCAAGAACATAATGCAATTGCCCAATTATTTAAACTCAATCCAAATGCTCCACATCGCATTGCTAGAATGGTGTACAGTGACTCACAAAACTGAGTCAATGTTTTGGACTTTTTGATTCATTGTTGAATAGCTTCCCATAAACAACAAAACCAAACAAGGTATTGGTGTACCGAATAACATACATGATCAGGGCTACCAAACAAACAAAGAATTATGTAATTTTAATCATCCCTCATGGAGATATGATCATTTTAATTCAGGGACTCATTGACTCAGTTTTGTGAGGGGTAGTCAGAAATATTAGAATCTGATGCTCCACCAACTGTATAATGTCAAAAACTTGACAGATGGTTTCTAAGGTGATGTGACCCTTGATGGGACCTTAAATTATAGTATTTAATTAGGACTAGCATTCTTCATACTTCAATATTCTCCAATGCATCCCATCTCCTCTGCTCAGAAGGAAAACATTCTTTCCCTGGCCTCCAATCATTATTCTACCCACAATATTGCCTCTAAACTCAACCTCAGCCAGTCTAGTGTATCCAGAACACTCAGGGCTCTCCATCCAAACCTGGATTCCCCCTCTGGTGGTCGTCCTTCTAAGCTCTCATCTACCTCTCAGAGAGCCATCCTTACCCAAATCACCACTGGCAAGGCTGCAAATGCTGTTCAGGCCACCCATTACATCAACAGCATCATCCCCACTTTAGTCTTCTCAGAAACAGTCAGAAGAGTTCTCAGAAAAAACTCATTCAAGGCTGTGGTGAAGAAGAAAAGGCCCTTGCTTAGTATAAGGCATAGGAAAGCAAGATTGGCTTTTGCTCAGAAGTATAGAGAGTGGACTGTGGAAGACTGAAGGAGGGTTATTTGGTCAGATGAGACTAAAATCAACAGGTTTGGGTCAGATGGGAGAGAGTGGGTCTGGAAACAGAAGGGAGAGGGGCTGATTGAGAGAGAGGTGCAGGGAACTGTCAAATTTGGGGGAGGAAACATTATGGTATGGGGGTGTATGGGATGGAATGGAGTTGGATATCTTGCAGAGGTTGAGGGGAGGATAAATGCTGACCAGTATGTGTCCATTTTGAAGGACCATATGCTGCCTAGCTTGGAGGAGAGTGGAATTTCTGGAGAAGAGGTGATTTTTCAACAAGACAATGACCCCAAGCATACCTCAAAAAAGGCCAAGAAATGGATAGAGAACAACAATATTACTCTTCTGGATTGTCCTGCCCAATCTCCAGACCTCAGTCCTATTGAACATCATTGGGTTCACCTCAAGAACCAGTTAGACAAGTATCCAACAGCACCGAAAGGAATTTGGGAGTTATAGGAAAGAGTAGTAGAAGAGTGGAATAATATTCCATCAGAGGTGTGTCAGAATTTGATTAAAAGCATGCCTAGAAGGTTGGGAGCAGTTATTAAGGCCAAGGGAGGTCATACAAAATACTAGAATTACAATTTATCATAATATTGATACCACCTCACAAAACTGAGTCAATGAGTCCCTAAATTAAAATGATCATATCTCCATGAGGGATGATTAAAATTACATAATTCTTTGTTTGTTTGGTAGCCCTGATCATGTATGTTATTCAGTACACCAATACCTTGTTTGGTTTTGTTGTTTATGGGAAGTTATTCAACAATAAATTAAAAAGTGCAAAACATTGACTCAGTTTTGTGAGTCACTGTATGAGGGGATGAATTTCCGGCTTTACCAAAATTTCACAGAGGGGACAGATACAGTATTTTCTCACCTGGAAGTCGAGGCATAAAAGGGGGGTAATGTTAGGAAACAGTCTCCTAGCATCCCTGTTACATAATAATATTTTTTTGTTATTTCTTATTTATTTTATTACATCAAATTATGCTATCAAATGCCCACAAATGCTACATTTGTTAGCATGGCGATTTTATATTCAATCAAGATGTACATGCATGTATGCGTGCATTGGTAACAACATAGCACAATACCTGTAACATAGTATATAAACTTAAAATATATACCTAGGGGACCCCAGTAGGTATTCCATCCACACTAGTGGTGCAAAAAGCCTATTTCAGCCAACTCATCCATTTATAACCCCTTGCATCAAATCCATCAAAACCCCCCATCATGTGCATGCATCCCACCCCCTTCCTGTAGAAGAGCCCACATGGTCCAGCTAGCAGATTAGTGGGTGTCACCCTAACAAGCCTCCAGTTTGCAAATTACTTGTACTTGTACTTGTGAAACACTTGTAACTTGCTTTATTACCTATCCTCTGCCTAATATAACCCTTCACTCACCCTTGACTTATTCCTGAACTAAATCATTAATCTTTGAACTCCTCTTGACTTCATTCACCCCATAATCTCTGTTTCATTCTGTCTTTGCCCTCCATCCAGAAACCCACCAGACATCTGCACACTTTCTGCCTGAAATTGGACAACTGATGAGGAGAAGGGCACAACTTATAAATTGAAGCCACCTCCTCTCTGGTCCCTTTCACCTGGCACACTACAGCCCAGTGGATTCTGCCTGGAACCCCTGACCATCTCCGACCACCAATGACTGGGTCTGACTGGAAGTCCAGTGTATTCCTGACCAAGTCCTGACCTTGGTAGTAGTGATCTTGAACTCTGACATATTCCTCCTTCCCACATAATCCATCCAACTGTCCTTGCATTCAAATTGTTCAGACCAAACCCCCATGCAATAACCTGCTCTGTGTTATTCACTTTTTCAACTAGCACATTTAGGACCCGTATCAGGCAACCACAAGTTGTTTCTGGTTTGGTACATGACTAGCTCACATATGTGCACTATGGGAGAGTTGATGCTTCTCCAGACAAAGAATATCCCTGGATAATTTAGCACACTGTGCTTCATGAGCTTTTTTGTGTAGTTTGTGTGCATTCTGATCAGCTTGCACACCCTGCTTTTCAAGTTGTTTTTTTAATGGAGCTGCTGGAAAGGTGCAAGGGTCATAATTCTCAGAGTTTGGCATATTGATTTTCTGTAGATTGTTTAAATGCTGCACCCACTGCCACTGGGATTGCTGGGCCCTCCAAAGCAGGGCAAGTGTTGGGGTTGCATGGGCAGGGAGAAAAGTTGCATGTAAGAGAATTCTGTATTCTCTTACCACCTTTCTTACCTTTTGAAATAAAATTGATTATGCTTACTAAAGTACACGATCATGTGTCTCTAGGTTGATAATTCTCATACAACGTTTTATATTATTATTCCCCCTTGAATCCATACCAACTTCCTGCTTATCTCATCCCCTTTCTCCTCTGAGTGCCAGCAGTACTAAGGTACTTCTGTTACATTGCAAATGTGTCCCCAACCATGTTAAATTTTCTTTTTTAGACATATGTAAATTGCCCATTCTGCATTCCCATGGCATTTTCCTACCCACTCAAACAAGCTATTTCTCATCATTTTAACTAAAATTTTCTGACCAGATTTTTCTTGAGAGTCCCTCATCTAAGAGCTTGAGATATCAAGCATAAACAAATTGTATTAAAAGAACTAGACAAATCAAGAAAGTTCTGCTACAGAGACTTTTATTTGAGTACGATTGGTTTTATTTTCCCCCATATAAAGTATGCACAGAAAGTAGTGTACTACTCGTACCATTTCTCTATACTATGTATATGCTTACTGTCGGAGTTTAAAGTTTGACGCTGACTCCCAATAGTTTGACGCAACTCAGTTACATCACATGGCGACACGTCGTGCTAAGCGACCCTCAACAAGTCGGTTCTGGCACCAGTTCATTTTCAAGTCGGATCAAACTGAACTGACCTGGAACTAGGGTAGGGCGGGAAGCGGGAGCGCTGGTCAATGTTGAAGGGCGCGCCGGGAGGGGCAAAAGTAATGATTTTCTGGAAAACAGCTACCACAATCTTGCACCTCGGCTAAGGCTGTAGTTACGGCGATTTGTGCAAGTCCTAAGAATAGCAACTAAAGTAATATCTTGCACGCCTCTGCCACTATTAGGTGTTTTAGCCATTTCACTTGGATGGGTGTGCAAACCTGAAATTTTGGTTTATATTATACCGTAGTATTGACTACTTATTCCTGAGCCAAATGCTTCAATGTCAGTTTTTTTTTTAGTGCCTCGCCCGCTCCCTTCCCACGTGATGTGTGATTCGGGTGCTGACACCCCCTTGTTTGAAGCTACAAATATTGTGTTCTGTACTGTAACGGTCGAACGTATTTTTATCCGCGCGGACCAGGCCATATGTATTGGTTGGGCCGCACTTTCACCTCACATATTTTTTGAAAAATCTACGGCTTTTATCTGCATAGACCTGAGTGGTTTTCGAAAAAATTTCCCAATTTTTATCCGCACTGGCCTCAGGGATCTGGAAGAGATTTCAGGGGTCTATCACGAGCCCAAGAGGATCCGGTCTTTTTCCCTGAGGACGACTCGAGTACCCCTTACAGCGTACACTTGAGGGATTTTTGAAAAAATTCCCCAATTTTTATCCGCACTGGGCTCAGGGATCTGGAAGAGATTTCAGGAGTCTATAGAGGATCCGGTCTTTTTCCCTGAGGACGACTCGAGTACCCCTTGTTTCACAGCGTACACTTGAGGGATTTTTGAAAAAATTCCCCAATTTTTATCCGCCTGGGCCTCAGGGATCTGGGACAGATTTCGGGGGTCTATCATGAGTCCAAAAGAATCCGGTCTTTTTTCCTGAGAACGCCCCCCTTGTTTCAGCCTCGCTTCATTGCTTTACATTTATTTATGGCCAGTGGGTATAAAAGCCCGACAGATGTAACGATTAGGGCCAGAGCTGGTCTCCACATTCGACAGAACATACTTCCCTTCAAGTTACATTATGCGTTCAAATCTTCCGTTCATCCTTGGCGTACTCGGAGGTGTGATACACATCACCTCTATCAATGCCGCCCCAATGGCACCTGGAAATATCGGGACCGGTTCTCTCCAGGTCCGAATCATCACTCCTCCTCCCACACTGTTGTTCGGAACTGATTATTTTGATTCCTGTTGATCCTGCAGGTTAGAGAGAATGAAAGGATAAATCACGCGCAGCGTAGATGGTGTGTGCCAGTTGCAATAATCTACACGTACTATCATTTGAAACTTGAAATAAGGACCGACGACGAAACTCGACTCGCAGAACGGGCAATCGTGTACGTGCTGACGGCAGTCACCGGGACAGTCTTATACTGACCAACGAACGCCCTCTTCACACAGTGAACTATCAGTAAGCTTATTCCCTCCCACGATCATATTCTTTCTTTTTTTTTGATATTGCAATCTCACGCACACTCCCAGACCCGAACAGATCATAGGCTTGTCACAGCTGTATCGGCAATAGCCAACAATACCAAGACAGCATTGGCAAAAAGGTTGGACGGTGCGTACGTGTTTTGCCGTGTAACCTGATGATTGTTGTTGATTTTTTTTTTCATAGGTGCAGGCCAGAAGCGTAGGCCGTTTTACCTGATGGTTGTTGTTGATTGATGATTTATTTTTTTCGAAGTTTCGGGGACTGCATCATTGCTCAGCAATACTAGTACGTGTTTCGCCGTTTTACCTGATGATTGTGGTTGATTGATGGTGATTTTTTTTTTTCAAAGATTCGAAAAGTTCATCAACGCTCAGCGATAGTAGTAGTACGCGTTTCGCCGTTTTACCAGATGATTGATGGTGATTGTTCCCCTCCGTAGATTCGGGCCTTCAGAACCAGTCGGGCTTGGCCGGGGATGAATCAGATATGTAGCTTACTGCAAATTGAGACACTGGGTTTGGTCGGTGTCTGAGAAGGTTGGGGTTACTGTAACACAGTTATTCCGAGTTGTTATTCCGGTTCATGATAAAATATTGAACGCACATCAGCGCATATCCCGTAGCGCCTTTCCATCAATTATCATCCGAGTCACGACATTATTCACCACCATGACGACTTGTTTCAAAGTGGAATAAATAAGAAAGCTCCCGACTGGCGTGTGAGAAGCGCCGACCATAATACCGACACAGGTGACCTTGCGCCGGCGCCTACGTAACGAGCCACGCTGTATGATAATAGATAGTACACGTTGTGATTGATATTCGTGGTCCATCACAGGATACTAGGTAGGCCCCTAGGGCATGCATGCCACGGCGGTGATCAAATCCGATGACCGCGTGGAGTCAACGCCACACGGATAACGCGTGCCCACGATCCCGATCCCGACACAAGTTTGACCACGGGGAGTCCATGTATGGGTAGTATGTGAATCACAGTGTGTGGGGAGTTGGTATAATGCGCAGCTGACGATGTTTACAACCCAAAGAAAAGAAGCAATTACCATGGGAGTGTCCATTCCAAAAGGGGATAACGAACATTCGAACAGAAAACATGCACACATCAAGCGCCCTCAAGCTTCTTTGGCCATACAAGCGCATACAAGGACCCCGGACATGCAATCGGCCATCGGCCAACTAACCATGACCTAAATGTGGATGCGTAACGGCCGACATTGGATAAGGGTTTATCGACAAAAAAAAAAAAAATAACAAAAAATAACAAAAAAATCATGATTCGTGGTCGTCGTCGACAGTGGCATCAACCCTCTCTGCGCCCGCGCCTGCACCTCCACGTACACCCGCTGTGTCTCCTCCACTCAGAGTCTTACTAACCCCGCTCTGTACTTCTGCTTCTACTTCCGCCTCCGCCTCTGCATCTCCTGCTTCCACTTCCGCTTCTGCATCAACATCACCATCCGATTTGGTCGAATTCGAATGTCCATTCCGAATCCCGTTCGTCTCCACCACCGCTGCCAACCCCTTATTCACCCCCTGGCTCCCCCTCACCTCCGAGATCAGAATCTCATCATTGATAGTAGTTCGCATACTCTTCGGAGGAGGCGGAGGGGTGTTATACGGTACGTCCTGTTTGGATGATAATGAGTTCGGGGTTGGGGTCGAGGAGGGGTAGGTGTGCTGTGTGTGCGTGTGTGTTGGGAGTGTCTCTGTACGATGGACAGCGGCTCGTGAGCGGGGATGGGTAGCGGGGTTCGGCGCGTGGTTGGAACTGGGCGTGATAGGCGCAGGTGTCGTCCCTGTCCCTGTCCCTCCTCCAAGCTGTTGCGTATCAAGCGTCCCGCGACGTTCTACTCTTTTCATCTTCTTACGACATCTGACATTTGTCGTTTAGTTGCCGTGTTTGGTGACGTGCTTATCGTTCACGAGGACGCACCTATCGCAGACTGTACCGGGACCTAAAGGACCAGGGCCCCATTTTTCTACACATTTCCCGTCTTTATAACGTCCCGCGACACCGCACTGACGACATATCCTTTGTCCTTGCTCGTTCACGGGTGGGTAAGGTACACCTGGGACGGGCTGACCTGCCCCATGCGGTGGAGGTACCGGAAGTTCTGTATCATCATTAAAAAAAACTAGGACCAAAGATGGCGTTTATATATACCTGTAAATTTAGACTTTTTCGTAGGAGCACCGGTGACAGGTGGAGCGAAGATGTGGGTTTGGAATTCGCCGTTAGTAGATTCAGTTGAGTTGTTGGGGAGTTTGCGGTAGGATGAGGGACGGGTGGAGGGCACTGAGTGTGAGTGTGGGTGTGATTGGGTGTAGGTGTGGGGATAGATGTGTGGTGGTTGCTGTTGTTGCTGTTGTTGTTGTTGTTGATGCGGTGGAGGAGGCGGTGGATCTTGGACGTGGCTCATGGCAGAGTTAGAGCGTCGTTTACTGGTTCTTTGTCGTGAAACAGCAAGTTGTTGCTGGAGGAGGTCTATACTACCGCTTAGAGTAGTAACACCGGAGGAACCGTTTTCTTCTGTGGTAGCTTGAAGGAGCATTTCATCGACGGACATGGATGTGTCGGAACTGGAAGAACGAGAATGGGAACGAGGGTGGGGGGAAGGTGGGGAGCGAGGATTGTGTGAACGGTGGTGCTGTGGCGGGAGTATCATCCGCGGTGGTCTATAGACGACTCGTGGAGGAGGAGGATAAGTGTGTTGAGGAGCGTGAGGGTCAGGATAATGATATACCTAGAATATGACGTGAGTAATAAAATAAATATTAGAAAAAACAAATGAAAAACTTGCATCTGCCCTGGACTTTTTGGAAGGGGGATAGGCGTCGATGGTGTCGATGCTCGGGGATCGCGGACGTCGGTTATTAGTGGCGGCGGCGGGTGGGAACACCGGAGTGCCGAGAATTCCCACTCTAGGAGCGGTGGCACGCGATAGAGTCGGTATGGGACGTAATACAAGTTGACCACCTCCCTCGGAAACGATCCGACTGTACCCTGCTCTAGCATCAGCAGTAGCGTCAGAGATAGCTGCAAGGTAAGATTCGAGTTGTGCCCAAGTATCCATTAACACGCGTTTCCTAGCTTCTGCTTCGTCTCTTGCAACCTCAGCACGAACAGCACGGTCTTCGAAATCCATCAGGATACGAGTAGCAGATTCCGGGAAGGGGGTAGATGTGGAACCATTATTTGGCGAAGACTCGGAATGCAGAGCTTGGAGCGAAGCAGCCAGACGTTCTGCTTTTTCCGCTCGTTTTCTGAGTTGCGCAAGTTCGCGCCGTAGGGTTTCAGATTCGTGATACGACTCTGCCAAAAGGGCAGCGAGGGAACTTGGCTGGGGAGGAGGAGAGGCCGACATTTCGGTTGGATGCCAAAGTTGGACTAAACGCTTCTAATGAACACTTTCATCTACCACCGGCCTTCCCACGCTTCGTCGGCACCGCCATTCCGGCCATCACCTCGAAACACGAGGCTGGTCCCTCGATCACCCTCTCATATCCCGGTCTACGTCGGGGTGCGGGTGGATACAATATACCCGAGCTTTTGGTCCGCTGTTTCGGATAGCGCTGCCCTACCCCCCGCCGTCCACCGTGCTGTGGGCGCGTAATGCATTTTGCCTGATCCCGCCGTTCCTGGATTGATACATGACTCGGAATGTCGATGTTTGCTTTTGGTACTGATGCCGGGTCCTGTAAATGGCGCGAGCGCTTTAGGCGCTGCAACTATGTTTATTCCGAATCACCTGGTCTCTTGCGTGATCACTCCGTCGATTTCCGGCGAGCGTGGCGTTTGTGATACAAATCAACTGGTTACAAACGTTACATACCTATCGTCAAATCGCAGAGTCAAGTTTGGCCATTCCTGAGTTGCCACTCGTGGTATACAGTAGATGTGTGTATCACAACATGATCCGAAAACACGAGGACGAACAAACTCTTTTGACAGCGTGAAAGTGTCGAGACATCACTGGAGGGTCTCGTGCCTGTGCTACACGGCTTTTTCTATCTAGCCATCATCATCGCCAAGCCACGCAGAGTAAATTTCGGAACCGGAAAAAATTTAGGACATAGAGAGCGGGTAACCCCAACGCTAAAACGCGTACTGGGTATCGATAGGTGCAAATAAATGAAAACTGAAATAAAAAAGATTTTATAGCGGCGGGCACAAAAATTTCGACGTGTTATTAGCAGTGCATAAGCTACTCTCTCTCATATTTAGATTACAGTATTATAATAACAGGCATGGAAGTGGAGATATAGCTGTGAGTGTTGCCAATACTTGGCCCCTATTTGGGCCTATGGCACATGACTACACCAGTTGGCTTTGGTGGAAAATGATATTGGGACGAAAATCATCTGACAACAAACAGTATTATCCAAGACATCTAATTCTGTAGGTTCATATTGCCAGTTGGATTTTAACCAGGCATCTAGTCATGGCCAGCACCAAAAAAGATTGTGACCTTAGGTTTGTGCTACTCTGGCCCAGCTTGGCCTGGAAGCCATGGCTTTGGCCTGGCCTGAATTGGCTTTGGCTTCCTCAAACTGCAGGTCAGGCCAAAGCTGCTGCTCACAGCTTGGCTCCAGCTTTTGTATGTAAAGATGAATTTTCATGTGTAGCACTCTCACAGTTGACAATTTGAGAACATAACACTGACCAAGGAGAATGTTCTCAGTTTGCAAGAGGTGATGAGACTTAGGAAATAACTCCATTACCTAATAAGATTTTTATTTTATTTTATTTCATTTTTATGTTGAATTACACCAAGTGATGCCAAATGATGCTATGAACAATATATGTACAGTATATAAACCTAATACACACCTGAAATTCCCCATCATGCATTGACGATGCTCAATCCAGAATACCAAACAAAACCTACCAATGGCTTGGATGGTATAACATGAGTTAGAGGAAGGTTGCAAGGTGGTACTAAATATTACTGCAGTTAACCAAAGGTATGTTGATGAAGTTTGAAGAGGTTCAGAGGGTTTTGAAGATCTGCAAAGAGGTATGAAAAAGTTCAATGAAGTTTCAAGAGATTATGAAGTAGTCTCAAAGTTTGTAGAGTGTGGGTTGGGACGATAGTGATATGGCCAATAACAATAATGATACACAATGATTGGTGAGGGATGTGAGACAATAGTTGATAGTTTTGAGATAATAAGGCAAAGTTTTGAATAAGTTCACGATGATTTTGCAGAACTTTGGGCTATGTAAGACTCAGACTCAGACTCAAGAGGAGAATTCTGAAATCAGGTGATGGGAAAGTAGGGGCAATCTCTTTCTTGTCCTAAGTGAGTCAATAGTACAAGTTTATATACATCTGGCAAGTAGTGCCAAATACAGAAATAAAACATGAGGCATGATATCAGGATAATATAATGAAGCTGATTTTCCTCAAGTAAATGAGAAAAGATGTGAGAAAAGCCATCTGAGTCTGTAATATATCAAGAAAATACCTGTCTTATTGTTCCAATAAATTATTGGAAATATGAAAAAACACCATTTTGCATCCTAAGGTGCATTGCCTTGTCATCCTTTGTCCAATACACTTACCATATTATGCCAAAGCCTCTGGAAGTGCAGAACAGGTGTCCAAAAATATGTCTATATGGTCCATGAAAGGGCAACCTCAAGGCCTCACTTAATAGTGAGCTAACAGAGGGAAATCTGAAGTTAACATTATACTACATGATACAAACAATATAGGCACACCTAACAGAGGGAAATCTGAAGAGAAAACTCTAAGGACCCATCTGTTGATGCCTAGTATATGTGAAAGACCTGAAAATCAAATAATAGGCTAAAAATAAAAAAAAGCAGAAGTAGGTGGATCATGTTAGAGTCAAGTAACTCTTCAATCAATTGTTTCAGGTCAGAGATCTCTACTGCTCATAAGTGATAGTTTGAGGATGACTGCTTTAGGCTTGTAGAAAAGTTGTAAAGTTGACCAGGTCAAGCTGAGCTTGACTAGTCTTTTCATTGCATCTTAAATACTACAAATGCAAGATCATAGATACATGTATGGATGATGATAGGTCCACTACATGCTTTAAGGTCTGGAGAAGACTCCCACTCATATCGACACATCACGACATGCACTCTGAATCACTACGAAGGCCATGAAATTGACATTGAATCATTTTTATACTATTTTGCATTATTTTGGATGATTTCGAACTATTTCAAATGCTTTTGAACTATTTTGCAACACTTTGAACGACTTTGCAGCACTTTGAATGACTTCAGCTGCCGTATAGTTGTCTTAAAACACTTTTGATACACGATAGTCAACTGGAGTGAACTATTTAGTCGCATATCAAGCACTACCGGACACGAGGAGGAATTACAAGAGACTTAGGATATGATAAGTGCAGATTTTTGTTTCATTGATATATTAAAGCAATAGAACAAGAACTCTTACTATACTTGGACAATGTACATTTCACTTATTATCATCTTTCATTTTGTTTCATGTTCTACAATACCTTTATTTGCTGTGCACATTGCCTCATGTGCTACAATTGTTATTATTTCCTTTTTAGTACTATTCCTTCAGATTGTATATAGACTTGTATTAGCTAGAATAACAAAAACAACAAGTAACAGGAAACAGCACAAGTTACCCTCTCGCTATCATCAGATTTAAGAATCGTTCTCTTTAGTCTTATCTTCATGTCACATCTCTAAGTTCTGCAAAATATCATGAACTTCTTCAAAACTATCATATTTGCTCTCCATGTTATCGCCCATCGCCTATCGCCATTCAACAAACACTTCACATTCGTTAAACTTGCCCTTTAATATACTTTGAACCTATTTTGCACTTCTTCAAATCTCTTCAAACTTTTTTGGGCCTACTTCAAACTATTTTGCACAACTTTGAACCTCTTTCAGACTGTTTTGAACAACTTCATATGCTCTTACAGATTATTCGAACCATCCCTTATTATTCCACGTTGCTAAACACATCGTTTTGGTCTCAGCGGTGATATTTAGTACCATCTTGCACCCTTCCTCTGACTTGTGTTATACCATCCGAAGCCATTCAGTAGGTTTTGTTTGGGTTTCCAGGTTGAGTATCATCAATGAGTCGCATCTAGAAAGGTAACAAAGACAATAAGAACATTCCATGATACTACAATAGTGCAGGAGAGTAGTGAGGTAGGATTAAGGGGTTTGTGGGCATAGCACAGCAGAGAGAATAAGTAAAGAGAACAATAATGTGAGACATAATCCGAGCGAAGATAATAAGGACAATAGAAATGTATGACATGCCAAAAGAAAATGAATTCCCTGTGTCTGCTGCTTCTCATAACAGATCAAGGCTGCAGAATGATGTCACCCCAAGGGGTAAGCACCCTGAACCACCTTGAAGAATAGAACTGTCAACATGTACCAACATGGGGAAAACCAAAAAATAATCATAAAATAGGAATAAAATCATAGAAAATCATAGGAAAGGCAGGATAGAGTGATATAAAGATCAAAACACTGCTACAAAGATGGGACTTGAGGCAGAAAAAACACTGGACTTCCAGTTGGACTCAGTTGCCAGTGGTCGAAAAGTTCAGGAGTTTCAGGGCAGAATCCACTGGGCTGTAGCATGCCAGGTGAAAGGGGCCAGAGAGGACTTTGCTTCAACTTGTAAGAAGTTGTGCCCTTCTCCTCATCAGCTGTCCTAGTTCAGGGTGGAGGGAGTTCAGAGTTCCAGAGAATTTCTGGATGGAGGGTGAGGGTAGAAATAAGCAGAGGTTTAAGATTAACTTTTGGGAATAGCAACCTGAGCATGGACCCTAGCACAACCTGGTAGACTAATAATAGTACAGTACCATGTATCTCTGATGCAAGTGTAATAAAAGTCTAGGACTTGTCTCTCTCCTACCATCATGAATCCTAACAGGTTATGGCACCTGGCTCTACTTTCTAAACCTCTAGAGTACTAGCACTATAAACCAACAGCAACAGCAACAGCAACAGGGAAATCAACAATTTGATTTTTTTCCAAAAGTGGAAATCAGCATTCACCATCACCAAACTGCTTCTCAATTGTGTGCATGTAATAACACTATTGTTGACTTTGTAAGGGGAAGGAAAGGCATCCCAGGCATCTGGGCAATTTTCTGCATTCATGCCATTTTTTTTTACATTTTATTTCACCCTATTCTGCCTTTTCTATGATTTTCTATGATTTTATTCCTATTTTATGATTATTTTTCAGTTTTTCTCTTGTTGGTACATGTTGACAGTTCTATTCTTAGAGGTGGGACCCCTTCTAAATGTTTACCCATCAAGGTGACATCATTCCACAGCTTGATCTGCCCATTTCCACCTTTTTGCTATTTTTAGCTAGATAGGTCCATAGAGTTTTCTCTTTGGATTCCTTTCTGTTAAATGCACCTGAAGTGTCTGTATTATGTAGTATAATATTAACTTCAGATTCTCCTCTGTTAAATCATTACTAAGTGAGGCTTGAGGTTGTCCTTATAGTAGAAAACACTCTCCCTAGGCCTGGAATTGAAGCACACTGTGGATATAATGCCTCCTACACATACAGGACATTGCCCAGGATGTAATTGACACCCCCACCTTAAGTGCATGCTTATCTCTGCTTGATGCACTGCCATGCACTATGGACACTCAAAAATCTGTCAAAGCACTTGAAGGCACCATTATCAGATTGCACATGCAAATTGAATTACTCAAATCATATATCAAAAGCTTTGTTAATACCCTACAGCTTAGTCTCTTACCTAATATTCCATTTATTCCAACCTCAACCACTTCCAGCATTGATGCTCTATCTAATACCACTGGCACACAGATTAAACTGTCTCTCCCCCCCCCCCCCCCCCTGCCAACTTTAATAGTGCATGCTGTCACAGACATTCTTTCCTCAACTCCTGTAAGTTATACATCAGTCTTCATTCTAATCAGTTCCTAGATTACACCACAAAATTTTATTGGGCCTTCACATACATGAAGTCTGAGTGCACCTACTTCTACGTTGGCCACATTTTGCACCAAGCCCAGAAACTCAGTTCCCTTTCTTTCTCCTCTTGGGATGGCTTTAGGGAGGAGCTTGTATGACATTTCTGCTCTCTTCATGAATGCCAATGAGCTGCAACACACCTTGAGGCATCCTTGTATTACCAAGCACACTGATCTGTGGATGACTATATCGATGAGTTTAGGAATTTAGTGAACATGGCAGGATATGGGAGTAGGCTATCAGTGGTGGTTAAATTTCATTGTGGTCTCAATTGAGAGGTTCAGGATAAGATTGCACAGATGTTGAAGAGGTGCCCAGCTGATGACAATATTGATGATTGGTATGAAGCTGCTTCTCTCTGCAATGAAAACTAACTTATGAATGTGGTGTTTAACACTACACTCCATGCCACTACTACCACACATGCCCCCAATTCCTCCAACTGTCCACCCCCACTGCCCACCAGTAACTGCTTTGATGCCCTGCTGGTTGGCCCACTAGAGGAAGAACTTCACTCCACAACCAATCCCCTCCTTGAATCCCTCAACACAATGGAAGTCACACCTGCTCCACTTACACCTGTTCCTCCTCTTCCCAGATTGAAATCTTGGGAGTGCAAAAGCTACCATTGCAAGTACATTGTGGCATGTTGAAATTAATTCCCTTGATGCATGCTGTATACATGAGGCGATACATGCAGCATACACATGTTACTGCGCTTACTGCGCATACATGTGGTATACACATTCCCGAGTCATGTGACATCCTTATTATTATGTATATAAGGAGAACCTGTACCATAGTAGGAATACAGTGTTCTTACCTCTGCTAAACCCTAGCTCTAAGACTAACTAAACCCCAGGTAGATTATAAGGAACGTGTCGTCTCTTCCTCTGTGCAGCGTATGTAGTCTGCTCCAACAGGTTATGGGCCCTGCTGGGCACGTCGCGAACGTGCCTTAACTGGCTGCGAACGACGTTGACTTCATTGTCTCCAAATTGTAACCTTGCACTCTTCGTGAGCTGCATTGCGCTCTCTGCGAGCTGCATTTAAAAACCTAGGTTGACTAGGGTTAACCACTCTGAAGGAGTGTTTTTGCCTGAGAATATGGAACATGTTTTCTTGAATAGAAGAACTGATTGAGCACTTTTACCAGCTGCCACTACAACATCATGTCTTCAACTCTTGAAAAACTCGTACAAACTTTCGACGGCTCTAACTACATTCAATGGGCCGACTCAATGAAGGTGTGGCTCAGGTCTCAGGGCCTCTGGCAAATAACTAGTGGGATGGAACTAAAACCACCCATGGCGCCTCCTTTGATGGCGACAAACGCTGCACTGGTAGCGGAAGCTAATGCCAAGCTCCAGACCTGGAACAATAAGAATGACCAGGCAATTGGTAGCCTAGTGCTCCGCCTGGCCCCCTCTATTCGGCAGCGTGCCAACACCAAGGACACTGCTGAGGAGGTATGGGATCTCATCCGCACCGACTATGGTGTGGACGGCCCCTCTCAAGTCTTTTCGGACTTTAGGTCCGCTATAACGATCAAGATTCCGGCTGCGAATCCCGCGCCGGAGATCGCCAGAATGGCCGACAAGTTTGAGCACCTCACGGCTGCCAATGTCGCCATCCCTGAACTAGTGCAGGCCATGATCTTACTTGCTGCGATGCCGCGCGAGTTCGATTCATTGTCCTCAATGGTCCTTAACACGACCGCCACTAGAGCCTTGACGTTTAAACATGTCAGGGACTCCATTGTCGCTGAAGCCTCACGCCGCACGGCAGTTGGGAAGCCCGCTGGCCAGCCTCAGGCCACCAAGCTTTCTGCTGTCAAGCGCAAAGGGGGAAACCCCAAATGGCAATCTCAGGGCAACAATGGAGAATCATCCCGAAAACGTGGACGACGTGGGGACAGAAAGACTAAAGAGGAAAAACCTAAAGAGAAACATTCCCACCTCGCCTCACAAGCCTTTACTACTATAAATGGTAATGGCATTATCATACCGCCGATGCCGCTCATCCAGCGCATCGAGAAGCGTGAACATACTCCCACAAAGGATCCTCGCCGCCGACTGCCTGCACAGGCATACATGGGCGCGGCCTCTACCTCTCATTCGGTCTATACCGAATATCAGCAGGCTCGAGACACCCTCGAGCAAATGAATCTCCCACGCAGTGCGAAAAATCTGCGACTGCTGGAAGAGCACCTAACAGTGCGAGAAGGTAAGAGAAGGAGGATAGAGTCAGAAACCGAGGCTACGATCGAGGAGGTAGAAGACGATACCATCTCCCTCGGATCAGAACCACCGGCAACTGACGAGGAAGTGTGGAAGATCGTCGACGAGATGCTCGTCAATGAACCCCTTGACACAGGGGCGTATGATGATAGGTCAGTCCTTTTCCCTGCCACAAGCACAAGGATTAAAATTCCTATGAATACAGCGAACTTTTCATGTGAAATTTTACCGCTATTAAATGTATCATGGAATTATGTACATCTTAATATATGTGTTACGTGTGCAAGTGGAAAATGTAAGAGAGGTGCTGACTGGATCATGGATTCAGGCACATCAAAACACTTCACTGGTGAAATTAAAGATTTTGCTTCTTATGAGCCTTTACCGAGAAAGGACTCTACCCTGGTTCAAACAGCCACGGGTACTACTCATATAGTAGGGAAAGGAGCAGTCTTCATTAGACACCAGGTAGTATGTCATGGGAAGTCAGAGACGCGTGAAACGCGATTATACCCCGTCTACTACATACCCGACTGTAATGCTCGATTACTGTCAATGGGCGTCTTCTTACAAGACGGAAGTGATGTGCGTGGTTCCTCCGCACACATTTCATTTTTCAAGCTAGGAAACCCAATTATGGATTGCGTCCCTCTTATGAAACGTGACACTATTTATTGGGCTCGGAGTCATATATTGAGCACCAAGGGAATCAATGTCGCGACAATGTATGTCGCAGACTACTCGACTTGGCATAAGCGACTTGGACACCCATCCAAAGAGGCGCTAGGGAAGATGCCTAATAGCACCATAAAATTCCCAAGGAATTTAATTATTCCTAAAGACAAAATTATATGTCCAGGGTGCGCTGAAGGGAAAATGACCTCAAAATCTTTTCCTGAATCAAATTCACGTGCTGAAAGACCCTTTGAATTAATACATTCCGATCTGAAGGAACTCCCAGTACTATCGTACCATAAACATAAATACTTTATTGTATTTCTGGATGACAAAATGTCACATATCTGGGTCCAATGCCTTAAAAAGAAATCTGATGCTGCTGTGGCCATCAGACAATTTCGGGCAGTGGCTTTGACACAGTATGGTGCTACAATCAAGCGCTGGCGTGTTGATCCAGGAGGGGAGTTCAAAGATCGTGAGCTACAAAATGTGCTCAAGGACTTTGGCATCAAAATAGAGATGTCTGCACCCCACATTCACCAACAGAATGGGCATGCAGAGCGTGCCATAAGGACAATAATGGAAAAGTCGCAAACCCTGCGATTTACCGCATGTCTACCACAATCATGGTGGGAATTTTGCATTGAACATGCAACACACCTATACAACTGAACCCCGATAAGGCGCCTGAAATGGCTGACACCGGTTGAGGACCTGACAAAGGTCCGCCCAGATCTAAACGATCTGAAGGTTTTTGGTTGTGGTGCTTATGTCTACCTACCCAAGGAAAAGCGTCCAAACACATTGGCTCCTCGATCGGAGTTGATGACGTACCTTGGATTAGGAGATGGCATTAAAGCATACCATTTTATGTGACCTAGTGGCGCAATATTCATTGGTGCTATGGCACTATTTGATGAAACATTGTTCCCATGCTGTCCCGGAGCTAAGACTCCTGCCAATACAGACCTTGGTGATTTTCCACCTCCAGAACCAGAAGATGATGACCACTCATCTGGAACGGATGGCGATGATTCTATACCGCCAAAAGATCCGCCCCTTCCTCCATCATCAGAAAATGATGATGATGATGTACCAAGTGAGCAAAAGGCACATGACGATGTGACAAATGCTCCTCCACCACCTCCAGTAACCACTGAGGACTTTCATCCAAGACGTGATGATCAACAGGAATGGCAGCAATTGCCCCATCGATCAGGCAGGCAGAGGAACATCCCAAACCGTCCTGGCAATACCTATGGAGAGAAGCGACTCCCCTCTGACATAGAGAGAGACATTGCACGTGATCGATATTGGAAGAGATCTGTAGGTCAAGATTCGGATCATAACCGAACATGACCACAATCTCAACAGAAAGAACCAGTTGCTGGACCGAGTTCGGCACCCCACGAGAGTGTGCCCGATTCCAATGATCAAGAACATGATCACCCAATGGGGGAACCGGACGAAGCAGGTTATATTAAAAAGATAACCAAGGAAGGAGGAGATAAGCTTATTCGCTGGCTGTTGTCAAAAGCAGTCAAACCATCGAGCGAAATAAGCCAAGTTCCAAACCAATTTCGTGATATTGCGCGCCTACCATGGCAGCAGCAACGTGAGTGGAAACAAGCTTGTCAAGAAGAATTAGAGGCTCTTCGTAAGCAACAAGTCTATGACATCGTCGATCTTCCACATGATCGAAAAACGATCAAAAATAGATGGGTTTTCTCCGTAAAATTGGATGGAAGAAAACGAGCCAGACTCGTGGCCAAAGGCTTTTCACAAGTCGAAGGCGTTGACTTTGATGAGATTTTCTCACCGGTAGTCCGCTACGAGACCGTATGCCTCATGTTTGCACTTGCATCTCTGGAAGCCATGTATATGACCGGCCTAGATGTAAAAACTGCATTTTTGTATGGCAAACTAGATGAGGAGATCTATATGGATCAACCTGAGGGTTTCAGACTCGAGGGAAAAGAGCGCAAAGTATTGCGCTTACGCCGAGCATTGTATGGCCTTAAACAAGCCTCACTTGCATGGTGGAAAGAGCTAGAGGCATTTATGCACACCATTGGGTTCGTGCGCGCCAGCTCCGATGCCGGCATTTTCATACACAAGGATCCTAAGACAGGCAGCATTGTTATTGCACTCGTCTATGTTGATGATGGCTTGTTCATGGGGAAGAACAAGAAACTTGTGGATGAAAAGAAAAATGCTTGTCTAAAGCATTGGGAGTGCCGTAGTACTGAAAAAGTCATGGAATTCTTAGGCATGCGCATCACCCAGACTGCAAACAAAGTCAAACTCGATCAAACTGAATATCTCGCCAAAGTGCTTGAGAGATTCGAGATGACAAATGCCAAAGCGACCCCCACTCCACTTCCGACTGGTTACAAACCATCGGAAAACACAGCAACGCCCAATGCGATGCTTAGATCAAAATATCAGTCTGTGATCGGATCTTTATTGTATCTGATGCTCGGAACGTGACCTGATATCGCTTATGCGGTAATCAAGATGTCGCAATTCTCAGCTAATCCTAGTCAAGAACATCTAGACAAAGCAATGTACATAATGCGCTATCTGGTGGGAACCCAGAAGTACAGTATAGTCTATGATGGAGAGAAATCCGAGGGGCTACAGGCCTTCACAGATTCTGATTGGGCAGCTGACACAATCAAGCGCCGATCTACAATGGGTTACTTTGCTACTCTAGCGAGTGGCATTGTGTGCTGGCAGTCCTGTTTACAAAAAACTGTAGCACTGTCATCCACAGAAGCCGAATATATGGCTCTCTCTGACACTTGTCGGCAGATAGTGTGGATAGAGTCCTTATTCCAGGAACTCGGATATATCTTGAATCACGTACCAATCTGCGCTGATAATCAAGAATCCATCTTCATTGGATCAAATCCAGTCCAGGAAAGGAGGACTAAACATATAGACATTCGCTACCACTACACGCGCGAATGCATTGAAAAAGACAAAGTCACGGTCGTTTTCATTCCTGGAAGTGATAATCCGGCTGACATGTTCACCAAGAACCTTGGCGCCGTCCTTTTCAGGAAATTTAGAGACTCTCTCGGAATTACTTTCAAGATTCAAACTTAGCTGCTTAGAGCGCTGTACAGTTTGAGGGGGGGTGTTGAAATTAATTCCCTTGATGCATGCTGTATACATGAGGTGATACATGCAGCATACACATGTTACTGCGCTTACTGCGCATACATGTGGTATACACATTCCCGAGTCATGTGACATCCTTATTATTATGTATATAAGGAGAACCTGTACCGTAGTAGGAATACAGTGTTCTTACCTCTGCTAAACCCTAGCTCTAAGACTAACTAAACCCCAGGTAGGTTATAAGGAATGTGTTGTCTCTTCCTCTGTGCAGCGTATGTAGTCTGCTCCAACATGGCATCCACCCCCTCCCAGCAATCACTAGAATGGAAGATTGAGCTGAAGACTACAGATATGGGGCAAGTACTCAGTGTCTTTGCCCTCTTGGACTTGGGTGCCATGGACCTTTTCATTAATTCACACCTGGTTCAACAAAAACAACTCAATATCCACTCACTATCTCAACCCATACCTGTCTACAATGTGGACAGTTCCTCAAATGAAGCTGGGGTGATTTGAGAGGTTTTCAATTTAGTCCTCCAGTACAAGGACAATAGTGAATGGGTTCTCTTCACTGTGACCCAACTGGGAAAGCAGGAGGCAATTTTGGGCTACCTGTGGCTTCATGACCATAATCCTGAGATTGACTGGGTGACAGGTGAAGTCATGATGAGTCATTGTGCCTCTTGTTGCTATACTTGCTTTACTGAAGGCAGACAGGAACATTGGGGCAAAAGGTACTCTTACAAAGCACTCAAAAGTGTTGTGCTGGTCCAATGCCTATTGCTGATGTGGACTTGGATGACATTCCAGATCTTGCACCTGATTCCAATAATGATGAAGAGGAGGTGGAGGAGGTCAAGGAAGGTGACCAAATTTTCTACGATGCTATTAACCCTTTGCATGAGGTGCATGCCACCTTGAACATCTCCCAGTGCCTCACAGAGGCCTTCCACAAGAACAATGCACCCAAATCCCTCACTTACTGCATACTTCCTCACCTGCATGACTTTTAGGATGTCTTCTCCAAGGAATCTTTTGACTCACTTTCTAACTGTAAGCCATGGGATCATGCAATTGAGCTCATACTGGGTGCCACACCTGTAAGGGCAACCTCAAAGCCTCACTTAGGAGTAAGTGAACAGAGGGGAATCTAAAGTTAATATTATACTACATAATACAGACACTTCAGGTGCACCTAACAGAGGGGAATCCAAAGAGAAAACTTTAATGACCCATCTGTTGATGCCCAGTATATGTGATAGAGCTGAAAATTAAATAGTAAGCTAAAAATAGCAAAAAGGTGGAAATAAATGGATCAAGCTGTGGGATGATGTCACCTTGATGGGTAAATGTCCAGAAAAGGTCCTACCTCTAAGAATAGAACTGTCAACATGTACCAACATGGGAAAAATATAATAATAAAATAGAGATAAATTATAGAAAATCATAGAAAAGGCAGAATAGGGTGAAATAAAATATATATAAAAAATGGGATGAATGTAGAAAATTGCCCAAATGCCTAGGGCACCTTCATTTTCCCTTACATTACTCCCTTTCTATAATGCATTGCCCCAATGCATTTGAAACCATATTTGCCCAATGTTGGAAGCTTGAATGTGCTGAGGTGCAGAGAAATGTCACTGGTGGAACTCCCTGACCAGTCGTGGGGCATTCACATTAGACTCTGTGACCGAGGAGCTCTCCTCATATCTATAACCCTTCCAGTACACCAGGTATTTACCTCAATGTAAGTGACTGTCTAAGATGGACTCAATCTCGTACTGAGGTTTGCCTTTGATGACTGTAGATGGTGGGGGAGGTCATGTCACATTTCCAGGGAATGTATCTGTGGGGGCAGGCAGCAGCTTTACAACATGGAAGACAGGGTGGAGTCTGGACATTGACTGTGGTAGCCATAGGCAGTAGGCATGTAACCCAATGTGTTTAGTGATGAGGAATGGTCCAAGAAAGTGGTGGCGAGTTTCTTGGATGGAAGCATGGTGGAAATGTCACTAGAGTCAAGATAGACATGATCACCAACCTTATATGTGGGTGTGGGTGAGTGACACTGGTTGTAGAAGCATGCCATGTCATCCTTTCCCTTGGCCAAAGCTGACTTCACCTCCTCCAAGGTGTCCTTCATCCGCTCTGTGAACTCATTCACTGTCTCCAAGTGTGAGGGTGCTCATCAACGTTTGAAGCCCATGTGTGGATGTTGCCCTGTATCAAGGAGGAAGAGAGTTTGTTGGGTGGAAGAGTGGACATGGTTGTTGTATCCAAACTTGGCCATGGGGAGGAGATCTTCCCAGTCATCCTGCTGCTCATCGATGAAGACATGAATGTGCTGTTCAAGTTCTTGGTTGATGCATTCCATCTGTCTGTCTGTCTGTGGGTGGTAGGTGGTCAAAGCGAGGAGTTTGATCCCCAGCAGGCAGTACAGCTCTTGGGTGAACTCTGCAACAAATTGTGGTCCTTGATCACAGAGGAATGCACCAGGCAGTCCATGGAGCTTCCACACATGATGCAGGTAGAGTTGAGCCACTCCAAGTGCAGTGACACTCATATGAGTGGGGATGAAATGAGCTTGTTTTCCACCAGAGTCGACTGTGCACATTACCACATCAAACCCATTGGACTCTGGTAGTTCCACCATGAAGTCTACACTGATGATATCCCAGTGATTCTCTGGAACTGGAAGGGGGTGTAACTTGCCCATGGGCTTGTGCTGTGGAGTCTTGGTGCATAAGCCGAGATCACAGGTATGACAGTACTAACCAATGAGTCAAGACATCTGGGGCCACCAATAATTCCATGATATGAGTTCAACGTTTTCTAACATCTGGGGTGGCCAGCAATGAGTGAGTCATGGTGTTGAGAGATGAGTCATTATCGAAATTGAGGATCGTTAGGGATGTAGATGTGGTCACAGAAGTATAGGACGTCGTCCTTCTCTGTCCACTCTGCTGCATGAAGTGAAGGGGTAGATCCATTCTTCAGCTCCTTCACTGCCAGAGCCACAGCATCCTCATGTAAACCACTACAGTTCACATGATGAATGTCACATAGAATACTGTGCTCCTTACCCTCCAAGGCAACACCTTCTAATGCATGGACTGTAAACATATCAGGTTGCAACAACACAATACCTTGATTGTCATTGTGCTTCCATCCCCATGGTCTGGGCGATGAGAGAGGAGTCTTGCCCATCCTGCATCCTGGGTGATGATGTAGGGAGAAATCAAACCTGGAGAGGTAAAGGGACCAGTGGGCTTGGCGATGATTAAGCTTTTTGGCATTCATGAAGTACTTGAGGTTCTTATGGTCCATCCAGATCTTGACCTTATGTTGAGCACCCTCCAGGAAATGTTGCTGATGATACTCAACCTGGAAACCTAATAAAAACCTGTTAAAAGGCTTAGGAAGTATAACACAGGCTAGAGGAAGAGGCAAGTTGGTACTAAATGTCACTGCTGATACCCAAACATTGTGTTTAGTGATGTGAAATAGTAAGGGATGTGGCAAATAGTCTTTTAGAAGCATACGAAAAAGTTCAAAATAATTCAAAATAGGTTCAAAGACATGCGAAATAGTTCAAATAAGTTCGAAGATGTGTGAAGTAGTTCAAATAAGGTTGAAGAGGTTTGAGGTATGTATTATCTGTTGTGCCAGGTGTCAAAGCACTGTTTTTCATGTGCTGTTGTATGGATTGATGCTCGATGTTTGACTGCTGGGTTAGAGTAGGAATGCACAGAGTGAGTGCATGGGGTTGAGGTGGGTAAGGATGTGTATGACAAGGATGGTTCAACATTTGTTCATAGGTTTGGCCAGAGGTTACATTCAAGAAGCGAGTTTGCTGGTGTGTTTCATGTTAATAATAACCACTGGGTCAGATGTGATGTAGATGTTATTTGTGAGAGATTTGCTTATGGTAATATTGCTCATTGGGAGCTGGATCATAAAGTTGTATCTTCCTTCCAATAGTTTGTAGCAAAGCATTTGCTGCATGAAGAGTTGGAGTTGGATGATGCAGTTTTGTCTTGCACACATCAGGATTTTGGCTATGATACCTGGCAGTGTGGCCTATTTGCTGCCAATGCTATTGGGAATTGCTATGTCCCAAAAGGTGCTGCAGCTGGAATGCTGATGGGCAAGGTCAGAAAAGTATCAGAAATGAATTGGGAACTATTAGAAATCCAATTGGGTGAGATGGGTCTTGACACATGTGCTCCTTGAGACTCTTGCTGGAATATGTGAAAAATGGTATAATGAGGAGAGAAGGGGATCAAGAAGTCTGAAAACAGCTATTCCTTCTTCTCCATGAATGGAAGTATTTAGAACTGGCAATCTTTTGCTCATATTTTTGGGTGACCCCTGGCTGCTTCGATAGTCTTGTTGAATCACTTTGTCAACATCCTGTATTTCAGAATGGATCTAGCAACTTGCAAATGCCCATAGAACACCAACTAGCCATAGCCTTGTACTGCTTTGGACACTATGGAAATGCTGCCAGTACCATGAAGGTAGCACTTTGAGCTGGCGTTAGATATGGGACAGTTTGCTTTGTCACATGTCAAATCATGCAGGCTTGTTGCAATGAAAATTCCTGATGCTCCACTCTGCACTGGCTGGATGATGATGCAAAATAATGTGCAAAAGAATGGGTTGAACAAAGCTCATGTCCTGCTTGGCTCATGGTTGGCTCATGGTTGATGGTACTCTTGTGCTGTTGTATGCTCACCCAGCCTTCTATAGAAATGTGTTCTTTGACCACAAGTCAAATTACTCTCTAAATGTGCAGTTAAGGCAACCAACAGCTGTTGTATAGTGATGTAAATGCCCTGACCATATAGTGACAGCTCATAAACACCCCAGATTTGCAAATTATTGATTTTGCAGTGGGCTTACCTGGGAGCCAGCATGATGCAACAGCTTGGGAAAATTCACAAGTTTTCAAGGAGCACAAGACTCTTTTGCAAGCAGAGGAGTGGGTTTGGGCTGACTCTGCATATCTCTTGTGAGATTGGCACCAGTCACAATACAAAAAGTATTACGCATTGAATCTTCTGCAACATCGAATTAAATATTCCATAGGCCAGAAAAGATATCCCAGGGAATTCAGACTACAATTACCATGTGTCAAAGGTCTGCATCTGTTCAGAACACTGTGTTGGGTTTGTGAATGTTGGTGTTCATTTCAGGGGCTACATCTATGAATTGACCCTCCTGAAGGTCTTTAATTTGCAACATTATGGATCATTACATGCATTCACCTTCACATCTTGGTGATGGAGCATGAGGAGGGTATTGATATGGCATGTGACAAATTCTTTAGAAAGGGCCTGAAGATTGTGGAAAGGGAAAAAGCTAATGCAAGGCATGAGCAAATGAAATGACAGAATGAAGGTGATGTAGAAGTCCATGAGGTATCAGAGGACGAGGAAATTGAGCTACTGAGGGGAAGAATTAAATGGACGAAATTAAAGCAGGCACTGTGGGAATATCTAGATAAAGCAATGTAGGAGATAAAGGAATGTATTGTGTATGGGAAGACTTTTTGGCAGCTTTCTTCCCTTCAGCTTTAGCAAGCTTAGCATAGAGGACTTTGATAGTCTCCAGCTCAGAGGGGATAGAGGTAACACTGAGCTTTACGCTCTGCCATGGGACATGACACTGCCAGCAGATGCCAATTCCATACTGGCAGACTTTTGAAACTCAGAGAGCATGCCAGAGAAGCCAGACGAGATCAGAAAAAATCTGAAATCTTGAGTGCAAGGAAGATTTGAAATCCCAAGTTTTTGTGATTCAGAACATGAAGACAAAATCAAATCTGAAATTGACATGAACATGCAGGCCAATGCAGATGTAAAAACCCCTATTCCTGTGCCACATTATAAATATATATAATGACAAAGTCAGTTCCATATTCATTTCTAACAATATGAAATAACAAAAGCATATACACATAGCATGGTCCCACAGTGCAAGCTCTCCTCTTGATGAACTTTGCTCTGACATCTGCTTTCAATGCACTGTAACCTTGTGCTAGGTTCACATGAGTAATCACTGATCAGGTGCTGAGGGGACTGTGATATAACAAGCCCCAGGTCTGGATTGATAGTGTAGACAAAGTAATAGTAGTACTACAGGTGATGATGGTTGTAAGCTAAGAGCATTGTGTTGTGTTGTGTCCTATGTCAGTTGACCCTAGTAAACATGTGTAAATGAGTCATCACACCTTGTTCAAGGAGTCCTTCACTGACCTTCACACTTTCCTGCAGATCTGAATCACCAAAAACATCTATTAGCCCTGTTTTCTTGTCATTTGATCACCTTTCTGTATCTCCCTTCAAAGAAAAGAAAAACAAAACATGCAACAGTGCCATCAGTACTTGCTCCTGTTTTTAAAGTCCTTGTTATATCCAGTACTGGGTCGATTGGGCATGCTTGGGACTTAACAGCTTGTCAGAAAATCTCACCTTGTAATCAACTGAATCAGGTGGCAGGGTGTTTGGTAGACCTTTTCTGGATATTTTAGAGACCTTGACAGTTCAAGTGAAAACATCTGCTGGCAAGAAGAAAAAATATTGTTGCACAGGGGTGGGGTGCACAAAGGTTTGGCAGCCACATAGCCATGTTCATGTCCTGCAGCATTGCAAAAGATGCATGCAGATGACATCAGAGCAGTGGCAATATGCATCTGCTGAAAGTGTGGGAACAAGTCCAGGAGCTGTGGTTGCAGCAGTTAGCATGGGTTCTGTTGAAATCGGGCAGTGGTATGCACATTAAACGACACCGATGGCAACACCAAATGGCCATGGTATATAGCCACAGTTATTAGTAACATTGCCTTGTTGTTTTAGATTTAATTACAGGGTGGTGTCTCATGCTAGTATAAATATTCATTGCAAATAGTTTATTAAACTCAACCAAATGTTCTATACTCTATCAAGTCCTCTAGAAATTCAACAGGTTGTGGGCCCTGGCCTTGACTGGATTTTCTTGCTCACGCTATTATCAAACTAACATAACACTACCTAGATCAAATTTAAACAATGGCCAACGTTTCAAATGCTTTGGCATACACAAATGTTTACTGAATAGAACCCTTGACAGATGCCAAGAATTACACTGTATGGAAGATCAAAATGATGAACATTTTGATGGGGCAAGATCTGTGGGAATATGTCAATGGATCAACTACCCAGCTGATGGAAGTGGCCTTGCAGACAGTGTGGCATAAAAAGGATTGGATGGCACTGTCAATGATCCATTTATGGGTGGCTGACAAAATGTTGGTGTACATTGCAAGTTCAACAAGCATGTTGGAAGCATGGGGTATATTGAAGTCATTACTGGAGACTCAGGGGGCATTAGGAATAGTCCAGGCATGATGAAAGCTATTCTGGTCTCAATGCATGGAAGGGATGCCTATTGATGAACATATTTGGACATTGCATGGCTATCAGGAAGAGCTGCACAATCTGGGGCAGAAGATCAACAGAGAAGAATTTTCCATCATTTTGCTAACCTCACTCCCTAAAAATTGGAATGATTACATTGCATCCATAGACACTACCACTCTGAAGGATGCCCCAGCACTTATTGCTCAAATTCTGGACCACGATTGATGACTTAGCTTACATAATTCCGATGATACAGCCCTCATGGGAAAGCCTGGGAAAAGAATCAACCCTAATATAACCTGCTATGGATGTGGAGAAAAGGGGCACATCAGCAAGCAGTGCAGGAACAAGTCCAAATCAGGAAAGGGGAGATTGGGAGAAAAGCAAAAGGGATAGACAGAAGCTCATGCAGCAGTGGATGAGGACTTTGCCTTCTGTGGGGATTGTGGGGATGACACTGCACTTGCAGTCTCAATGGACTCTTGGTTGGCGGACTCAGCATGCACTTCACACATAGCACAGGATCAAAATATCTTCATTGACTATATTCCTACCCCTGGACATCAAATCTCCAGTTTTGGTAAATCTCCTGGGCTCAAACAAGGTTCAATACAGCTGGAATACACCATGGATGGGAGAGCCCCAATGCTTACCCTAAAAGATGTGGTACATGTGCCTGATGCACCTTTCAACCTTATCTCAATTTCATGTGTGCTTGAGGCTGGAATCAAAGTGCTATTTGTAACACTGAGAGTATGGTTCCAGGTGCCAAACAAGACCATTATTATGGAAGGTTGGGTCAAGAACTGGTTATTTGACATGGATGTCAAAGGTGTTGCCAAACAAGACCAAGCATACTCTGCCAAGAATGGCAGAACATGGGATGAATGGCATAGGATTTTTGGGCATCTGAACATGGGGTCAGTAAAGATGCTCAAGGAAAAGGAAATGGTTTTGGGAATGGACATGGATAGAACTGTGCAACTAGCTGCTGCATCATTGCCAAGCAGCATGTCCAGCCTTTTCCCAAGGAGAGCCAAACCAAGATCAAGGAGATTGGAGATCTGACAGTCAGTGATCTGTGGGGGCCGGCGCATACTGAAGCTCCAGGGGAGGTTCAGTATTTTGTCACATTTACTGATGGCAAGGCATGATGCATGATGACATATTTCTTAGAGAAGAAATTCGAAGCGCTTACAAAATTTAAGCAGTACAAAAATTTTGTCAAAACTCAAACTGGTTGGAAGCTCAAGAAACTTCATGTTGATGGTGCAGGAGAATTTCTTAGCAAGGAATTCAAGAAATTTCTACTTGACAATGGGATCTGACTAGAAGTCACAGCCCCACACTCACCATCCCAAAATGGAATTGCCAAACGACTAAACCGAACCCTGGTAGAGCATGCACATGCAATGTTACATCAGCATGGACTACCTCACTTCCTTTGGTGGGAGGCAATTGCTTATGCAACTTATCTCAAAAACAGATCACCGACTCGAGTAATCAAAGATCATAAGATACAAAGTCTTCTGGAGAAAGAAGCTGGACATATCGGGCCTGCAAGAATTTGGCAGGACTTGTTGGGTGTTACAGCAGGACAGGAAAAACTCAAAACTTGATCCTTACCTCTAGGAATGTGGTGTTCATGATAGAAGAGGATGATTCCAACTTGTAGAGGTCACTCACCCTGCACTGCTTGAGGGGGAGCATGAAACCAACACCAAGCAGCCTATGAGTGACAGTGGAAATGGCACTGCATCAGATACAGATCACTCACCAGAAAAGGAAATATACCAATCATCGCCATCTCACATACCGGTTCCTTGGGAATGGTCAAGCTGCATCCTTGCAAAACCACTCATCAACTACTGGTTACTTAATAACCTGAATGCACATGGACCAATGGAATGGAAGCATCATGTGCCAACTATAGAAGAGTCTGGCTACATCACAATCGATTACACAATGATCGGGGCAACATCCAAGGATGACCCACTCTCAGTGAAAGAAGCAAAAGGGGAGATCAGATTGGGCAAAATGGAAGGAGGCGATAAACACTGAAATAATGCAGTTAATCAAACAAGGTACTTACAAATTGGTTGACTTACCCCCTGATTGCCAGGCAATTGCAAGCAAGTGGGTATATTACATCAAACACAATCACATCAGGGAAATCACAAAGCACAAGGCTAGGCTTGTAGCAAAAGGATGTTCCCAAATTCCAGGAATAGATTTCATGGAAACCTTCACACCAGTTATGCAGCTGGAAATGTTCCAGCTATTAATAGCACTCACAATGAATTTAGGACTCATGATCCACATGGTTGATGTGGTGGGCATGTACCTTAATGGAGTTTTGGAGGAGGTTATTTTCATGTTGCAACCACTGGAATATGATGACATTAGTGGGCACATATGGCAACTCTTAAAACCTCTCTATGGATTGAAACAGGTGGGATGGGCCTGGAATGATGAGCTCAACCAAACATTTCTCAAAATGAACTTTACACAGCTTTTCTTAGATCAATGTGTCTATATCAGGCACACTGATCATGATCTCCTAATCACATCAGTTCATATTGATGCCATCATGGAAATGAAAGCTGAATTGAGGAACTACTTTATGATCACAGATTTAGGAGAGGCAAAGCAAATTGTGGGACTAGAATTAGAGAGGGACTTGGAATGGGCCACTCTCAAAATCATGCAAGCCCAATATATCAAGAGGGTCTTGGAGAAGTTTGGAATGTCAGATTCACACCCTGTCAGCACACCACTGGACCCTAACATCAAATTGATCAAAACCCCTGATGATGAGCATCACGATATCCCAGAGTATTGGAGCACAACCAGATCACTCATGTATGCGGCAATAGGAATGCGACCCAACATCTCATTTGCGGTACAAATACTTAGTCAATTTATGAGCAACCCCAGACCCACCCATTGGACTGCCGTCAAGCACATTTTCTGGTATCTTAATGGCACTTGTGAACTTGGGATCATTTACTGACAAGGGGAAGAAGTCCAACCCCTCGCTTATTTGGATGCTGATTGGGGATCAAACATAAATGATCGAAAATCTATTTCTGGATATTTCTTCCAGATGACTGGCAGTCTAATTTCTTGGCAATCAAAGAAGCAGACAACAATCGCATTATCATCTATGGAAGCCGAGTACATGGCAGAAAGTCTAGCAATGTGCCAAGCAGTCTGGTTATGGACCCTTACTGCCAAACTCAGCATTCCCTACTCTGGACCCACTGTCCTCAAGGTGGACAACCAAGGTGCAATCGCTTATTCTCACAATGCCATCAATCATGGCTGCACCAAACACATCGACATCCAACACCACTTTGTATGTGAGAAACTCATCTCCAACAAGATATGCATTCAGTACTGCACAATGGATGACAACTTAGCCAATTCACTTACCAAAGCATTACCAAAGCCAAAACACAATGACCTTGTTAATTGCTTAGGGATGGCATAGGTGTCGAAGGGGAGTGTTGAAATCGAGCAGTGGTATGTGCATTGGGCAACACCAACACCAACACCAAATGGCTGTGGTGTATAGCCACAGTCATTAGTAACATCGCCTTGTTGTTTTAGATTTAATTACAGGGCGGTGATGATACTTGACCTGGAAACCTAACAAAAACCTGTTAAAAGGCTTAGGAAGTATAACACAGGCTAGAGGAAGGGTGTGAGTTGGTACTAAATATCACCACTGATACCCAAACATTGTGTTTAGTGATGTGAAATGATGAATTGTGTTGTAAATACTCTCTAAAGGTGTACGAAGAGGTTCGAAAAAGGTCGAAATGGGTTCAAATATGTGCAAAAGAGTTCAAAAAAGGTTCAAAGAGGTTTGAAGTTGTGTGAAGTAGTTTTGAGGAATGTCAAAGTGGTTCAAAGTGGGTTCAAAGAAGTTTGTAGATGTTGGACTAATGTCGAGGTATGTTGAAAAGCAAATATAACAAATAAGGAGTGTTTGGCGAGAGGCGATAGGCAACGTGCGATAAAATGAGGAGTGAATATAAAAGTTTGAAGAAGTTCACAATATTTTGCAGAACTTAGAGATATGATGCAAGTTAAGACTCAAGAGAATGGCTCTTAAATCAGACGATGAGTGAGAGGCTTGTGCTCTGTTCCCTGTTGCTCTTGCTTCCCTCCTCTAAGTAACTAATACAAGTCTATATACAAATTGAACAGATAGTATTAAAAAGGAAATAATAACATGTGTAAAACATGAGGCAATATATCAAACAATGAGGACTTTGTATATCATAAAATAAATGATAAATGATAAATAATTGAAACGTGTAGTGTTCCCATATAGTAAAAGTACTTATCTTTTGCTTCAATATATCATTGAAACATAAAAAAGCACTTATTGCATTCTAAGTCTCTTGTAGTCTCTCCTCATGTCTGGTAGTGCTGGATATGCGACAAAATAGTTTGTTCTGGATGTGCAGTGTGTATCAAAAGTGTTTTAAAACAGTGATATGGTGGCCAATATGGTTCAAAATGCTGTGAAGTCATTTGAAGTGTCATGCAATTGTTTGAAGTCATTCGAAGTCATTCAAAATAGTGTGAAATAGTTCAAAATCAATTTGAGGTTGATTTTGTGGTGTTCATAGTGATTCAAAGTGCATGTCATAATGTGTCGATACAGTTAGATTCTTCTTCAGACCTTATGGCATGCAGTGGACCCATGAGCGGTGTCCCATGCTAGTATAAATATTCATTGTAAATAGTTTATTAAACTTAACCAAGTGTTCTATACTCTATTGAGTCCTCTAGAAATTCAACAGGTTCTGTCCTTATCATGACATCAAGTGCCAGTGTTTCTGTTACATCAAATATGCCTGCAGTTCAGCCAACTCATAATGCAGCCAATTTTTGTGGAACACAAGGATGTAAACATACTGCCCATCTCCTTGATCTTGCAATTGTTAAATTTTTCTGTACTGCACACCTTCCACCTACATTAGCCAACTATCCAGAATGGAAAGCTCTTTTCCAAATTGGCACTCTGAGTTACACACTAGCTTCATGCACCTGCCTCATTGATGACCACATTATGAGCAAGCAAGAATGAGTTTGTGGATTACAAATTGATGAGTTGAAATGGGAGTATAACCTTACATGCTCATTCAATGGAAGATCAACCTGGGGAGGTGAATCATTCTACATGATGCATGCCACAACATCTGTGTGATGTGTTGTGTTACTTGAAGGGCGCAAGTGTATGAAGGAATTACATACTGGGCAGTAGATTGCCAACTTCATGCTTTCAGTATGTCTTCATTCCTTTGGACTATTAGCAAACTTACTATCAGAAACTATTATAAGGTCATGGTCCTTATTGGGCATGAGCATTTCTGCACCATCTCCTCTGACAACACTGGAAACAGTCATGTGGAGAGACAGATTGTGACTGACACTGTTATGACTATACTAAACGTCCCCGATCCTAACCATCATCTCAACAGAATGATCCTTGACATTGTTAGGCTTCCATACTTCTCAAAGGCTAGTCATCTACATCTGCAATATCATGGGTGGTTGCTTTTAACTTAACCATCATTACAGATGATTCAATGTTTGCACCATGTCATCAAATTCTTCAAGCATGCAACTGCAGCTAAGGCATTGCTGAAGGATCTCTGCATTCAGATGGGCCTAGGTGCAGGACTGGAAAGTATTGGTAAAACATGCTTTGGTATGTTGATATGGTCTGCACTCTCACTTCGTTTCTCCCTTCCAGCCATTTGAATTCTCTGCACAACACAGGCTATTGACATTCTGGTAAGTTATCTTCAAGTTGTCGCTGAATAATTTCAACAGGAGTAGGGTCACGTGTTCTGAACATTCAAAACTCAGCTCCAACCCTTCAACTTGAACTCTCGCTCAATCAGCTTATTTGCTGTTGGAGAAGGACCTGCGAAGGCAATCCAATGTCTAGAAGCCACTACTTTGAACCTGGCAGATGTATATCTGTTATGGCTCACTGTGACTGCATGGTGCACATGGCATCAGCCTTGACAACATCCAGACTACTACTTTCCTCATCTTTCCAAATTGCAAATAGGCTTTGGAGTATAATTGAGGACATTCCTGATGGGGGGGAGCTGTTCATAGGTATGGATATGGAGTGGCCAGTGATGATACTCAACCTGGAAACCCAAACAAAACCTACTAAATGGCTTTGGATGGTATAACACAAGTCAGAGGAAGGGTGCGAGTTGGTACTAAATATCACTGCTGAGACCAAAACATTGTGTTTAGTAATGCAAAATGGTAAGGGCTGTGGCGAATAGTCTTTATAGGCATACTAAGGTGTTTGAAAGAGTTCGAAAGAGGTTCGAATATGTGTGAAGAGGTTCAAAATTGGTTCAAAATTGGTTTGAAGGCATGCGAAGTAGTTCAAATTTAGTTCGAATGGGTTTGAAGTTGTTCAGGTGAGTTCGAGGAGGATCAAAGGTATTTGACTGGTGTCGAGATATGTTTGACAAATGAATATAGCAATGTAAGAAGTGGGTTTTGAATGGCGATAGGCAACGATGAGTTGGGAGCAAATATGAAAGTTCGAGGAAGTTCGTGATATTTCACAGAACTTCAGAAATACAATGTGAGGTAAGACTCAAGAGAACTGCTCTTAAATCCAACTGTAGTGGAGAGGGTAACTTTTTTTCTGTTCCCCATTGGTATTCTCTGTAAGTAACTAACACAAGTCTATATACAATTTGAAGAGATATTGCTAAAAAGGAAACAAGAACATATGGAAAATATGAGGCAATGTGCACAGCAATAAAGGTATTGTAAAACATAAAACAAATGAAAAATGATAATAAGTGAAATGTACATTGTCCCAGTATGGTAAGAGTTCTTCTTCTATTGCTTTAATATATCAATGAAACATAAAACTGCACTTATCATGTTCTAAGTCTCCTGTAGTCTCTTCTCGTGTCCAGTAGTGCTTGATATGCAGCAAATTGGCTTATTCCAAATGTGCAGCGTGTATCAAAAGTGTTTCAAAACAACTATATGGCAGCCGATGTCATTTGAAATGCTGCGAAGTTGTTCAAAGTCATCTGAAATAATGTGAAATAGTGCAAAATAGTTCAAAGTCAATTTTGTGGCATTCATAGCAATTTGGAATGTCTGCCATAATGTCTCGATATGAGTGCAAATGTTCTCCAGACCTTAAAGCACATATTGAACCTATCAAGCAGTCAGCAGGAAATTTGCTAGTGTACTCATCTATCAAAAGATGAGATAGCATGTCAGCATGCACATTCTTTTTCCCCTCAATAAAGCACATGCACAGATCCATCCCAGTCTAAAGGATGACCTCTGCTATAGCCAGCAGAGGAACATTATGCAAGGACTCAGTGGTATGCAGGGAACTCAGGACAGCCATAGAATCTAGACTGTCAGTCCAGATGAGAATGTGATGAGGAGGCTGTATGAGAGAACCAGCATGATGAACAGCAGATGCAATGGCAAGCAGTTCCAGAAAAAAGATGTCAACCTTTATGCCAACAGGAGGTGCCTTGATAGGATAAAGAAAACTCTTGTTGGAATAGACAAAGGCTAGTATGTTGCGAAGACTTGCATCCATCCACATCACCATGTCAGCATCATGGTTGGGCTACAAACCCATATCTGTAAATCATATGCCAATAGCAGAAGGAATGATAGATTTCAGCCAACTCAAGTCCACAATCACAGCAGCATTGATAGGGATACCACAGTGGGACCAAGATTTACCACTGATCTTGTGGTATAGTTCTGTTAGTGCAGGTCGACCCCAAGGGAGAAAGAACATTCAGCATCCAGTTGAGATGCCCAGCCATTGCCAAGGGTGAAGCACAGGAGAGTGGTAATGATACTCAACCTGGAAACCCAAACAAAACCTACTAAATAGCTTCAGATGGTATAACACGAGTCAGAGGAAGGGTGCAAGTTGGTACTAAATATCACTGCTGAGACCAAAATGTTATGTTTAGTAATGCAAAAGGATAAATCATGTTGCAAATACTCTCTAAAGGCATATGAAGAGGTTCGAAAGATGTCGAAATGGGTTCAAATATGTGCGAAAGAGTTTGAAAAAGGTTTGAAGAGGTTCAAAGTTGTGCAAAGTAGTTTCAAGGAATGTCAAAGTGGTTCGAGGTATATCGAGGAATGAGTTTAGTGAATGTAAAGTGTTTTTTGAATGGCGATAGGCGATGGGCAATAAAAAGAGGAGTGAATATGATAGTTTCAAAGAAGTTCATGATATTTTGCAGAACTTAAAGATATGACATGAGGTAAGACCCAAGAGAATGGCTCTTAAGTCAGATGATAAGTGGGAGGGTAACTTGTGCTCTGTTCCACATTGGTTTTTTTTTTTGTAACTAACACAAGTCTATATACAAAATGAAGAGATAGTACTAAACAGGAAATAATAACATGTGTGAAACATGAGGCAATGTGCATAGCAATAAAGGTATTGTAAAACATGAAACAAATGAAAAATGATAATAAGTGAAATGTACATTGTCCCAATATAGTCAGAGTTCTTGTTCTATTGCTTTAAAATATCAATGAAATATAAAAATGCACTTATCACATTCTAAGTCTCTTGTAATCTCTCCTCATGTCTGGTAGTGCTCGATATGTGACTAAATGGTTTGTTCCAGATGTGCAGCATATATCAAAAGTGTTTCAAAACAGCTATATGGCAGCTGATATCATTTGAAATGCTGCAAAGTCATTCAAAGTGTTGCAAAATAATTCAAAAGTGTTTGAAATGTCTTGAAGTCATCCAAAATAGTGTGAAATAGTTTGAAAAGAATTTGACATCGATTTCGTGGCATTCATAGTAATTCAGAGTGTGTGTCATAATGTCTTGATACAATTAGATCCTTCTCCAGACCTTATAGTATGCAGTGGACCTATCAGTGGCCTGGGGTGGCCAGAAAGAGATTAATCTTTGAAATGATGTCGGACACAGAAGCAGCAGGTAAAGAGATACTCCCTGCATTAGCATCCACCCAGAAGCCAATTATCTTAAGGGCTTCCCCATGTTCCTGTTTGTGATCTTCAAAGGGACATGACAATGATTTCCAAAGCAGTAAAAACTGGACTTGTCGGTGCAGCTGAAGCTTCCCTCTATACCAGATTAGATTCTCAGCATAGTCCCATTCAAAGAAATCGTCCATGTAGATGTGTAAGCTGGCAATTCCCAACTTCCAAATACCAAGCCAACACAGAAGACCTGACACAGCACACCAGCAGCAGAGGGAAGCATGATTGCCAAAGACAAGGCAATGTACAATGAATAGCTTTTCCTCAATCTTAACTATCTGTCAAAGTTAAAAGATAGGGTGGGCAGGAAGGTTAAGGAAAGCAGATGCAACATCTGACTCGAAGGTGACCAGCTATTTACCTGGATTGGCTAAACGAGCATCATGGAGAGTCTGTTCAAAGGTCTGCATATTATCATACTTGACCTTTGCATCTGAATGTGGAATGCCATCATTAATTCCTAAATGAGAATGATCTGTAACCACTTGGGGCTTCTCGTTCTGCCATACCATGAACATGGGAGAGATCTTCATTCCTGGGAGTAGCTCAGTACTGTCCAGAGAGTTGGACCATATTCCAGCAGCAATTTCATGGTCATGAAAAGCATGAATTGCATCTGCATCTTCAGGATTAGACTCATAGTTTGGAGTTACCTTCTCTAGCTCAATCTTCCAATCTCCATCATCGAAGGGCCAGAAGCCTTCATGAAGTCCTTTCATGACTGATTGCACAAATGGTTGATTTGGGTGCTCAGCTAATAAAAGTTCGAACTTGTTGATGTTAAAAGGGGTCTCAACTTTGATTGCATCCCCAAAGAATAAATAGACTCTTGTATTGCTGGATCTTCCAAGAGGTGCTGAGATGGAGATGGCAGTGGAGGAGCACACTCAGTGTAAAGTGCCAAAGGAGAAATTTGATTCATTGAACTATCTGCCCAAAGAAACCCTCGACAAAATCGAGGGGACTCAAGAACATCTGAAACTTTACATTTTAATGAAGGAGAGGTGCTACTGAAGGAAAGCAGGCCATTTTCTGCAAACACCATCATATTCTCCCATGACTCCAATAACTCCTGCTCAATGGTGAGTCTGGAGGAGAGCGAGACAAAGTTTGTTATCCTTTGCTCAGTGTCCCTCACCACAGATGCAACAAACCCCATGCTTCCAGTGATTTGGGTGTACCTCAGACTTGCACATACCAAAGCTCCAGTTGTGGCAAGGCACATCCACATGCTTCTAATTGTTCGCAGCAGATGGTTGGGATGAAGCAGCTTGCTTATTTGCATGAGGAGTGATGGGCAAAGCTAGTGAAAGCATTTGGGCCAGAAGAGGAAAGTTGAGTTGAGCCTGATCATCAAGATGGAAAGCTTTCTTAGAATACTTGTCATGTACATGAACATCAAACAAAATAGCGACAAGTGGGTTTGCTGGAGCTGCCCAGAAAAGATCCATGATGATGGACTGATAGTCATGAAGCTCCATCTCTTGGTGAGGAAAGAAGAAAGCCATGCCTCTAGCCCAAGCTCCAAAAACACATGTCCAGTCAGCCTCCATATGAAGTGGGTGCTTCAAGAAAGCTTGATCCTTTTTGACAAGTGCATACCCTGCTCCAAAATCCTTAGGGTCATCATGGTGGTCATAGCCCTTGTCCATCGAAGCAAAAAGTTTTTTGAAATCAACAAAAAGGTTGAGGAGGATCTTATGCAAAATAGTGCAGGGAAGAGGGTCCACAACTGGCACAAACTGAGCTTTGTTGACAAGAATGTCTTGTGAACTCTGAGGACTGTAGACTGAAAGCAGCTCTTGAGTTTTCTCCAGATGAGGGTCCATAGCCATTAGATCTGAGAGTTTAGAGAGGTGAGGTGCTTTTGCCAACACAGATGCGGGGATGGCACCCTTAGCACTCAAGAGTCCCAGAAGACTTGCGAGTTCATCAGAAAGTGGGCTTCCAGAAGCAGCAGCGGCTCAAGGTGGAAGGAGGTGATCGACTTTGGCATGAAGCAACACCCAAGCAATGGAAGTAGCAGCATCAAGCTGAACTGAACCTTCTATTTTGGGTCTGGCAGGTTGTTGACCTTCTGACCAGCTGGGACCTCATTGCTCACTTTATGCTGTATGAGCTGTTCATTCTTGTTCTGGACCTCCTCTGGCATAGCTCCTGTCGCTTGAAGGCATTGGAGAAAAATGGTTCCTGGAACTGTTCCACTGAGTGCATTGTCCACAATCTTCTGGCATTCCTCAGCATGAGCATGAATGTCATCGATAGCTGGGCTAGCCTCATGAGAGGAAGCATAAACCATAGAGAGAAAGTTGAGTGATGATGATAGGAGAGAGTCTAAGATGAGTCACAGAATAGGAGCCATAAAAATCGAAAGTTGAAAAACTGTTTAATAAAGTCTGGATGTAACTGAGTAAGGGACAAACTCAGATAGATGGATGAAGACACCCGCTCACTCTTAGGATTCAGCTGGATGCAATAGCAAAGCTACAGGAGAATATCAGATGAATCCTGTTGAGTAAATATCTAGATGAGTTTAATGCTCGTGAAAAAAAGTGGAAGCTCTTATGATGCAAGTAAGAGTTATTTCAAGGAATTTCAAGGAAAGACCTCAAGGCGAAGCCTTTAAATAACACTACTGAAAAGGTAAGAAGCTGAATCCAATGTGAAGTGCAAGGCACTTACCTGTGTTGCTTGTGAACAAGATGGTAGTTGAGAGGAAGCAACACAGGGGCCCTCTAACTACACTTTATCTGTCTGTGACTTGGCATCTGCTAGACTCTAGCACCACATCATGGAACATGCAAAAAGGAGGTTGAGCACAGCTCAGTGCAGATAGCATGGCTAGTCATGTGATTGATGAATTGATGGGCGCAGAGGCCTACAAAAAGGCTCCCTACCCTTGGAACCCGCCTTTATGGCAACTACATAACTTCTGTTGAATGAAAAAAACATACATGTATAATTGCTGTAAAAGTTGGCGGGGTACATACATACATGTAAATTACACAGCATGATTTTCCAGGATGTAAAAAATGTATAATAGTGTGTAAGTTACACTTTTTTACCTCTATTATAGAAAAAATTTCCCAGAGCATGCTAAATCCATGCTGCGAGGTCATAGGTGCCTCCTTCCTCTGCATCAACCATCTCAACATCACCAACCACTGTGGAAACCTCCTCAGGAAGGAGCTGATCAGCCAGGACCATTTGCACCATCCTTGACTCCAGATCAAACTCCATGTGACTATCTATTGCTTCAAGTGTCTCACTCGACACTGCCTTGGGTTTGTTAGGATCAGGCAGTAACCAATCATCAGTGTCATCATTGTCATCATTGTCATCATCCTCACCTGCCAAATTAGGATTAGGATCAGAGATATCGATGCTGTGGATAACATGATTGATGTCACAAAATTTGACTGTCAGATATGGACATGCAGATGCATGGATTGGTAACTAGAAAAGAGCAAACATGAAGATGAACATGATTTGGGTTGAATGTGCTCACCTCCTTCTGATTATGATGGTATCCTCAGACTTGTGTCATGGCCATGATGGTTCCCACATTTTGCCGATTTTATTGTGCTGTGTTTAACATTGTGACAATGGACATCATACATTCATCGACCATTGAATGCAGGACTGCAGTATAGAGCTTGATTGCAATTGCCCAACATTTTAGAAAAGCTACTATGACAGGGATGACTGAGACTTTACATACCGCCAGAATTCCACCATTTGGAGTCACTCAATATGCCTCTTACCAATTCAATGGACTTGATTGACCCCGAATGGTGTGTTGAAAGAATACACACCTTGTGTAAAGGCTGTGAATTGTGCTTGATATGCTCGAGTGAATGCTTTCACCTTTGCCTTCCATGCAGTAAGCACTGGATTGACACCTTCATTGATCTTTTTAACAGCTAATGTCAATAAGTACTTGCCAACTTCTTGGAATGTTTTTGAGCTTTGAATACCAGATGGAACTTTTGAAGTTTCCTTCCCTGAGAGAGTGATGGAAAATAAGAGGGCATTAGTACATTTGAAGATCGTCAAATTTACATATGCTGTTTCCAGATTTTAATAGTATTTACATGCAAACATCTGTATAATAATAACATACCAGGATTAAGGTAGAATGCTGAGAGATGAACATTGGTTGAGCAGTCAATAAAGAACTGGTGCCATCGTTGGTTGATGATCCCTCGTATGTCAGCTCAGACAGAATCTGAATCATGATCTGCCATTCTGATGGGCATATGAGGGGTTCAAAAGTTGAGTGATCTGGAACTGGCTCAACATTGCACTGGAGTGAAGAAAAAACATTCTTTAACTCATTTTTATCAGCCCGGACATTGTCAATAAAGACAAGCTCGAGAGAAGGGTGACCATATATGTGAAGCAACCGATTGATGGCAGCCAGAGCAGGCATGTACTGATTATGAGCCTTAGTGGGGGTTAGAATCATCGAGCAGATCTCGTTGTATTCATTGATGCCTGTGTGAAGAGCACCAAAGACTGGGATGCCATTCTGCTTTCTGAGGTGCTTTGTGCTCTGCAAGAGGCCACCATTACAGTCTTTTACAATACCACAGCTGAGACAAGAATGCAAACCTTGAAACCATGATCCACCTCGAGAGTGCTTGCCGACAGCATGGCCATTTGCTGATCAATCTCTGGTGCATGTGCACTCATGGCCTTGATATAGAGACAGCAGAAATAGTTTGCACTTGGCATAAAGCCAGCATAGCCCTCATGGTCATCAAATTCACCAAACCCAGAAAAGTTGGCAAGAAGCTTGCCAGGCAAGAGCATTCAAGCATAAACCAACTCAAGGTACTGCAATTTCCAAACCTCATAATGACAGACATGGTGTGTTCGAATTATGTGGGTGAATGGGCCTGGTCTGACAGAGTGCAGTAAACATTCCCACATGAGTGCACAAAGGTTGTCAGTGATGCTGCCACAGTAAGTGAGATGGAATGTGAAGTGGGCCAACACAGAGCGAGGAAGAGCAGCCAGAAGAGTCGGGCTCTAGCTCTAATATGACCTTTTGCATGCAGAGTGATTGCATGTGTAGCAGTGGCCAGTGATGAAGATGCATCAGTCAAGATCAACAATGCAGTGTGGTGCCTTGGGCCATCCCCTTGCTTGGAGAAGTACAATGTTTTCCCCATTACTCTTTCATCCTGCTGCTGATGATACTCAATCCAGAAACCCAAACAAAACCTACTAAAATGGCTTCAGATGGTATAACATGAGTCAAAGGAAGGGTGCGAGTTGATACTAAATATCACCACTAAAACCAAAATGTAATGTTTAGTAACATGAAATGGTAAGGGCTGTGGCAAATAGTTTGTATAGGCATACAAAGGTATTCGAAAGAGTTCAGAAGAGGTTCGAACATGTGTGAAGGGGTTCAAAAAAGGTTTGAAGAGGTTTGAAGTCATGCAAAGTAGTCTGAATAAGTTCAAATAAGTTTGAAAAGGTTCAAAGTATATCGAAGAGCAAATTTAACAAATGTGAAGTGTTTGTTGAATGGCGATAGACAATAGGCAATAACACAAGAAGTGAATATGATAGTTTTGAAGAAGTTTGCGATATTTTGCAGAACTTAGAGATATGATGCGAACTAAGACTAAAGAGAACAACTCTTAAATCTGATGATAAGCAAGAGGGTAACTTATGCTGTTCCCTGTTGTTGTATTGTTTTTTCTACAGTGACTCACAAAACTGAGTCAATGTTTTGCACTTTTTAATTTATTGTTGAATAACTTCTCATTAACAACAAATACAGACAAAGTATTGTTGTACCAAATACAGTACATTATCAGGGCTATCAAACAAACAAAGAATTATGTAATTTCAATTACAGTGCATGAAGATATGATAATTTTAAATCAGGGACTCATTGACTCAGTTTTGTGAGGTGGTATCAATATTATGATAAATTGTAATTCTAGTATTTTGTATGACCTCCATTGGCCTTAATAACTGCTCCCAACCTTCTAGGCATGCTTTCAATCAAATTCTGACACACCTCTGATGGAACGTTATTCCACTCTTCCACTACTCTTTCCCATAACTTTCAAATTCTTTTTGGTGCTGTTGGATACTTGTCTAACTGGTTCTTGAGGTGAACCCATTGATGTTCAATAGGGCTGAGGTCTGGAGATTGGGCAGGCCAATCCAGAAGAGTAATATTGTTGTTCTCCATCCATTTCTTGGCCTTTTTTGAGGTATGCTTGGGGTCATTGTCTTGTTGAAAAATCACCTCTTCTCCAGAAATTCCACTCTCCTCCAAGCTAGGCAGCATATGGTCCTTCAAAATGGACACATACTGGTCAGCATTCATCCTCCCCTCAACCTCTGCAAGATGCCCCACTCCATTCCATCCCATACACCCCCATACCATAATGTTTCCTCCCCCAAATTTGACAGTTCCCTGCACCTCTCTCTCAATCAGCCCCTCTCCCTTCTGTTTCCAGGTCCACTCTCTCCCATCTGACCCAAACCTGTTGATTTTGGTCTTATCTGACCAAATAACACTTCTTCAGTCCTCCACAGCCCACTCTCTATACTTCTGAGCAAAAGCCAATCTTGCTTTCCTATGCCTTATACTAAGCAAAGGCTTTTTCTTCTTTACCACAGCCTTGAATGAGTTTTTTCTGAGAACTCTTCTGACTGTTTCTAAGGAGACTGGAGTGGGGATAATGCTGTTGATGTAATGGGTGGCCTGAACAGCATTTGCAGCCTTGCCAGTAGTGATTTGGGTAAGGATGGCTCTCTGAGAGGTAGATGAGAGCTTAGAAGGATGACCACCAGAGGGGGAATCCAGGTTTGGATGGAGAGCCCTGAGTGTTCTGGATATACTAGACTGGCTGAGGTTGAGTTTAGAGGCAATATTGTGGGTAGAATAATGATTGGAGGCCAGGGAAAGAATGTTTTCCTTCTGAGCAGAGGAGATGGGATGCATTGGAGAATATTGAAGTATGAAGAATGCTAATCCTGATTAAATACTATAATTTAAGGTCCCATCAAGGGTCACATCACCTTAGAAACCATCTGTCAAGATTTTGACATTATACAGTTGGTGGAGCATCAGATTCTAATATTTCTGACTACCACCTCACAAAACTGAGTCAATGAGTTCCTGATTTAAAATAATCATATCTCCATGAGGGATGATTAAAATTACATAATTCTTTGTTTGTTTGGTAGCCCTGATCATGTATGTTATTTGGTACACCAATACCTTGTTTGGTTTTGTTGTTTATGGGAAGCTATTTAACAATGAATCAAAAAGTCCAAAACATTGACTCAGTTTTGTGAGTCACTGTATGAAAGGAGCACATTTTTCGATGGGGTGATATCCCTGTTCTTTGCATCTCACTGAAAATTCCAACCTGTCCCTGAGGACTTCTACCGCCCATGTTACTTTGTTTGGATCCCCCACCTTCTAACTGGCTGCATCCCATGTCCCACTTGTTGCACGGTGATAGGTTCAATATATGCTTTAAGGTCTGAAGAAGCCTTCCACTTGTATCGACACATTATGACATGTACTCTGAATCACTATGAATGCCACAAAATCGACTTCAAACTATTTTCGCACTATTTCGCACTATTTTGGACAACTTTGAACTATTTCAAACTATTTTGTGACACTTCGAATGACTTTGCAGTACTTCAAACAATATTGGCTACTGTATAGTTGTCTTGAAACACTTTCGATACACGCTGCACATCTGGAACAAGTTATTTCGTCGCATATCGAGCACTACCAGACACAAGGAGAGAGTACAAGAGAGTTAGAATGCGATAAGTGCATTTTTGTGTTTGATTGATATACTTTTACTATATGGAAACACTATATGTTTCATCATTTATTATTTCTCATTTGTTTCATGATCTACAAGTCCTTATTGTTTGATATATTTGCCTCATGTTTTAAACATGTTCTTATTTCCTTTTTAGTACTATCTCTTCATTTTATATATAGACTTGTATTAGTTAGTTACAGTGACTCACAAAACTGAGTCAATGTTTTGGACTTTTTGATTCATTGTTAAATAGCTTCCCATAAACAACAAAACCAAACAAGGTATTGGTGTACCAAATAACATACATGATCAGGGCTACCAAACAAACAAAGAATTATGTAATTTTAATCATCCCTCATGGAGATATGATTATTTTAAATCAGGAACTCATTGACTCAGTTTTGTGAGGTGGTAGTCAGAAATATTAGAATCTGATGCTCCACCAACTGTATAATGTCAAAATCTTGACAGATGGTTTCTAAGGTGATGTGACCCTTGATGGGACCTTAAATTATAGTATTTAATCAGGATTAGCATTCTTCATACTTCAATATTCTCCAATGCATCCCATCTCCTCTGCTCAGAAGGAAAACATTCTTTCCCTGGCCTCCAATCATTATTCTACCCACAATATTGCCTCTAAACTCAACCTCAGCCAGTCTAGTATATCCAGAACACTCAGGGCTCTCCATCCAAACCTGGATTCCCCCTCTGGTGGTCATCCTTCTAAGCTCTCATCTACCTCTCAGAGAGCCATCCTTACCCAAATCACTACTGGCAAGGCTGCAAATGCTGTTCAGGCCACCCATTACATCAACAGCATTATCCCCACTCCAGTCTCCTTAGAAACAGTCAGAAGAGTTCTCAGAAAAAACTCATTCAAGGCTGTGGTAAAGAAGAAAAAGCCTTTGCTTAGTATAAGGCATAGGAAAGCAAGATTGGCTTTTGCTCAGAAGTATAGAGAGTGGGCTGTGGAGGACTGAAGAAGTGTTATTTGGTCAGATAAGACTAAAATCAACAGGTTTGGGTCAGATGGGAGAGAGTGGACCTGGAAACAGAAGGAAGAGGGGCTGATTGAGAGAGAGGTGCAGGGAACTGTCAAATTTGGGGGAGGAAACATTATGGTATGGGGGTGTATGGGATGGAATGGAGTGGGGCATCTTGCAGAGGTTGAGGGGAGGATGAATGCTGACCAGTATGTGTCCATTTTGAAGGACCATATGCTGCCTAGCTTGGAGGAGAGTGGAATTTCTGGAGAAGAGGTGATTTTTCAACAAGACAATGACCCCAAGCATACCTCAAAAAAGGCCAAGAAATGGATGGAGAACAACAATATTACTCTTCTGGATTGGCCTGCCCAATCTCCAGACCTCAGCCCTATTGAACATCAATGGGTTCATTTCAAGAACCAGTTAGACAAGTATCCAACAGCATCAAAAGGAATTTTGGAGTTATGGGAAAGAGTAGTGGAAAAGTGGAATAATATTCCATCAGAGGTGTGTCAGAATTTGATTGAAAGCATGCCTAGAAGGTTGGGAGCAGTTATTAAGGCCAAGGGAGGTCATACAAAATACTAGAATTACAATTTATCATAATATTGATACCACCTCACAAAACTGAGTCAATGAGTCCCTGAATTAAAATGATCATATCTCCATGAGGGATGATTAAAATTACATAATTCTTTGTTTGTTTGGTAGCCCTGATCATGTATGTTATTCGGTACACCAATACCGTGTTTGGTTTTGTTGTTTATGGGAAGTTATTCAACAATAAATTAAAAAGTGCAAAACATTGACTCAGTTTTGTGAGTCACTGTAGCACATTGGCTTTCAGGAGGGATTTGACTTGATTTCACGAATGAGCCTCTCACATGTGTCTGCATAGTCAGTTTTCAATCAGAGCAGCATCACCAACCTCTCTTCCTTAAACGGCATATCAGCCTCCTCAGTTTCCTCATCATCAGGAACATCTCTAGATATGTCAGGATTGGGACTCATACATGCACCTGCAGGCTCGCTGGTGCCAACTATATAATCAACATCCTCATCATCACCCATCCCCATCCCTGTCAAACAAAGAAGGGATCAATTGAGCCATGCTCTGCCATTACAGGGGAGATTGTGTACCTGCCCCACCACCAAAAGACATGTCACTGATGCCCAGGCCAGTGCCTCTCAGTGGCGACCATGGGAGAAATTGTTGGCTGGCCTTCGATCCATCGCACAGTGTTGCTGTGGCACAGGGAGGCCTCCCAGAGTGCAAGGCAGCATCTAACAACAAAAGATCAGGTATTAGTGTACAGATTCATCACTGAGTCAACAAAACACACCTTTGCCAACATCAACCAGCCTACCCAGTTTCCCCATGAGCTCCAAAGCCAGAGACAGCATGCAGTTGATGGGGTTGTCCATGTCCATGACTTCCATGAGCTCTCCCTCCTGCTCCTGCCCAGCCATGACTATGTCCTCACCCTCAACTGGTTCATTGGTGGGGGGCAACGAGGAGTGGTCCACAACTTGAGATGATGCAGGGAGTGGGGTTAGAGCTGAGGTTTCCAACAAGGAACCCCTTGTGACAGATGGGGTATTGCCTCCTTGAGGTGTTCTGGCACCCGGCATCCGAGTCAGGGATGATGCACACAATGGCTGTGCAGATGCTGTTTTGGGTAAAAAGGGGTCTCAACTGGGGTGCAAAAAGGGAGGTCAAACAGAAATTTCACTCACAAGTGCCAGAATTGGGTTCGAGCTCGGTCCGTTTCCGTTTTCGAGGTGGTCCGCCATCTTTTGGGAGGGCGACCGACATTGCCTGCGTTTGGTCCATTCTTTGACCCTTTTGGCCGACCAACGCATCATTTCCCTTCCATTTTTGCTGCCCGTGAGAAGTCAAGGATCCCAGGATTCAGTTCGTGCTTGAACAGAGTGCCCGGCCGGAGTTTTCGGGTTCTCGTGGCAATCGCGAGGTACGGGGGGACACGCGTCAACGTAGGTTTGTAAGTTCAAACTCCGCTAGGTTTCAAACCCAGTTAGGACCTGAGTGGAGGGTCGATCTGTCTAGTTCGATCCCATCAAGAACCCATTGGGAGCTTCTGGAAGTCGGGATTGAACGGTGCAGCCACACATGGGCAAAGCTTCCCATACAAACAACCTGCCAGCGCATTGAAATAAAACAAAGGAATAAACCTTCAATATTTCTTACTTTGTGACCGATGCGTACTGCGGCAATGTGTCAACACCCGTGCTTTATTATCTCACCTACGCATTGTTACCCATAGCTTCGACAACAAGTTCTTTCCGCCTGTTGAATCTGCCTCAATTGAATGCTGCATCCCAACAAATTGCATCGGAATGGGCTTCATTGCTTCATCCACTGGCATTTCCTCTGCTTGTTTCCAAAGGTGTGTTCACTCTTCTTTCTGTACCTGCAACGCTGAACTCCTTTGCCAAAGTTGCCTGCTTTTTTAGTTGCAGAATATGTATTGATCATGTAGTCACAGCTGTCGTGGACGGTGTAGGATTTGACGGTAGAACTGATGTATGTGTCTGCAGACTCAACAGAATGAAATATCCTTCCTTTTTTCTGTTGTGGGCCTGTGGCCGCCTTTCACAATGTCTCACCGTCTGGCTATTGACGACCTCCTCAATCCATCGCGTGCAGAGGAGACCAGAGCCAATACTGTGGATGTTCGGTCCCAACTCAGCACTCTTGCAGCACTTTTGGTGAATGCACCAACACCTCTACGTGCTCCAGTTCATGTTGCGGAATGGCTCGCATATGCGATTGACCACCTAAATGCTGAAGAACAACTATCTTCCACTGCTACACCAACCCGTTTCCCATCCTCTCTGTCTCCTGAGGCTGTATCCCCAAGATCCGAGTCACGGACACCATCTAATACTCCCCCGAGCCACACCTTCTCACTTGCTCGCTTCCCTTCAAACCCGAATCCCACCATACGAACCAATGTCAGGCTGAATCGTGTCACAACACTTTCATGTTTGTATATTTATGAGGACGTGAACGCACTTGTTGAGTACCCTGAAACTGGTCCTCATGATCCAGTTGGTCATCTATTCCGACAAGATCCTGAGAATTGGCAAAAACCCCGGCGTAACTTTGCGTATTCACTTGGCAGTCCCTCTGGGCGAACCCAGACAGGGTCTGAAGTTACATGCAATGTCCTTCATGAGGTTGGGAATCCGAATAGCTTGGTGCCATGCATCGAGAGTCATTTCACCTGTAGGTAGTATCATTATAATGCTATTATTGTCGAACATGTTCTGTCAGGTCAAGGTTCCAAAATTTGTCCATTCAGTGACATTAATGCAATGAAAAAAGGGCATTCTGTTGCAAGCCGAGAACTTCTACAGGCACGTCTGCTCTGTGATCGCGAGAATAAACTTGCAACTGCATCCCCAACACGAGATATATTCCAGAAAACAGCCGCTTTCATTTCTGCCCTTCGAAATACAGGATGTGGCGCACCACTTCAGGAGCTGACACTGTTCACTCAGGCAGAGGATGAGTATAACAAGGTATATTCTGAATATCAGATCAAAGTACGTCGGGGTTTGGTCCCCAGCAAAGAAACTTGCCGCGGATGACTAAGCCTTGAATATGATAAGCACACTCACCCTTTCATCGTGTTGGTTTGTGTCACTGGATTATGAGTCAAATCTCTCTAATCCGTTCTTACCAATAGATGCGAGCACTATGATAAGTGGTCAGCACGGGATCACTATGTCAATTACCTGGAAGACTCCTATGACCTTGAATATCTCGACGCATTCTTCAATGAAGATGCCGAAGAGCTTGATCGCATTGAGAACTCAGCGCTTTCACTGGGATATGGACCCCTTGCACAATGTAACACGATCACAAACCCATCAGCTCAACGAGTTTATTGCCGTCGGTATTTCCTGTAATGATTCCTATGCTATCCTGACCTACAGTTCCATTGCAATGCAGCACATGACCATCGTTCTGAGACAGGGCACTTGATCCGGCCAGAAATGTTGCAATTGCCCTGCAAAGTCAAATTTCGGATTTTTGAGCCATTACGCACCCACTACAAAAGCTGTCCCTATACTCTAATTGTTTCTGCGGGTGTTCATAGCCATCCCATCCCACTCCCAGTGAAGACTCCACCTGCCATCCGTTCTGAGATATTCAGACTCCTGGAGACAATAAAGGAGGACCTGCCTGATTTAACAGCATGACGCTTTCTTCGGCATCCAGTGTTGAAAACCTACCTCTCCGCACACTTTCCAGACACTCCATCACCAGTGCTCAGTGACCTTCATGTGTCACTGGCAAACCGAGAGCATCTCAAGTCATACATTGATGGTGCAAAAGAGAAATTCTTTCCTGCAGGAACAGGATGGGAAGGTAAGTTCAGATCCAGCCACATCCACCAGAAACATTTTAAATCTTTTGCCAGGAGTGAAATTTCTCAAACAGGAACAAGATCGCCATATACCACCATACAATCACTACATCCGTAGCATCATTGAGATTGCTGGTGACCAAGAAATGCATGACGAGGATGAACCCTTGGCATCTGGTGACTCGAGTACTATACTTCGGATCATTGTCTGCATGAGCAAAGATGGCAGTGAACGCCTCTTGCAGGCCCAGTATCTGTCAAGTGATATAAGCTTCAAACGGGTTGTTGACTTCTATGAATTCGAGATGGCATGTATGGATCGTGGAAGCAATACAAGTGAGAACTCTGCCTACATACCGCTATGATTTCCTGCACTGAGTAAATCTGACAGGTGTGATTTTTTGCCGTGTTTACCTTACTCGACAAATGGCCATAGCACATCAACGAATTTTTGAAGAAATCGAAAAGATTGTCCAAATAGATACCGGAAAATCACTTCGCTGGCGGCACCTCCATGCTACTTCACCTGAGGAGACTGATGGGCTGATTCTGCAGTGGATAGCTGATCAGCATGGGGGACAAGCAAAAGGTAGGATATATGAATGCATTCGAGCCATCGGTTCACTTTGATCATTGCCAGGTCTTGGGCTACACCTCCAAAAGTTAAGTGAAAGACTTCCTGGAAAGTTTGACCTGCATGAACGCCATCGTTTGCTCACTGACCTCTCACCATATCAACACCTCCACCGTGTGTTTCGCCTATGTACCGTGCATGCAAAACGGAATATCCGACAGTGTCCAGTACCTGAAGAAGTCCGAAATCTGATGCATAGTCTGATTTGCACGGTACACGATGACTGGGATGCAACGGTGAAGAAAATCAAGCAGCTTGGGGGAAAGCCAGGTCAAGGTAGTGTACTATCTATCTTGTTATAACGATATAGCCTTTATTTTCATCAGATTGGGTTCAAGACAAGATTCGCAGCAAATTTGCATTTGAAGGGTTGTGCTGGCAGAAAAGCCATATTCCCAAATCTGTATGGAGGGCAGGCGACACAACCAGCAATGTAATAGAAAGTGTCCACGTTGATGTGTATCGTGAAGGCAGACATTGTACGGTGGTTGGGGGGATAACAAAAGGGCAGGCATTCGATGCTATGAAGATGAAAGCGTTGAAGGTGAGTTGTCATTTGGTCATACTACAATGATTTAGTGATCCTATTATAGGCTTCCGAGGAGTTGGGCACCCGACCATCATATAGATCAGGTCATCTCTCAGAAAACCTGACCAAGGGGATCAAGAGAAAATGTGAGCTCATGAACGACAATTGGCATATCGCTGTTAACACGAGAACAGTCAACTCCCACCACACAAAATTGGCTAATGAAGATGGCAAGATTGAAGCCCACAATAAGAAGTTTCGACGGGCACAAGAGACATTCGAAAAGCACCAAGGCATTGCTGCGATGCACCAGGCCGCACTTGCAGCCGTCAACCTCAACAACCCTGATCAGCATGAATTAGCAGAGGCTCTCGCAAAAGCCTTGACAATGGCTAAAAGATCAGAAGCCAACTATCAAAAGGTGAAAGCGTCTGGGGCAAATCTCATACAAACTGGTTCAGGTCGTGTGCCCTTGTTGGCCGTGCCTCGGGAAGCAAGGCAGAATTCTTCGTAGTGTCCAAGCCAGTTACATCTCCCTTGCCGAAATGCAATGAGTTCATCGCGTTATCTGCACCAAGAAAAGTAATACATGATTGATGGCTAGAAACTACTACCTACAAGATTTCAATGCTGCCATCGCAGGTTGGAATATGCGCTCTGAGGACTTGTGGAAGGTAATACTCGTGACAAAGAGTACATTGCTCCACCAGCGCACTCAGCTGCCATTTGCTTATCCCTCCACCAGCCTCAAGGCGCTCAAAGATATTCGCCGGATTACTCGCAGTATCAACCCCTGTAGATGGCCCCGCCTTGGATGCACTCGGTCGGGATGGCGGGTAGGATGTCCCGACTGCCGCTGGGTGCGGGGACATGGACAAGGCATTTTCTATGATGAATGATTAGATGGGACAGCAACGTGACAATAGGAAGGACGTACTGCTCAATGACGAGCGAGTTTTTTTCCTCGCAACAACAGCTCCACCGCTTGCCTGCTGAATCATCAGATATTGGCTGATGTGCTCACCACAATATCCCTGAAAGTATGGCCCAGCTTCTAAAACATCCCCTCACGCAGTAAGAAGTCGATGAGAATGTCGGTCATCGAAATGGTGCGCTGAGTTGCTTAAAGACAGGGCATGAGCATGCATGAAACCGTATAAGCTAAGAACAATCCCACCCAGTGTTGGAAGGTGAGCATACTCAGATTTGAACGATGCTGTTTCATAAATTTGGGACAGGTTCACTGCATCCATGATTATATAATGAAAATAAAGAGATAACGTGAATGCCGCTTACTGTAGAAGTTGCATTTGGGCGGATAGCTGTAACAGAACACATATACTTTATTGTCACCAATTGCTTCAACTATTTGCGTCGAGTATGCGGCATTGCAACTGCCGGTTAAGGCGCAAAAGCAGGGCCAATGAAGGCCGCGAGCGTGGAGCCAGTTCTTGATCCCAGAAGGCATGATGCATCGGTTTTTGGACATTGGCCTTGATAGTTTGATAGGTTAGGTGGAGACAGAACAATGAAAGCAACTGAGAGCTAACCAAGCAATCGTAACAAACTGTCCTGCCGTTGGACTGAAAATCACCAAGTCTTTGCTGCTCTTTTGGAACTCGATACACTCATCGAAAGGGCCTTTTGGACGAGTCAACGGGCGGAGAGTGAAAGATGTCATAACGCAGAGGACAGGACTTGGAGGGATGGTACGAAAGTCAGCTCCCATTTTGTATGCATGGCGTATGTACACCAGAAACAACTTTGACGGCGAAGTTGGAGTACAGTCGGTAAGTTCTCAACCAGTAGACAGCTGGAAGGGGCGAAAATGACAAAAGTCATCGTAGGTTTTGAGATGCGCCGTTGTCGTTCATGGAAGGATTCGCCGCGTGGAACGCCACGTCACGGTTGATGCTACGAAAAATATAAACAGAGGGTTAGGGTTTAAAATTGAATATAAACCATGGGACAAACAGAGAGGACAAAACTGGAAGGATTGGCACTATACATACTAAACGAGTCAGAACGAACGGATAACAGCACACAGCTGTCATGAGCCACGTCTTCTTCTTTCATTTGATGGGATCGAACTAGACAGATCGACCGTAGACTCGTTAGGACCTAACTGGCGCACACCTATAGTATGACTGCCCCTTTCCAAACGAGGCAGTGTCACGCCGTCAACTCTTTCAACCAGCACGAGGTTGCCTCGAGGCACTGCAGTCTCGCAAGTAATCAATGACTCACTCTCCACAAACTGGATTGGGTAAACTGAGGGGGTAGACCAACCAGTGAGCGCAATTTCGCAGTTCACCCTCGTTCGGGCTAAACCGCACCTTAAAAAAAGAGAACTGTTCAACAATTATTCAACCCTCAACGTTTTAACAACAGCTGCATGACTGAACAGTGGCCCCTTGTATCTTTCCTCACGCACGAATCTCCTGATCTCGAGTGAATATGGCGCTAGTCGCGACTAATAACTGGCAACACTCTCAACACTCTCAACAATGGCATTTGCAAGATCCTCGCTCTCGCTTTCAGTATGCTCAACCCCATCCTCGACCTTCGTCACCAGCAGACACTTCAATACCACCACGTAACGAAACGGAGTTGGATCGCGGAATGCTCATCAAGGTGTTGACCCACTTCTCAACCCTCATTCCATCTCATTTTAGCGGCCTTCCAGTCCGCTTGGTCGTGCATGGTGGAGCCTGCATGCTCCTCCATTCTGGCCTCTACAATCTGGCTTTGCAACAACATCATCTGTCGACTAATTCCCCTCTCAAGGATCTGCCTCGGAGGACTACCACTCGTGATGTGGATTATATTCATCGCTCCTTCACTGCCGAGTGGCAATGTATTGGCATTATGGACGCAACTGAGAGACTGCAAAGTTGCATTCAGTCCACAGCGCGGCATTTCCATCTTGGTGCAGACTGGATGAACAGCGACGCCGATATAGCACTTCCCATGGCAAACGAGTAAGCTCTCCATCTGCTCGGCCTCCGAATGATTGCTCATAACTTCTGTTTCCTGCAGCCCATCGGGAAAGTCGTATGATCCTATCTACACAGCATCAATACAACCCAACAATGTTCACTTGCATACGGTCTTCTCATCACCGAACGGAATGCTTACTCTGATCAGCGTTACCCCATTTTGGGCTGTGGCGCTTAAGTTGGTTAGATACACAAAATGGGATCCCGGAGACATTTGTTTGCTACTGAGGTCAGTCATCAGTTTTTGGATTGTAGCACACTGCATCCCTCCCTGCAATTTCGATTTTTGCTATGGTTTTAAGAGCTCAGCCGTCTATTGATCAGGTGATACATTACTGGATCGGTATGAATACAGCTGTTAGTTTGAATGTCCTACGTTAAAACGTCGAAACCAGTCCCAAACTTATCATCGTTTGAACCGCTTCATGCCGCTTCTAATAACTTTCTTATTCCCTGCAGGAATGGAACCAGTCTTTCGGGGACCCAGTGGAGCACTCAGATGTTGGAATCTTGGCTCTTCCAGCAGTGCTGGCCAATGGGATATGATGTCTACGATCGGAGGAGGAGGGATGAGATGAAAGCACGGATCGCGCATGCGATCCAGATGGTTTCTAACTGGAACTCCGCTTCCGTACTTGGAAATCCAGGCGTGACGGCGGGAGCTGAGCCAGCTGTACGTGGTATGGACAAGGCCGACTGGACGGACACTAATCCCCCTTTCATCCCTCCACCACTTTCCCATCCCCCGACAACAGAAGAGCAGCAACGTCACATATTGAATAGATGGTTGCCTCCTACTCATGCGGAACATGCGACAATCGGTAGAGCCCGGACAGGTCCTCCACCCTCTCAATCTGCTCACCGTCGTTCGAGAAGTCATGGTCCGACACCAGATCCCGACGATTGGGAGATAGTCCCGTTTCCGCGTTCTAAATCGCGTCAAGCACACGGTACACCACATCCAAAGTCCCAAACGCAGCTGCAGCCACATATCGAACACTTTGACCGTTCTATCGCCACCATGCTACACTTCGATCGGGGCCCAGTGATACCCGCCGGTGTCTTTGCAAAAAAGACCGACGTGCACCAAGCTTCTTCACGCAAAAAACGTGATAAGAAGAGAGCTAACAATCTGAAGAGAGATCGTCTTTCGAAATGGTTTGGTCGTGGCTATGATTCGGCTGATGATGGATCTGAATCGGACGTTCCCGATGACGGTCGTAATCACTCTCAGCATCTAGAAGCTCTGGATCTTAATCGACATCTACTTCCTCAAGACGGCCCGCAACGACCACATCTACTTTCCCACCCAAACCCTTCGGCTTGGCAAAATTTCGCACAGCAACTCCCAAATCAAGTGCAATCATTTGCTGCGCCTCACATTGAGCCGCTTTCTCGCCAACTATTGGAAGGGGATACACCTTATCGTCGTCATCGTTTTTTGGATACCGAACCCATTGCGAACTCCTTGGGTCTACTCAATCTTCGGCAGTAATCCCCACCTTACTCAAGCCATATGCGTACCTGCGTACAACGGTAATACTGTATTTTAACACACAATCGGGACCCGCGTAACTATTATTTGACTTGTCTGTATCGGTACTTCGCCGTCTACTTGATGATTCTACTTGATGATACCATGTGTATCTGTTTTCCAGATATCGGTTGTAGTTTCATTCATAAACGTTTAACGTTACTAGCAGTTGTAAGACGCCCGAATGCCCCCACTAATGTATGTTTCGCAAAAAAATCCTTCCCCGATTTTATTCTGGTTTTTGGCCAATTTTGATCCGGACAAATGAAAGATACGTCCGAAAAATTAGTTTTTTCTTCTATGCTCTGGCGCCGTAGCGGAGGGCGAGTAGAGGAATTCCAAGTAATATTCCTCCATCTCCAAAGTGATAGCTGTTTGTCCTTTTAGTGGCCATGATGTGCTAGTCCTTGCATGAAGCTCCATAAAGCATGTGCAGAGGGAGGAGCTCAATGTATTGTCCCCCAGTGATGCTGTGTGCTATGGAATCCAATGTGCAAAGAAACAAGCTAGAGGGACATCAACCTTGGTGAAGTAATGTGCCCCATGAAGCTAGTTAGCAAGTTTAGAGATGAGAGGTAGTGGGTAACGGTTCTTGACTGTGATGTCATTGAGCCTTCAAGATAGTCCTGAACTGGGCTGAAGTGAGCCATTCATCTTCTTGATGAAGAAAAATGGAGAGGCCATGGGCAAATTTGAGGGCCAATTGCAACTCTAGGCCAAATATTTATCAAGGAACTTGTTGAGCTGCCTCTGCTCCTCTGGAGGAAATAGACCTTGCAGGAGGAAGGTGTCAGGCCAGATGTGATCTTGATGAAATGATCCCATGGTTTGTGATTGGGAAGAGTGCCTGGAAAGTATGTCCTCAAAATCATGTAGGTGAGGAAGTACAGAATCAGCAAAGGATTTTGGAGTGTTGTTCTTGTGGAATGCCTCTGCTAGACACTGGGAGATGCTTGATGTAGCATATACCTTCATGCTGAGGGTTGACTGCAGTGTGGAAGATCTGGTCACCTTTTTCAATCATCTCTATCTCCTCATCCTCATTGTCAGGATCTGGTGCAAGACTGGGGACATCCTCCAAGTTTACATCAGACATGGCAGGCATGGCCACACAGTATTCCAATCAAAATGGTATGATTGCTAAGCATTACTCATCTCAACTCTAATGATCATTCAGTTACTGAACAGAGCCTAAATGTAGAAATTTCATGGTCATGGACAGCAGGTGGCTGAGTTGTTTACAGTTGTAAAGTGCCAGCTACTGTGCAGGGGTTAGAAAAAATAAGAGTCTGGAATTCAAATTTGAGGAAACTGCCAGCTCATTTAAAAATCTACTGATTTAACATCTGTACCATGCCAGAACTGCAGCTGACTCAAAGACTGTACTTAGCTACACATCAAGCACATCACCAGTCTAGCTAATTAGTATGCTTGATGGTGACATACAGATCCTACTCTACATACCTGATATACAAGCTTTTTAAATGTGCTGAAAGCACATGGGTGGTGTTTATATTCATGGTATTTATGTACATGATATGCTATGGTAATAAGGTATTGCAATCATAATATGGTATTATTTACAAATATGCTATGCTACATTAACTGCAATCACATCCAACAGTATACTTCATTATATACAATATTTTTTTGTTGTTATAGCTTTCTCACTTGTATTTGCCCAGATTGCTTTGATGTTGCAAACTGATGTCACCCAAGAGATTGCCACATGAAACTGCCCATGTGTAAAAAGTGGAGTCCACAGGTGAAGACCAACATGTCTGACAGAGTGGCCCTGCAACTTGTTGATTGTCATTGCAAAGGAGAGCTGCACCAAAAACTGCCTCCTAGTGAACTCAAAAGGTACTTAATCCTCAGTGGGTCAGTGTGATCCTTGGAATGAATGCAGTCTCTCCAGCATGATCACCAGTAAGAAGCCATACCTCCAACACCCTGTTTTTCACTCTTGTAAGAATTCCTCTGCTCCCAGTGCAGACACCATGCCCTAGTACTAGACATGTGATTCAGCAATGCTCTTTGAGGTTTTGAGTGAAGATGAGGATGTTGTTGAGGTAGACACAGACAACACCTTCCAGTATGAGGTTGTGGAAGATATCATTCATCATGGTCTGAAAGGTTTCAGGACTGTTAGTGAGACCAAAGAACATGACAAGGGGTTCAGAAAGACCATGCTTGGTGCAAAATGGTGTTCTCCATTTATCTCTCTCCTTTATCTGCACATTGTTATAACCCCAACAGACATCAAGCTTGGTGAAGTAGCATGCCCCATGAAGCTGGTTCATGAGTCCCAATATAAGAGGTAGTGGATAAAAGTTCTTGACTGTGATGTCATTGAGCCTTTGATAGTTTTGAATTGGTCAGAAGGAGCCATTTTTCTTTTTGGCAAAGAAGAATGGGGAGGTCATGGGTGACTTTAAAGGGTAACTGCAACCAGAAGCCAAGTTTCCATTGATGAACTTGTTGAGTTGTCATTATTTATCAGGAGAGAGAGGATAGACCTTGGAAGGGGTGGGGGCAGCATCCAGCATGAGTTCAATTGCATGATCCCATGGCTTACAGTTAGTAAGTGAGTCAAAGGATTCCTTGGAGAAGATGTCCTCAAAATCATGCAGGTGAGGAGGCACAGAATCAGTGAAGGATTTTGGCATATTGTTCTTGTGGAAGGCCTCCACTAGATGCTGACAAACATTTGAGGTGGCATGTACCTCATGTGGAGGGTTAATAGCAGTATAAAAGATTGGATCACCTTCCTCAATCTGTTCTATCTCCTCCTCATCATCATCAGAATGTGGTGCAAGATCTGGGACATCCACCAAGTCCACATCAGACATAGGCATCAGTCCAGCACAACATTTTCAAGTGCACTGCATCAACACCTTTTGCCCTCAACATTCTTGGCTGCCTTCACTGAAGCAAGTATGACAACAGGAGGGACATTGACTCATACTAACTTCACCTGTGATCCAGTTGACTTTTGGATCATGATCTCAAAGCCATGGGTAGCCAAAAATTGCCTCCTGCTTCCCTAATTTGGTCACAGAAAAAAAAGCATGCTCACTATGATCCTTGTAATGGGCAACCCTCAAATTGCCCCAGCTTCATTCAGAGACCCATCCACATTATAAACAGGTATTGGTTGAGACAGTGAACAAGTGTTGAGGTGTTTTTGTTGGACAAGATGCATATAAATAAAGAGACTGGTTGCACCTGAATACAGAAGGGCTGAGATGCCAAGCACCTGCCCTGTATCTGTAGTTTGCAGCTTGACCTTTAACTGTGAAGAGCATTGGAATGAAGAAGTTGATGCCACAATATACCTGTGTGGCAGTTTGCACTCCCATGATTTAATTTTGATGAAGGGAGGAGAGGGAGTAGGAAGAGTGGGTGTGGCTTCCATTGAGCTGAGGGATTTGGAGGAAGGAGTGGTCATGGAGTGAAGTTCTTCCTCTGGTGGGTCAACCAGCAGGGCATTGAAGTGGTTACTGGTGGATGGTGAGTAGTGTTTTAAGGTCCAGTTTGGTCCAGTTTTTTGACCCCAAAGTGGGTTAACCAGGACCATAACCAGTCCAGACTGCAAGCCCAAGTGACATGGACCATAACTGAACTGATAGGACCAGTCCTAATCAGTTCAGTTACAGTCGAAAAAACTGGTTTAAACTGATTTTCATCCCATTTTTTCTAGTATTAACTTAATTCTATGATATACTGAATAAAACTAAGTACATTTACATACTGCAAGCAGTTGCTTGCAGCCATGGTGTAAGAGAATGAAAAAGAAAAAGAAAAAAGAAATAGAAACAGAAATAGAAAAAAAAAAGGCCCCACCATCTTGCATTTGTAGGGAAGGTGGGGTCCTGCATTCCTGGTTGTCATCATCCCCAGTATTTGTCATCCCTCACATTGTCATTCCCTGCATTTGTCATCCCCTGCATTTGTTGTCTCCTGCATTCATGGCCATGTTCATTGTCCCTGCCACTTGTCATTATCCACACCATTCATTGTCCCCACTGTTTGTTCTCCCCACTATTTGTTCTGCCCACTATTCATTCTCCCCGCCATCTGTTGGTGTGGCTGTTTATTGTCATGACTGTAGCCACAGTTCATCATCCCAGCATTCATTGTTCTGGCTATTTCTCATCCCCTGTTTATGGCTACTGTCATTGTCAGCACCCCTCCAATTCCCTCTACAACCAGTGGCTCATAGGTGGGTTGGTAGTAGTATGTGATGTGGCAGCAGCAGAGATTGCTGTTGGGGGTTGTGTTGTTGTTGCTGGCCATGGTCATGTAAGAATAGAACCTGTTGCCACCCTGCAGTGGTGTGGGGGATGGATCAAGGGTGGGTGATGTCAATGGCAAAAAGTTAGAAACCTCAAAAAGGACAGTTAGTAAAAGAAAGAAAAAACTATTTGGTAGAAGTAATAATAAATATATAAAAGAAATGTACCCTGCCCAAATGGCAGACTGGCATCATTTGGGCTGCCTGGCAGCATTGTGTTTGTTGGTTGCATCATTATTGGTGGTGATAGAGTGGTGACATGGTGTTGTTGATGTTGTGAGTGGTCATGGGAAGTCATTAGGAAATGATGCCACTTTTGTTTTGGGGAGCACAAATGCAACCACATGGTCTGTGCACTGCCACAGGGTATATAAGTTATCCACCCAAACAACTCCATTTCCCCTGGTATTGTCCCACTTTATGTAGATATACTAGTATGTGAGCTGTAGTTAGGTTATTGTATATAATATATACATTAGTTTATTTGTATGCTATATAATATAACAGCACAAAGACTGCTTGCAACCAGTTTACACTGGTTTTACAATGGTTTTCAAGAATTTCCAAAAGAAGTGAACCATTAACTGAACTGTTGGTTTTGGTTGACCACTTTTTCAGAAAAATGGACTGGACCGAAGCATGGACCACAATTCAGTCCAATTCGGTCTTTAGTTTGATAGACTGAACCTTGAAACACTAATGTGAGGGTGGACAGTTGGAGGAATTGGAGACATGTGTGGTAGCAGTGGCACAGAGTGTAGTGTTAAAAGCCACATTCATGAGTTGGTTCTCATCACAGAGAGAAGCAGCTTTGTACCAACCATCAATATTGTCATTAGCAGGACATCCTTTCAACATCTGTGCAATCTGATCTTGAACCTCTCTATTGAGACCATGATGAAATTTAACCACCACTGGTAGCCCACTCCCATATCCTGCCATATCCACTAAGTCCCTAAACTCATCAATGTAGTCATCCACAAACCAGTGTGCTTGGTAGTACAAGAACAATTCAAGGCATGTTGCAGGTCATTGGTGTTTGTGAAGAGGGCAGAAGTGTCATACAAACTCCTCTTGAAAGTCACCCAAAGAGGAGAAAGGGAGAAAACCAAGCTTTTGGGTTTGGCACAAAATGCAGTCAACGTAGCAGTAGGCACACTCAGGCTTCATGTATGTGAAGGCCAATAAATTTTTGCAGTGTTGTCTATAGATTTGTTAGGACAAAGGCTGATCTATAACTCACAGGAGTTGAGGGATGAACACCTGTGAGGGTGCATGCCATTAAAGTCAGCTGGGGGGGATGGTTTGATTTGTGTGCCAATGGTATTAGGTAGTGCATTGATACTGGAAGCACTTGGTGTTGAAATAAATGAAATATTAGATGGGAAAGTAAGCTGTAGGGTATTAATGAAGCTTTTGATGCACAATTTAAGTGATTCAATTTGTGTGTCAATTTGATCATGGTGCCTTCAGGCACTTCAATGCATTTTTGGGTGTTTATGGTGTGTGGCAGCACATCAAGTGGAGATAAGCATTCACTTAAGGTGGGGTGTTGATTGTGTCCTAGGTAACATCCTGTATGCATAGAAGACATTATCTCCACAGTGTGCTTCAATTCCAGGCCTAAGGAGAAAGTTTTGCAACCTCAAAACCTCACTTAATATTGAGCTAACAGAGGGGGATCCAAAGTTAATATTATACTACATAATACAGACATCTCAGGTGCACCTAACAGAGGGGAATCCAAAGACAAAACTTTAAGGACTCATCAGTTGATGCCCAGTATATGTGAAGGACTGGAAAATCAAATAGTAGGCTTAAAATAGATAAAGGCAGAGATAGGCTGACCAAAGCTATAGAATGATGTGTAAGTATCAAAAAGGGGCTCTGCCTATAAAAATAAAACTGTCAACACATACAATCGTGGGGAAATGGAAAAATAATCATAAAACAGGGATGAAATCATAGAAAATTATAGAAAATGCAGAATAGAGTGAAATAAAATGTAAAAAAACATGGGATGAATGCAGAAAATTGCCCAGACACTTGGGATGCCTCTTTTTCCCATTACAACCTAATACCACTGGCACACAGATCAAACCATCCCCCCTCCCAGCTGAATGGATGTTCATTCCTTAATTCCTGTGAGTTGTATATCAGTCTTCATCCTAATCAATTCATAGATGACACTGCAAAAATTCATTGGGCCTTCACATACACGAAGTCTGAGCATGCCTACCACTATGTATGTCAACTGCATTTTGCACCAAACCCAGAAACTCAGTTCCCTCCCTTGCTCCTCTTGGGGTGACATTTGAGAGGAGTTTGTATGACACTTCTGCCCTTTCCATGAATACCAATCAGCTGCAAGAAGCCTTGAGTTGTTCTTGTACTACCAAGCACACCAGTCTGTGGATGACTACATCAATGAGTTTAGGAACTTAGTGGATATGGCAGGATATGAGAGTGGGCTACCAGTGGTGGTTAAATTTCATCATGGTCTCAATCGAGAGGTTCAGGATCAGATTGCACAGATGTTGAAAGGGCACCCAGCTGATAACAATATTGATGTTTGGTACAAACTCATGAATATGGCTTTTAACACTACACTCCATGCCACTGCTATCACACATGTCCCCAATCCCTCCAACTGTCCACCCTCATTGCCCACCAGTAACCACTTTGATGGACCCACCATAAGAAGAACCTCACTCCAGGATCACTCCTTTCCCAGAATCCCTTAGCTCAATGGAAGCCACACCTGCTCACCCTACTCCCTCCCCTCAATTTGTTAAAGTTAAATCATGGGAGTTCAAACTGCCACACAAGTATATTGTGGCATCAACTCCTTCCAAACACTCATTACAATTGAAGGTCAGGCTGCAAACCATGTATACAGGGCAAGTACTTGGTGTCTCAGCTCTTCTGGATTCAAGTGTCACTGGTCTTTTTATTGAGACCCATCTTGTCCAAGAAGAACACCCCAACACCCATTTACTCTCGGCTGATACCCATTTATAATGTGGATGGGTCTCCAAATGAAGCTGGGGCAATTTGAGAGGTTGTAGACTTGGTTCTCCATTACAAGGATTATAGTAAACATGCTCTTTCTGCTTAAGGAAACAGGAGGTGTTTTTGGACTACCCATGGCTTTGGAATTACAATCCAGAAGCTGACAGAGGGAAAGGTGAAGTCAGGATAAATCAATGCCTCTCCTGTTGTGGTGCTTGCTTCAGTGAAGCAGACAGGAATGTCAAGGATGAAAGGTGTTGATGCAGCACACCTGGAAATGTCATGCTGGATCGATGCCTACATCTGATGTGGACTTGGGGCATGTCCCAAATTTTGCACCACATTCTGATGATGAGGATGAGGAGATGGAACAGATTGAAAAAAGTGATTAAGTTTTCTATAGTGCTATTAACCCTCTGCATGAGGTACATGCCACCTCAAATGTTTCCCAGTGCCAGCAGAGGCCTTCCATCAGAATAGTACACTAAAATCCTTCACTGATTCTGTACTTCCTCACCTGCATGATTTTGAGCATGTATTTTCCCAGGAATCTTTTAACTCACTTCCTAGCCATAAGCCATAGGATCTTGCAATTGAACTCATGCTGGGTGCCACACCCTTTTCCTGCAAGGTCTATCCTCTCTCTCTCCTCAAGAACAGTGACAGCTTGACAAGTTCATCAATGAACACCTGGCTTCTGATTGCATCCATCCTTCAAAGTCACTCATGGCCTCCCCATTTTTCTTCGTCAAAAAGAAGGATGGCTCTCTCCAACCAGTTCAAGGCTATTGAAGACTCAATGACAACACAGTCAAGTGGGGTTATAACAATGTGTGGATAAAGGAGGGAGATGGGTGGAAGGCAGAATTTTGCACCAATCATGGCCTTTTTGAACCCCTTGTCATGTTCTTTGGTCTCACTAACAGTCCTGCAATTTTTCAGATCATGATGAATAATATCTTCCATGACCTCATACTAGAAGGCATTGTCTGTGTCTACCTTTATGACATCCTCATCCTCACTCAAGACCTCAAGGAGCATCACCAAATCATGTGCCTAGTACTAGAGAGGGTTTAATGACACAAGCTCTACCTCCATCATGACAAGTGCAAATTTGAGAAGACTTGGATTGAGTACTTGGGCTTCATCATTTTGGATGAGCAGGTAGAGATGGACCCTGTCAAGGTTGCTGGTGTTACATCTTGGCCCACACCCATGAACAAGAAGGAGGTTCAGTTCTTTTTGGGCTTCATCAATTTCTATCGACACTTTATCAAAGACTTCTCACATCATGCATGACCACTGTTCAATCTCACTGGCAAGGATGCATGGAGATGGGGTAATGCACAACAGGAGGCATTTGAGAAGCTCAAAGAGATGGTCACTTCCACTCCCATCCTTTCTTTTGCTGATGACTCATGCCCATTTCATCTATAAGCTGATAGTTCTGACTTTGTGATGGATGCCATGTTGTCTCATCAGTCTCCAGAGGATCAAAGGTGGCATCTAGTTGCATTCTACTTAAAGAGCCTCAATGCTGTGGAGCAAAATTATGTGATTTGTGACAAGGAGATGTTGGCAATCATATATGTGCTTGAGGAGTGGTGGTATTTTCTGGAGGGTGCACAACACAAGGTTGAGATTTTGACAGACCACAAGAATCTCGAGTACTTCATGACAGCCAAGAAATTAAACTGCTTCTAAGCTCATTGATCCTTGTATCTTTCCAGGTATGATTTCTCATTGCATCACCATCTGGGCATCCAGGCCACAGCATGGGAAGATTGACACCCTCTCTCATCATCTGGATCATTGAGATTGGAGCAATGACAATCAAGGCATTGTGTTGCTGCAACCAGACCTGTTCATGGTTCAGGCATTGGATGTTGCTTCAAAGGGCAAGAAGCAGAACATTCTGTGACGTTCATCATATGAACCATAGCACCTTACATGAGAATGCTGTCACCCTAGCTGTGAAGGAACTGAGGAAGGGGTCCACCCTTTCACTTTGTGCTGCAGAGTGGGTGGAAATGGATGACCTCTTGTACTTCTGTGATCAAATCTATGTCTCCAATGACCCTCAGCTTTGACAATGAATCATCTCCCAACACCACAATTCACTGATTGCTAGCCATCCTGGATGCTGGAAGACATTGGAACCATATCATGAAACTACTGGTGGCCTCACATGTCATGACTTGTCAATCAGTATTGCTGCACCTGTGACCTCTGCTTATGCACCAAGGTTCCACTACACAAGCCCATTGGTAAGTTACACCCCCTTTTAATTCCAGAGAACCCTTGGGCTGTTGTCAGTATGGACTTTGTGATGGAGTTACCTGAGTCCAATGGGTTTGATGTGGTAATGTGCACAGTTGACTCTGCTGGAAAGTGAGCTGATTTCATTCCCACTCACATGACTGTCACTGCACTTGGAGCTGCTTGACTCTACCTATGCCATGTGTGGAAGTTTCATGCCTCAATTTGTTGTGGAGTTCACCTGTGAGCTGTATCATCTACTGGGGATCAAACTTCTGGCCTTGACCACTTACTACCCACAGACTAATGTCAATCATGAGTTAAAGCAGTAATTGGCAGAATCTTTTTCCAATGGCTGAGTTTGGTTACAACAATCATGTCTATGCCTCCACCCAACAGACTCCCTTCCTCTTAGACACAGGGTGATACTCACACATGGGCTTCAAGCCTCATCAAGCTCCATTGCACTTCAAGATGATGAATGAGTTCACAGAGCAAATGAAAGTCACTTTGGAGAAGGCAAAGGCAGCTCTAGCCAAGGCAAAGGATGACATGGCACACTTCTACAACCAATGCCACTCATTCACACCCACATACAAGGTTGGTGATCATGTTTATCTTGACTCCAGGAACAGCTCCACTACTTGACCATCCAAAAAACTCACTTATTGCTTCCTCAGACCCATCTCCATTGGGTCCCATGCCCATTGCCTACACCTCCCACCATCCATGTCTACACTTCACCCTGTTGTCCATGTTATCAAACTTTGCCCAGGCCCTACAGATCCCTTCCCAGGATGTCACTCATGGCCTCTCTCTCTGACTACAGTCATTGAAGGAGAACCACAGTATGAGGTTGAATCAATCCTAGACAGTCAATTACATCATGGAAAACTAGAGTACCTGGTGCATTGCAAGGGTTACAGTATGAAAAAATTGTGGGTTGAGGAGTCAGATGTCAATGCACCCTGGTTGGTGAAGGAGTTCCATTAGTGCCCCACTTCTGCACCTCAGTGCATTCAAGCAATGGTCATTGGCAAGTTATGGTTTTGAATGCATCGGGGTGATGCATCATAGAAGGGGGGTGATGTAAGGAGACTAGGAGGTGTCCCAATGGCCTTGGCAATTTTGTGCATTCGTCCCATATTTTTTACATTTTATTTCACTCTATTCTGCATTTCCCATGATTTTCTATGATCTTATTTCTGTTTATGATTATTTTTCCATTTCCCCACATTTGTACATGATAACAGTTTTATTTTTGGAAGCAGGGCCTTTTTTGGATAATTATCCATTGATGTGACATCATTCCATAGCTTTGATCAGCCTATCTCTGCTGTTTTCTATTTTTAGCCTACTATTTGATTTTTGGGTCTTTCACATATACTGGGCATCAACAAATGGGTCCTTAGAGTTTTCTCTTTGAATTCCCCTCTGTTAGGTGCACCTGAGGTGTCTGTATTATATAGTATAATATTAACTTTGGATTTCCCTCTGTTGGCCCACTATTAAGTGAGGCTTTGAGGTTGCCTTTACAATTAAAGAATAAGTTGATTAGATTTGGTTGACTAGGATGATACTTTGTGACTTTGTTGATTTACAAACTGAGGTACAGACTAAACTATGGGTGCTTAAATATCCAAGGTTGGTGGAAGGCTGCCAAGTATGGCAGCCTACACTAAGGTGGACAGGAAAGACAGGATTGAGTTATCTTTGTTGCACAGAAGTGGGAACCTGTAAGCTACTACAGGTAAAGAAATAAAATATGTTACTATATCTTTGTTGCACAGAAGTAGGAATGAAGGCAGAATTCAAAAGAAGGTCAACTAAATATGTGTGTGAAATATTGACCATGTAAATAAAAGGCTGCATCAAGCATAGTGTGTGATTTTGGAAGGCCACATCAAGTGTAGTCACACAATAGGAAGAAAGATGTCATATCAGTAATCAACATGGGTGATGTCATCAATGTACATGTTGTCAGTGTGTGTGCAGTGCTAGGGGTATATGGATATAAATCATGTGCTGACTAAGTGACCACAGGCAGGTGGTGTGAATCAAGTCATGTGATGACTAAATGACCACAGGTGACCACAGGCAGGTGATAAGAATATTAGTCGTGTGTTGGTTAAATGAATATAATCATGTGATTACTAAGTGACCACAGGTAGGTGATGGGGATATTAGTCACATGATGACTAAGCAACCACAGGCAAGTGCAGGCAGCTGTAATATAGTGGTGGATGTGTGGTAGTGTATGATGCCATGGGTATGTGTGTGTATTGTTGTAAGTCTGTGTGGATGTTGGGAATAATTTGAGCTTTGGAAGCATGGAGGCATTATTTGGAAGGGGCAAAGCATGATCTGGAAATTTGGATTGATCACTCAAATATCTAGTATTTCATGTCAGCAAAGAAGTTGAATCACTGACAAGCATGTTGGGCATTACTCTTATCACACTTCAATTTCCATCTTATTCACAAGCTGGGAAGTTTGATGAAGAAAGCAGGTGTATTATCCAGAAGGCCAGATCATAAAAAGGGGGTGGAGAATGATAACAAGGATATGACCTTTTTGAAGCCAAAGTATTTTCATATATGTGCTTTGTGCTGGGGGCATCTATTGATCAATGGTTCCAAAAAAAGGAATGCTATCTAATATTCACAATTGTACCAATATGGATGAAGAGGTGGTGAAAGCTGTGAAAGAAATGAATAAAGAAAAGAAAAAGACCATCAAGGGGGGAGAATGAGCCAAAGAACAGGGATTAATATTGTTCAGAGGAAAGGTGTATGTGCTCAAGGATGTTGAGCTGAGACAGGAAAATATCTGCTTACATCATCATATTTCCATATCTGGACATCCAGGCTGATTGAAAACATTGGGGCTGGTGATGCAGAATTATTGGGGGCTGGGAATTTCTACATTCATACTGAGTTACATGGATGGTTGTGATACATACCAGAGAGGCAAATTCTATGCAGCAATGCCAGTGGAGAAATTGATGCCAAACTCAATCCTAACAGGACCCTGGATTGACATTTTGGTTGATTTCATTACTGGACTTCCAGAAGCACAAGGCTATAATTTTATTTTTGTAGTCTGCAACTGCTTCATGGACCAGGTCCATATTATTCCTATAACCAAAGAAATGAGTTTTTTAGGCTTGATGCACCTATACCATGATCACATATGGAAATTGCATGGTTTACCTAGTACAGTAATTTCTGATCATGGACCTCAATTTTCTGCCACTGATGTGTTGTGTTGTTACTCAGGGCACAGTTCAACAGAAGATGGGAACACAAAGCCTACAGCTGTAGGAGTGTTTGGGATGTGGGGGTTCATTTAATGTAGGGGACCTCAAAACATTTTTTTAGGTGCAACAATAGCTATGAACATAGAGTCACTGGGATATAACATGCACACAATGTAAGTAATGCAGAAATGAAGGTTTGCACAGTGGTGCAAAAGTGTGCAATGTAAAGGAGTAGAAAAGTGCAATGTGGGAAAATGTGCAACAAGAGTGCAAAAGTGTACTAAGACAATAGATGATTAATGCAGCAGCAACTAGATGGGGACAATACTGGAGTGTGTTGAAGGTGCAATACACAAACAAAATGTGTAATGCAACTATACAATAAAAAAAGTGCAAATGGTGCACTAATGCAGCTATACAATGGAAAAGTGCAAATGGTGTGCAAACATGGCTATACAAAGGGTGCAATGCAGAGGCATATGGACTAAGACAATAGTGCACAAACAATGTGCAATTTTAAGTGAGACTGCTGAACTCTGGGGGGGGAAAGATCCTCTGGTTTCTCTCTGTACCTAGGTACTTTGTACAAATGACTTATGTGATGAAAATGGTAAAATAAAGTATAAAAATAGAAAGCACTATGTGCTACCCACAAGTCTATCCATTAGCCTGTATGAATCTGACCATGTGATGCTGCTACCCTAGCCAATAAGATTTGTGCACCCTATAGCCCAATGCCAAATTGTCCCAGTGCAATGTTCTATTTTTGATGTGCCCTAGGTCTCATGCACTCTGCCTAATTGGTCCACTTCAATGTTATGTGACATGTACTGCACATTAGTAATAATAACATGATCAACCTGTGCCAGTTACCAAAGAAGGCAATGCTGGTTAGAAATGCAGAATGACTATGAGGAGATGCTGTGCACTGCCAAATAGGGCCAAAGCACTCCAGTGTGTGCAGTGTGGTGCCAAGATGCAAAGCACCCAGATTACATGAAAGTGCACTGCTTATGATGCAACATGGTGCACTTTGACTAACTGTCTGGTAAGCTGATGGCCATGGTGCACTATCCAATGGGTTAGACTGAGAGATTGGTGTGTAGGATAGATGGGTAGTTTGAGGAGTGTGCAGGAGGAATGTGATTTGTTGACATAGCACATAAAGGAGCATTGAGCATGCAATGAACTGTAGAAGGCAGACAGACATGCACAGGAGCACATAAAAGCAATTGAAAATGCACCAATGTACATAGAAGTGCACAATGAAAAGTGGCTCAATATCATTTATAGGCACACTAAAATCAGGAAAAGTGCTGAAAAGCACATGAAAGCATATGAAAGCACACAAGAGCACACAAAAGCATGCAGTGTAAAGTGAATAGGGGACTTCCAGGAGGTGTGCACAACCATGAAGTATGCCATAGTGTAAGTGCAGGGCAGTAGGGAGCCATATCACTGCATTCATAAAACAATTCAATAAAATATTGGAAATAACTAGTGTTTGAAAGTCCTGTTCTATGGACTGGCAACTGGACTGGACTGGACTGCAAATGGACTGGTTTAGACCAGAATTTCAGGCCAGCTGCCCTGGGTCTTGATTAGTTGCAGTTGCCAGTTGCATGATCATTCATTACATGCAATGGATAAATAACTGGTTGTGACTGGTTATAAACCAGCCTACTAGTTGCATCTGATAGGTGTATCTTTCCAGCTACAAGTAACACTGAAGGTTAAGAAAATTGGTTGGGAATTGACTGAGTTATGACAAAAACAAAGTTTCATGACTGTATTTGCATGAGGAAAACTTTGCAAACTGTTTTGATCATAACTCAGTCAATTCTGAACTGATTTCCATAGATATTAGGTGATATTTTAGCTTGGAAGGAGATCAACTGATTGCAACTGCTGTTGGGTCTAATATCTAGTTGCAAATAGTCTGTAATAATTCTTAAAATTGTCAGACCACAAAAAACTGGTCTGTAGCAGTCCAGTCCAATTTTTCCTTATTTGGGAATTTGATAGACCAGTTGCAGTCACAGTTGCCCCACCCCATTCGAATGTCAAGAAACCAGACCAGAGTGTTAACATCTTTATCTTCTTCTATGAATATGTATTTCTATCATTCAGCTATCTGTTTTTGTTTCTTTGTAATATCCTTTCCCACTGTCCTTTATGTGACAGCATCAAGGTGACATCTTCTGTAATTGACCCCCCCTGGTTCTCTATTCCATTTACATTGAATACTCTGGTGGGATATTCCAGTTTTTGGGTTCTTAACCCATTTTGGTGTATGAAACCCTTGTCAATAAAGAATTCAGTCACACCACTGTCTAGTAGTGCCTTGACCCCTATAATGTCTTTTGTGTCCATAGTTGTAATGCTGACACTGAGCATTATTTCTTTTTTGATTCTTGCTAATCAAATGAAAAATTTCTCCTTTTTGGCTCCCTCTTCTGATTTCAGTTCAAACAGTTTTAATTTTTGGCTTAGTAATGGAAATTAACCATGCCTCCAGAGCACCAAGCTCAGAACTCTGAGACCCCATGCTGTTATGAGAGCAAAATCAACATTTTACATTATCTTATCAGATCGTCTTAGTAGATTACATACAGCATGGTTAGGGGCAGGCATTGTGCAACAGCATGGATACAGCATGGATGCAGCATGGCAAGGGAGGCTTACTAATCCAACACATGGGGTAAGCATGGCCAAACCTCATGGATGCAGCATGTATAGTAGTATATAAGATGCAATATTATACCAAGAGGCTCTAGTTGAGTTCTCTTAAAATTCCACCATAACAAGTGTGAACACTTGAGACTGCAAGACAACCTTTCTAATCAAACAACAACTTCTTGTGGTAGCCCACCTAACAGTCCACTCAGTATAACTTCAGTTGAAGTAAATTGGTGTTGCTTTAACAGAAGAAATTGACTCCTTTACGTGCTCTCACACACATCATACCTCTCGCATCACAGAACATTTTGATAAGGAGCCTAATATGCACTTTCTCAGAACTTCATGATAGATGACAAGAGATTGCTTGTCCTGAGAGTAACATTGAGCCTGACTCTTAGGAGATTATTTATAAGGAGTGCTGGGGAGATCCTCGGAGAAACCCACCTCACTGCCACTGAGTAAATGAATAGTAGACTTGGAACGGTTCATTTTGCAAGAGAGCTCTGAAAGAGGGAGTGAGGATCTTTTTGTTAGATCTGCCTGTTGGTTAACAAGGTCTGCAAGCTACACTGCACTTGGTGTAACTGATAAACCCCCCCCCTACATACCTAAGGTCCAACTCAGGGTCATGTGCCCAGACCATAAAACTATTTAGTAGAAAAAATGTTTTCCAAACACTGATCACATTCACCTGCCATATCTGACACAACCCCATCATCGGCACCTTCACCTACCACACCACTATCCACTAATTTATCATTAGTAAACATGGGTGACTTGTCAGAGGATTTAGAATTACCAAGAGAGCCAGTACTCTCCATAGAGGGATGCTATGCAAATCTGAAGCAGGAAGGCAATGAGATCATCATGCAATTTTTGTCGATGAAGGAAGAGCTAGCCCTTACTAAAAACAAGCTTAAGGGAACAAAGTGCAGGGCACCAAAGATTGCCTTACCACCAGTGTTCACAGGGAAGATAGAGGAAGTTGATGCATTCCATACTGCATGCTACATGTACCTGTGTGGGTGCACCAATAAATTTCCTACAGAAGAATCCAAGGTCATATGGATTCTCTCCTTCCTGCAGGGTGGCACAGCATTGAAATGGCATGAGGTAGCTGTATGAGAAATCATGCATGGTGTAATGCCATTTGAGACAGCTGAAATATTGCGAGACAATATTGAGGAGACCTTTGGAAATTCTAACAAGGAAGACATCCAAGTCTTCAAGATCACAACCATGATGCAGGGTGATAAAACTGCAGATGAATATGTCCAAGACTTTAAGATTGCTGCACATGAATCAGGCTACACTGGAAAGCCCCTGATATATGAGTTCAAGCAGTCTCTTAACTGGGCACTGTGCAAATGACTCAATAACTTGGAATGGAGACCATACACAATCACTGGGTGGTACACAGAAGCAATGAGGCTGGACCGCCAATGGCAACAAGCAAAAATAGAGGAACAGATGTTTGCCTCACACAGGAATGAGATGGTTGAGGCACCAGCAGTACAGCCATTTGTGAAAAACCACCCAAGGTGCAGCAGCCAGCTGAGCAGCCGAGAAGGGATCCAAATGCTATGGATGTGGATTGTGGGGGAGTAAGACCCCCAATGAAATGTTGGAAATGTGGCAAGCTGGGCCACATAGCAAGGAATTGTAGAGTCAGATTAGATGTATGGAATATCACCTATGATGAAATGAGTGACTTTTTCAGGATGGAAGAGGAAGAGAAAGCCAGGAAGAAGGATTTTCCAAGTGAGGACAAGTAGCTCCCATACTTAGTTCTCAGAACAGATACAGTAATTTAGTAGTGGATGACTCATGTCATAATTATAAAACCAGGGGGGGCTCAGGAAACTGAGCTTGATGCACAGGGGGCATGCTTAATTCCCATTTTACATAAGGCATTGGAGTCAGAAGTGAACAAAAGCAAGGGAGAACTGATTTGAAGACACTTTCTATAATCAACAAAATTAGAAAGGGAGATACTGATAGACATTGCTATCACCACCATGGATACACATGACTTGATATCAGTCAGGGCACTGCTGGATAATGAAGCAACTGGTCTATTCATAGACAAAGAACTTGTGCACCGCAATAGATTGAAAACATGAGCACTGGAGTACCCCATTGAGGTATACAATGTGGATGGCACAGAGAATCAAGGAGGCTTGATCACTGAGAACACACAAAGAACACCAAGAAAAGGCAGTGCTTGAGGTGTGTGATTTAGAAAAGGCAGTAATGATTCCAGGACAACCCTGGTTGAGGAAACATAATCCAGAGATAGACTGGATCATAGGAGCAGTAAAGATAATTCAATGCCCATATGAATGCAATGTGTACATAAGAGCAGTAAAGAAAAAGAGGCATCAAAAGAAGCTGGCAGCAGGATGGAAATATAAACCATCAGTAGAGGATATAGAGGATGAGGATGCACAGGTGCATAGGAGAAGAGGAGTAGTTGAGAATGAAGATATAATTTTGGAAGAAATTCTTCAAACAGCAGCACAACCTGCATCATGGGGAAGCCAGGATTTAAACCTGCAAATGAAGGATGGGGTGCAGAAGATGGCTGAGGAGATGGTACCAGAATGATTCCACAAATACCTAAGGGTGTTCAAGAAAAAAGCATCTGAAAGAATGCCAAAACACCAACCATGGAATCATGCGATTGACTTGAAACCAGGGTTTAAACCAAAGAAGGTGAAGAACATTCCACTATCACCTCAGAAACAGAGGGAGGTAAACACATTCTCGTCGGATCAATTGGCTAAGGGATATATACGTGAAAGCAAATCACCCCAAACATCAGCAACCTTCTTTGTGCCAAAAAAGGACATGAAGAAATGTTTCATGCAGAATTACAGAGCACTGAATGGGCAGACCATCCAGAACAACTACCCATTACCATTGATCAATGAGTTGGTTGATAAGGTAGCAAAAGCAAGGGTGTTCACAAAGCTGGACATTAGATAGGGATATGAAAATGTGAGAATGAAGGAGGGAGATGAGTGGAAGGCCACATTTATGACACATCAAGGGGCATTTGAACCATTGGTCATGTACTTTGGATTGACAAACAGTCCTGGAACATTCCAGTCAATGATGAATGGGATTTTGTGAATAGAAATTGAGAGTGGGAAGGTGGTCAGCTATATAGATGTCATAATGATATACACAGAGACTGAAGAGGATCATGATGAAATGGTAGAGGAAGTGTTGAAGAAGTTGGCAGAAAGCGATTTATACTTGAAACCAGAGAAGTGTGTATTCAAACAGAAAGAGGTGGAGTTTTTGGGCATGGTCATCAGACCAGATGGATTAAAGATGGATGAGATGAAGGGTCCAAGCAGAGGCTCACAGCGGTGGTACACAGTGGGGGCAGGGGACATTGCTGTAGTATTGCTATCATAAATAATAGCACCTAAAACCAAAACAAAAGTGTTAGTAAGATATATAGAATGAATGATAAAGTTACCTGGGCCCAAATGACATCTGTCATTGTTTGGACTCCATTCCCCTTTGTTGTGCAATTGTGAGGTGGTGGTGAAAGTAGGGGGAGGTTGGAATGCATGTTGCAGATTGTGGCAATACAGTACAAATAAGTGTAAATATAACAAAACATGTAAACACATCAAAAATGCTGATGATACTCAACCTGGAAACCCAAACAAAACCTACTAGAAAAATCTTGAATGGTATAACACAAGTTAGAGGAAGGAAGGATGCAAGGTGGTACTAAATATCACTGCTATTACTCAAGAATGGGGAAACTAAGTTTGAAGAGGGCCAATAATATTTGATGAAGTTTGAGGGCATACAAAGGTTTGCGAAGCACTTTGAGGAATGTTCGAGGATGTTTGATGAAGTTCAAGGATGTTTGAAGAAGTTCAAGTATGTCTGAAGAAGTTCAAGGATATTTGAGGGGTTTGTAAAGAATGAAGATGGTTTCAACAAATGCTGGGGATAGACTATAAAGAATTGGGAAGGTTTTGAGAGGCCAGTATGGAAAGTTCAAAGAAGTTCATGGTAATATGCTAAACTCTGGGACTAAGACAAGATGCTTGGACTGAAGAGAACTGTTCTTAAATCAGATGATGGATGTGAGAGGACAATTTCTTCTCTGTTTTTCTAAGTAGCTAATATAAGCCTATATATGTTTTGAAGAGATGGTACTTAAAAGGAGATAAAACATGTGGACAACATGAGGCAAGATATAAAGCAATAAAGAACTTTCCAAATCATGAAGTAAATGAGAGATAATAAGAAGGGAAGCATACAGAGTCATGATGTATCAAGGGAACCTGTCCTATTGATCCAATATATCATCAAAATGTCAAAGTGCCACAATTGTATCCTAAATGCCCATTGTCATGTCTCCTCATGTCCGGTGGTGCTCGATATGCAACACACTAACTCATACAAGGTGTGCTGCATGTGTCTGAAGGGCAGTGTGATAGGCATATGGCAGCCAAAGGCATTTAAGGTGGTGCAAAGTTGTTCAAACTCACTCAAAGTGTTGCAAAATTGTTTAAAGTCATTCAAAACTGTTCAAAGTGCTACAACATCATTTTGGAGTAGCTTTGTAGGTTTGTAGGAGTTGGGAGCATGTGTGGTGATGTGTCGAAGCATTTGGAAGTGTTCCCAGACCTTAGACTGCAAGGTGGACCTATCAACACATAAATGAAAGTGTCATGACTGTGCAAACAACTACAACTAGTCCATGCTCATGTTTCAGTATCTAAACAACTTACTTTTCACTCTTTTCATTTGGGTGCACCCAATTTCTTTAAATACTAGATATGTCAATAGTTGTATTACTATATACATTTATATATTTATTACCTTCTACTTAAGGGCCATGAGAGCTGGTTTAGACCAGTTCTCGATGGTTCTAATAAGTGCTGATGATAATGAAAACCAAGGACCAGACTGCTTCAAGAAGTGGTCAAACCGGGACTAACAGTCCTATAGGGCTGGTTACAATGTCAGTTCAATTCACTCTGGTTCTCAGTTCTTGTGACTGGACCTTTAAGCACTAATTTTGTTCAATAGTATTTTGGTCCTGGCACATGACCCTGAACTGGACCTTATATTTTAGGCTAGCAATTTATTTGTTACATTGAGACCAGTGTACATAGTTCAGAGACAGTTGGCCAACTGCTTGACCTAATCACCAACACAGAAAGAAGCTTTGCATCCTCTTCAGAGGTTTGTTGTGAAATGAACCATTTTGAGTCTACTCTTCATGTACTCAGCAGTGGTCAGGTGAATATTCCCCCAGCACTCCTTATAGGTAATCTCCACCAAGTCAGGCTCAATGTTACTCAGTGTACACAATTCCTTGTCATCTATCATGGAGCTCTGAGGAAAAAGTTCTGTGTTGAGAGAAAAAAGGTGGTTAGCAGGGTTTTGGTGGTGAGTACACATCAATAGATTTGGTTGGTGAGACCTGGGTCACTTGCCAAAAGTGCATGTGTGTGAATTTGACGAGTGAGAGAGTGCAAGTAGGCAATTGAGTTCTTCTGTTAGGGCAACACTCTAAACAGGTTTTATCCAAAGATTACTAGTTGGCTATTGACAATTGTGGCCTCCTAGAAGAGTACACTTGTAAAGAGAGAAAAGGTGTGTCTTATAGTCTGAGGTGTTCACACTGGTTAGAGTGGAAATCCCAGAAAAACTTGACTAGAGTCTCTGGATATAATATTGCCATCTTACCATATATACTGCTATACATGTGTCTACCATGTTACTACGTGTGTTACTGTACATTGTGTATGATGTCATAACTAACTGTGCCTTGGCCATGTGTATACCACATGTGTACTATGTATAGATTGGTTTAGATACTGTGTTGAATCTGATAAGATAAAATCAAGAGACAAGATGAAAAGATTAAGTATGCTATTCTGACATGCAACTTCTTACAAGTTGAAGCCAAGTCCTCTCTGGCCCCTTTCCACTTGGCATTCTCCATTCTGTCTTGGAATTCCTCCAGAATTCCTTAAACCCTCCAATCACTACTGACCCCCCAATCACTGCTGACCCTCCAATCACTGCTGACTGGGTTCAACTGGAAGTCTAGTGTTTTCCCAGTCTGAGTTCTGTTTCCTGTTCAGGACTTTGAAGTATTCAGAACTTGACAGTGACTCTGTGCAGGTCTTCTGGAAGATCCAGCAGACTGTGGCTCATGGTTCCTATTGTGAGACAAAAATTCTTCTTTTCCATGAGGGCATCCATAGTTGTTGAATCTAATTTCCTGGTCAGAGAGATTACTTGGGGATGAAGATTCTTGTGTAATTGAGGCCTGACCATACAGACACACAACACACTACCATACTACAGCTGGCTGCACTGGCCTGCAGTAGCTTAGTCATCACATGGCTAAATTCCCATCACCTGCCTGCAGTTGCTTAGTAATCACATGACTATACTCATTTTCAACACACAACTAATATAATTTTTTTTATCATCACCTGCCTGTGGGTACCTGCAGTTGCTTAGTCATCACATGACTAAATTTCCATCACCCACCTGCAGTTGCCTGCAGTTGCTTAGTCAGCACATGACTAATATTCATATACCACCGGCACTGCACACACACCAACAACATGTACATTGGTGATATCACTGGTATTGATGACTGATATGGCATCTTCCTATTATGTGACTACGCTTGATGCAGCCTTCCTAAATCACATGCTACACTTGATGTGGCCTTTTACTTGCATGGTCAATCTTTCACATACACATTTAATTGACCTTCTTTTGAATTCTGCCTTTGTTCTGTGCAACAAAGGTATAGTAACACTTTTTATTTCTTTACCTGTAATAGCTTACAGGTTCCCACTCTGTGCAACAAAGATAACTTGATCCTGTCTCTCCTGTCCACCTTAGTGTAGGCTGCCATGTTTGGCAGCCTCCAGTACTCCTGGAAGATATTGTTCATCAGCCTCAGATGGGGACTATTGGTATGAGTTTGGCTGCTGTTAAGTTCTGAATGAACACTCAGAGGTGCTGAATAGAGAATGGAACCCAAGGTAGGAAAACACTGGACCTCTGGTCAGACCTGGTCAGTGGTGATTGGAGGGTTCAAGGGATTCCAGAAGAGTTCTGAGACAGAATACACCAGGCTGGAGAATGAAGTGAAAGGGGCCAGAGAGGACTTGGCTTCAACTTGTAAGAAGTTGCCACCTTCTCCTTCTCAAGCATCCTATTTCAAGACAGGTGAGTGGAGGAAGTTTGGAACTTTGTAGGATATCCAGAGGAGGACAAGAGCAGGATTAAGCAGAGGTTTGAGATAGAATAAGGATTAGATTTGTTGGAGTGAGGTTGGAAATGTCAGAAGTTAAGTTGAGAGACTAAGTTAATTAGACTTCTTCAAAGACTATGATGGTTGAGCTTTGTGCAAACTATGTTGATTTACAAACTGTGGTACAAACTAAAACTATGGGCACTTAAATATCGAAGGCCAGAATAATAATGGAAAGTACAGAAGTTTACTAATGGGTTTTTGTAAGTGTCCATGACCATTATCAGTAAGACTGGAATAAAATGAACAAGTAAATTGATTACTAAGGCACATGAGAACTTGTCTGGTGACTTGGGAGAGCAGCAGCCAGAATAACTGATGGACAATGTCAGAAAAGATATTGGAAAATTTTGGAAATCCAATCAGAGGCATCAAGTCTTGACAGTTGCAATATTTGTATTGCAATTACTTACTTAGTGTCATGCCTACTACTTGAGGATATATTCTATAACATGGCTGGGTTTGAAACTTCATTGTCCCATATGTGTAGGTGAGCTGCACTAAGTCTGAAGGGAGGATGATGGAGTTTGAAACTTGGCACATAGGGCGGAACCCAAATTTCAACTTCCGCTACAGACTTAGACATAGTACATCTCTCATTTTTGTATACAGTACATACTGACTGTAGTTAATATATTTTTTTGATTTCTGACAGAATCCGCCTGTATTTGTATTTTTGGGTGGCCTATTGATATGAGTTTGGCTGTGATGTCACTAGGACAAACCCCAGCGCAAAGAAGCGCAAAGAAATTACACACAAGTATGATTGATGCTGGTGTTTGATATGCTGAGAAGACCGGCTCAAATCATGTCGCCGCACTTGAGATTTATACGTAGTATCGTATCACGAACTATGTGTTTCATGATTCATCAGAACGATCGTGAAAGGCTGGGAGAGAATACAACCTCCGACAAGTAGCGCACCCGTTTCCATAGTATCCTGGATAGAAACGAGCAGCGTATCAGGGTGACATTCAAAGGAAAAAAGATTCAGCGGGGTCTCACAATGGCAGTGGTTTGATGGAAGATGAAAGGGCGTTCCGTGGGCGATAACCTTCGCTGCATAACCGAATTGCTGTTAGAGGTGATTAGATCATGCAACGGAGAGCATTAGACGGACATGATAGGAACGGAATTTATTCTTAAAGTCTAGCAGGCTATTGGTAAGATTCGAACACCATTTATCAGTGATGCCTACTTACATTTTGTAACGGCATCGATCTCATTAGCGTCGGTATAACTGGGAACGTACTTCTTAACGCTGACACCTGCAGCTAGCGTCGCGCTTAGAACATCTTTCTAGTTCGGAATGAGAAGCATTACGATGCGGCGACGGTACTCTAACCCACTTTATTGAAAAAAAGGATTATGACGGCATTGGCAAGTAGCTTGTTCAAGCATATGTCTTTCCACAGCATGAGACTATCCTCCTGGTAATGATACATACCAAGTTTTACCAATAACAGCAATGGCGTGGGTTGATACGAGGGACATACCAACCGATTGACTTTCGGATCTTCCTCGAGCTGTTGATTGAAAGCGAGAGGTGCCAAGAACAGAATGGTTTGTACTGAGAAACGTTAACCGGGCCCAAAAAACGCAGGTGCACTGACAAGCTTACCATCCTCAAAATAAGGTACCCATCTTGCACGCTTGATCTGTTTCAGCATGGCAACCTACATCGAGCAACGAAGACTCACAAGGCTCCTTGCTCCACCGACATCCGTGACGTATACATCCATCCCAACATCAAGTCCTGAAATCCGTTGTTCTGGTTGTGTGGCACTTGCAAAAAATTTATGGTTTACCTTTCTCGATGACAAAGTGGTGTTCTTCCACCCCAAGGGTTCGTACACGAGCTCTCATCATGTCGCCTAAATCGAACGGATGAGGATACCACAACAAGCAAAATGAAGATGGAGAAAGACCGACTGTCCGTTGGTTCGTAGTTGATGTCAGCAACGCGAGAAATATCATTCATAAAACTGTACGAGCGTCAGTGAAATTCTGAAGATGAGCAGGCGGAAATAGCTTACAATCCCGGCGTATCTTCCAATCGAACTTCTCGCTTTTTCAACACTTCCTGAACGCTAAGATCCTGCCACAAGACGATTATATCGTCCTTCAAAGCTGCCAACGCCGATGAGGGGTCTGTCCCATTGTGTGACCGTCGGCCTCTTTCATGCGACGTATCAGGAGAAGGTGACGTCGCTCTCCTGGACTTGATGAGAGACTTCCAGTCGCTGTTGGGCCGCACACAGACATCGCAATGCCGACTAGCAACCTCTCCAGGCGAAATCATCTTTGTCAGGTTTGTCTCGATAAAGAGGAGAGGTGAAAGGCCTAGCCGGATGCGTTGGAGATTTCGAGTGTTGGAAGCTACAGTGGCGGCCGATTCCCATTCTTCCGATAAAACCTCAAGAATGCTCTTAATAGTCCTAAGAAATATTAGATCATATTACTTCGAGTGCCAGGAACTTCAGGATACCGTATGACATTTAGTTGGATAATGGCTTTCCAGATAGGACGCTCAGCGTAAAATTGGGAAGGTGCAAAGGTGAGCTGGAAGTCTGGATACAATTTTTGAGTCTAACGTGAATTGTATGAACGATAGCAATAACTTCTTAACATGGCGCTCTGTCATAGTGGTGTCAGATCATGACTGGGACGGAACTGTACGATACACGTGCCTTGCCTGACTCGGATTGTCCTGGATATTGCGACAGGCTCTTAGTATTGAGTATAGCAAAAAAATAATATTATGCTTACCGAGGAGCAGGATCTGAGTGGATTTCTTTTTTTTATCCAGAGCTTTTTTTGTTTCCAGAAGGAGTTCGTCAATCTCTCTGGTAACTTTCTGAGCTTCTTGGAATGTTCTCTCCTTGGCAAGCGCTTCGTCCTTGGTGTCGCTCGGTGAGGTTGCTGCCCATCGCTCAGCAAATGGGTTTAATCCAGCCTGGTCGGCAGACATGACAAGTGACATGTGCAACGTTCAAGAAAGGAAGGGTATCGGGCATAACTATCTATAAGGTTTGTTCGGGAGGGATGAAATCCTGATGCGAGTAGCAGGGTCGCAGCCTGGAGAGAAAAACGTTTTATTACATTATTCATCAGATCGATCCGGATTTAACCCAAGTTTACCGACCACATGGCTACTGCCTCCGAGTCAATCCTACTTTCCGAATTTCTGGCTAGCCCAACGGCAGTTGGTGTGCGCCTGGAAACGTTTTGATTTCGGAAGTTCGGCGTTTGAAAAGAAAGGATGGAACATCTGCATCAGAGATTCTATAATCTTCTATACTGTTAATCCATCACAGTTGAAGCTACTACATTAGACTACTTGGTTCATGTCGATTGTGGTAACAGCGATATCATCATTCCCACCTGTGAAAAATTCAGGTTTTGCCGCCAGAGAGAGAAACGTCGGAAGCATTTACAACGTAATTTAGCATGTCGACCTGAATGGAGTTTAGTCCCAATGCAGTCTTTGAATAATTCAGCAATCAAACATAGCGACGCACCACTTCATGCACTCGTAGACCACCACCCACAACATATACGTTCTTGTACGTGGGCGGATAAATATTCGATCATGTGCCGTACGGCGGAACGGGTGGCGTCCCGTAAATCAGGTTCGACCCCATATTATTCCCCAGTCGGGTCACCTGCCGGACGGCTACATAGTTTGTACCGTGAGACGGACAGTTACCTTCATCGGAGTCTCGATCGCAGTGCCTAGATTGCCAAATCCGCATAATAATCCTTCAAATTTTCAAAGTTCAACTACGACGCTCAAAGTTGAGCTGTAACCGTTACATTAGTAATCAGTGATCATCACACCGTGGCTATCCGTTGTCACACATAGCCTTGAGCTGAGTCTGAAGGGAGGTGATGAGAGGGGGTGTGAGGTGGAGGTGGAGGTGGAGGTGGAGGTGGATGGAGATCAGGAGGGAGGTGGAAGAGGAGGGAGGTGAAGGGAGGTGGAAGAGGTGTTGGAGCAGACTACATACACTGCACAGAGGAAGAGATGACATGTTCCTTATAACCTACCTGGGGTTTAGTTAGTCTTAAAGCTAGGGTTTAGCAGAGGTAAGAACACTGTATATCTTCTATAGTACAGGTTCTCCTTATATACATAATAGTAAGGATGTCACATGACTTGGGAATGTGTTTACCACATGTATGCACAGTAAGCGCAGTAACATGTGTGTGCTGCATGCATGGCCTCACGTATGCTGTTACGGTCAATACTCCTAAATCAAATGTGAGTTGATGCTCATAAGTGACGACATTCAGCTGAGGTTCAGATCGCTGAAGCTCGTAACCAACGGTTGAGCAGGAGACTTAGATCGCAACTCGTTAGGAGTGTAGGAAAGACTAGGTCAAGCTAAGTTGACCAGTCCTGCATTCATCATTTAAATAGTACAAGCGTAAGATTGTAGATACGAGTCGTGCTAAGAGAACAATAGAGACAATAAGGACAAAAAGACAATAGAAAAAGGGGCGTCCGCAGTATGCTACATTAAGGTGGGAATGTAGAGGCATAAATAGAGGGCGCGTGTTGTACAGGACAAAAGAGAAGAGACAATAACGTGAGACATACGTCGGCAGAACAATAGGAACAAAAGAAAAATTGAATCCCTGTGCCTTTTCGTAACACTAGCTCCTTCCCAAGGTTTCGAGTTCCATCCAAAACTAAGTTCTAATCATCTGCATCGGGTCAAAAGACGGCGCAATGCTGGTCATCGCGGAGAACGTGGAGAAGGATGTGGGGGTCGGGGTGTCGTGGCCATAAACCCGAGTCGGTAGTTCAATGTTCTCTTCCCCAGCGAAGCGCACTGAGGTGCCAGTGATGAAAGTAGTGAGTAGTGGGAGGCGAGGGGTAGAAACAATTTTGAATAGAATGAGCATATAGCAGAGTATCATAATAAAAATGGATGCGCCAAAGATGGCGCCAAGAGTGACGACAACATAGAGGTTATAGGTCATTGTGGTGGGTTTCAGGTGGTGCGATGACGTGGCGGGATGTCACGTGTCGGGTTATTCGGGCAGAAGAGCACGGAGTGCTCGGGTCGCCATCGTCAACAGTGCAGACACTGGTACTCGGGGCAGTGTGAAGAAAAGTGTCCTATCTGCGCGCAGGTGAAGCAGACCGAATTCCGCATCCACGATGGTGCGGGTGCATGCTCGGCGGCGGTCTGGGTAGGATAAGGGGTGGGCGCTCGTCTTGGTGGGGATTGTGAGACGTATGGGGGGAGTGGCGGGTGTGGAGAAGTAGTTAGTGGCATCTCTTCATTTTCTTCATCACTTAGCAGTTTTATGATAAAAATTCGTTGCGGTGTGGGGACCCGCTCTCCAGGTCCGTAACGGAGCACCTGCTCATCTAGGCTTCTCATGAGCGGGAGCAGATCCAGATAATACGCTTCTTTTGTCAGTCATCGGAATACACATTGGAGGCACAAGATGGCTCTGTATGTTTCGAAGAGATTTTGCATGGTGCTGTGCAGCAGCGTGCGGTCTTGGGTCACCGACAGCAATCTTTCTTCATTTCTGATGTCGTCCGTGTCTCGGACGAAGCTGAGGATGAGCTCGAAAGTCCTAATGGGGTCAGGGTTGGGTGTAACATTCATGAAAAAGTGGAGAGGGCGGCTCATTTTCAGGAGAGGTTGTGGGTAGATCTATATTCACCCAATATTTCAGCCATGTTTTTTAAGTGAGTTGCTGGCTCCCAAGTGTTCTCTGCCGTGCTGTATCCCTTCCACTTTACCAGGAATCGAATTCTTTTGCCTATTCCCCTGTGGGCCAAAATAGCTTCAACCTCGTGTTCTAGTTCTCCTTCGATCAGATCGGGTGGTGGAGGAAGGAAATTTGGTCCATGAGTTTCGCTCTCCTTGAAACGTGAGAGAAGTGAAGCGTGGAATACGGGGTGGATTTTCCACTGAGAGGGGAGCCTCAATTCATAGGTGTGGGTCGAGATTACCTGTGTGATGGGGAAGGGTCCCTCGCATCTAGGGGCAAGTTTTTTTGTTGGGTATCCTAGCTTCCAATTTTTGGAGTCGAGCCAGACCTTTTCCCCTACTGTGAATGGGCGGAATCCTCATCCGTTTCACCCGATCATCATTTGTCGGGAGAGTTCGTGAGCCGCTAGGGCTTCCCGCCATATGTTTCCCAGTTCGGCTATCCATTGTTCGGTAGCTGGCACGTTAGTTTTTTGATAGGTCGTAGGGATAGCCCTAGGGTGTGCTCCCATCATTATGTAAAATGGGGTATTTTTAATAGCTGAGTGATGCTTCTGGTTGTGTGTGAATTCGGTGGTGGTGAGGTGGCTTTTCCATTGCGAAGGTTTGTTTGCACAAAAGATCTGGAGGTAGATCTCAAGTTCTTGATTTACTCTCTCCGTTTCCCCATCGGTCTGTGGGTGGTAAGCTGTGCTCATTGCTAGCCTTATTCCCAGGAGTCTCCCCAGTTCTTGGAAGGCGTTTGAGGCGAAGCATGGGTCTCAGTCAGATATAATCTTATCTGGGAGGCCAAATCTTCTGAACACATTGTGCAGATAGAGATCGGCCGCCCCTAGTGCGTCGATGTTCTTGTTACAGGGGATGAAAATTTCCCCCTTAGTAAGACCATGGTCTACCATGACCATGATGGTGTCACATCCGTCGCTTATCAGGAGATCAGTGATGAAGTCCATAGTCACTAGTGCGAATGGTCGAGTGGCGCTAGATTTGATCGGAGATAATCCCGGTGTTGTTGGGTGTGTATTCACCTTCATCTGTTGACAGGTGGTGCAGCCATCGACGTAATTCTGAACAAAAGTGGTCATTCCTGGCCACCAGTAGTCCCTCCGTACTAGTTCTAGGGTTTGAAATCAACCGGGGTGTTTTGTAAGTATGTTATCGTGGTACTTCTCCATGATCTTTCTTCTTAATTCTCTGTCATCTGGGACATAGCATCGATCTTTAAAAAAGACCATCCCATCATCTTCCATTTTCCAGTCTTCTACCGCTGACTTGATCGGTGGCGTTCCTCCTTCCTTGATGGCTCTTACTATCTCCTTTAGTAAGTCGTCTCTCATCATGCTTTCTGCCAGTACTTCTTTCAGCTCGGTGTCAATCGTCCATGTGAAGATCTCGTCCTTCAGTAAGGTGATATCATTGTTATCATTGTCGATATTGGGTATGTGATCTCCTCTCCATGATAAGGTGTCAGACTGGATCATCATCTTTCCTGGGACGTGTACCAATTGTAGGTTAAATTGCGACAGAAAGAGGCTCCACCTAGCCTGTCACTGATTTAATTTCCGTGCTGTTCTGAAATACATCAGATTCTTGTGATCCGATAGGATCGTTGTTGCATGTTCAGATCCCTGGAGATAGTGTCTCCAGGTTTCCAGCGCCTGTATTATTCCTAACAGCTCCCAATTGTAGATTTCATAGTTCCGTTCGGTTGCTGTCAGGGAGTGGGAGATATATCCACAAGGGTGCCAATCTCCATTGGTGTCAGTTTGTTTTAAGACGGTGCCTCTCGTGTACTTCGAGGCATCGCTTTCAATTACAAATGGTTTCCCTGCATTGGGCATCAGTAATACTGGCGCCTCAGAGAATTTCTTCTTTAGTGAGTCGAATGCCCTTTGGCACTCATCTGTCCAGCTGAAGGGCTGGTCCTTCCTTGTTAAATCGTTGAGCGGTTTTATAATCGCGGCAAAGTTGCCGATGAATCTCCTGTAAAAGTTCCCAAAGCCTAGGAATGATCTAACCCCCTTTACATTAGTTGGGGCTGGCCAGTCCTTTATTCCGTTGATGATACTCAACCTGGAAACCCAAACAAAACCTACTAATGGCTTCGGATGGTATAACACAGGCCAGAGGAAGGGTGCGAGGTGGTACTAAATATCACTGCTGAGACAAAAATGTGATGTTTAGTAACACAAAATGGTAAGAGCTGTGGATAAAAGTCTGTATAGGCATACGAAGTTGTTCGAAAGAGTTTGAAAGTAGTTCGAAGGCATGTGAAGCAGTTCAAATAAGTTCGAAGAGGTTCGAAGTATATCGAACAGTGGGTTTAACGAATGTGAGGTGTTTGTCAAATGGAGACAGGCGATGGGCGATAAAACGGAGAGCGAATCCAATAGTTTCGAGGAAGTTCGCGATATTTCGCAGAACTTTTAGAGATATGATGCGAGCTAAGACTCAAGAGAATGACTCTTAAGTCTGACGATAACTGTGAGGGTAACTTGTGCTGTTCCCCGTTGTTCTATTTCTCTTTTCTAAGTATCTAACACAAGTCTATATACAAAATGAAGAGATAGTACTAAAAAGGAAATAAGAACAATTGTAAAACATGAGGGAATGTACACAGCAATAAAGGTATTGTAAAACACAAAACAAATGAAAAATGATAATAAGTAAAACATACATTGTCCCAGTATGGTAATAGATCTTGTTCTATTGCTTTAATATATCAATGAAACACAAAAATGCACTTATCGCATTCTAACTCTCTTGTAATCCCTCCTCGTGTCCAGTAGTGCTCGATATGCGACTAAATAGCTTGTTCTGGATGTGCAGTGTGTATCAAAATTGTTTGTGGACAACTATACAGCGGCCGAAGTCATTCGAAGTGCTGTGAAGTTGTTCGAAGTGTTGCAAAATAGTTCGAAAGCATTCAGAGTGTTTCAAAGTCATCCGAAATAGTGTGAAATAATGTGAAAATGGTTCGAAGTTAATTTCGTGGCGTTATAGTACTTCGGAGTGCATGTCGTGATGTGTTGATATGAGTGGGAGTCTTCTCCAGACCTTAAAGTGCGTAGTGGACCTATCATCCTCCCCCTTACTGAAATCCTGACTGTCCCAGTCAGCCAATCAAAGTCACGTGCGGAATGCATGATAGTGTTGAAAACTTAGCGAGGTTCGAAATACTTCTCATTCTTCTTCATCCATCCATCACCTCTATATCATCGCATACTAGCTTTTGTAATGTCTCTCCTGGCTGACCTCAACTCCGAAGTACTCGAATACGTGAAGTCGATGCCCGATCAAGGTGTCGCAGAAGATGTCGACTTTGAAGTGTGGGGAAAAGGATTCTGTGAGCGGATGGTGAGTTTTGTGGTTTGTGCGAGTCTTAGTGCTTTATTTTCGTCTTTTGTAGGTGGAATATGATGAGCTTGCCGAAGATCTCGGCAAAGAGCGCAATGCGGCCATTCAAAAGGTTGTTGACGAGGTTTTCGAACTTTACAAACCGATGGCTCGACACGAGTGGATTTCATGGGGTGGAGAATTATTATTCGTGGATTTAGTGGAAGAGATTCAATGCAAGACTAGGGAGGAAGAAGCAAAACGTGTTCGAGAGGAGAAGGAGGAGGCAAAAAGGGCGCAGCTTGAGGCCCGAAAAGTCGCGTTACAGGAAGGTCACAATGTCGTTCTGGCCGAATTTCGCGTGAAGACAATCTCGAAGGAAATATTGCAACGACAGAATGCGGAATTAGAGGCTGAGTCGAAGGCTATAAAAAGGGCAGAGGCTGGAGACAAAGACGAGGGCGAGGGCGAGGATGAGGAAGAGCTACCTGTAGTAAGGGTGGCGAAGCAAAAAGCGGTAGAGGTCGAGGAGGTCAAAGAAGAGGCAGATGGTGATGAAGGGGGTGCAAAGCAGGCACGGCTCGAATTGAGTGGGCTCCTCAATTTTGAGGGTCTGGTGAGTTTTTTACTTATTTTCGAAAGACTTTCAAGCTACTAAATGTTTTGTAGTGTGATAGATGCGCTGGATTCAAGTCCCAGCTGCGCTGTATCATCAAGGATGGGGCCGCGAAGTGCACGAAGTGTACCCAGGAGGCACAGGGGTGCTATTGGGCTGGATTGTCAAGGCGAGGGCTTCACAAGGGCGAGGCGAAAAAGTTTGGGGGCACGAAATGTGATTCGCGCACAAAACCAGGTACGAAAGTTATTTGAAATCGCTTCGAAGTGATTGCTAACTAGTTTTCGGATTTTGTAGTTCGTCGAATCCATCTCGTGGGCCCTGTCGAGGATGTCGAGCCGATAGTGGGGCCTTCGAAGCCGTCAAAGGAAAAGGGAAAGTCATCGAAGGGGAAGGGCAAGGCGAAGGTGCACGAGTCGCGAGATTTTGAGGGTGAATGGGGAGTGCATCATGGCTTGATTGCTGCAAAATTGGCGCAGAAAAGAGTCGAGATGGAGATATTGGGGAGGGAGATAGAAACTTTGGAGGAGATGCTAGAAGAGTAGAGGGGTTTTTTGTTTTGTTGTATATCTGTTTGTTTTTCAAATTTTCATTAAATGTCTTTGGAAAGTAAAGTAAAGAAAAAGATAAATATAATTTAATGAACAAAGAATATGGCTTTTTAGGGAAAGGCTCAGTAGTTCATCATAGCCGAAAAACCCTTTGGAGTTTGCACGACCACACTATGATGCGATATCGCAACTTGTATCATACACTAAAAATAATCAGATTTTTTGTAAGTAATTGCAAAAAGGAAAGAAAGGATAATTATTTGTTTTTGAAGTCCTGAAAATCTTCGAAGGTATCTTCGTTGAAGTTCGAACTTGTTCGAAGTTGTTCGAGGCGCTCGGAGTCGATATCGAGGAAATTCGGTGGTAGGGAAATTGACTTTCGAGTGAGATATGGTAGCAAACGAAATGTGGCAATAGGTCTATGTAGTACTGACCCATCGAGTTCGCAGAGAATATAAGCCCCTCCATAGTTTCGTTCGATAATGATAAGAGGGCCGACATATCAGGGTTTCATCTTGCGATTAAGGGACTTCTCGATTTGCGTGTTTCAAGTAGCACTAAATCTCCTTTCGCAAAGTTGTAGTCCCGCATAGGATGTTCATGAGCAAGTTCGAAGTGTTTCGCAACTTTGATTCGGGACGTGTAGACCTTCGAATATAACAGTTCGAGGTCATTAGATCGTTTTTGTAGCGCTATGGCTCGTCGAGCTATAAGATCGATTGTCGATAAAATTGAATCAGGTGGTGGTTGTAAGTATGTTGCTTTGGAGATGTCGAGGGGTATTAGAGGATGTGTTCTTGTAACTGCAAAGTAGGGAGAACAACCCATGCGTTTACGGACCATGACTCACTCTGCCCAAAACACTGAGTGCACCCCTGCTGACCATTTCACTTGTTCTCCATCGACAGCTTTAAATAATGATTGTCAAACATCGAAATGGGCTCGTTCGATGAGTCCATTGGCGTGCGAATTATAACCACTAATTCGAATATGGTTAATATGATATCACTTCGCAAGATATTCCATGGCTGCAATAAATGCAGCGCCATTGTCAGTTACGATTTCGTATAGCGAGCCCCATTGACAAATAATGTCTTCGAAGATCCAATTGCCCAGAGACGTGGCATTTTTGCATCGAAGTTTTCGCCATTCTGGATAGGTCATTAGTGAGCATCGACCTTGTACAATGTATTTAAATCCATTCGAAGGTGGCATTTGCATTGTGTCGATATAGGCTTTGCCGAAAAGGGGTGCTGGAGTGGTGACTGTGGGCGGAATTAGAACATTTCACATTTGTCGAATTTGGCATAGGTGGCAGGTTCGAATATACCATGCAATGTCGAATTTCATGTTCGGCCACCAGAATCGAAGGGCAATAACTGATTTAGTAGCGAAAACCATCTTGTGTCCTATGTCGTCGTGAGCTGCGCGAATGATTTCGAGATGATGTTCTGGAGGAGTGATAATTTTGTGAGCTTCTTGGGAGTCTTTTCTCCACAGTTTGCCTGAGTCTAAAAAAAATCCAATGCAATATCGAATAAAGGTAGTGTATTCTGCGTCTGATAGTTCAGGGGGTCACACCAAGTCATGTAACCATTTTCGAACATGAAGTAACCTCTCGTCGTTCGTTTTTGCGTTATTTGATCATGGGACATCGTTATAGGTAAGATCCTCCCCCTTACTGAGATTTGAAGAGAGGGAGAAGGTCGAATTTTGATGCGAAGTAAATGGTCGGGTTGTAATAGGATTTATTTGATGTACGAAACCATGAAGGTGGTCGATCCAGTCTCCGAAATTATTTTTGTTGTTGAGCTGAACATCTTTGTCTTGTGGGGGCCATCTCGAAAGTCTGTCAGGACCATGGTGTGTCCCTGCGATGTGGACTAATGTAAAGTGAAAGGTTAGGATGGATACTATCCATCGATTGATGCTAGCGCTAGGTGCGATATCAGGATTCGAAAGCATGCCTTTAATATATCGTGCATCAACTTCGATGATAAGCCTTCGAACTCCTATTAGGTACAATCGTAGTGCTCCGAGAGCGCGATATAGACTGTAAAGTTCAAGTTTGGGTTGCGAAAATCTGGATTTGTGGTCGTTAAGTGTAATCGATCCAAATCGACTATAATATCATTTTCGAGGGTTTTCAGGATCACACTGAGCGAGAAAGAAACCAATAGCAATGTTCGAAGTGTCGACCAATAGAATAACTGGGGCTGGAGATGAGTAATTGATTGCTCGAATCGCTGGGGAATTGATTAGAGCTGCTTTCAAATCTTGTTGGGCTGCTATTTGTTCCGGTCCGAATTTGAAAGGAACATCTTTTCGAGTGAGTTGTATTAGTGCTGCAGCTCGTTGAGCAAAATTTCGGATAAATATACGACAAACTCCAATGGTTCCTAGGAATGCTTTAACTTTGGTAAGGCTTCGACATGGCCCCCACTTGCTAACAGCGGCGATTCGAGTAGGGTCAGCCATATGACCTTCGATATTGCATTGATGCCCTAAAACAATTATTTTGGGGACGCAAAGATAGAGCTTCGGACCTGAAAATGTTCCTCCGCAATACTTCATGCACTGGACTATCTGATTTAAATTTTCGAAATGCTCCCAGACAAAGTGTTGAATAGCTGGATTCTCAGGAATCGTTTCGTAGGATCCACCGATCATTCTATATTCTGATTTTGGACCCTTAACTGGTGTGTCGTCGATGTAAGGAATGGTGATATGAGGAATTTCGGGTTGTAGAATAAATGTCACGTCGTCATGTAAGATAGGGACAGAATTTGTCCAACCCATGGGTAGGGTAACGATGCGAAGTGCTCCGAACGGTGTCTGAAACATTGTCAGATCGCAAGATGATTCTGTGACTTTCCTTTTGTCGAATGCCACATAGAGATCCAACATTCCTCCACATGATCGTCCCCCAAATTGTTCTGCTAGATGTTCGGGTATTGGTATGACTCCTGAGTGCTGGATCGTTACTTGGTTAAGCGGTTCAAGACTGTGGACAATTCGAAGTGATTTGGCATCCTTTTTCGCAACGCAAAACCATTGTGATCGGTACAAAGAGTTCGATGGTTCGTATACTCCTGCCTCTATCTTCCTTTTCAGCATTTCGCATATCTGTTCGTACAAACCTGGAGGTATGAAAATGTTTTGCTCAACCCACGGAGTGTGAGGAACGACAGGGAACTCTATAGGAGGAAAAAAGTCAGAGCGAAAACTTCCTTGCTCTTGTTCTGTCCACGCAAAAGCTGTTTCCTGATGTCGAATAAAATCGTGCATAAGATTTCATTCCTCTGTCCATAGGAAATCACCAGGATGATTCTTGTCAATAATAGCTTTACGTTCGAGTGTATATCGTGAGGTGGGGATAAACGACAGTGGATAAGGATTTAATTTTGGCATGTTTTCGAGAGGGTCACCAGTAATTGTTCGAATAATGTGAAATCGGTCGGGTAGCTCGGTAATAACTGGGTGAAGTTTTTGTGCAACAGGTTTGTATTTCTTTTTCGATGCCACGAAAGTTGGATATGAGGAGTCGATAATAGGCTTAGAAGGCGTAGACATTGCCTTCAAGGTTGATAAATATGTTTTGTATTGGTGACTGGCTGTTAAATATAAATTCACAAGGATCGAAGAATAAGAAACAGATTTCGAGGAGTTCGAGGACTCCATATCGGGAATATTCACAGTGCGTTCGATATTGATAGATAAATTAGAGGGATCGAATAAGATAACGAAAGCGCACTGGTCAATGTCCGAAATTTTGTCCTCTAGCTGCAAAAATCCTTTCGACGGTGATTAGAACAGGGAATCGTGGGGATAGCACACGATCGTGTCAAATTAGGATCGTATATTGTAATTGTCTGGGCTTCGTTCCTGTAGTTTTTGACAGTGCTTTTGGTGAGTACATCGAATGGTCGACCGAGTAAAATATCATAGGCTGGGTCATGAATTATCTGAATTTGCATGAACAGCGTGATACTCCCCACTTCACAAGGCACATTTCGTGCTAAACCCAAACTTTCGTCAATGCCTCCATTAGCCGATTGGAGTGGGATGTGGATTGAAGGATCATAAGCAAGGCCAAGTTCGTGGCAAACTTCTTCGGACATTGCGATAATCGAAGAACTGGGGTCTACCACGCTTTCCACTGGATTCCTTCCATTGACATTCATAATAATCGACCTAATTGAATGGGATTCCTTCGCTGCGATAAAAGGTTCTGGAATATTGCCAGGTCGAAGACTGTTAATATAAGTTTCGAATGGGTCATCAATCACAAAAATCTCATCGTTAAGCAGATTCGTGGCGTTATTCCCTTCGGACTGCTGAATTCGACATGGAGTGACCTGTTCCTTCCATTTTGTATGAACTTTGGGCGATAGAGCCAACAATTCCTCGGGCATTAGCATAATAATTGGCATCTTCATCGAACGAGTGAAAACATCTTCCGTGATTTTATCTTTTTGAATTAGAGCTTGGTTATGGTGCGAAGGACCATCTTTGCCTTTACCTTTCGCAGTGGATCCAAAGTTTTGTTTGTGTGGTGGTAGGTACGAATTTTCTTTTGTAGCAGCGTAAGGATGAATAACAGGCTGCGATGTTGTTTCCGAAATCGAAGATGATGCCGAAGTCGAGGTTGGTAAGTTTGTTGCCGTAGACGAGATGGATGATGCTGGTACATGTGGAGCCAATTGTTCGACTGCCGCAGTGTTTGGCAAAACTGAAGGTCGAGAGATGGGGACTGTTGGTATGCCCGAATTAGTTTTAGCAGAAGTCCTACCACTTCGCAAAGCGTATATCTCTTGTTCGAGTTTTGCGATGTGATCTTCGGGTGTTGCAGATTGTTTGGAAACATGGTAGATGCCCCTAGGCGGTGTCGAAGTAGCCGTTGAGGATGCGATGTTGTACATGAGCAACGATGCAGTCGTGTTCGAGGGATTTCGTCGAGTCCATTCATCAATTCTGTCTTTGATAAAGCGACCAGGAATGTTTTGAGGAGTGAACCGTCCACTTGGAAGCACGATTTTTCCTTTGTTGTTCTTTTTACACTTTCCTTCATTCATATAGGCTTGGCAAACCAAGCAGTCACTAATGAAATGACCTGTGAGTCCATAAAAGACACAAGCTAAGTTTTCGAGCTGGTCTGAGCGAAATCCACTGTTAGTTTGAGGGGGGTTAGTGGATTTCGAGCCTGCTAAAGCCGTGACGAGTGTAGTTGCGAATTTTTCGAGGATTGCCGATAAGTCTTCCGATTTAATCTGTGTTGAAGATGTCGAAGTCGATACTGATGTTTCTAAAGACTGTAAGGATTCCGAATTCGAGCTAATTGACCCTGCTAAAACAAATTTCGCTGCTGCATGAATGTCGTCAAGTGGGTAGGCATCATCCAGATAGTGGTCGGAAAATTTAAGTTCGAGTCATCGTGCAATTCATGACCATACACCCAGTTGAAAACCTCAAACAAATGCTCTACTTTGTTCTGTCTCTGAAATTCAGCCTTTAGAGAGTAGGAACTTCGTAATGTTGTAGAAAGACCTGTAATATAATCCTAAATCGCTCGCGTTATAGATACCCATCCAAGGTTGTTCGCCAACGAGTTTGTCCATGTCTGAAATCGACCATTTTTGATCGTCTTCGGAACCAGGATATAGTCTGTGGATTGCGATGCGAAAATCATGAAAGGAAGTCCCAGTTTCATATTTGGGAATTGATTCCCAGAGTTCCGACGTATTGATATCGACATATCGACAGGTGTGCTTCTTCATAAGTTTGGGATCCGTAACATTACAGTCAATGAAAAGTATTTCGAGCTCGTTAAAGTATTGACGTAGCTCTCGAGGTTGAGTGGGGTCAAATTTGGGTGCTGTGGAATGTCCTCGAGCTGGCATTGTTGCTTGGGTGGCCATAGATGTACCAATTCGAGGAGTTAGAACCTGAGCGAAGGATGGTAGATGTGTTGAAGTAGCTGGAATAATGAATGATGTAGTAGAGGATGAAGAAGAAGAGGAAGATGAAGTTATAGACGAGGAAATAGGTGAAGGGAACAGACGATGATGTGTGGATTCGGCATCAGAGACAGGTATTAAAATATCCCCCGATTGTTTGAGAGATTCAAAGGCCTGGTGAGTCTCGATTCTAAGGTTTCGAGCTTGGGTTGGCCTAAGCCGAGAGATTCAAGGTGGATTAGGTGATGAAATGATTTAGAAACCCCTCGCGGTGGGCTCCAAAATGATGTTACTCAACCCGGAAACCCAAACAAAACCTACTAATGGCTTCGGATGGTATAACACAGGCCAGAGGAAGGGTGCGAGGTGGTACTAAATATCACCGCTGAGACAAAAACGTGATGTTTAGTAACGGAAAATGGTAAGGGTTGTGGATAAAAGTCTGTATAGGCATACAAAGTTGTTCAAAAGAGTTCGAAAGTAGTTCGAAGGCATGCGAAGTGGTTCGAATAAGTTCGAAGAGGTTCGAAGTATATCGAACAGCGGGTTTAACGAATGTGAGGTGTTTGTCAAATGGAGACAGGCGATGGGCGATAAAATAGAGAGTGAATCCAATAGTTTCGAGGAAGTTCGCGATATTTTGCAGAACTTTTAGAGATATGACGTGAGCTAAGACTCAAGAGGATGACTCTTAAGTCTGATGATAACTGTGAGGGTAACTTGTGCTGTTCCCCGTTGTTCTATTTCTCTTTTCTAAGTATCTAACACAAGTCTATATACAAAATGAAGAGATAGTACTAAAAAGGAAATAAGAACAATTGTAAAACATGAGGGAATGTACACAGCAATAAAGGTATTGTAAAACACAAAACAAATGAAAAATGATAATAAGTAAAACGTACATTGTCCCAGTATGGTAATAGATCTTATTCTATTGCTTTAATATATCAATGAAATACAAAAACGCACTTATCGCATACTAACTCTCTTGTAATCCCTCCTCGTGTGCAGTAGTGCTCGATATGCGACCAAATAGCTTGTTCCGGATGTGCAGTGTGTATCAAAATTGTTTGTGGACAACTATACAGCGGCCGAAGTCATTCGAAGTGCTGCGAAGTTGTTCGAAGTGTTGCGAAATAGTTCAAAAGCGTTCGGAGTGTCTCGAAGTCGTCTGAAATAGTGCGAAATAATGTGAAAATGGTTCGAAGTTAATTTCGTGGCATTATAGTACTTCAGAGTGCATGTCATGATGTGTTGATATGAGTGGGAGTCTTCTCCAGACCTTAAAGCGTGTAGTGGACCTATCAACGCTACAATAAGGTGGGAATGTAGAGGCATAAATAGAGGGCGTGTGTTGTACAGGACAAAAGAGAGGAGACAATAACGTGAGATGTACGTCAGCAGAACAATAGGAACAAAAGAAAAATTGAATCCCCGTGCCTTTTCGTAACATATGCAGCATGTATCAGGATTTAATTTCAACACCCCCCCTCAAACTGTACAGCGCTCTAAGCAGCTAAGTTTGAATCTTGAAAGTAATTCTGAGAGAGTCTCTAAATTTCCTGAATAAGACAGCGCCAAGGTTCTTTGTGAACATGTCAGCTGGATTATCATTTTCAGGAATGAAAACGACTGTGACTTCGTCATTTTCTATGCATTCGTGGGTATAGTGGTAGTGAATGTCTATATGTTTGGTCCTTCTTTCCTGAACTGGATTTGATCCGATAAAGATGGATCCCTGATTATCAGCACAGATTGGTACACGCTTCAGTACATATCCAAGTTCCTGGAATAAGGACTCTATCCACACTATCTGTCGACAAGTGTCAGAGTGAGCCATATATTTGGCTTCTGTGGATGACAGTGCTACAGTTTTTTGTAAACGGGACTGCCAGCACACAATGCCACTCGCTATAGTAGCAAAGTAACCCGTTGTAGATCAGCATTTGACAGTGTCAGCTGCCCAATCAGAATCTGTGAAGGCCTGTAGCCCCTCGGACTTCTCTCCATCGTAGACAATGTTATATTTCTGGGTTCCCACCAGATAGTGCATGATGTACATCGCTTTGTCTAGATGTTCTTGGCTAGGATTAGCTGAGAATTGCAACATCTTGATTACCGCATAAGCAATATCAGGTCGCGTTCTGAGCATCAGATACAATAAAGATCCGATCACAGACTGATATTTTGATCTAAGCATCGCATTGGGCATTGCTGTGTTTTCCGATGGTCTGTAACCAGTCGGGAGTGGAGTGGGGGTCGCTTTGGCATTTGTCATCTCGAATCTCTCAAGCACTTTGGCGAGATATTCAGTTTGATCGAGTTTGACTTTGCTTGCAGTCTGGGTGACGTGCATGCCTAAGAATTCCATGACTTTTTCAGTACTACAGCACTCCCAATGCTTTAGACAAGCATTTTTCTTTTTATCCACAAGTTTCTTGTTCTTCCCCATGAACAAGCCATCATCAACATAGACGAGTGCAATAACAATGCTGCCTGTCTTAGGATCCTTGTGTATGAAAATGCCGGCATCGGAGCTGGCACGCACGAACCCAATGGTGTGCATAAATGCCTCTAGCTCTTTCCACCATGCAAGTGAGGCTTGTTTAAGGCCATACAATGCTCGGCATAAGCACAATACTTTGCGCTCTTTTCCCTCAAGTCTGAAACCCTCGGGTTGATCCATATAGATCTTCTCATCTAGTTTGCCATATAAAAATGCTGTTTTTACATCTAGGCTGGTCATATACATGCCCTCTAGAGATGCAAGTGCAAACATGAGGTGTACGGTCTTGTAGTGGACTACCGGTGAGAAAATCTCATCAAAGTCAACACCTTCGACTTGTGAAAAGCCTTTGGCCACGAGTCTGGCTCATTTTCTTCCATCCTATTTTATGGAGAAAACCCATCTATTTTTGATTGTTTTTCGATCATGTGGAAGATCGACGATGTCATAGACTTGTCGCTTACAAAAAGCCTCTAATTCTTCATGACAAGCTTGTTTCCACTCACATTGCTGCTGCTGTGGTAGGCATGCAATATCACGAAATTGGTTTGGAACTTGGCTTATTTTACTCGATGGTTTGACTGCTTTTGACAACAGCCAGCGAATAAGCTTATCTCCTCCTTCCTTGGTTATCTTTTTAATATAACCTGCTTCATCTGGTTCCCCCATTGGGTGATCATGTTCTTGATCATTGGAATTGGGCACACTCTCGTGGGGTGCCGAACTTGGTCCAGCAACTGGTTCTTTCTGTTGAGATTGTGGTCGTGTTCGGTTATGATCCAAATCTTGACCCACAGATCTCTTCCAATATTGATCACGTGCAATGTCTCTCTCTATGTCAGAGGGGAGTCGCTTCTCTCCATAGGTATTGCCAGGACAGTTTGGGATGTTCCTCTGCCTGCCTGATCGACGGGGCAATTGCTGCCATTCCTGTTGATCATCACATCTTGGATGAAAGTCCTCAGTGGTTACTGGAGGCGGCAGAGGAGGAGCATCTGTCACATCGTCATGCGCCTTTTGCTCACTTGGTACATCATCATCATCATTTTCTGATGATGGAGGAAGGGGCGGATCTTGTGGCGGTATAGAATCATCGCCATCCGTTCCAGATGAGTGGTCATCATCTTCTGGTTCTGGAGGTGGAAAATCACGAAGGTCCATATTGGGAGGAGTTTTAGCTCTGGGACAGCATGGGAACAATGTTTCATCAAATAGTGCCATAGCACCAATGAATATTGTGCCACTAGGTCACATGAAACGGTATGCTTTAATGCCATCTTCTAATCCAAGGTACATCATCAACTCCGATTGAGGAGCCAATGTGTTTGGACACTTCTCCTTGGGTAGGTAGACGTAAGCACCACAACCAAAAACCTTCAGATTGTTTAAATCTGGGCAGACCTTTGTCAGGTCCTCAACTGGTGTCAGCCATTTCAGGTGCCTTATCGGGGTTTGGTTGTATAGGTGTGTTGCATGTTCAATGCAAAATTCCCACCATGATTGTGGTAGACATGCAGTAAATTGCAGGGTTTGCGACTTTTCCATTATTGTCCTTATGGCATGCTCTGCATGCCCATTCTGTTGGTGAATGTGGGGTGCAGACATCTCTATTTTGATGCCAAAGTCCTTGAGCACATTTTGTAGCTCACGATCTTTGAACTCCCCCCCTGGATCAACACACCAGCGCTTGATTGTAGTGCCATACTGTGTCAAAGCCACTGCCCAAAATTGTCTGATGGCCACAGCAGCATCAGATTTCTTTTTAAGGCATTGGACCCAGATATGTGACGTCTTGTCATCCAGAAATACAATAAAGTATTTATGTTTATGGTACAATAGTACTGGGAGTTCCTTCAGATCGGAATGTATTAATTCAAAGGGTCTTTCTGCATGTGAATCTGATTCGGGAAAAAATTTTGAGGTCATTTTCCCTTCAGCGCACCCTGGACATATAATTTTTTCTTTAGGAATAATTAAATTCCTTGGGAATTTTATGGTGCTATTAGGCATCTTCCCTAGCGCCTCTTTGGATGGGTGTCCAAGTCACTTATGCCAAGTCGAGTAGTCTGCGATGTACATTGTCGCGACATTGATTCCCTTGGTGCTCAATATATGAGTCTGAGCCCAATAAATAGTGTCACGTTTCATAAGAGGGATGCAATCCATAATTGAGTTTCCTTGCTTGAAAAATAAAATGTGTGCGGAGGAACCATGCACATCACTTCCATCTTGCAAGAAGACGCCCATTGACAGTAATCGAGCATTACAGTCGGGTATGTAGTAGATGGGGTATAATCGTGTTTCATGCGTCTCTGACTTCCCATGACATACTACCTGATGTCTAATGAAGACTGCTCCTTTCCCTAATATATGAGTAGTACCCGTGGCGGTTTGAACCAGGGTAGAGTCCTTTCTCGGTAAAGGCTCGTAAGAAGCAAAATCTTTAATTTCACCAGTTCACCAGTGAAGTGTTTTGATGTGCCTGAATCCATGATCCAGTCACCACCTTTCTTACAATTTCCATTTGCACACGTAACACATATATTAAGATGTAAATTGTTCCATGATACATTTAGTAGCGGTAAAATTTCACATGAAAAGTTCGCTGTGATCAATGGAATGTTAATTCTTGTGCTTGTGGCAGGGAAAAGGACTGACCTTTCATTATATGTACCTGTTTCAAGCGGCTCATCGACGAGCATTTTGTTGATGGCTTTCCATACTTCTTCATCAGAAATGGCAGGTTCCAATCCAAGGGAGATGCTATCATCTTCTACCTCTACGATCCTTGGTTCTGGTTCAATCCTCCTCCTCCTACCTTCTCGCACTGTTAGGTGCTCTTCCAGCGGTCGCAGATTTTTCGCGCTGCTTGGGAGATTCATTTGCTCGAGGGTGTCTCAAGCCTGCTGATATTTGGTATAGACCGAATGAGAGGTAGAGGCCATGCCCGTGTATGCCTGTGCAGGTGGTTGGCAGTGAGGATCCCTTGTGGGAGTATGTTCATGCTTCTCGATGTGCTGGATGAGTGGCATCAGCAGTATGATGGTGCCATTACCATTTATAGTAGTAAAGGCTTGTGAGGCGAGGTGGGAATGTTTCTCTTTAGGTTTTTCCTCTTTAGTCTTTTTGTCCCCTTGTCATCCATGCTTCCGGGACAAATCTCCATTGTTGCCCTGAGATTGCCAGTTGGGGTTTCCCCCTTTGCGCTTGACAGCAGAAAGCTTGGTGGCCTGAGGCGGGCTGATGGGCTTTCCAACTGCTGTGCACCATGAGGCCTCAGCAACAATGGAGTCCTTGACATGTTTAAACATCAAGGCTCTAGTAGCAGTCGTGTTAAGGACTGTGGCGGATAGAGAATCCTACTCGCGTGGCATCGCAGCAAGTAAAATCATTGCCTGTACTAATTCAGGGATGGTGACATTGGCAGTAAGGTGCTCGAATTTATCAGCCATTTTGGCAATCTCTGGCGCAGGATTCACAGCCGGAATTTTGATTGCAATTGCAGACCTAAAGTCTGCAAAGACTTGGGAGGGGCCATCGACACCATAATCGGTGCGGATGAGATCCCACACCTCCTCAGCAGTGTCCTTGGTGTTGGCATGCTGCCGAATAGAGGGGGCCAGGTGGAGCACTAGGCTACCAATAGCCTGGTCATTCTTATTGTTCCAGGTCTGGAGCTTGGCATTAGCTTCCGCTACTAGTGCAGCATTTGTCGCTGTCAAAGGAGGCACCAGGGGTGGTTTTAGTTCCATCCTGCTAGTTATTTGCCAAAGGTTCTGAGACCTGAGCCACGCCTTCATTGAGTCGGCCCATTGAATGTAGTGAGAGCCATTGAAAGTTTGTATGAGTGTTTCAAGAGTTGAAGACATGATGTTATAGTGGCAGCTGATAAAAGAGCTCAATCAGTCCTCTATTGAAGAAAACACATTCCATAATCTCAGGCAAAAACACTCCTTCAGAGTGGTTAACCCTAGTCAACCTGGGTTTTTAAATGCAGCTCGCAGGGAGCACAATGCAGCTCACGAAGAGCGCAAGGTTACAATTTGGAGACAATGAAGTCAACATTATTCGCAGCCAGTTAAGGCGCATTTGCAACGTGCCCAGCAGGGCCCATAACCTGTTGGAGCAGACTACATACGCTGCACAGAGGAAGAGATGACACGTTCCTTATAACCTACCTGGGGTTTAGTTAGTCTTAAAGCTAGGGTTTAGCAGAGGTAAGAACACTGTATATCTTCTATAGTACAGGTTCTCCTTATATACATAATAGTAAGGATGTCACATGACTCAGGAATGTGTTTACCACATGTATGCGCAGTAAGCGCAGTAACATGTGTGTGCTGCATGCATGGTCTCATGTATGCAGCATGTATCAGGATTTAATTTCAACAAGAGGAGGGGGAGGAGGGAAAGGAGGTGTGAGGTGGAGCTGAGGGTTCAGGAGTTCCAAGGCAGAATCCACCAGGCTGTAGCATGCCAGGTGAAAGGGCTAGTGAGGACTTGGCTTCAACTTGTAAGAAGTTGTGCCCTTCTCCTCATCAGTTGTCCTATTTCAGCATTGATATGGCTCCCTATCACCCTGCACTCATACAATGGCATACAATTGTGTGCACCTCCTAGATGGCTTCCACACACTTTGCATGCCTTTGTGCACTTTTGTGCACTTTTGTGTGCCTTCATGCACTTCCATGTGCTTTCACGTGCCTTTGACTGCTTTTGTATGCTTTTGTGTGCCTTTTACATTTCTACTGTGCCTTTCAATCCCCCATAGCTGCCTTCTGTCGTGTGCTCTAAATGCGCCTTGTTATGCTTCAAACCGCCTCTGTGTGCCCCCCCACACTCCTTATCTGCCTTTCACAGTTATTGTGTGCTCGATGCGCCTTTACGTGCTCCTTTTATACTTTACTGGCAACTCACATTCTTTGCTGCACACTCATTGCACTATTCTTACCACACACACAACAATCCACCACACCAATTGCACTGCACATGGCAGCTTCCAGCTTACTGGTGCATTTATTTGAAGTACACCATGATTGCAACATGAGCAAACTGCACATTCTCACATAATCTGAGCATTTTGTGCCCATTTGGCATTGGACTGTGCGCACTTGGGCGCTTTTGCATAATGCTGGTGCTTTGGCACTATTTGGCCTTGCACAGCATCTCCTTATAGTTCTTCTGCATTTCCAATTGGCATTGCCTTATCTGGTTCCTGGCACAGGTTGATCATGTCATTATTACTAAGGTGCAGCATGCGACGCATAACACCAAAGCAGATTAATTGGGAAGAGCGCACAGGACCTAGAGCACACCAAAAATTGCACATCGCACTGGAACAGTTGGGCATTGTGCTATAGTATACACAAATCTTATTGGCTAAGGCAGTGGCATAGTGCAGTTGGGTTTAGATGGGCGAATGGATGTGCTTGTGGGTAGCACATGGCACTTTCTATTTTTACACTTTATCTTACTGATTTTATCACATAAGCCATTTGTACATAGTAGGCGGACAGATAGAGAATCCAGAGGATCTTTTCCCCTCCTCATAGTTTATAGCTCAGTCAGCGTCACACATAGTCTGTGCACCAGCATCCAGTCCATGTGCTTTTGTAGTGTGCCCTTCATATAACTGTGTTTGTGCATCATTTGCATCCCCTCTCGTATTGCTGCATTTCATCTCTGCATTGTGTCCTTCATCTTTGTTTGTGCACTCTTGTAGTGCACCCTTCATATAGCTGCATTTGTGCACCATTTGCACATTTTATTGTATAGCCGCATTTTGTGCATCATTTGCGCATTTTTCTGGCTGTTGTGCTCACATCCCATTTGTGCCCCTAACTTGTGCACCACCCTTGCAGCACATCCCAGTGCTGTCCTTGTCCCACTACACCTCCCAATTTAATCTCCCTCATTGTTGCACATTTTTGTGCTCCCATTGCACATTTTTCTGCACTGCACATTTTTGCCCCTTTGCATTGCACACCTTTTTGTCATTGTGCATACCTTCCTTTTTGCATACACAACTAGTGTGCACCTCGTGAACCACCGTACCAGCCTCTTCATAGTCCCTGTGCCCTGAAGGATGATCTGAGGCCCTCTAATCGAACCCCCTCACCCCAAGCATGCCTGCAGTTGTAGGTTTAGTGTTCACCCCTTCGGTTGAGACTCTGCATTTCTTTTAAAGCTTTATCCCAGTTCCAGGGATGGCAGTAAATGGAGTATTAGTGATCTAGACAAGCTCATTGGCAAAACCATATGCATTGGCCTCGTAACCGCAGAAGAAATTGCATGCTATTATCACGCATTTTTCAATATCAGTGAATACTTAGTTGTGCAAGGCATATTGGCGCGCTATGACCAAAGCCGCATGTTCATTAGGGTGTTTCGACCAGACCAGCTCGAGCACATTTTGAGCCACCTTGTGATTGCGGTACCAAATCAGCCTGCAAATGTGCCATACTCATTAGATGCAATATGCGACATGATCAACTTTATCTTCAAAGGCCCAGTGCACTATTTCCAGCTGCTTACTGGGCTCACAGCACAAAACCCTGATATGTATGCGCCCTATTCAGCACCCAGCATACCCATTTCCCAGCCACAACCTAGTGCACCCACAGTCAAAGCAGAAGACATTTCAGTCCTATTCGAGCGCATGACACAGATGATAGTTACCACATTGAGCGCATCATGCAGAGATGGTGGAAATAGCATGCCCCATTTGAACAACAACACTTGCAATGGTTGCGATCAAACAGGGCATTATATCCCTGAGTGCGCTTCGATTGAGCACCTTATTAGCAAAGGAAAGTGTAGGCGAAACACAGAAGGGCACATCATACTCCCAGGTGGCGCATTTGTGCTGTGTTCTATTCCATGCAACTTCTTAGGTGAGTGCATTGAAGAATGGCATAAGTGCAACCCAGGGCAGATTGCCACTGGTCGACTTTCATTGAATACCAATTCACAGCTCATCTACAATATAGTGCCTCGTCCAGCTCCAGCAGCACCTTTACAGTTGACGTATGTTGCCGCTTCAGCTCCTACAGTGGATTATATGCAAAGTGCACCAAATGTGCAACTAATGAAGGAGGAGTGCATCGATGCACTCAAGAGGGAGTTGATGGCATTTTGGAAGAGGCAAGTCTTCAATGGCATTGAAATTCTATGGTGCACACTGTGCAATACATCAAATCAAAAGAGTGCACCTTCTATAACTACAGGCATTGCACCTGCAGACAGTATTGAGTTGCCAGCTTTGCAACCCGCTGCAAGTGCAACTGAAGCACCTGATGAGACACCCATACATCCCTATCCCAACATTCCTGAAGTGCATTTTGTCCCAGCAGCAGCAGAGAAACCAGATGCTCCAGTTAACACTTCCAAAGGCAAAGAGCCATTATATTGCACTGTTGTCCCTATTCAAAATCCGCAGATTGTCAATGACATATATGCGCATGCCATGAAGGTGCCCTCCATTACAGTTTTGCATGAAAAGCTCCTTTCGCTTTTGCCCAATCTCAGGCAGCACCATAGAGAACAAGTTACCCCAAAACACATTGCAGCTACCAGTGCAGAAGTGGTAGCTACCAACCTTGCAAACATTATGCCATTTGCATACTGTGAAGCATGTGTGCCTTTTGCAGAAAATAAAGTGCTTAACGCAACACCTCCAGTTAGCATGGCAATTGCAGCGCCTCTTCCTATAGTTCTGCAGAATCCATTTGAACAATACCTCACCCATCTTCAGCCAGGTGAAAATGAGAATCCCAACATTTTGAAGGTTGCAAAAGAGTCGCATGCATTCCACTCCATTGATTTATTGATTGACAACCAAGAATACTTCAAAGCTATCTTAGATCTGGGTTCACAAATTATTGCAATGTCAGAAGTGGTCGGCCATCGTCTTGGACTTCAGTATGACCTGTGCATTTGTTTATACATGCAATTGGCCAATGGAGAGGTAGATGAATTACTTGGCCTTGCATGCAATGTTTCTGCGCACATTGGAGATATCGTTGTTTATGTGCAAGTGCACATTATCTGTTCACCCACTTACAATATTTAGGGTGTAGCACAGGTACAGGTTAACCTGTGGTATTTTGCCTGCAGGTAGCACAGGTGCAGGTATGGGTTGGTATATCTGTACCTGTAGCAACACCACACCTGTACTCATGGTGTTGCAGGTTGTGACAGGTTTGAGTTGTGATGCATCTCATATCATGTTCAATTCTTCTAAGCTCTTTGGCTATGAGTTGACAGCATTTTTATCAACTTTTATGAGAATCCATTTGTTGTTATACTCTGTGAAAAACATGTATCTGACTGGTGCTGTAGTATTTTATGACATACAATGATCTAATTAAGTAAAGTGGATGTTATTTTGCATGGTTATCTGGAGTGTTCATTCTTAAAGTTCCTTTTGTGCCAAAAATTACTATGCCCACATTAAATACAGTGAATTACAAGTTTCTTTGCATTCTTTATGATGGATAAGTCTGACAGGTGATTGGTGAAAGAATTGAACACTATATCATAATTTATATGTGGATTCAAGTGTTGAAGCAGTATAAGAGAGTTAAATAATTTTCTACTATAGCTGTTTCTCATCTTTGTCTTAGCTACACATAGCTTATTCAAGTGCCACTGTAGTTTTTAAACACCATACAAAACCTGTGCTTATAACCTGTACCTGCAGGTATGGTGTTTGTACAGGTATGGTGTCACAGGTGACAGGTGTGGTATTGCCAGTGAAACCCATGGTGTCACCTGTGCTACACCCTAACAATATTCTGTTAGGGTGCTCCTTCAACATGTTAACATGCTCCATCATGCACAATTTTGCAGACAAAGTGCAAAAAATTACTATTTGCAATCCGAACACAGGCGCCATCTCTACCATTCCAACAAAGCCTAGGGGAAAGCTGTGCCACTTCTTACCAGCTGCAGCAACACCGCACTTTACTATTTAGAATAACCCACAAAGAAATTTTTGTTAGGCTTCAAGGAATTGATCGCAGACCAAGGAGAAGCCACTACTATTATAACATTCAACTCTGATACCCAATCTTGTGATGTTTCCATGTTTGTGCTTATTCCATTTTCTGCTTCTGTTCCATCGACCTCTATTATCTCTCAACTCTACCTATCCAAGTGTACCAACAGTCATGTGCAGATGCTCTTAAATTTGATTGATTCTGTGGTGCTTATTCCAGCCATGTTTCTGAAAAGTGCACATGCAAGTGCAACTTTTATCGATTTGGCAGTGTGCATGCCGCAAAAGGGCATAGTAACCAAGAAGAAGTATAAACTGGTTGCTAGAAAGGTCAAACCAGTTATTGCGCCTGTCCCAATTGAATTCTGCATTGAGCACAACATTATAGGCAATCCGCTAGCGGCACTTGTTGTGCTTTTACCAAACCCTCCACCATTTACCCCAATCGGGCACTATACTGAAGAGTGCATGCAAGCGCTCCAAAAGCACCACACTGATTTCTTATTACCAGAGGAAATGAAGATTTTGCACCACTTGATGTCTTTGCAGAATGAAGCCTTTGCATGGAGCAATGAGGAGCATGGCAGCTTCAAGACTGCATTCTTTCCCCCCATAGAAATCCTGGTTATTCTGCACATGCCTTGGATAGAGCACAACATCCCCATTCCACCAGGCATATATGAAGAAGTTTGCGCTATTATCCAGAAGAAGATAGACTTTGGCATTTATGAGCACTTGAATTCAGCATATAGATCGTGGTGGTTCTGCATGCTCAAGGAAGATGGAAAAGCACTGTGCATTGTACATAGCCTTGAACCGCTTAATCGTGTTCCCATTAAACACTTGGCATCACCCCTACACCTGAGCACCTTGCAGAGCAGTTTGTGGGGCACGCATGCAGCACCATCCTTGATCTATATGTGGAATATGAATATGATGAGCACTTAATCAAAGAATCATCGCACGACCTTACAACATTCCAGATGCCTTATGGCACAATGCACCTCATTACATTGCCAATGGGTTGGACAAACTCAGTACCAATCTTCCACGATGATGTGTGCTATATTCTGCAGCCAGAGATACCAGACTACACTGTTCCATAGATCAACGATGTTCCAGTCAAGGGACCTTCAAAGGACTACATTTTACCAGACAGCTCCTGTGAAGCACTCACTGCAAACCCTGGCATTAGGTGCTTTGTGTGGGAACACTTCCAGAATGTGAACTGCATTGTGCAGTGCATGAAATATAGTGGTAGCACTTTCTCTGGGATGAAATCCACATTGTGCACTGAGAACTTTGTCATTCTTGGCCATTATTGCACACCAGAAGGTAGAAAACCTGAATGCAACAAGGTAGATGGTATCCACAATTGGGGCGCATGCCACATGCTGTCAGAAGTGCACGCATTATTGGGGACAGTTGGTTTAATGCACATTTATATCTGCAATTATGTGCACCACATTAATGTGCTCACCAAGCTTATGCACAAGGACACTCCATTTGAATGGGGCCCAGAGCGGATAGCGGCACAAAATGACATCAAGCAAGCGGTACTAGATTGCCCTGCACTAAAACTGATTGATTATTTTTCAGAATTCCCCATTATCCTTGTGCTCGACACTTCCCAGATAGCGGTTGGCTTCTACCTTTGCCAGCAAAAAAGCACAAATGTGAAAATGCCCATTTACAATCGGTTCAGCTTGATTACACTCAATGACAGAGAAGCATGTTTTTTGCAACTGAAGCTAGAGATCTATAGGCTTTAGCGTGCACTGCGCAGTTTGTGGCTTTATATTATAGATGTGTGCAACTTAATCATTGAGACTGATGTGTGCTATATCAAGGGCATGCTACAAAACCCCGATATCCAGCCATCTGCCAGCATTAACTGGTGGATCATTTCAATCCTTACATTCCACTTTACACTTGTACATGTTATGGGAGCGGTGTATGGTCCAGATGGGCTCTCGCATCGACTGAAGCAGCCAAAAGACTTAGAAGGAGAAGAAGATAAAGAGTTTGAGGATTGGATTGATGTGCTACATGGCTTTATGCATGCGATATGTCCCGTTTCACAGTCCTTTGATGTGCAAGCACTCATGCTAATGCAGCCAGAGCTGAGTGCAAATGTGCAAAATGCACACAATACTGCACTTATTTTAGACGACGACTATAGCCAAGTTCTGAGAAGTGCAGCAGCAGATGCAGAGGATGAGAAGTTAGATTTGGTGTAGATTTGGATGCATACCCTAACATGCTCTAGCGATTTCATGGATTCTGAGTATGGTGTGCTTGTGCACTATGCAAGCACCTTTTTCAAAGACAAGATGCACTTATGGAAGTGCAATGCGCATGGCACTCACCAGCTTGTTATTTGGCAGTCTAGATGCTTACCAATATTGTGGACCATCCATGACAACATTGCACACAAGCACTTTTATGCGACGTGCTCCACATTGCTTGAGTGCTTTTGGTGGCCACATGTTATGGATGACATTGTGTGGTTCATGTGCACTTGTCATATTTGGCAGATCCAGCAAATGCAAAAGGTTCTAATACCACCAGTTGTTGCAATGCCTGTGCCTCTCTTCAGTAAAGTTTATGTTGATACAATGCACTTACCAGTATCAGCAGGGTGGCGCTATATCGTCCAAGGGCATTGCTCACTTGTGACTTGGCCAGAATTCTGTAAACTTCTCAAACAAAATGCGAGCACACTCAGTGATTGGATGTTCCAAGACCTCATCTGCAGATGGGGAGCATTGTACAAGATAGTCACTGATAATGGCAAGCCATTCATCAAAGTGCTAGCCTATCTCAGTAAGCACTACCATATCAATCGCATCCACATATCTGGCTATAATTTGTGCACTAATGGAATTGTTGAGCATGCACATTTCAATGTGCACCAAGCACTTATCAATTCTGCAGATGGAGTAGAGTCAAAATGGTTCAGTTCACTGTACTCAGTCTTTTGGGTGGAGCACATCACAGTTTGGAAGTGCCTTGGTGCTTTGCCATACTTCATTGTTACAGGTGCACAGCCTCTGATCCCTCTTGATATCATTGAAGTGACATACCTTAACCCACCCCCAGATTCTATACTCTCCACTGCAGACTTGATCGCATGGCAAGTGCACGCATTACAAAAGTGGCCAGAAGACTTAGCGCACATCCATTCCTGCATCTATGCAACAAGATGCAAAGCAGCACTCTGTTTCGAGAAAGTGCACTCAAAAACCATCCGAAATTTTGACTTCCAGTGTAGCAATTTAGTCCTTATGCACAACACAGGGATCGAGAAGAGCCTTAACCACAAAATGTGCATGCATTATGTTGGCCCTCTAGTTATAGTTTCGTGCAATCAAAGCGGCATGTATATCATTTGCAAACTCAATGAAATGGTATTCGACAGGCCAGTAGCCACGTTTCACCTACTGCCATACCATGTGCACAAGTCCATTGTGCTTCCTGACATAGCACTTGATATTACCACAATGTGGTTGAGAGAGATTGAAGAGTCCATAGTAGCGGACACAGAAAATGAAGAAGCAGTTGACAAAGAAGAAGCACAAGGAGATAGTGCAGAGGATGAAGAAAGCACCAATGAGGTGTGCCATTAGCGCTCTGCGTGCACTGCTATGGATATTTCACCTTTTTATACAATTTGTCATATGGTGTGCGCTTTTTTTTATCTCTCATACTTTCACCATTTGGACAGAGTCAAAATTTTAGTTGAGAGGAGGAAAGTGATGGTTGGACAATTTTTCTGCACTTTTTTTGCACTTGCGCATTTTGCTTCACACATTTTCATGCGCTTTACTTGGCCTCTTCAAATATCCCAAACATTCACTTCTACCACTCACCCATTTTCTCAGTGCTCACATTTCACACTTCAATAACTAACAGGGATGCTGCCTGAGGACAGTCAGTATTTTAGTTGGGAGGAGATGATATGGCTTCCTATCACCCTGCACTCATACTACGGCATTTTTTGCGATTGTGTGCACCTCCTAGATCGCTTCTGCATATTTTGTGCAGCATGCTTTTGTGTGCCTTCATGCACTTTTGTGCACCTTTGTGCACTTCCATGCACTTTCACATGCCTTTGACTGCTTTTGTGTGCTTTTGTGCATTTTTTACATTTCTACTGTGCCTTTGGATCCCCCATAGTTGCCTTCTGTCGTGTGGTCTAAATGCGACTTGTTACAATTTAAACTGCCTCTGTGTGCCCCCCCCCCACACTCCTTATCTGCCTTTCACAGTTATTACGTGCTTGATGTGCCTTTATGCGCTCTTTTTATGCTTTACCCACAATTTACATTCTTTGCTGCACACTCATTGCACTATTCTTACCACATACACAACAATCCACCACACCAATTGCACTGCACATTGCGGCTTCCAGCTTACTGGCACATTTATTCGAGGTGCACCATGATTGCAACATGAGCGAACTGCACGTTCTCACATAATAAACGTGCCCATTTGGCATTGGACTGTGTGCACTTGGGCACTTTCACATAATGCTGGCACTTTGGCACTATTTGGCCTTGCACAGCATCTCCTTATAGTTCTTCTGCATTTCCAATTGGCATTGCCTTATCTGGTAACTGGCACAGGTCGATCATGTCATTATTACTAAGGTGCAGCATGCGATGCATAACACCGAAGCAGATTAATTAGAAAGAGTGCACGGGACCTAGAGTGCACCAAAAATAGTGCATCGCACTGGAACAGTTGGGTATTGGGCTATAGCATTGATGATACTCAACCTGGAAACCCAAACAAAACATACTAAATGGCTTTGGATGGTATAACATGAGTCAGAGGAAGGGTGCGAGTTGGTACTAAATATCACCGCTGAGACCAAAGCGTTGTGTTTAGTGACACAAAATAATAAGGGATGTTGCAAATAGTTTTTATAAGCATATGAAGGTGTTCAAAAGAGTCCGAAATAGGTTTGAAGATGTGCAAAATAGGTCAAAGTAGGCTCAAAGAAGTTTGAAGAGGTTCAAGGTATATCGAGGAACAAGTTTAGCGAATGTAAAGTGTTTGTTGAATGGTGATAGGTGATGGGTGATAAAATGAGGAGTGAATACGATAGTTTCAAAGAAGTTTGCAATATTTCGCAGAACTTAGAGATATGATGCGAGCTAGAACTCAAGAGAATGGCTCTTAAATCAGACGATGAGTGAGAGGGTAACTTGTGCTCTGTTCCCTATTGGTATTCCTTTATTCCAAGTAACTAACACAAGTCTATATACAAATTGAAGAGATAGTACTAAAAAGAAAATAATAACATATGGAGAACAAGGGGCAATATGCACAGCAATAAAGGGATTGTAAAACATAAAACAAATGAAAAATGATAATAAGTGAAATGTACATTGTCCCAGTATGGTAAGAGTTCTTGTTCTATTGCTTTAATATATCAATGAAATATAAAAACACACTTATTGCATTCTAACTCTCTTGTGGTCTCTCCTCATGTCTGGTAGTGCTCGATATGCGACTAAATAGTTTGTTCCGAATGTGCAGTGTGCATTGAAAGTGTTTCAAAACAGCTATATGGTGGCCGATGTCATTCAAAATGCTGGGAAGTTGTTCAAAGTTGTCCAAAATAGTGTGAAATACTGTGAAATAGTTTGAAATCGATTTTGTGGCATTCATAGTTATTCAGAGTGCGTGTTGTAATGTGTTGATGCCAGTGGGAATCTTCTCCAGACCTTATAATGCATAGTGGACCTATCAGCATGCACAAATCTTATTGGCTAAGGCAGTGGCATAGTGCAGTTGGGTTTAGATGGGTGAATGGATGTGCTTGTAAGTAGCACATGGCACTTTCTATTTTTACACTTTATTTTACTGATTTTATCACATAAGCCATTTGTACATAGTAGGCAGACAGATAGAGAATCCAGAGGATCTTTTCCTTCTTTCATAGTTTATAGCTCAGTCAGTGTCACACATAGTCTGTGCACCAGTGTCCAGTCCATGCACCTTTGTATTGCGCCCTTCATATAACTGCGTTTGTGCATCATTTGCATCCCCTCATCGTATTGCTGCATTTCGTCTCTGCATTGTGTCCTTCATCTTTGTTTGTGCACTCTTGTAGTGTGCCCTTCATATAGCTGCATTTGTGCACCATTTGCACATTTTATTGTATAGCCACATTTTGTGCACTGTTTGCACATTTTTTCACCCGTTGTGCTCACATCCTGTTTGCGCCCCTAACCTGTGCACCACCCTTGCAGCACATCCCAGTGCTGTCCTTGTCCCACTACGCCTCCCAATTTAATCTCCCTCATCGTTGCGCATTTTTCTCCACTGCGTGTTTTTGCCCCTTTGCATTGCACACATTTTTGCCATATTGTGCATACCTTCCTTTTTGCATACACAACTAGTGTGCAAATCGAGAACCACCATACCAGCCTCTTGTTAGAAAACAGTCTCCTATCATGCCTATTACATAATACTATTTTTATATCATTTTATTTCACCAAAATATGGTACAAAATGCCTATATACACATTATTTGTCAGCATGGGAATTCTCTATTTACATGCATCAATATGTATGTGCATGTATGCGCATGTGTGCATGCATCTGAAATAACATACTACAATATATGTAAAATAGTATATAACCCTAAAATAAATACTAGGAGACCTCAGTTGAGTTCTCTTAGGTATTCCATCCACAATAGTGGTGTGAAAGGCCTATTTCAGCCAACTGTTCTATTTTTAACCCCTTGCATCAAAACCATCAAACCCCCCATCATGCGTGTGCACCTGCATATGTCATTTGTCTCAGCGTGCCACATCCGCTTACTCATCATTTCGGCAAGAGCCTGGATTAATTGTATATACATATTTACCTTTGCTTTTGTAAGCTGACGCCAGGCCTCGCCTTACATTGCGACTGCCAGTGATCGAAAGGCAGTGCTCATCATTAGGACAGCTGCAACCAGACAACTGATTGGATCTGGTTTAGCTAAGATTTACATTACTCAATTTGGACAACTATTTTAGGTAGTTACTAGCCAAATTCAGTAATAGCCCCGAAATCAGGCACTGTTGGAAGGGTTATTGATCCGAAGTGCCCAATAGCCGAAATCACGTGTTTTGCCATGTTTGGTACCCAAAATAGCTGGATCACATGACTCGAAATTTTGCAAAAAAATTCTACAGCCGAATCTCTACACAGCCGAAAAAGTGACTCATCACAGATTACATAATCATGACAGAACAAGCAGCTTCGAATCCTGGACACAATCCTGTTCCCACGCCCATTCTTGAAGCCAAAATTGATGCTCTAACAGCACAAATGTCCCAATTAGTATCAGTATTAGCAAGCATCCCAGCCCAAACAAGTACAAACAAATGCAGAAACAGTAGAAGATAAAGATGATGAGATGGAGGAGATGGTGGAGTGGATGTCTCAGGAGGTTGAGCATGCAGAGGAGAGATCTGAGAGTGGAAAAATGTGTTTACCTAAATATGCACCCCCACAAATATTTGATGGTACCATGGAGAACACAAAATCCTTTATCAGCTCTATAGTCTTGTATATTCATGGGAGAAAGCCTGAATTTCATACGACTGAGTCTAGAATTATATTTGCTCTCTCATACATCCAGGAAGGGAAAGCACAGTTCTGGAGAAATGAAGCCATTAATCAAATTGCTGCGGGATATAAACCATTTGCAACCTTCAGGGAATTTTTGGAGAGATTGGAGGCACAGTTTGGAGACCCTAACCCAAAGGCGGCAGCTAATGCAAAATTAAAAACCATGTGTGAAGGTTCTTTGACTGCAGACAAATTTATTTTGCAGTTCAAAGCAGAAGCATCACAAACCGATATGGGAGAAGCAGCGTTGGTAGAATATTTGAAGGCAGGATTAAATCCCTCTTTATTCAAGTCTATCTATTGACTACCTTCTATGCCAGAGAGGTTGGATGAGTGGTATAATTGGGCAATGCGTCTTGATCAGCAATATCGACAGGAACAGGCAGAATCGAAATTGATGTATGGGAATTTCAGATTTGGAAAGTCATCAGGAGAAAAGTCCGAGAAAGGGAGGACACCTCAGGTACAAGCTCCGAGGGCACAGCCACTGGCCATGGCAGTGACACCTATCGTTAAGGAGTCAGTAGCATTGATGGATGCAATGGATGTTGATTGAGTAGGGAGACGAGCTCCAGTTAAATGTTTTAATTGTGGGCAATTAGGGCATATGGCTCGAAATTGTAGGCAGAAAAGGAAGATCAAGGAAGCGACAATTGAGGAAGTGAAGTTGGAGGAAGATAAGCAGAAGAATTTTGTGGAAGAGTCCCAGTGAAGGTTTATTATTTCCCAAGACCCCTAAATTTTTTATTTGCTCAGCGTGAATAGAACCCAAAATCAGCTTGACAGTAGGATTGAAGACAGTGGACACGCATGCAGCAATTAATGTGGAGGCATTGCTTGACAGTGGTGCTACCAGATTATTTATTAATCGATCCCTAATTACTGGAAATGGTATTCACATGCGTAGGCAGTGGCACGGGTTTGGTAACCCGTAGGGGTTACGGGTATGAGTAGTGATGGATACGGGTATGGGTCACCATTCTGGGACCCGTGACCCACACAAACCCGTGCACCAGGAGATCAAAGTTAAGGTACACTACATTGCCCAACTCCGCAACTGTACAGTGGCGGAGTTTCAAGCATAACTACACGAACATGACAAAAAAAGAAATAGGGACCCAGCATCATGCCTGCTTCGCGCAAATCTGATGGATCCATAAAATGCTCAACAAAAGTTGTCGAAACCCTAAAGCGGAAAGCATCAAAAGTCATCAAGGCTCTATTGCCAAAAAAGAAGAGAAAAGGACTTACTGGGGATACCATATCGTTATCCGACACCGGCAGTAACAAGAGTGATGAACCATCCATCATCGATAGCAGTACTGGTCAAACAGATGCAGAGGTGGAAGAGGCAGAAGAGGCTGCAGATGTTGAGCTCGGTATGTCGCCATTCAGTCCCTGTGACAAAAAAAAGAGATGCTCATTACAATGCTCAGAACATTTGAAAAAGGACTGGAATGCACCAATTTACTCCTTCTTCCACCCAGTACCAACTATTGATTATGATAAAGGACATCGCTTCCATGTCTTTGCCTGTGCTGCCAAAGGTTGCCAGAAGAGGATACGTTGTTATTTGGACAAGGCCGATGCAAAATTGACCAGCAATTTACGAAAGCATGCCAAGCAATGTTGGGGGGCAGAAACAATCGAAGCCGCCGACAAAATGAAGGATGCTTCCAAGGCTCGTCACTCTGGAATAACATCAAGACACCCAAATGGATCAATCACCGCATTGTTTGAAAGGGCTGGAAAAGGCAAGGTCACCTTCTCGCACCGGCAACACACAAAGACGGAGACAGTTTGTTCATCCATCACAGCGTTGAGAAAGATCCCTCCCTGACTTGCTGTCTTAGAGCTGAAATTGTCTGCTGGGTTCTGAAAGTGCTCGACCCTTCAAGATTGTAAAGGATCGTGGTTTTCAATCCTTGATGAAGACAGGACGGCCAGAATATTACGTACCTTCACCTTCGACAGTATCCCATGATGTTCGAATGGTTTTTGCGCACACGAGGCAGAGGATTGCGAACATGTTGTGGGTAAGTGGACATTTCTTTGGGCCCCACTTTGAACGACACTGAGGGGATACAGACATATGATGGCGAACTGAACTTTGCAACCAACGCGTGGACATCCCCAAACCACAAGGCATTTGTAGCGCTTACAGTTCACCTTGAGCAAAATGGTACGCTGCTATGCCTCATATTAGATATTATTGAAGTTGCACAAGTATGGACCTACCATGGTTAGAAGTTGCTGTTCACTGATGAGCCCCATTCCATAGTCTCACTCTGGACTTAACTTGGCAACAGCATTCGCAAAGATCCTACAGGAATTTGGAATAGCAGACAAGGTGAGGATCAAACCAAAACTGAGGAAGAAATGCCTCACCTCCAACAGATTCTGAGTATTACATGTGATAATGCATCATGTAATAATGTCATGATAGCCGAGCTTGCGAAAATTCTTCCCTCCTTCTCCGAGGTTGGCCACACATGGTGCTTCCTGCACATTGTCAATCTCGTGGCAAAATCTATAATAAAACAGTTCGACGGACAGAAAACGCGAGAAGATCAACACCTGGATGACACAGAACAAGAACTTCGGGGCGACGTGGCTGAGCGAGAATTGCAGGACCTGGCTGGGGATGTGGACCTCGAAGAACAACAATCTATAGATGCTATGGCACAACGTCAGATCGATGGCGAGACAGGTGACATGGACATGGAAATGGAGACAGACGATGACGTAGAAGGATGGATTGATGAGATGATGTTGCTTTCCCCTGCTGAGCGTGAGCAAGTCGAGGGAGATATTCGCCCAGTCAAACTCGTTCTGGTAAAGGTGAGATACCAATTGTGCAGGGAGGATGTTACTTACAGGAATTGGAAGCTTCAGAAAATTGCTTTCAAAGTCATCAACTCATCAACAATTGTCTTGCCTGCTTGGTGAAAATTGCTCCAGGAACTCAAAGCATCAGATAGGATCATGCCTCGCGATGTGACAATGCGCTGGAACTCAACCTATGATATGTTGAAGTTCGCGCTCGAGTACCGCAAGGCAATTGACATCCTGACGGCAGACAGGCAGAATGAGCTCCGAAACTATGAGTTGAGTGAACAGGAATGGACGATTGCAGCGCAGTTGAGTGATGTCCTCAAGGTAAGTGATGTAAGCAATCCGCGGATCGCTGACTCATCATCAACGTGATGCCGTCTGCACAGGTCTTGAAAGACGCGACATTGTTCTTCTCTCGCTCAATGCCCAACCTCGCTACCGTTATTCCAGCCATGGATTTCATCAACGACAAGCTTACTGCACACGCACACGATTGGAGCCTCTCCCCAGCCATCAAGGCCTCTCTGGAACTTGGAAAGAAGACTCTGAACCGATACTACTTGCTCACAGATTCATCCGAGGTGTACCGTGTCGCTATGGGTTTGTAACTCAAGTTTCCTCTAACAAACCTTTCCTAATTCCATCCGAAATCAGTTCTACACCCTCGTCATAAACTCTCATACTTTAGAACAGCCGGCTGGGAAGAAGAATGGATTGAAACAGCAAAAGAAATAGTACGTGATGTGTTTGAGCGATCTTACAAACAGGAAGAGGCTTGTGTGGAGGAAAGACCGACTCTGGCGACATCAAATGCGGCATCGAAGGTGCATGCTCCTTGTTCTCCCAAGAACTAAGCTAACGTCTGTGGGCAGGCGTCGTCAAAGCCGAAAAACATGTTCAATGACCTTCCGTCACTCAGCGCCCCCACGCAGAAGGAATTGCAGGATGAGCTTGACCGGTACCTCAGCACTGACCCAGAAATGGTAGAGGGAGTCCTTATGTGGTGGCACGAGCATCGGGGAATGTACCCGTGCCTCTCACGTATGGCGTTGGATTACTTGATGATCCCCAGTTGGCCATCGTTTTCTTTTGATACATGATCGTCAACTCAACTATCTATTTCAGCTACATCTGTCAACGTCGAGCATATCTTCAGCTGCGGCCACCTCGTTTTATCCCACGTCCATAGCCAGCTCTCATCGCAGTCTACCCAGGCACTTCTGTGCTTAGGCTCGTGGAGTCTGCTGGGTCTGGTCAAGGACAGTGATGTTTTGGCAGTTACAGTCCTCCAGGAGGTTGAAGGGGATGATGAGCCTGAGCTCGAGGATGGCTGGGACAGTATATTAGTTTAATATATTCTTAATGCATACTTTTCGACTCAACCCGTCTATGTGGACCCGTACCCGCACGACCCGTAGCTCATGACCCATGGGTTACGGGTATGGGTAGCCATGGGTATGGGTACGGGTAACCCAAAAACTACCCGTGGGTTACCCGTGCCACTGCCTACACATGCATAAACTGCCACAACCTATAATGGTGTACAATATTGATGGTATGATCAATCGTGGAGGAACCATTAAGGAGGAGATGATGATGATATTGAAGTATCAGGATCATCAGGAGTGAGCCGTATTTGAGGTGTGCGACCATGGGAAAACCAATCTGATAATTGGATGTCCATGGTTATGAAAACATAATCCAGAAATTGATTGGAAAACTGGGAAGGTACACATGACTTGTTGTCCTAAAGAATGTAATGTGTATGGGAGAAAAGTTAAAAAGGAGAAGAAGGAAAAGAAAGAGAAAGAACATCTGAGGAAGTATTCTGTTACGATGGAGGAAGTGGAAGATGAGGATATGCCAAACAGGGAAGTTCCAATTATGACTAGTAAGGAAGAACAGAAGCAGACTTTTGGGGAAATTCGTGGAGGACAGTCATGGGATAAAAATGTGGAGAAAGTGGAGAAGCCAGTGGAGGAGTGGGTGCCAAAAGCCTACCATAAATGTTTGTCAGTTTTTTAGAAGAAGGAATTGGAGTGGATGCCATCGTAAAAGCCATGGGATCATGCTATTGAAATGAAGCTGGGATTTGTGCTGAAGAAGTCAAAAGTCTATCCATTATCTCCAAAGGAACAAGAAGAAGTGGATGCATTCCTTAATGAACAATTGCACAAGGGATACATATGACCTTCGAAATCACCGCAGACATCATCAGTATTCTTTGTACAGAAAAAAGATCGGAGGAAGAGGATGTGTACAGATTATAGGTATTTGAATGAGTGGACAGTGAAGAATGTGTACCCTTTGCCATTGATCTCAGAGATAATTGACAAGGTGGGAAAGGCCAAGGTCTTTACAAAATTGGATTTATCCTGGGGATACAACAATGTACAAATAAAGAAAGGAGATGAATGGAAGGCAGCATTTGCTATGCATTGAGGATCCTTTGAGCCACTAGTCATGTTTTTTGGGATGACCAATAGTCCCCCAACTTTCCAAAACTTGATGAATGACATTTTAAAGGATGTGATAGACAAAGACGTGGTGATAATATTTATTGACGACATTTTGATATCCATGCAGAATGAAGAAAATCATGAGGCGATAGTGCAGGAGGTGTTGAAGAGGTTGGCAGAGAATGATTTATTCATTAAACCAGAGAAGTGTGTATTTGGAGCAAGCAAGATTGAGTTCTTGGGATTTTTGATGGAATCAAGATGGATTCTATCAAGGTACAGGCAATTGTTGATTGGCCAGTGCCTACCCATATCAAGGAAGTGGAGGCTTTCTTGGGACTTGCCAATTTTTATCATCACTTTGTTCATAATTTTTCCAAAATTGCTGCACTATTACACAACCTTACGCGAAAGGGAGTAGTGTGGAGATGGGGAGAACAACAGCAGACAGCATTTGAGGAGTTGAAGAGGAAGTTTGCAGAAGAACCAATATTGGTCCCAGTAAATTTTATGCATCCCTTACAAGTGGAATCAGATGCATCAGACTTTGCTACTGGAGCAGTATTATCAATACTATGTGAAGATGACAAATGGCATCCTTGTGCATATTTGTCTCGAGGGTTGAATGATGTGGAGAGAAATTATGATGTGCATGATAAAGAGATTTGGGAATAATACGAGTATTGGAGGCATGGAGATATTATTTGGAAGGATGTATGCATCAGATCGAGATCTGGACAGACCATCAAAATCTGCAGTACTTCATGTCCGCTAAAAAGCTTAACCATCAACAAGCACATTGGGCATTATTCCTATCATGCTTTAATTTTCACTTGGTCCACAAAGCGGGAAGTGTGATGAGGAAAGCAGATGCATTATCCAGATGTACAGATCATAAAAGGGGAGTGGAGGAGGACGATAAAAATACTACCCTACTCAAACCTGAATACTTTCATATTTGTGCTATGCATCAAGAGCATTTATTGGTGGATAGCTCAGAGACAGAAATGTTGTCTAAAATCAGGCAATGTTCAGAGATGGATGATGAAGTGGTGGAAGCTGTGAAAGCTTTGAGGGGAGAGAAGAAAGGTAATATTAAAGGAGATGAATGGGTTGAAGAACAAGGGTTAGTGTTGTTCAGAGGAAAGGTCTATGTACTGAAGGATCAAAATTTAGAAAGGGAGATCGTATGATTACATCATAACATGCCAGCTGCTGGACATCCAGGAAGGTGGAAGACATTGGAGTTGGTGATGAGAAATTATTGGTGGCCTGGAATTTCAAAGTATGTGTTGGGGTATGTGGATGGGTGTGATACGTGCATGAGGGGGAAGAAATTTCTAGAAAAGCCTGCAGGGAAATTAATGCTGAACCCTATACCTAAAGCACCATGGCGAGATATATCTGTGGACTTTATCACAGGACTACCTGAAGCTCAAGAATACAATGCAATCTTTGTAGTATGCGACCACTTCACAAAGGAAGTCCATATTATTCCTACTACTGCAGAAACCTCATCATTGGGATTGGTGCACCTCTATCTAGATCAGATATGGTGGTTACATGGATTACCTGATACAGTTATCTCCGATCATGGATCACAATTTGCTTCTGCATTTATGCGAGAGTTAAATAACATATTGGGGATTCAAACCAAATTATCTACAGCATATCACCCACAAACCGATGGGCAGACAGAGAGAATGAATCAGGAGTTGAAGCAGTACCTACGCATGTTTGTCAATCACTGACAAACCAACTGGCCTGAATGGTTGACAATTGCCAAATTTTCCCACAATAATAAATTCCATTCAGCTACTCACATGTCACCCTTCTTCACTAATTATGGTTATCATTCCAGAATGGGAGTAGAACCTCGAAGGGAAGTCGAGGTACAATCAGTGGAGGACTTTGTGTCAAAAATGCGAAAGGTGCAGGAGGAAGCAGAGGCAGCATTGATCCAAGCATGTGATGACATGATGCGACACACAGATCGTACTCAAGCTATTGCTCCAGAGTACAAAGTTGGTGACTTGGTATGGCTAAGTACCAAGGATCTAAATACTCCATTATGGAGAAGCAAGTTGGCCCATGTCCAATTTCTAAAATAATTTCACCCAATGCGGTAGTGTTAAAATTACCTCAGTCATTCAAGATTGATCCTGAAATTAACATTTCCCATTTATGCCCTTACCGCCCATCCACTATTCCTGGTCAACAAACTACTCCACAGCCTCCAATAATGGTAGAGGGTGCTCCAGAATATATTGTGGAAGAGGTTTTGGACTCTCATCTTTGACAAAATAAATTGGAGTTCTTAATCAAGTGGAAGAACTACACTGATAAAAATAATTCATGAAAACCCGAGGAGAATTGTAAGTGAGCACGTAAGGCAATTGCCCAATTATTTAAACGTAATTCAAATGCTCTGTGTCACATTGCTAGAATGGTGTATCAGGGGATGAATTTCTGGCCTTACCAGAATTTTACAGAGGGGACAGATACAATATTTTCTCACCTGGAAGTCGAGGCATAAAAGGGGGGTAATGTTAAGAAACAGTCTCCTAACATGCCTATTACATAATACTATTTTTATTTTATTTTCTTTTCTTTTATTTCACCAAAATATGCTACCCAATGCCTATACACACATTATTTGTCAGCATGGGAGTTTTCTATTTACATGCATCAATATGTACATGCATCTGTAGCAACATAGTACAACATATGTAACATAGTATAAAACCCCAAAATGAATACTAGGAGACCTCAGTTGAGTTCTCTTAGGTATTCCATCCACAACAGTGGTGCAAAAAGCCTATTTCAGCCAACTATTCTATTTTTAACCTCTCACATCAAATCCATCAAACCCCCCATCATGCGCACGCACCCTGCCGCCTTCTTGTAGGAGAGCCCACACAGTCCAGCTAGCAGAACCGTGGGTGTTGGGCTAACACTATGTCCTTACTGCCTGCCCACTATTCCCAGTCAACAAACTACTCCAGAACCTCTGGTAGAAGGTGCTCCAGAATATATAGTTGAAGAGGTTGTAGACTCACATCTTAGACTAAATAAATTGGAGTTCTTAATCAAGTGGAAGAACTACACTGACAAAAATATTTAATGGGAACCCAAAGAGAATTGTAAGCGAGCATGTAATGCAATCACCTAATTCTTTAATCTTAATCCAAATGCTCCATGTTGCATTGCTAGAATGGTGTATGAAGGGATGAATTTCTGGCCTTACCAAAATTTCACAGAGGGGACAGATACAATATTTTCTCACCTGGAAGTTGAGGCATAAAAGGGGGGTAATGTTAGAAAATAGCCCCATTACATAATAATATTTTATTTTATTTTATTATGTTAAATTATGCTATCAAATGCTGAAGAACGCTACACTTTGATAGGATGAGAATTGTATTTTGCATGCATCAATATGTATGCGTGCATTGGTAACAACATAGTACAATCTATGTAACATAGTATATAAACCTAAAATATACACCAGGGGAACATTAGTTGTGTTCTCTTACATAGGTGTTCCATCCACACTTGTGGTGTGAAAGACCTTTCTCAATCAACACATCTATTAATAACCCCTCTCATCAAAACCATCAAAACCCCCATCATGTGCATGGATCCCACCCCCTTCTTGTAGAGAGAACCCACACAGTCAAGCTAGCAGATAAGTGGGTGTCACCCTAACAGATGGAAGGCATGGGCATTTCATCTGTCGAAAATGTAGCAAGTCCAGCTTTAGCAATGGTAATATCGTCCCAAAAATGTGGGTGTCACACTGCGCCTGTTGACAATGAGTTGGTGTGCAATGACCCTGGTGTGAGACACTTATTAGTGATGTCGACCTTCTGAGATGCAACTCCCCTGGATGTTATTTGGTGGTCAGTTCATTTCAAGTTTACTCACTGCTACTGTCTAATCTTCTGTAACCATATAGTATCATCTAACATGTCATGGACTCATTTGAAAGCCATCTGAGGGTTGGTTTTGTGATGACAAGTGTAAAAGGAATGCAGGTTTCAGAGCAGGTGGTCACAAACATTGCTGACGAGGAGATTAAGGAGAATGGCGAGTGATTGGGCTGATGGGCCATTATTCAATTATGTAATTAATTCCTTATTTGGACATAGACGGGGGGGGCCGGGGGAGGGTATGAAGTACTCTTAAATGAATAAACCAAGGTCATATACTTGAAAATTTTCTTGCACACCCCTTGGATGAGAATGCACTGGACCTGTAGGTTGAAAATTTTTGGAAAACTCACGTGAAATATTTTACCAGTAAATTACCAGTAAAATCCTACTTTGGTAAGTTACTGGTAAACTCTAGACCAAAACTTCAAAGGCCGACGGGATTCACTGACCCGCGGAAATTGGCCACGTCACCTCGTCTGGAAGAGATATTCGTTCAAGCCAGGCTCTACATGGCCCTCATATCAAATTCCTTTCTACCGATTCCGAACCTTGTCAGCGTTCTGATCTTCCCTTCTTCGCCTCCCCACATATCTATTCCCATTCGATCGACAAAATGATATTAGATAGGATCGTGTGAATATCGGGATTCGGAATCATAAGTTCTTTCTTGGGGATACTTACTAATCAATTTGGCCGACACGCGTAAGCAGGCGTAAGCCCTGTGGTTTTGGCTGAATTTGAATTTCTGTCCCGTGTCACACGTGGATGAGTGAACAAGTTACGAGGGTCTCACCGAAAAAATTGTTGTCTTCCACGAACTTTTCATGATTTTATACCTTCCACTCCTCCTGCCGAAAATACATGGCCGAAATTTTTGCACGTCCAACTTGGCCGAATCTCAAATTTCGGCCACACGGTCTACGGTGCACTACTGAGGTCAGGCCTGTTTTAGGAAAATTTATGATATCTCCGGCATGCTCTTGGGGTCCTGGGACTACGCTTCATTGGTAAGTGTGACAGCCAAGACGTCATGACCGGAGAGTCGTGAGCTGGGAAAGTACACCGCAACGGCGCCATACTACGTCCGATCAGTGACATTGCGAGACAGTTTGCAGCGCATATCAGCGACAAACTCAATATATCACTTGCGTAAAGTCCTCACAATGTCGGGATGTGGGTGGCATATTTATTATACAGTTTATACCGTAACCGTAACCATATCCATCTAGGCCTTGATCACAAATTTAACGAGTATACAGTAGTTATACGGTAGGTAGATAGTTAGACAGTTACGTGCATGATAAGTGAGGCAGTTAGTGAAAATGCTCAACGTAATTATAAACATACAAGTAGGATGGGTACATGTGATGATGGGGAAGGAGATAGCGAGTATCAAGCAGGCCAGGAAACACACTCCTACTGTTGCGCAGCATCGGTATTATTGCCTCCCGCCTCCCAATCACGTTGCGGTGGTCCGGTAGAGATGGGGTAGATGTGCCGTTTATCATCGTCGTGGTTGTCACGGCAGCGGTGGTGGGCAGGTGAGCGTTAGTGCCGTGCGCGTGGTGTCGTATGGGTGGGGCGGATGGTGTGCGATGGGGCCAGTGGGCGGTGGTGGCATTCCTTTTGCTTGCCGTTGTCCGAGTCGTCAGGTGGTGGTGGTGGAGCAGACTACAGTGTTCACGTTCTGTAAAAGTAACTGTTAAGGTTCGATTCGTGCGAAATACTTGAGAACATACCATGGGCTCGGGACCCCGTCTGCAACTTCGAAGGTAGGCCCTGGTCCTGCTGAACCGGCATGTCTCTTGGTCTGGAAGCACGACCTGCCGAAGCCGACGCTCGCTTTCAGGAACTTGTTGCCGACACGTGAGTCGTACCCGATGGCGTGTGCGACCTCGTCGATATTTGCCCCCGTCCCTTCGGAGAGCGCGTTGATGGAGGAGATATGTTGCGCGAGCATCGTGTTTGCGGCGAACTTGGAAAACTCAGAGCGTGATGAGGTCCTAATGCTGCCACCATTCTGCTAGTTTGTTGTAGCCGTTACCACCGTTCTGTCTCATTGTTCTCAGTCGTTTGTCGTTGTCATTGGTCTCGCCGTTGATTGATTGCGGAAGTTATCATGATGGTGGTGGCAGCAGAAAAGGTCGTCGCTGCACAGCCACTCCGACTGGTAAGCCACGACAGATAGATATCATAAACCGTACATTTATGATTGGATGGCATCGCTAGTGAGTGTCACTGTTAATAGAAATGAAGAAAATTAACTGTGTTATATACTATTTATCCAACCCGGCCTTCGAGGGACTAAACTCAAGGCCTCACCGGCCAGGGAATTCCCGGATATGTGTGTCACCAGGGACCCCAGATCGATCAACTTACAAATAGATTTTAGTGGCCGTATGGTCACAGGTCACATCCCGGGCCGAATTGATTGAGATCCTCGACTTCAATTGGTTGACTTGGAACACCACTTTCCATAGCCGTACTTCAGTACTCCATGCGGCACTTCACTTGTTCGCCCATCAGGGCATGAGTTACATGCGTCGACTGGAAAATAAATCGTCCCTACTCATTGTAAATTTGTATCTGGCCAAGTTCTTTAGTTAAGCACATCGATTTTGCATCGATTTCAAAGAAAAAATTGGGATGATTAAATTTATAGATGGTCACCGCTGGCAGCTTTTCCCTGGCTGACGACATGACCTCATTTTTAGATCGGACAACCCTAAGCTTGTTTCTATGGAAAGAACTAACATGGGGTGTCGTCTCATGCTACTTAAGCCTATGTGGTGCTCCTCAAGGCTCAGCCACAAGATTGGGTGCTAAATCTTTGATGGTAAGCACGTTTTCTGCCACTCATGCAGTTGGCCGGTACCGGTATCGATAACACTAACTGCTGACCCTTTCCTGTCACAGCCCGAATAATGGGGTGTTTTGAAATAACAATTTAGGAGTAATATTTAGTTTTCAATTCGTGCAATTTATATTACTAGGTTGTCGGTGTGTGCCAAGCAGACTTTTCACTCTATTCAACGATATTTTCCCCTTACAATAGACTGGTTGCAGCGTTGTCGACACCATTAAGTTTTTTGGGGCTCTGTCATGATCTTCCTGAGAGTGTGCCGAGTCATTTCATGCCAGTTGTTCGGTTGACAGGTTATAAGACAACAACGAAGAGTTCTGAGCGAAGAATTGTAAGGTAATAATTGTGATACATGTTTGTTACATTGGCGCTCAATAGCTCAGTGACAGTTATGATCGAAACTGCTCTAATATTAACACCGTTCTGCTTCGGAGGTTAATCTGCACGTCCATTCTTGACACGATCGCGTTAGGTCGTATACGCCATCAAATAAACTTCAGGGTATGGTTGGAATAAGCATGTTTTGTTTACCCTCACCTGACGGAGGCGACAGGTCCACATTGTCGATGTCCCACTGAAAGACAATAAACTATAGCTGGAGGACTATCGACGTTCTCCTTTCATTACGCAGCTTGCATCGCAGGAGGTGATCTCATTTAGTAACTAACAAAGGCTTGTCAGGGACGCGTCGTACTCGTCAGAATCCTTTCTGATGTTCCTGATGGTTGACACATTGATATACCTTCGTGAGCTCTCTTCCCAATTTGGCCCCGAAGAAGACTTAAATCTAAAGATAAGCATGTTCTTGATTGCATCTATGTAGATCTGTCCGGCATGTAAAAAGTACCGCAGAGCAACGTGTACGTCCACATCACTTACGTCAATGTCTCATTCAGGTTGCATACATTCGATACTACTAAGTATTTTCCTGTTCTTAACTTCGATCTTAAAGCATATGGTCTGATGTTTTCCATATCGTGGCACATAAATAGCATGGTTCACCAGCATTTCATTCAATTTCCGTTCGTAAGCCATGTCTCTTCTAAAGCTTCCCTTCATACTTGCCGATGTTATTGGAATGCACATTACAGCGACTCCTCCGAACCCTCCCCCACCATGCTCTGAGCACATCGTTCCTGATTGGCGAGAAATATTTTTGAAGTCCCTTGCATTGCCATGCTGCTTACTGAGAGTGTGTACTATTCTTTCTGGCGATCCCAATCCATACGCTCACGTTTTTCAGACAATGTACAGGGTAGCATGCTTGTTTGAGGTTCTGGTGATTCTCGCAGCTCACCACCCCTCCGGGCCATTCGCACAACGCATCCTTGCAATGTTCATATTTAACAACGTCGCTGCTCAGCAGATACGGATTACTCCGCTCTACCTTCTGGGAATTTTTTTAGGTATATCTGGGACTGTTCTTCGAATGAAGTGCTATAAAACACTCGGAAATTTGTTCACCTTCGAACTGTGTATCCAAAAGAACCATGCGCTCATTGTCACGGGCCCGTACGCAATTATTAGGCACCCGAGTTATGTTGGCCTTATCATGACGATGATTGGCTCGTATTTTTGTCAAGCACAGGGGTCATGGGTGAAGGAATGCGGTCTCATGGACTCCTCCCAAGGACGGATCTTGATTGCCTTGTGGTTGAGTATTGCTGGTGCTGTTGTGGTCAGCTTGCTGCTACGGATCCCTAGTGAGGATAAATTGTTGCATACAACGTTCGGCAAAGAGTGGGAGGCATGGGCAAATCGAGTGCGTTATACATTAATTCCTTGGATCTATTAAAATTTCAATGGACGTCGAATATTCTTCAATACATAGATATCTATGATTATTGTAGCTTGTTAATCAGATACGGGACAACTTCTTATTTTCAGAATACTTAAAACCATTGGAAGTTTCCGAACATTTTGAGCCCTACTTCGTGGCAGCCTTGGGGATAGGGGGAAGCTTGAGGGAGAGTCACATCAATGTCACAGACGCTTAAGCCTCATCAGTCATTGGCTAAGCTTCTCGCTTTGGGCTTATGGAGGAACATATTCTGCGAGTGAAGCCCAATGATGAAAACTAAAAGTCACTCGACGTAGAGATTGCGTAGAGAGTTGAAAACGACGTAGGAAGGTATTTTTTTTCTCAGCGACAAAAAAATACTCACAACGACAATAAACTAGAGTCGCGGCCACTCCTTCCTAGTAAGAAACCTTTCTGAGGTCTGAGACGGGAAAAAATGATGACGCATCAACAAAATCCGGAAATTGCCCTAGACCCTGTAGACGTTTGTTTGGTCAGAGGCTGTCAGAGGTAAAGATGACAAACAGCGTGCACGAGATAACGAGACAGAGATAACGAGCGCACGCGTCAACGGGCTCGGGCTCGAGCAGCCCGAGTTCCGATAACTTGCCAATAACTATCAAGCAGAAGGTCAGAACAATTTTCAGCCCAGCAGGTAGAATTATCCAGTTGTGTTTTGCGTTGTTCCAACAGTGGAATTAGTGCTGTGCCTGGCCCGGCCTGAGGCCGTGAGCCGAGCCAAGCCGGGCCAAGTTGGCGGCTTCATGACGGCTTTGGCCTGGCATGGGGTTCTGAAAAGCCAAAGCCAAGCCGTCAAGCCGCGGCTTTGTGGTGAGTAAAATTTATCTGGCTGCGACAATCTGTTGAAAATCTTTGGTGGTGGGAAAATAATCTTAATATAGTAACACATCATGCATGTGATTGCCACACCATCAAAACACTGTCAAAACACCGTTAAAACACCATTCTCTATGACCCTATCAACCTGATCCAATGGCAAATCTTGTGGCATCAAACTTGTCATGCTTTACATGTTCGCTAACTTTGCTAATCCATATGGTTAGGCAGCATGATTTTAGATCATAATAGACAACAATGCCACCAACCACCACCAGGGACCCAAAGAGGAAGCAGATGGCAATGACAGGGACCAGGTCAAGGGAACAATGAGGGGGAGGCAATGATGACAGGACGACTAGAACAACAAAAATGAGAACAACAGGTGAATGAATGTTTCATGTTTTTTGTTTAACTAACATATGTTTTCAGTAATCTAGGGGATCCAACCATGTTCCAATGTCATGATGATGCCAAAATGACAAGCCCATGCCCAATGACACCACCACCCCCAACTGCTGCCATGAGCCACTGCTCGTGGGGTAGGAACAGGGAGCAATGATAAAATGGTGAGGGAACATCAACAATGCCACCACACAACAGTAGCACCCCTCAATCAGGGAGCGAATGAAAGGACACCAATGAGACAAGGACAGGGGCATCAACAAGTAGCAGCAGATGACAATATCAGTGATGATAATCTTGGGATGACCAGAATCAGGACCAGAAGGTGATGATGATGATGGCAAGGACCAGGCAATGGAGAAGAGGACAATGATGGAAACAACAAGGACAACAAACCCAACATCAATGATGGATGACTGCTGTGAGCAACTGTGGACCATGGGTGCTACAGATGATGATGACATGGGAATTGATGTGAAGATGCTTACTGATGAGTAGAGAACCACTTAGAGTCATGTTGCATGCATAGAACAACAATAGGGACGTAGCTCTTGTTTTTCTTCTTTCCTTTTCTTTAGTTTGTCATCCCCCCACTCACTCACAATGCGATGTGTGGCCACAATTTTGTAGTAGACATGTATATTTAATTCTGCCTCCCTCATATTTAGGCAGGTTTAATACATATTGTTTCTTTGTACAGCTCATAGTCATCCTGAGTAAACACATAGTCTAAAGCTGTTTATTGAATGAGAAAACTATGTATGTATTATTCTATGAGCTTCATGTACAATCAATGGACCTATGGGCAAAATTTGATCATTTTACTTACAAAAGCCATGGCCTGGGCTGGGCCAAGCCAAGGCCAGGCCCTAGTTGATGGCTTTGGCCTGGCCTGTGTGTTGAGAAAGCCAAAGCCACAGCTTTCAGGCCAAGCCAGGCCAGAACAGCACTAAATGGAATAGCATTGAAAAAAATTGTTTACTGACTGTGGAGGTAGACAAATGAGGAACAAGTATAGTGTACCGATATAGTTGAACTATAATGCATCGTGATCTGGTGATTTTGAGTCTGCTACATTGTTGCATGCCATTTTCTTGCTCTCCCATTCAACCATTGTTTCAGCATCAAGAGACTCTGCTTCATTCTTTCCAGATTCATTTTTTTTCACTCTTTCTCATCAATTCCTGTACATGTCAGATAACTTGGGAGAATGGAGATTAGGGAGAGGGGCCCCATTCACACAGTCAATGACAACTGCTGATAGCACTAATAGTAGGCACAGATCTGAATCCCTCTCACATGACTATGTTGAGCCAGCCCAACTCAACCCCTCCCCAGACATGTCACGTGACTAGCCCATGAAGGGCACTGAAGGTGATAGATTGTACCTCCTGTAAATTGTCCAATGTATTTCAGGAGAAAAAAGCTCATCACAAGACAATATAGTTTAGTGGTATATGTAATTGTATTATCCTGCAACTATAATGGATTGAGAGTTCAATCTGTTGATGGTGTACTGTTTGGTCTTCAAAATTCATGCCCATAGTCAACCCATAGTTACAGGCATGCTAATCTCCATTCACATATTGAATGATTAATAGTTTTAATGATTTACCTGGCTGCTTCTTTTATACATACATGACTATGTCGCAGTCAATGCAGAGAAGGGATCGAGGAAAGGGATCAGTCAGTGGGTGCCCAAGAAATGCAAGTTCAATGATCGACATGCATGACATCATATCGACATGGCTGAACCATATGAGACCTTAGTCAGACATGCACCTCTGGGCATGAAATTTATGGTGGGATGCAAATATCAATTTTTACAACTGGTGAGCAAGAAGAGTGTGATGAGTGAGAAGAGTGAAGGGCTATCTGCACTGTCTAGCAGGTGGCCAGGCCAATGGACCACGAGAATGCTGATGGCCTTTGGGACATTGTTGCACCTCAGAAAAGTCTAGAATCAGGCATAGCAATGTCAGTAGGCTGGAAGCACTCTGTAATGAGAGCCTGAAAAACAAAGCCTTCAGGCTGATGCATGTAAATTTCCTCATCAAGTTTTCCATACAAGAACACAGTTTTTAAATCAAGTGTCAAGACCTGTTTCACCTGACTAGATTCCCGATAACTCCTGACTCTTTTCTGACTCCTTTCCAACCTTCTCTACTGGCATTCCAGCTGCAGCATGTTTTAGTCATCAGACAAGTTGTCACATGCCTTAGTAATGATTTGCTTACTCACTTCATTCCTAATACAGTCTTACCAATTATGGTCATGGACACTTACCAAGACCCATTAGTAAACTTCTGCCTTTACCATTATTCTTCTGGCCTTCATTATTTAAGTGCCTGTAGCTTAGCCTTGGACTGTAGTTTGCAAATTATATTCATCTATTTGCTTGTGTTTAATCATCTCCAGTCTAATATCAATTCTTAATCATCCTTGACTTAATCTTGTAATCCCTTGACTCTTCTTGACTTCAAATCAACTCCAAACCTCTGCTTAATCTATCCTTGCCCTTCATCTGGGAACTTTTCAGAAATGCAAACTACCTCCACCCTGAAATTGGACAACTGAAAAGGAGAAGGGTGCAATTTCTTACAAGTTGAAGCCAAGTCCTCCCTGGCCCCTTTTCACCTGGCCTGCTACAGCCTGCTAAATTCTGCCCAGATACCTCTGAACCCTGCAACCACCAATGACTGGGTCCAGTGATAATACTTGACCTGGAAACCAAACAAAAACCTGCTAAAATGTCTAGGAAGTGTAACACAGGCTAGAGGAGGGGTGTGAGGTGATACTAAATATCACTGCTATTACCCAAGGATCGTATTAAGAGGTATGAAATAGTGAGAAGTGTTGCAAATAGTTTCAAGAGCATATGAAGGTTTTCAAAGAGGTTTGAAGAGGTTTGAAGAAGGTTTGAGGATGTTTGAGGATGTTCAAAAATGTTCCAGGAGTTTGGGGGAAATAGGAATGATTTCAGGGGATATCGAGAAGTGAATATAGCAAATTGGAAGGATTTTCAAGAGACGGTAGGCAATAGATGATTGGTTGAGAGGCTAGTACAAGAATTTGAAGACATTCACGATAATTCACAGAATTTAGAAATATGACACAAGGCTTGGAATCAAGAGAACAGCTCTTAAATCAGATGATAAAATGGGAGAGGGCGACTCCTTCTCTGTTGTTCTAAGTAACCATCAAGACCCATTTCATCTGATCAGATTTCTGATAACTCCCGATTCTTTTCTGACTCTTTTCTGACCTTGTCTGTTGGCATCCCAGCCACAGCATCTTTCAGTCATCAGACAAGTCATCATGTGCTTTAGTAATCATTTGCTTACTCACTTTATTCCTAATACAGTCTTACCAATTCTGGTCATGGACACTTACCAAGACCTGTTAGTAAACTTCCACATGATCTATTATTCTTCTGGCTTTTATTATTTATATGCCTGTAGCTTAGCCTTAGTCTCTGAGTTTGTAAATTACATTGTCAACTACATTGTCTATTGCATTGTATCTTGCCTGTGTATCATTATTTGCCTAATATCAACCCTTTAATCATCCTCAACTTATTCCTGAACTAAACCTTTAATCTCTGAACTCCTCTCGACTTCATTTCACTCCATAATCTCTGCTCTATTCTATCTTCACCCTCTGTCTGGAAACCTGCTGGACATCCATACACCTTCCACCTGAAATTGGACAACTGACGAGGAGAAGGGCACAACTTTTTATAAGTTGAAGCCAAGTTCTCTCTGGCCCTTTTCATCTGGCACACTACAGCCTAGTGGATTCTGCCCAGAACCCCTGAACACCTCCTACCACCTCTGACCAGGTCTGACTAGAAATCTAGTGTATTCCTGACCAAGTCCTGATTTTGGTAGTAGTGAATCTGAACCTCTGACAGTAACTAGTACAAGTCTATATACATTTTGAAGAGATGGTACTTAAAAAGGAAATATAACATGTGGAGAACATGAGGCAATATGCACAGCAATAAAAGACTTTGCAAATGATAAAACAAATAAGAAATGATGATAAATGAAATGTACAGAGTCACAGTATAGAAAAAGTACTTGTCCTATTGTTTCAATATATCATTGAAATGCCAAAATGCCACAATTGTGTCCTAAGAGTCCTTTGTCATATCTCCTCATGTGCAGTAGTGCTTTATATGTGACACACTAACTCACGCTGGGTGTGCTGTGTGTATTGGAAGGGTGGTGGAATAGCCATATGGATATGGCAGTTGACATCATTTGAAGCATTGCAAAGTTGTTCAAACTTGTTCAAAATCATTCAAAGTATTGCAAGTCATTCAAAGTCATTTGAAATAGTTCAAAATCAAATTTGTGAGGTTCATAGAGGTTGGGATCATGAGTTTTAATGTGTCGATATGTTTGGAAATCTCCCCAAGAGCGCAAAGTGGACCTATCACTGGTCAGAAGTCCAGTGTTTTTTCTGACCAAGTCACAACCTTGGTAGTAGTGATCTGAAGCTCTGACAGTATTTGCAAACTCACACTTCTCTCATCAATCATCACACTATTCTGAACCTTGTTCTTATGTGTTGCACAGAATCACAAACTCAGTGGACAACAAGAAAATCCTGCTGTGCAGGCACATTACCAGGCTTATCGGCTATTTGACAATCAGTACTCCCAGCTCCTAGACCCACTTCTACTTGCAGTGCCTCAGCCCGACAATCAAACATATTTTGATGAGTCAACTCCAGTGCACCATCCATCAGCACCAACATCATGTCTACTCATTTGCCTTCAGAACCCCCTCAGATTGTGACTTCACTTGTCTACCTAGGGGACAACAGGCAATATAACCCTGCCAACAAGAAAGCTACAGGTGAAGAGGATTGACTTCCTGGTAGACCTGAAGACCCTAGCAGTCCTGATGGCCTCAGGAATAACCCCAATCCTGATGACTCTGGAGATCATCCTCCTGGAGGTGGAAAATCAGATCCAGACAACAGATTTGTCAATGCTTTGCAGACAGTCTCCACACTTTCTGCCAGAATTAAGCTCCTAAGCCTGAGAAGATCAAAGTTTGGGAATCTGACACATTTGATGGTTCCAACCCCCAGAAAGTTTGGGACTTCCTAGTCACTTGCAACCTCCACTTCTGAGATTGCCCTCATGTCTTCACTTCCAACAAAAGGAAGGCCTTATTCATTATTTCCTACCTCAAGGGATCAGCACTCAGCTGGTTCAAGCCCAGCCTCAATGACCCAATGGATTCCTCCCACTGAATGTGGAATTATGAGGTATTCCTCAGAGAGCTAGAGAGCAATTTCGGTTCTCATGAGCCTTTGGAGGATAGCAAGAAAGCCCTCTCTGAGCTCACAATGAAGGAAGGGGGCCATATAACGAAGTATAATGTGGACTTTTGGGAACTAGCCTCCTAGGTCAATTGGAACAAAGCTGCTCTTCATGACCAGTACTTCCATGGTCTTCTGTTCTGCCTCCATATAGAACTATTGTGGGGAGGAAAGCCCAGCCTTGTGGCTTAAGGCCCAAAACACTGACAACATCTACTGGATGCAGAAAGAAGAGAATTGCCTCAATGCCAAGACTTCCAGAAATTCTGGAAACTCTGGCAAGAAGGACTCCAAAGGTTCTCCAAACTCCAATTCTAATTCTAATTCCAACCCCAGTAATCAGTCCAAACTCCAGACCCCATCCAACTTAAATCGCAGTAATCAATCCTCGACCAGGGGCTTTTTTGGATCCAAGAGCAACAAGCCAAAGGACTCCATCTTTGACAAGTTGGGGAGCAACAGCAAACTAACTGCAAATGAACATGAACACCAGATGAAGAAAGGTCTTTTCCTTTATTGCAGTGAAGAAGGACATCTAGCTGGTAATTGCAGCAAGTCCAAAGCCACAAAACCCCATGCAGCTGCAGTCACAGAATTCAAGCTGGATCCTGCAGACTCAAAAAATTAGTCCACAACCCTGAGAAATATGCCAATGGGGCTGAGGGTTGTATTGACCTTTCCCAGCTGGCTGCTTATGTCCATCTCAATGCATCCACTCTTTCCAATCTTGAATCCCTTACCATCTTCCTATCTGTTTTTCAACAACTCCTTACAAACCTGAACCCTTATTGACTCTGGCTCATCTCATTGTTTCCTTGACTCCTCCTTTGTGCTGGAAAATCATTTCAGCATGGAAACCATTCCACTGATTGGACTCTGACTATTTAATGGAACTTGTAACTCCATCATTATGCAAGTCGCAAAAACTCCCAGTTACTTTTCTGTCTGGTGAAGTGTTCAATCTGACCATTTTTGTAATCCTGCTTGACTCTTCCTGCTCTGTAGTCCTTTGTCATAACTGGCTGAAGCAATGCAATCCGTGAATTAACTGGTCTTCTGGCTGGATAACTTTCCACTCCACAGAACATAGAGGTCCAGCACCTCTAATGTCCTCTGACCCCCCAACTTCCAAATCACCTCTGAACCTTCCAGTGAAAACCCACTTACCCCCTAAAATCTCCTTCATCAATGCTGCCACTTACATACATGCTAGCAAACCTCCTGGAGCTATTGCCTTTCGGATGATCTTTTTTCTGGAAGGCCTCACAGCCAAATCCTCAGCTGTCACTGGAAATCTGGTGGATTTTTCAAATATTTCTGAAGAGTACCATGAATTTGCCAATGTCTTCAACAAACAGAAGGTGGACACCCTTCCTCCACATTGCCCTTACAACCTAAAAATTGAGATGGAAATAATATGCCTTCACCTCTGGGCCACATGTACTCCCTCTTTTTTCTCCAATGACATGTCAAAACACAAAGCTCACATTAAGAAGTCCTCTGGAGACTCCAGAAACACAAACTATATGCTTCCCAACAGAAATGTGAGTTCTACAAAGATGCAGTTGAATATCTCAGGTTCATCCTATCACCAGATGGGCTACTGATGTCCAAAGACAAAGTAAACACCATCCTGGACTGGCCATTACCCTGAAAAGTCAAGGATATCCAGTCTTTCCTCAGATTTTGTGATTTCTACTGCAGGTTCATTCATGGATATTCTGACATCATAATTCCTCTTTCCCACTTGACACAAAAGGATTTTTCCTGGGACTTCAACAAGAAGTGCCAAGAAGCTTTTGACAGGCTTAAGAAGAATTTACTTATGCTCCAGTTCTCTCTTAGTGGGTACCACATTTCTGGGTGGTCCTTAAAACAGATGCTTCTGACTATGCCCTAGTAGCAATCCTTTCTGTCCACACTATTGATGGTGACATTCATCCTATTGCATTCCACTCCTGCTCCTTCAACTCCATAGCTAAATTATGAAACCCATGACAGAGAACTTCTGGCCATCTTTGAAGCCTTCAAACACTGGTGGCAATATTTAAAAGGCTCCAGAAACCTGATTGATGTGGTTGCTGATCACAAGAATCTGGAGTACTTTAGCACCACAAAGCTTCTTATCCACTGGCAAGCCAGATGGTCTAAATACCTCTCTCAATTCAACTTAATCATTCACTTCTGCCCTAGGAAGTTAGAGATGAAACCCGATGTGCTCACTAGACATTGTGACATCTACTGCAAAGAGGGAAATAGCAATTTTGTCTCACCAAACCTAACCAACTTCTGACCCATATATACCCAAGAACAACTCACCTCATCACTCTGAGCCACTTACCTCACCACCCCAGTCATCCAACAAGCAGTCCTCATAGACATTGAGAAACTCCACAACAGCATCTGATCCTCCATGACACTTGACCCCATTTTATCCACACATCTCCTGAACCCTTCCACTCCCAATTGGACTGTAGATGACAGCAGACTCCTCTGCCACTTCGACCAGATCTATGTCCCAGACATCACAAACCTCCACCTCAAAGTCCTGCAGTCCAAGTGACCATATCCTCTCTGGCTACTTCGGTCAGAATGAGACCCTTCAACTTGTCTGATGTAATTATATTTGGCCCAACCTATGGACCTTTGTAGAAGACTTCTGCAAATCCTGCACTATGCAAATGTTCCAAGTCGCCTTGATACAAACCCTATGGATTCCAGAAGCAACTCTTGGTCTCAGAATGGCCTTGGGACTTGATGGACTTTATAGAACAACTACCAGATTCTGATGGTCATATCACCATCCTAGTTATCATAGACTGACTCTCCAAGCAAAGCATCTTTATTCCCACAGTTAATGAAATTACAGCCCAAGAACTCTCCAACCTGTTCATCATGCATGTCTTTTCCAAGGATGGAGTTCCATCACATGTCACTTGTGATCGGAGATCCGAGTTCACCTCCCACTTTTTCCAGTCAAGCATTGGACATGAAGATTCACTTGACTTCAGGTTACCACCCAGAAGGTGTCAGACAAACTGAACACCTTAATCAGACCCTTGAACAATACCTATGGATCTTCTGCAATTACCAATAGGACAACTGGTTCCAGCTGTTGCCCTTAGGGGAACTTGCTTACAACAATGCTCTGTAAGCTTCCACTAGAGTTTCACCCTTCTTTGCAAACAAGGGTTACTACCCAAACATCACCATTTTTCCTGAATGCGAGCTAGCTTTCCAGCATGCTCATAGCTTCATAATGGACCTCGATGACCTCCGCCAAGAACTCCGGAAGCAGCTCTCCAAAGCACAGAAGTGCTATCAGGGTCTAGTGGACAAGCACTGGATTTCTGCTCCTGACTTCAATATCAGGGATTATGCCTACATCAAAGGAGAGCACTTACACATGTGTTAAGGTGACACCCACTAATCTGCTAGCTGGACTGTGTGGGCTCTCCTACAAGAAGGCAGCGGGGTGCGCGCGCATGATAGGGTGTTTGATGGTTTTGATGCAAGGGGTTAAAAATAGAATAGTTGACTGAAATAGGCTTTTTGCACCACTATTGTGGATGGAATACCTAAGAGAACTCAACTGAGGTCTCCTAGTATTTATGTTAGAGTTATATACTATGTTACATATGTTGTACTATGTTGCTATGGATGCACGCACACATGCACATACATATTGATGCATGTAAATAGAAAATTTCTATGCTGACAAATAATGCATGTATAGGCATTTGGTAGTTTATTTTGGTGAAATAAAATAAAATAAAAATAGTATTATGTAATAGGCATGTTAGGAGACCATTTCCTAACACAAATGACTTGACCCTGTAAGAAACTCTCAGAGAAATACTATGGTCCATTTGAAATCATTGCCTGCCTGGACACCCACTTGGTTACCCTCTAGCTTCCAGACCATCTCCAGGCTGTTTATCCTGTATTCCACATCTTACAACTGAAAGAAGACACCCCTAACACAATTCCTAATTGCTCTCAACCCCCACATCCTCTGGTTATTATCAATGACAAACTTGAATATGAAATTGCAGAAATTCTGGACTCAAAAATCAATAACTATTGTTATTGCAAGTTACCATATTTTGTCCATTGGGAAGGTTACCAGGGAACTGATGAAGAAATCTCTTGGCTCCCAGCCACATAGAATTGACCATGCTCAGGAGTTGGTAGCAGACTTCCACACCTGTTATGCAGGAAAACCCAGACCACTGATAATACTTGACCTGGAAACCAAACAAAAACTTGTTAAAAGGCCTAAGAAGTGTAACACAGGCTAGAGGAAGGGTGTGAGTTGGTACTAAATATCACCGCTGGTACCCAAAGGTTGTAGTTAGAGATGTGAAATGGTAAGATGTGTTGTGAATAGTCTTTAGGAGTGTGCAAAGATGTTCAAAAGAGGTTTGAAGGATGTTTGAAAAGGTTCAAAGAATTTTAAGGAAGATCAAAGATGTTTAAAGGGTTTGGAAAGAATGGGAATAGTTTCAAGGGATATCAGAAAATGAATATAGTGAATTGGAGAAGTTTTTGAGTGATGATAGGTGATATGTGATAAGTCAAGAGACTAGTACGAGTGTTTGAAGTAGTTCATGGTAATTTACAGAACTTAGAAATATGATGGGAGACTTGGACTCAAGAGGATGACTCTTAAATCATATGATAATGGAGAGGGCGACTTCTTCTCTGTTGTTTCAAGTAACTAGTACATGTCTATATACATTTTGAAGAGATAGTACTTAAAAAGGAAATATAACATGTGTAGAACATGAGGCAATGTGCACAGCAATAAAGGACTTTGTAAATCATGAAACAAATGAGAACTGTTAATAAATAAAATGTACAGTGTCACAATATAGTAAAAGTACTTGTCCCATTGTTTCAATATATCATTGAAATGCCAAAATGCTGCAATCGAGTCCTGAAAATCTTTTGTTGTGTCTCCTCTGCCTTGTAGTGCTCAACATGCAACACAGTAGCTCATACCAAATGTGCTGTGTGTATCAAAAGGGTTTTGGAATAGCCATATGGCAGCCAACATTGTTTGAAGTGCTGCAAAGTTATTTGAAGTCGTTCGAAGTGTCACAAAGTCATTTGAAGTCATTTAAAATAGTTTAAAACTGATTTTGTGGGGTTTGTAGGGGTTGGGATCATGAGTCATAATGTGTCAATATGTTTGCAAACCTTCCCAGACCCTAGAGCACACAATGGACCTATCATCCTTCCCCTTACTAAAATCCTGACTGTTCCAGTCATCTGATCAAAGTCACGTGCAAAATTTGTGATTATGTTGAAAAAGTTAGCAAAGTTCAAAATACCTCTCATTCTTCTTCATCACCTTCTACATCCTCCAATACTAGCTTTTATAATATCTCTTCTTGTCAAACTCAACTCTGAAATTCTTGAATATGCAAAGTCGATGCTGGATCATGCCATCATGGAAGACCTTGACTTTGAAGTGTGGGGCAAGGGTTTTTGTGAGAAAATGGTAAGTTTTGTATTTGTTTTGCTGTATGGGGCACTGAATTGTTTGGTCTAGGCTGAATATGATGAGCTCACAGACAATTTAGGCAAGGAGCACGATGAGTGCAAACTGTAGTTAATGAAGTTTTCAAAGTATACCTATTTTTGGCTCATCAGGAGTGGGTTTCATGGGGTGGAGATCTGTTATTTATGGATTTAAATGAACAGGTAGGAAGAGAGGCATGGGAGGAGAAAGAAAGGCAGGTTTGAGAGTAGGAGAAGGCAGCAAAGAGGGCAAAAACAGTGGGTTGCAGGCAAATATTGGCAGATGGTCAAAACACAGCTCTTGCTGCATTTCATGCTAAGACGCTATCTAAGAAGGAGTTGCAGCAGAGGAATGCAGAGCTCACAGCAGAAATGAGTGCTATCGAGAGGGCAGAGGCTGGGGGGGGCAACAAAGAGAAGGGGGAGGTCAAGCTATCCATGGTGTGGGTGGCAAAGTGAAAGGTGAAAGAGGTGGAGGAGGATGAGGATGAGGAAGATGAAGTCAAGGGGTAGGGGATGCAAAGTGGGCCAGGGTTGAAATGGGTGTATTGCTCAATTTTGAAGGTCCAGTGAGTTGTTTCATTTGAGTTCAATAATTTTTCAAGGTGTTAAAATTTTTATAGTGCAATTGATGTGCTGAGTTTAAGTCCCAGCCACAATGTCTTGTCAAAGAGGGGGCCCCGAAGTGCATGAAGTGTATCAGTGAGGCACAGGGGTGTTATTGGGATGGGCTTTTGAGGAGGAGGCTTCATAAAGGTGAAGCAAAAACATTTGGGGGTGCAAAACCAGATTTGCACTTCAGACCAGGTATGAAATTTGTTCAAAATTGTTTCGAAGTGATTGCTAACTTGTTTTTCAATTTTAAAATGCATTGAATTTATCTTGTAGGTCCTGTGAAGGATGTTGAACTGGTCACCAGGCCCTCAAAATTGTCTCCATTGAAATCAAAACAGAAAAGGCGATTGTCAAAGGGGAAAGCGAGGGAGGCATGGGCTGTTGAGGCAGTCAAAGGGGGGAGGATGCATGGGTGATGTGCCATGGCTTGATTGCTGTGAAACTGGCACAGAAAAAGGTGGAGATGGAGATATTGGGTAGGGAGATAGGGTTGTTAGAAGAGATGCTAGAGGAGTAGTGGATTTTTGTTTCTGTTTTTGTTTTGTCTATTTGAAATTTCAGATTTTGTTAAATGTCTTTGGAAAGTAAGGTGAAAAGAAACTGAAGGTAAAGTGAGTGAAAGATAAAATTTTAGAAAAGGCCCAGTAATTCATCATAGCTGAAAAACCCTTTTAAGTTTGCATGACCATGCTATGATGCAATATCATGACTTGTATTGTACAATAAAAGCAATTGAAGTCTTTTGTAAGTAATCATGAACAAAGAAAAAAATAATTATTATTCATTTTTGAAGTCCATAAAGTCTTTGAAAATGTCTTTGTTGAGGTTGAAAGTTGTTTGAAGTTGTTCAAGACGTTCAGAGTTGATATCGAGGAAGTTCAGTAGAAAGGGAATGGATTTTTGAGAGAGATATGGTAGCAATCAAAATGCTGCAATAGGTTGATGTAGTACTGATCCATCAAGTTCACAGAGGATATAAGCTCCTTATAGTTTCATTCGATAAAGATAAGAGAGCCAAAATATCAGGGTATCATCTTGCAATTGAGGGATTTCTCAATTTGGGTGTTTTGAAGTAGCACTAAATCTCCTTTCATGAAGTTGTAGTCATGCATCATCTGTTTGTGAATGAGTTCGAAGTGTTTCACAGCTTCAATTCAAGAGGTATAAACCTTCAAATATAAAACTTTGAGGTTGTTCAATTGTTTTTGTAGTGCTATGGCTTGTCAAGCTATGAGATCAGTTGTCAATAAGATAGAATCAGGTGGTGGTTGTAGCTATGTCACTTCGGAGATATCAAGGGGGATTAGAGGATGTGATCCTGTAACTGCAAAGTAGAGCAACCCATACACTTATGAACTGTAACATGTTCTGCCCAAAATACTGAGTGTGCTCCTGCTGACCATTTTGCTTGTTCTCCATCGACTGCTTTGAATAAGGATTGTCAAACATCAAAGTGGGCTCATTCAATGAGTCCATTGGCACACAAATTATAAGTGCTAATCTGAACGTGGTTAATATGATATTGCTGATGATACTCGACCTGGAAACCTACCAAAAACCTGTTAAAAGGCTTAGAAAGTATAACACAGGCTAGAGGAAGGGCGCGAGTTGGTACTAAATATCACCGCTGATATCCAAACATTGTGTTTAGTGATGCAAAATGGTAAGGGCTGTGGCAAATAATCTTTATAGGCATATGAAGGTGTTCAAAAGAGTTCAAAATAGGTTTGAAGATGTGTGAAATAGTTCAAAGTAGGCTCAAAGAGCTTTGAAGAGCTTTGAAGTGAGTTCAAAGAAGTTCATAGATGTCAGACTAATGTTGAGGTATGTCAAAAGGTGAATATAACAAATAAGGAGTGTTTGTCGAGAGGTGATAGGCAATGTGCAATAAAATGAGGAGTGAATACAATAGTTTTGAGGAAGTTCATGATATTTTGCAGAACTTAGAGATACGATGCAAAGATAACACTCAAGAGAACAACTCTTAAATCAGATGATAAGTGAGATGGTGACTTCTTCTGTATTCCTATTGCTTTTCTTGTGCTTCTAAGTAACTAACACAAGTCTATATACAAATTGAAGAGATAGTACTAAAAAGGAAATAAGAACATGTGTAAAACATGAGGCAATATATCAAACAATGAGGACTTTGTAGATCATGAAACAAATGAAAAATGATAAATAATTGAAATGTATAGTGTTCCCATATGGTAAAAGTACTTATCTTTTGCTTCAATATATCATTGAAACATAAAAATGCACTTATCACATTCTACGTCTCTTGTAGTCTCTCCTCGTATCTGGTAGTGCTTGATATGCAATAAAATGGTTTGTTCCAGATGTGCAGCATGTATCAAAAGTGTTTTAAAACAGCTATATGGCAGCCGATGTTGTTCAAAATGCTGCAAAGTCATTTGAAGTGTCGCAAAATGTCGCGGAATAGTTCAAAATGGTTTGAAGTCATCCAAAATATTGCAAAATAGTTTGAAATAGTTCAAAAAGGGTTTTGTAGGGTTCATAGCGGTTTGGAACATCTGTTGTAATGTGTCGATACAAGTGGGAATCTTCTCCAGACCTCAGCGCATGCAGTGGACCTATCATCACTTTGCAAGATATTCCATGGCTGTGATAAACACAGTGCCATTGTTGGTTATGACTTCATATAGTGAGCCCCATCGACAAATGATGTCTTCAAAGATTCAGTCACCAAGGGACATGGCATTTTCAGGTCAAAGTTTCACCATTCTGGATAAGTCATTAGTGAGCATCGACCTTGTACAATGTATTTGAATCTGTTTGACAGTGGCATTTGCATCATATCCATATAGACTTTGCCAAAAAGGGGTGCTGGAGTAGTGACCATAGGCACAATTAGAACATTTTGCATTTGTCGAATTTGACATAGGTGGCAAGTTCAAATAAACCATGCAATGTCAGCTTTCATGTTTGGCCACCAAAATCGAAGACCAATAACCAATTTTGTAGTGAAAACCATCTTGTGTTTGATATCATTGTGAGCTGTGCAAATAATTTTGAGATGATGTTCTGGAGTTGCAACAATTTTGTAAGCTTCATGGAAGTCCTTTCTCCATAGTTTGCCTGAGTCTAAAAAGAATTTGGTACAATATCAAATAAAGTTAGCATATTCAGCATCTGATAGATCAGGGGGTTGCACCAGATCATGTAACCATTTTTGAATGCGAAGTAATATTCCATCGTTCATTTTTGCATAATTCGTTCATGGGACATCATTGTAGGTAAGGTCCTCCCCCTTACCGAAATCCAAAGAGAGGGAGAGGGTTGAAATTCAATGTGAAGTAAAGGGTCAAGTTGTAATAGGGTTGATTTGGTGTACAAATACATGAAGACAGTTGATCCAATCTCTGAAATCATTTTCACTGTTGAGCTAATCATCTTCATCTTGTGGGGGGCATCTCAAAAGTCTGTCAGGACCATGGTGTGTCCCTTGACATGGACCAATGCAAAGTAAAATGTTAGGATGGATACTATCTATTGATTGATGCTAGTGCTAGGTGCGATATCAAAATTCAAGAGCATGCCATTGTTATACCTCGCATTGACTTTGATGATAAGCTTTTGAATTCCTATTGGGTACAATCACAGTGCTCCAAGAGTGCAATATAGACCATAGAGTTCGAGTTTTGGTTGCAAAAATTGAGATTCATGGTCATTAAGCATAATCGATCTGATGATAATGCTCAACCTGGAAACCTAACAAAAACCTGTTAAAAGGTCTAAGAAGTATAATGCAGGCTAGAGGAAGGGTGTGAGTTGGTACTAAATATCACTGCTGATACCCAAAGGTTGTGGTTAGAGATGCGAAATGGTGAGACATGTCACAAATAATTTTTAGGAGCATACAAAAAGGTTTGAAAGATGTTTGAAAGAGGTTCAAAGAGGTTCAAAGAGGTTTAAAAAAGTTCGAAGAAAATTTGAAGGGGTTCAAAGCAATTTGAAAAGTTTTGAGGATGTTAAAGAGTTTGAAAAGAATAAGGAAGGCTTCGAGCAATATCAAGGGGATGAATATGACAAATAGGAAGTGTTTTTAAGTGACAATAGGTGATAGGTGATGAGTGGAGAGGCCAATACAAAGGTTTGAAGAGGTTCACAATATTTCACAGAACTTAGAGATATGAGGTGAGACTTGGACTCAAGAGAATGGCTCTTAAATCAGATGATAGTGGAGAGGGTAACTTCTCCTCTGTTATTCTAAGTAGCTAGTACAAGTCTTATACATTTTGAAGAAATAGGACCAAAAAGGAAATATAATATGTATAGAATATGAGGCAATATACACAACAATAAAGGAGTTCACATATAACAAATGAAACGATAATAATTGAAACATACATTGTCCCAGTATAGTAAAATACTTATCTTATTGCATCAATATATCATTGAAACACAAAGCTGCATTATCGCATTCTAAATCTTTTGTCATCTCTCCTTGTGTCTGATAGTGCTCGATATGCAATGCAATGATTCATTGCAGATGTTCCATGTAAGTTGAAAGGGTTTTGGAACAGCTACATATATGGTGGCTGACTTCATTCGAAATGCTGCAAAGCAGTTCAAAGGTGTTCAAAGTGTCATGAAGTCATTTGAAATCATTTGGAAACATTTGAGATCATTCAAAATAGTTCCAACTCATTCAAAAATATTCAAAGTCATTTGAAATAGTTCAAAAAGGGTTCAAAATTGATTTCATGGCATTCATAGGTGTTGGGATCATGAATTGTAATGTGTTGATCTATTTGGAACCTTTCTCCAGACCCCAGACCTTAGAGTGCACAATGGACCTATCATCCTCCTCCTTACTGAAATCCTGACTGTCCCAGTCAGCCAATCAAAGTCACATGCAAAATGTGTGATCATGTTGAAAAAGTTTTGCAAAGTTTGAAATACCTCTCATTCTTCATCCATCACCTCTTCCATCCTCAAGTACTAGCTTTCATAATGTTTCTTCTCATCAAACTCAACTCTGACATCAATGAATACACAAAATTGATGCCTAAGCATGGCATTGTGGAAGATATCAACTTTGAAGTCTGGGGGAAGGGTTTTTGTGCGAAGATGGTGAGTTTTTTGCAGTTCTGTTGTTAGTCAAGTCTGCTCACATTACATTCTTTAGGACAATGAGTCATGTTTACTTTCTCAGTTCTACAATTAATTTCCAGATTATGATTATGTAACCATTGACATCCAATTATGAGATTGGTTTTTCCAAGATCGCACACTTCAAATATGGCTCATTCCTGATGATCCTGATACTTTACTGTCATTGTTACCTCCTCCTTAACAGTTCCTTCACAATTTATTATTCCATCAATATTGTACACCATTATAGGTTGTGACAGTTTGCACATGTTAATACCATTTCTGGTAATTAAGGATCAATTAATGAATAATGCTGTAGCACCACTATCAAGCAATGCCTCCACATCAATAGCTGCATGTGTGCCCACTGGCTTCAATCCTACAGTCAAGGTGATTTCAGATTCTATTCAGACAGAGCAAATAAAGAATTTAGGGTTTTTTTTAATGCTTGGCAATTCTCTTTATCCCATAATTGACAATGGTTGTACTTCTCCTCAATTTTCTTTTCTGGTTCATTCTGGGTTTCCTCGGATACTAATACATTCTAATGATTTTGGGTTATCAATGGGGAAACCTTTACCGGGACTCTTCCACAAAATTCTTCTGCTTGTCTTCCTCTGACTTCACTTCCTCGATTGTAGCTTCTCTAACCTTCCTCTTCTGCCTACAATTCCTAGTGATATGTCCTAGCTGCCTACAGTTAAAACATTTAAGTGGGGCTCATCTTCCTGCTTGGTCAACATCCATTGCATCTGCTGATGCTGCTGACTCCATAACTATAGGTGTCACTGCCATGGCTGGCCCTCCTGTTAAGCTCAGGATTGGTGGAAAAAGATGATCTAAGGGCCTTAGCCAAGGTGTTCTGATTTAAAGCCTATATATCAGTGCCTGTCAGACTCCAGAACAGCCCAAACTTGCATGTACAGGCCTTGAAGCCTAGGCAAGGATAAGTATCTGAGGCATGGGTAAGCATAAGAATACTTACTAAGGTGTTAGAGGCACCAGGAGGCCCATTAGTAGGCCCAGATGCAGTGGAAATAGCCTGGATTACCATATATGAATGAGAAATTACTTAAAGTAGTAATTTGTTATTCACAGCAATAGATTTCAACATTTTCAAGAGGTGCAAAAGAAGCATATAACAGATGCTAAGAGATTCAGAGTGACATGGCAACTGACAGAAATGTTCCAAGCATTCCAACATGCCCATCAAAAAAGTTCAACATGCATCAATGCCTCGGCTCCCAACCATTCCATTCACATTCGCTCGCTCTCTCTTCAGCAGCACAGAATGATGTTATAAGTGAGTAACCCCATTATATAGCCTAGCAAACCTACTAAAGCCCTCTGGCCCAACAGTTTCCTTCAAGGGCCCATTCTGGACTCTGGACAACTGGTGACCCCCTTGCATCACCCTGACCCCTCTCATCTCCCTCTTACCCCTCTCATCTCCCTCTAATCCCTCTCGTCTCCCTCTCACCCTCCTTGTCTCCCTCTCACCTCCCTGCTGAATGGGGTTTTTTTCTTCTTCTTTCACTGTCCATGCTGCCCTGACCTCTCTTATATCTCTCTCTGCCTCCTCGAGTGCCTGTTTTGACCCCCATGACTCATTTAATGCATCTACTATGTGCATGGTGTGTGTGTGAATGCCCTTTGGGCTTGACTACATGGAATTCATGGTTGATGAACCACATACTTGGTTTTGATAATTGGCAATACTCTGACCCAGTCAAACCACTTTGGCAGGTATAGAGGCCTCTTTCCTTCAGGACTGGGGTCAGAGTTGGTCCTAGTAGCTCTCCTGCTGTTGTTGCAATATTGCCTTATCATTTCTGGATGTGTTTGAAAGTTGTCTATGGAGTGTCTGCTGTAGTTAGTTCATGGGTTTCATTTGTCATAACCCAACCCACTTACCCTGTATAGTTATACTGGGTCTGTCCAGTCCTCTAGTCTTGTACTATATCTGGTAAAATTGATTGTTACTTTCTGTATCATATGCAGGCAGATATATTCTATAAGATTCTTAAGTTTATTGTGTTATTGCTGGAGTGACTGTCTAGCCCCAGTACATAATTCCAATACAATTGTTTATGAGATACATTCCAGGAAAACTATTCATTACAGCTGATTTTACATGTCAGATAATGGAATTTTTCCTGCAATTTATAAATTATACTGATCAAGAGTCTTACTGCAAGTCTTCATAACCAGTCATCATAAGTATATTTATTCAGGTGTATTATATACCTTACCAATAAAAAGTCTAATATTTACCCAAGAGTATTACTGTATTAAATTAATTACTTAGCAGTTAATTGTGTTCTTTTTGTAAGTAATCCAGTATCAAATTACCAACTTTAGTCCATTATAGAATAAATGAGGCTGTTCCTCCTTTTTCAACTAGTTGGTGATATCAGCCAGAGGCATATTATTTGTAAGGCCTGTAAATTCAGAGCATGCCTTTCTCCAGATATCTTCACTGTGAATGATTTGCCTAAACAACTCATCTTAACAAAGCCTACTAGGCTGACACATCACTTCTTCTCTTCTCCCACACCTTGCCATTGTTGAGTACAATGCTGAACACCTTTGCAGTTTTCCCACTTCTTTGCATCTGTCATTACCACTCCTCTTTTGATTCCTGCTGGTATGCTATGTTGCTCTATGTACCTCATTGCATGCCGTTTCTGATGAAGAAGTATGGAAAGCCGTCGACGAAATGCTTGTCGATGAACCGCTTGAAACAGGTACATATGATGAAAGGTCAGTCCTTTTCCCTGCTACAAGCACAAGAATTAACATTCCATTGATCACAGCAAACTTTTCATGTGAAATTTTACCGCTACTAAATGTATCATGGAACAATTTACATCTTAATATATGTGTTACATGTGCAAATGGAAATTGTAAGAAAGGTGCCAACTGGATCATGGATTCAGGCGCATCAAAACACTTCACTGGTGAACTGGTGAAATTAAAGATTTTGCTTCTTACGAGCCTTTACCGAGAAAGGACTCTACCCTGGTTCAAACAGCCACGGGTACTACTCATATAGTAGGGAAAGGAGCAGTCTTCATTAGACATCAGGTAGTATGTCATGGGAAGTCAGAGACACATGAAATGTGATTATACCCCATCTACTACATACCCAACTGTAATGCTCAATTACTGTCAATGGGCATCTTCTTACAAGATGGAAGTGATGTGCATGGTTCCTCTGCACACATTTCATTTCCTTTGAATTAATACATTCCAATCTAAAGGAACTCCCAGTACTATCATACCACAAACATAAATACTTTATTGTATTTCTGGATGACAAGATGTCACATATCTGGGTCCAATGCCTTAGAAAGAAGTCTAACGCTGCAGCAGCAATTAGACACTTTCAGGCAATGGCTTTGACCCAATATGGCACTACAATCAAGCGCTGGCATGTTGATCAGGGAGGGAGTTCAAAGATTGTGAGCTACAAAATGTGCTCAAGGACTTTGGCATCAAAATAGAGATGTCTGCACCCCACATTCACCAACAGAACAGGTGCACAGAGCATTCCATAAGGACAATAATGGAAAAGTTGCAAACCCTGCGATTTACTGCTGGTCTACCACAATCATGGTGGGAATTTTGCATTGAACATGCAACACACCTATACAACCGAACACCGATGAGGCACCTAAAATGGCTGACACCAATTGAGGACCTGACAAAGGTCTGCCCAGATCTAAACAATCTGAAGATTTTCGGTTGCAGTGCTTACATCTATCTACCCAAGGAGAAACGTCCAACCACATTAGCTCCTTGATCGGAGTTAATGACATACCTTGGATTAGAAGATGGCATTAAAGCATGCCATTTCATGTGACCTAGTGGTGCAATATCCATTGGTGCTACAGCACTATTTGATGAAACATTGTTCCCATGCTGTCCCAGAGCTAAAACTCCTGCCAAGACAGACCTTGGTGATTTTCCACCTTCAGAACCAGAAGATGATGACCACTCATCTGGAACAAATGGCAATAATTCTATACCGCCACAAAATCTGCCTCTTCCTCCATCATCAGAAAATAATAACGATAATAATGTACCAAGCGAGCAAAAGGTACATGATGATGTGACTGACACTCCTCCTCTGCTGCCTCCAGTAATCACTAAGGACTTTTGCCCAAGACGCGATGATCAACAGGAATGGCAACAATTGCTCCATCGATCAGGCAGGCAGAGGAACATCCCAAACCATCCCAACAATACCTATGGAGAGAAGCAACTCCCCTCTGACATAGAGAGAGACATTGCATGTGATCGATATTGGAAGAGATCTGTGGGTGAAGATTCAGATCATAACTGAACATGACCACAATCTCAACAGAAAGAACCAGTTGCTGGACTGAGTTCAGCACCCCATGAGAGTGTGCCTGATTCCAATGATCAAGAATATGATCACCCAATGGGGAAACCGGACGAAGCAGGTTATATTAAAGAGATAACCAAGGAAGGTGGAGATAAGCTTATTTGCTGGCTGTTGTCAAAAGCAGTCAAATCATCAAGCAAAATAAGCCAAGTTCCAAACCAATTTTGCGATATTGCACGCCTACTACGGCAGCAGCAACGTGAGTGGAAACAAGCTTGTCATGAAGAATTAGAGGCTCTTCGTAAACAACAAGTCTATAACATCATCAATCTTCCACATGATCAAAAAATGATCAAAAATAGATGGGTTTTCTCCATAAAATCGGATGGAAGAAAATGAGCCAGACTTATGGCCAAAGGCTTTTCACAAGTCCAAGGTGTTGACTTTGATGAGATTTTCTCACCTGTAGTCTGCTACGAGACTGTACGCCTCATGTTTGCACTTGCATCTCTAGAAGGCATGTATATCACTGGTCTAGATGTAAAAACCGCATTCTTATATGGCAAACTAGAAAAGGAGATCTATATGGATCAACCCGAGGGTTTCAGACTCAAGAGAAAAGAGTGCAAAGTAATGCACTTGCACCAAGCATTGTATGGCCTTAAACAGGCCTCACTAGCATGGTAGAAAGAGCTAGAGGCATTTATGCGCACCATTGGGTTTGTGCACACCAGCTCCGATGCCAGCATTTTCATACACAAAGATCCTAAGACAGGCAGCATTGTTATTGTGCTGGTCTATGTTGATGATGGCTTGTTCATGGGGAAGAACAAGAAACTTGTGGATGAAAAGAAGAATGTTTGTCTAAAGCATTGGGAGTGCCATAGTACTGAAAAAGTCATGGAATTCTTAGGCATGCACATCACCCAGACTACAAGCAAAGTCAAACTCGATCAAACTGAATATCTCGCCAAAGTGCTCGAGAGGTTTGAGATGACAAATGCCAAAGCTTCCCCCACCCCACTCCCGACTGGTTACAAACCATCGGAAAACACAGCAATGCCAGACGCAGTGCTTAGATCAAAATATCAGTCTGTGATCGGATCTTTATTGTATCTGATGCTCAGAATGCGACCTGACATCGCTTATGTGGTAATCAGGATGTCACAATTTTCAGCTAATCCTAGCCAAGAACATTTAGACAAAGCGATGTACATCATGCACTATCTGGTGGAAACCCAGAAATATAACATAGTCTATAATGGAGAAAAATCTGAAGGGCTACAGGCCTTTACAGATTCTGATTGGGCAGCTGACACTGTCAAACACTGATCTACAATGGGTTACTTTGCTACTATAGCAAGTGGTATTGTGTGCTGGCAGTCCCATTTACAAAAAACTGTAGCACTGTCATCCACAGAAGCCAAATATATGGCTCTCTCCAACACTTGTTGACAGATAGTGTGAATAGAGTCCTTATTCCAGGAACTTGGATATGTACTGAAGTGCATACCAATCTGTGCTGATAATCAGGGATCCATCTTTATCAGATCAACTCCAGTTCAGGAAAGAAGGACCAAACATATAGACATTCACTACCACTATACCCACAAATGCATAGAAAATGACAAAGTCACAGTCGTTTTCATTCCTGGAAGTGATAATCTGGCTAACATGTTCACAAAGAACCTTGGCACCATCCTATTCAGGAAATTTAGAGACTCTCTTGGAATTACTTTTGAGATTCAAACTTAGCTGCTTAGAGTGCTGTACAGTTTGAGGGGGGGTATTGAAATTAAACTCCAATGCATGCTGCATACATGAGGCAATGCATGCAGCACACACATGTTACTGCACTTACTGTGCATACATGTGGTAAACACATTCCTGAGTCATGTGACACCCTTATTATTATGTATATAAGGAGAACCTGTACCATAGTAGATATACAGTGTTCTTACCTCTGCTAAATCCCAGCTCTAAGACTTACTAAACCCCAGGTAGGTTATAAGAAACATGTTGTCTCTTCCTCTGTGCAGCATATGTAGTTTGCTCCAACAGGACCCAGTCATCAGTGGTCAGAGGGGTTCAGAGGTTTCTGGGCAGAATCCGCTGGGCTGTAGCAGGCCAGGTGAAAAGGGGCCAGAGAGGACTTGGCTTCAACTTGTAAGAAGTTGTGCCCTTCTCCTCATCAGTTGTCCAATTTCAGGTAGAGGTGGTTCAGATATCTGGAGGGTTTCCAGATGGAGGATAAGGATAGATTAAGCAGAAGTTTTAAAGTGATTTGAAGTCAAGAGAAGTTGAAGGATTAAGAGATTAAGTCAAGATTAAGTCAAGGATGATTAAGGATTGATATTAGGCTATCCACCAATAAATGTCCTTGACACATAGCACAAATACGAAAGTATTCAGGTTTGAGTAGGGTAGTATTTTTATTGCCCTCCTCCACTCCCCTTTTATAATCTGTACATCTGGATAATGGATCTGCTTTCCTCATCAAGATTCCCACTTTGTGGACCAAGTGAAAATTAAAATATGATAGGAATAATGCCCAACATGCTTGTCGATGGTTAAGCTTTTTAGCAGACATGAAGTACTGCAGATTTTGATGGTCTGTCCAGATTTTGATCTGATGCATACATCCCTCCAAATAATGTCTCCATGCTTCCAATGCTTGTATTATTCCCAACATCTCTTATCATGCACATCATAATTCCTCTCCACATCATTCAACCCTCAAGACTCCACTCATAAGGGATGCATGAAATCTACTGGGACCAATATTGGCTCTTCCACAAACTTCCTCTTCAACTCCTCAAATGCTGTCTGCTGTTGTTCTCCCCATCTCCACACTACTCCCTTCCGTGTAAGGCTGTGTAATGGTGCAGCAATTTCAGAAAAATTATGAACAAAGCTATGATAAAGATTGGCGAGTCTTAAGAAAGCCTGAACTTCCTTGATATGAATAGGCACAGGCCAATCAACAATTGCCTGTACCTTGATAGGATCCATCTTGATTCCATCAGGACCAATCTTTAATCCCAAGAACTCGATCTCACTTGCTCCAAATACACACTTCTCTGGTTTAACAAATAAATCATTCTCTCCCAATCTCCTCAACACCTCCTGCACTATCACTTCATGATTTTCTTCATCCTCCATAAATATCAAAATGTTGTCAATGAATATTATCACCATGCCTTTGTCTATCACATCCTTGAAAATGTCATTCATCATATTTTGAAAAGTTGGGGGACTATTGGTCATCCCAAAAAACATGACTAGTGGCTCAAAGGATCCTCGATGCATGGCAAATGCTGCCTTCCACTCATCTCCTTTCTTTATTCATACATTGTTGTACCCCCAGCATAAATCCAATTTTGTAAAGACCTTGGCCTTTCCCACCTTGTCAATTATCTCTGAGATCAATGGCAAAGGGTACGCATTCTTCACTGTCCACTCATTCAAATACCTATAATCTGTACACATCCTCTTCCTCTGATCCTTTTTTGGTACAAAGAATACTGGTGATGTCTGCAGTGATTTTGAAGGTCATATGTATCCCTTGTGCAACTGTTCATTAAGGAATGCATCTACTTCTTCTTGTTCCTTCAGAGATAATGGGTAGACTTTTGACTTCTTTGGCACAAATCCTGGCTTCATTCCAATAGCATGATCCCATGGCTTTCACACTGGCATCCACTCCGATTCCTTCTTCTGAAAAACTGACAAATACTTATGGTAGGCTTTTGGCACCCACTCCTCCACTGGCTTCTCCACATTCTCCACATTTTTATTCCATGACTGTCCTCAATGAATTTTCCTAAATGTTTGCTTCTGTTCTTCTTTACTTGTCATAATTGGAACTTCTCTGTTTGGCATGTCCTCATCCTCCAATTTCTCCATCATAACACAATACTTCCTCGGATGTTTTTTCTCTTTCTTTTCCTTCTTCTCCTTTTTCACTTCTCTCCCATACACATTACATTCTTTAGGACAATGAGTCATGTGTTACCTTTCCAGTTTTCCAATCAATTTCCAGATTATGCTTTCATAACCATGGACATCTAATTATCAGATTGGTTTGCCCAAGGTTACACACCTCAAATACGGCTCATTCCTGATGATCCTGATACTTCAATATCATCATCACCTCCTCCTTAATGGTTCCTCCACGATTGATCATACCATCAATATTGTACACCATTATAGGTTGTGGCAGTTTACACATGCAAATACTGTTTCCAGTAATTAGGGATTGATTAATAAATAATCCGGTAGCACCACTGTCAAGCAATGCCTCCATATTAATTGCTGCATGCGTGTCCACTGTCTTCAATCCTACTGTCAAGCTGATTTCAGGTTCTATCCACGCTGAGTGAATAAAGAATTTAGAGGTCTTCAGAAATAAGACTGGGCATTTTTCTTTGTTGGATAAATGATGATTGTCATACTCTTCAATTTCTCTTTTGGGTTCACTCTTGGTTTCCTCAGATACTAATACATTATATTGATTCTGGGTCACCAATAGGGAAACCTTCACTGGGACTCTTCCACAAAATTCTTCTGCTTATCTTCCTCCAACTTCACTTCCTCGATTGTTGCTTCCTTAATCTTCCTTTTCTGCCTACAATTTCGAGCCATATGCCCTAATTGCCCACAATTAAAACATTTAACTGGAGCTCGTCTCCCTACTTGATCAACATCCATCGCATCTGTCAATGCTGCTGACTCCTTAACAATAGGTGTCACTGCCATGGCCAGTGGCTGTGCCCTCAGAGCTTGTACCTGAGGTGTCCTTCTTTTCTCAGACTTTCCTCCTGATGACTATCCAAATCTGGAATTCCCATACATCAATTTCAATTCTGCCTGTTCCTGTTGATATTGCCAATCAAGATGCATTGCCCAGTTATACCACTCATCCAACCTCTCTGGCATAGAAGGTAGTCGATAGATAGACTTGAATAATAAGGGATTTAATCCTGCCTTCAAATATTCTACCAATGCAGCTTCTCCTATATTGGTCTGTGATGCTTCTGCCTTGAACTGCAAAATAAATTTGTCTGCAGTCAGAGAACCTTGGCGCATGGTTTTTAGTTTAGCATTCACTGTCACCTTTGGGTTAGGGTCTCCAAACTGTGCCTCCAATCTCTCCAAAAATTCTCTGAAGGTTGCAAATGGTTTATATCCCATGGCAATTTGATTAATGGCTTCATTTCTCCAGAACTGTGCTTTCCCTCCCTGGATGTATGAGAGAGCAAACATAATCCTAGACTCAGTCATATGAAATTTGGGCTTTCTCCCATGAATATACAATACTATAGAGCTGATAAAGGATTTTGTGTTCTCCATGGTACCGACAAATATTTGCAGGGGTGCGTATTTAGGTAAATGCATTGTTCTACTCTCAGATCTCTCCTCTGCATGCTCACCCTTCTGAGACATCCACTCTACCATCTCCTCCATCTCATCATCTTTGTCTTCTACTGTCTCTGGCTTTATTTCTGCTTGTTTGGGCTGGGATGCTGCTAATACTGACACTAATTGGGACATTTGTGCTCTTAGAGCATCAATTTTGGCTTCTAGAATGGGTGTGGGAACAGGATTGTGACCAGGATTCAAAGTTGCTTGTTCTGACATGATGACATAATCTGTATTGAGTCACTTCTTTGGCTGAGTCAAGATTCGGCTGCAGAATTTTTTCACAAAATTTCAAGTCATGTGACCCAGCTATTTCAGGTACCAAACACAGCAAAGCACATGATTTCGGCTATTTGTCAACACTTGGGCACTTTGGATCAATAACTCTTCCAACAGTGCCTGATCTTAGGGTTATTACTAAATTTGGCTAGTAACTACCTAAAATAGTCATCCAAATTGAGTAATGTAAATCTTGGCTAAACCAGATCCAATCGGTTGTCTGGTTGCAGCTGGCCTAATGACAAGCACTGCCTCTCAATCACTGGCGGTTGCAATGTAAGGTGAGGCCTGGCATCAGCTTATGAAAGCAAGGTAAATATGTATATACAATTAATTCTGGCTCTTGCCAAAATAATGAGTAAGTGGATGTGGCATGCTGAGACAAATGACATATGCGCATGTAAGAGAAGGTGCACTGATAGAGTAGTTGAGTTCTTCTGTTAAAGCGACATCCATGGTTCTGCTAGCTGGACTGTGTGGGCTCTCCTACAAGAAAAGGCGGTGGGGCATGCGTAATGGGGGGTTTTGATGGTTTTGATGTGATGGGTTAAAAACAGATGAGTTGGCTGAAAAAGGTGTTTCGCACCACTGTTAGTGTGACACCCACTAATCTGCTAGCTGGACCATGTGGGTTCTCCTACAAGAAGGCAGCAGGGAGCACGCGCATGATGGGGGGTTTGATGGTTTTGATGTGAGGGGTTAAAAATAGAATAGTTGGCTGAATTAGGCTTTTCACACCACTATTGTGGATAGAATACTTAAGAGAACTCAACTGAGGTCTCCTAGTATTTATTTTAGGATTATATACTATGTTACATATATTGTAGTATGTTGTTACAGATGCACGCATACATATTGATGCGTGTAAATAGAAAATTCCCATGCTGACAAATAATGTGTGTATAGGCATTTGGTAGCGTATTTTGGTGAAATAAAATAAAATAAAATAAAATAAAATAAAAATAGTATTATGTAATAGGAATGTTAGGAAAAAAATAGTATTATGTAATAGGCATGTTAGGAGACTGTTTTCTAACAACCACAAATGTGGATGGAATACCTAAGAGAACTCAACTGAGGTCCCCAGGTATATATTTTAAGTTTATATACTATGTTACACATATTGTAATATGGTGTTACTGACATGTGCATACATGCACATACATATTGATGTGTGTAAATATAAAATTCCCACACTGACAAATATAGCATTTGTAGGCATTTGGTGGCATATTTTGATGTAACAAAATAAAATAAAATAAATATAAAATATTATTATGTAATAGCGATGCTAGGAGACTGTTTCCTAACAGCCAGAATGCCAGCAGAGAAGGTCAGAAAAGAGTCAGAAAGGAGTCAGGAATTATTGGGAATCCAATCAGATGAAACAGCTCTTGTCATAAAGTGAAAGAACTATACCAACAAAAATAATTCATGGGAACCCAAAGAGAATTGTAAGCAAGTGCATAATGTGATCACCCAATTCTTTAAACTTACTCCAAATCCTCCACATCGCATTGCAAGAATGGTATATGAGAGGATGAATTTCCAGCCTTACCAAAATTAGGAGTCTGAGGAGGTAGGCCTGGAACTCCTTGCTGACTCCAATGCTGGAACAGCTAATCCACATAGTCTTGTGGACAGATACAATATTTTCTTCGAGGCATAAAAGGAGGGTAATGTTAGGAAACAGCCCCATTACCTGATAAAATTTTACACTACATTACACCGAGAGATGCTACACTTTGATAGTGTGAGAATTTTATTTTGCACACATCAATATGTATGTGCATGTATGAGCACATTAGTAACAACACTGTACCATACATGTAACATAGTATATAAACCTTAAATATACACCTAGGGGACCTTAGTTGTGTTCTCTTAGGTATTCCATCCACACTTGTGGTGTGAAATGCCTTTCTCAACCAACTAATCTATTAATAACCTCATGCATCAAAACCATCAATTCCCCCATCATGCACATGTATCCTGCCTCCTTCTTGTACAGAGAACCCACACGCTAGCAGATAGTGGATGTCGCCCTAACACCTTGTAATGGAGGACCAAGTCTACAACCTCTCAAATGGCCCCAACTTCAACATTCCTTCCATTGACTGTACTCATACTCTGGTGCCATTTCTGCTGCTTAGTTTCAGAATTCAAGTTTTTCCCCCTGCAAACCAGTGGCCTTTTTAGCACAAGTATAGTAATGTAGGAAATTATATCATATGTCATATAATGCATACACAGAGATAAACAATAGCATAAGCCAAGCACGAAACTACTGGAAGCAACAACGACGAGGAGGCGGTTTCAATTCGAATTCCCTCTGAAATTAATATCTTCCAATATCGTTGAATCCTGCATGAATGAGCTCCACCTTTCGTCTAGCCGCGAATGGCGCGGAGCCAGGCCCAAATCCGCCAGCTGAGGATTGAACGTAGGTGCCGCAGCGTAGTTTTGAAAACTTTGGCTTTGATCCTGTCGAAGGTCGTATTGCGGATTCGAGTGTGACAGTTGCGAATATCGCTGAACCGGGGGTTGTGGGTCTAGTGGAGATAGAGAGTTTTCTGGCAGCAGGGACCCGTAGTTGAGATTTCCGAATTGTCGAGGAACAGCACCGGGTCCACTGGCTGAGCTTGCAGGTTGATAATGACGGAGCGGAGGAAGTGATAGTTCTGATGGTGATGAGTGATGAGGCGACTTACTAGACCATCCATATGACGTCGACAGTTCGACCTGATGGGTACGCTCTGAAGGAACGTAGGGATAGCGCATTGACTGGGGGTGATCGTCAAGTGGCAACAATGGCATGAAGCCCTCCTTATGACGCCCATCCTCCACTGATGAAACCCAATTATTCACGGCAGCGACCGACATCATTGGCTGAGGAGGTTGGGGTGTACTGCCGAAAGTGGTCTGGTACGATGTAGCAGATGAATTATTTATTGAGGGATGACAGGATTGGGAGGAGGGAGGTGTGTATCTCTTCACATTTCTATCCCGCGGCTGCGTAAGAACTGGTGTCTTCATCGAAATGAAGCGAGTATGCCCTGCAAAGATCGATAGCTCATCTTCCTCGGCATCTTCCTCTTTAATCCATGATGCACCTCTCACATCAGTCGCAGTGTTCTGCTGCAGGGCTCCGAGTGCGTATAGAGCCTTCTCACGAAGTCTGGTTAGGATAGACTGAAAGAGAACCGTCAGGATGGGGTACAAAGAAGGGCTAGAATTGTCGACTGACGAGTGCTTTGGTCGCTCGTGTGCTGTGGACGGACGCCTTCGAAAACAAAACACATGCTTTCTCTAGTTCGGACATCGCGGAGTGGGCCAAGGGCGATCGGGGTCCGCGTGTGACAACAGTCCCGAACACCACCTTATCAAATGTAGCATTAGTAACTAGTGCATAGGAAGAGTGGTGGCATACTCCGGCGGTAAAGGCAGATATCCACATTATCCAAAATCTCGCAGTGGAATTCGGCCACATGTCGAACTGTTGGCTGATCGATTTGAGGATTGTTGCTGATGCACGGTACGCAGCGAGGAACGATGGTGCATACTGACTCTTAATAGGATTCTCCGGGTGCTCGATGATAGCTTGTGCGAAGAAGCTGCGGTGGATATACATGAGAACTGAAATAGCGATCATTATATCACTGAGGGCTGTACGGTGAAAGAAAACTCACTGGTTTCGCGAACATGATCAAGTGTACATTGCTGGATCGAGGCCCCGAAGTCATTTGCCGAGTGCGGGTATCCTTCCGGGATGGGAAACTCTCTGACTTTCCTATCGAGTTCCATGATCGTTGCATAACTCGGGGCTTCCGCCGTAAGGGTCTTCGCTGTAACCTCGGCCACGACTTCCGATGAAAATCTAAAATGCCACGTCGACCCTATTAAAAATGTTAATAAAATAGGAGTAATGTTGACAATATTGCTTACATGAGCTGAATTTACTTGTTGGACTTTCGGGCTCAGGTAAACTGCAGTCAATGTAGGCCACAGAGAATGAAGGTGGGCGGCCTGTAGTCAAACTCTGTACGATTAAGAACAACTGGTAGCATTATCTCAGTCAAACAACCTACCTGATATGTATCTGCGACGAAAAGATCCCAAAAGATGATACGACGTCGTTGGACCATCTTGGGTGATAAGCCCCATCGTGTACTGTCACGATCTATAGCCAAAGCGAAAGTTAATCTAAGGAAAGGCGAACATGCTATCCGAGACTCACGAAGTCCAATCTACGCATATTCGTGAGCAAACTCCCTGCCGGAGTATTCAAATTATCGCACTCACCGTCTGGGACAAATGCGCTGCCAGGGTAACTAAACTCCACGTCGTCTCCATGCTTGTATCACTTTGAAAATCGACTCCGCTCATGGCATTATAGATGCTCAGCAGATGCAGCAGCTGGATTGTGACAATCGAGGGCTTCTCCAAGACCGACTGCAGAGCCATCGCTTGCCTTGATACCTGCTCCAAGTGCTCCGCCAAAGCATTCGACGGATCGGGTTGCACAAGCGAAGCTATTGCAAAGATAATGAAGAGTAATGCGAGGTCATGGGGGCTAGTGTAGTCTTCTACTGGAAGTGAAGGGTGGCGCCTGTAAATGGCTGGCAGCATGTCATCGATCAGTTGGGTGCGCGTTATTCCTCTGAAGAACCAGGAGACTTGCTGAACGTAGACGTCGGCGAGTTCATGTGCGCGCTCCCAAGTTGGGAGATGGCTTTCGATGAGGCTTCGTATATCTGTGCTGCTGCCGACAGGCGTGAAGGGAAAGGAATGGGAGAAAAGTGAGAGATCTCCGCTCGTTCTGGAGTCATTAACACCAATACGGGTTGGCGTGTCCCGGCCTGGATCAGATCTTGAGGAACGGGGACTGCTGATTGGTGAACTGATGCCTGACTGTAAAAATGAGGGTGAGTTTACTAACATAAAGCATACTATCGGCTTACAATTAACAAGCTCTTTGAATGAGGGTCAGATACATGACTAAGGGTAGTAACAAACAATTAACGCACCTCTGAACCACCTGTTGGACCGAAAAAACGAGATATGCCATGATCTGCGATCGATAACGTCCCAAAAGCATCTATCACGTCTGAAGTAGGACCCGACCCTCCCGAGGAATCATCCATCACAGGTTCTTCATCTTTCTCATCACTAGACATGAGGTCTGCGTGGAGGAGGGGATGTGGATCGCTTGAGCTTTGGGATTGCAGGGCTGCGAGAGCATCTTCAAGTTGTCTGATTCGTCCACTCAGCTTGGAAATTCGGCGATGGAGATGTTCAGTGGCAGCCAACACGAAACTAGCAGGAAGAGGTCAACATAGCAACAACGTAGCAGCCTTGGCTGCAACCAAAGAACAGTACCGAGTGCCTTGTCCCGTTGATAAACTTCCTGTGGAACGTTGAGGATACAGTAGGCCGAACACGCATTGACATCGACTCACCATTCGGACACAATGTCGCACATCCTCTCCTCTAAAACCGCAACCAACCATACAATTGGTCCGAAGACAAATATGAGAGACAAAAGCATACCTGGCAAGATTGACATGGAATTTTCTTGTCGCACTTGATTTTAAGCCTAATTTCAATGAGCAGTGCCCGTACACACGGACTGCGATGATCGCATACCTTCGACATTCGGCACAACTGACCTGTTCTCCTTTCAGTATGATCCGCCTTTGCAAAGCTGAAAGCTTTGAAAAACACATACCTCTCCTAGACCGACAGATGTTAGCAACAGTAATGATGCAAGCAGTGAAAGCAATTGACCTCTGCTCCGTTTCTGTTCAAGTTCCCTCGCTTGACCACCATCGATAGGATAGTCTTCCAGGTCCTTCCTGCTTGAGCGACGTTTGAGCTTCGCTTTCGTGGGTTCTGCTGGCATTATCGAGAAGAGAAGGTGGTAGGCGGGGTATGTTGGCCTCCTCTCGAATCTCATACTTACCCATTTGAGACGAGATGGGAAAATCGCGCATGGCTGACACTGCATCGACTCGGATCATATTTTTTTACCCTCCAATATTTGCCGATATTGCCCCCGGGCCCCATATATCACTCCTCTCCTTTCTTCTCAATTGTAAGAACTCCGAAAGGATAAGACTACTATAACCATATTACCTGTGGTTAGAGTTAACAGGGTCAAAACATGTTGCCTAAGTCAATCCGTGTGCAAGGTCGGTTCAAGGCCACGTGGGACCCGATCTTACTCGGACCCGAGCCTGACATCATGATTATGTAAGTTCACCATCCTTACGCGGAGGCTTGGCGGAGGCGAGACTTGGCGAGAACTGTGCCCGACGAACATGTGCTTGGTTACCATGAGGATGAAGGCAATTGCATTCAGCGATGAGGTGTCCAGTCAATTGTCCAGTTGCAATACGATACAACTTGCGAATCATCATTTTGAACCCGAGATGCACGGTCTATGCCTTGTTAGTGCGTGGGGTACAACAGAAAACATGAGAAACATCAAGTGACACGTATCAATGCTATACATGTGACACGGATGCGTATACGGATGCATTGTCGGTAAAACGTAAAGGCACCTACCGATCGTAATGTTGCGCGCTAGGTTATACTCTATGTTCTATGTATAATGTGCTTTTCCACATGGCAATCGCCGTGCGCTGACGAAAAGGGGGTACTGAAACGTGGCTAGTATACTTATGGGGATATATATCGCAATCGGTACACAGATCTCTCGATTATCTCGATTTTTGCAAATTCGTCGAATTTGTACATGATCATTTGCCACAGTCTCAGCGCGTCTATGCAAAAAGCATAAATTATAATGCTCCTCAGCCTTCGAGTGTTGATCGTTGGAATCAGCTGGACATGCAAAACTTCAGTTTCGGGGGTAACACAAAATTTGTCGCTTGAACAATGAAGACATGCTCACAGCAACGTATTTGAAATTAAATGACTCAAACATCGATACAAAGAATCACGCTTCCTCTCAACATTTAGATGTCTGTAATCAATACCGAATACAATTATCACCTTAAAGTTACGTTACTGTTTTCTAAGCATGCATGGTCTCCTTTTGAAGTCCAACAAACCCACTGGGGACTTGGAGATTTTGGATTAAAACATAATAATAGACGAAGGGCGAAGTGAGCATGGAAATATTCAGGAGATTCTTGAAATAAAAAATGTGGGCGACATAAACATCCAACGCCGCTCGCTGTTTACATGTTGAATGGAAGATAGTCGGACAGGGTGCTACTACGTAGGTTGCACGATTGTCAAGCTTTCGTGCATGTTATGTACTGCAGCTGTTCTTAGTGATCATGCATACCTGGCCAGTGGCATCAACCGTATGTAACATATTCAGTGAAGGAACTGAAGGCGAGTCGAACACAAGGTGCGGACCTGTGGAAGGTGTGACGTCAACTCGGAAGCATTTAGCCGAAGTTGGGTAATAAGAAGACACACCCAATGCAGACAGATGTTGAATGTATTGATACGCCACATCATGAGGGTGATTGTTTCCATCGGATAGTATGAATCGAGCCAGCGTTGTCAAGACGCTGATTGTGATGCCGATAACCCTGTCGGGTGTAGGATGGACCTTGACATAAGTCTAGAATCTTCAACAAGGGACGTGTAGGTATATTTTGGCTATTCACCGCCATTCTACCATTGGAAGGAAGAGAGTGAAAGGGTGTTTGACAACGACGCGGCGTCCCTGGCTTTCAAGTAGAACGCGGCTATGACGATAACCGTCATGCCGTGGGTTCGTGCATCTACGAACTACCATCTTCGCGTTGAAATTGTGAACCCCGCGGACGGGCGCGAGTGTGGCTGCAGTGGCCGCGGTGTCTTCTATCGCAAAGAATGAGATAAGTCAAGAGATAGCACCCGAGTGCTATGTCATGGAGATGTATGCGCAAGCATTGCAAGACCCAGATATTAGACTCGCTAAGAAAGATGTATCGATCAGTCACGCTAACGAATTACCTAGATTGATAAAACGTATGAACGCCTAATCGAGACGTGGAAGGCAGGATTTGAAATCCACAGTTCGAATCCGGAATGATCCACTAAATCCTAACCATAAGTAATACATAAGCATCCTCGCGATCAATGCCTCCCACGGTCACCGGCCACAGCTAGACTCGTGACCACTCCCTCGTACGAGTATGAGTAGTCGATAGAGGGATGGACACTTGCTCATCACTCAGGAGGGAGGGTCACCGGTCTAGCCACAGCCTCGGCTAATGTTTGTGTTCATCGTCAGGAATGATGATCAGGCTACTTTACCTTTTACAATTTTAAGGTACGTAACACTTTGATGTGTTAATACTTATGTTAAACAAGTCAGACACATTCTTTTTCTCTTGAGCATTTGCCTCCAGTTCTGGGCCATGTATTCCTTCATCTTTTTCTGCATTCTATGGAATCAGCCCCCACGGATCTACTTCTGCTTTCTGATTAATGGCATGTTGCATAACTGTGGAGATATTACTGCCTTTTTTGAAACACCTGGTTCAATCTCTGATGCATGGCATGGCCTCTTCTGCTCTCCGGATGGCTTCTAACTTAACATGTACCATTATTATGCTTGACAAGGTTTCTCACTCATAATTGATGCCAGTTAATTTTACTTATAGCACATTCATATGTCTGCATACACTGCCATTAATGGGTCCTATGAGCTGACATGTAGTAACAAGGACTTTAGATGAGTAGATGAAGATCCTATCTTGTAGGATGCAGTATTGACTATACACATTGTCTGTAGGCCATGTAAATCAAAGTTAATCTATTATCCTAACTGCCTAGAAGGAGTGTTAGATGATAGGAAGTGTGTGTGATCCATGGTGAGCAAAGTTCACTTCTATCGATAGGGAACCTATGCTCTGGTAAGCCAGGACCTTTGCTCCCTCCTACTCCCCTTCCTGACCCTTATTCCACTTTCCTATTAGGCCTAGAAATGAAAGGAAGGAAACATTCTGGCTCCATGCTCATCTCATAGTATGTATTCCTCCAGAAGCTATGTTCACTTTTTTGCCAAATACCTTCACAATTCTTTTTCATATGAATAAGAAGATACCTTCTTGTTTGTTGAAATTAAATTCTGATACATGCTGCATACATGAGGCAATGCATGCAGCACACACATGTTACTGCGCTTACTGCGCATACATGTGGTAAACACATTCCTGAGTCATGTGACATCCTTACTATTATGTATATAAGGAGAACCTGTACCGTAGTAGATATACAGTGTTCTTACCTCTGCTAAACCCTAGCTCTAAGACTAACTAAACCCCAGGTAGGTTATAAGGAACGTGTCATCTCTTCCTCTGTGCAGCATATGTAGTCTGCTCCAACAGGTTATGGGCCCTGCTGGGCACATCGTAAATGCGCCTTAACTGGCTGCAAATGACGTTGACTTCATTGTCTCCAAATTGTAACCTTGCGCTCTTCGTGAGCTGCATTGTGCTCCCTGTGAGCTGCATTCAAAAACCCAGGTTGACTAGGGTTAACCACTCTGAAGAAGTGTTTTTGCCTGAGATTATGGAACATGTTTTCTTGAATAGAGGACTGATTGAGTGCTTTTACCAGCTGCTACTACAACATCATGTCTTCAACTCTTGAAAAACTCATACAAACTTTCGACGGCTCTAACTACATTCAATGGGCCAACTCAATGAAGGCATGGCTCAGGTCTCAGGGCCTCTGGCAAATAACTAGCAGGATGGAACTAAAACCACCTCCGGCACCTCCTTTGATGGCAACGAATGCTGCACTAGTAGCGGATGCTAATGCCAAGCTCCAGACCTGGAGCAACAAAAATGACCAGGCTATTGGTAGCCTAGTGCTCTGCCTGGCCCCCTCTATTCAGCAGTGTGCCAACACCAAGGACACTGCTGAGGAGGTGTGGGATCTCATCCGCACCAATTATGGTGTCGATGGCCCCTCCCAAGTCTTTGCAGACTTTAGGTCTGCAATTGCAATCAAAATTCTGGCTGCAAATCCCACGCCAGAGATTGCCAAGATGGCTGATAAATTCGAGCGCCTTATGGCTGCCAATGTCGCCATCCCCGAATTAGTACAGGCAATGATTCTACTCACTGCAATGCTGCGCAAGTACGATTCTCTATCCACCACAGTCCTTAACATGACCGCTACTAGAGCCTTGACGTTTAAACATTTCAAGGACTCCATTGTCACTGAGGCCTCATGGCACACAGTAGTTGGAAAGCCCATCAGCCCGCCTCAGGCCACCAAGCTTTCTGCTGTCAAACGCAAAGGGGGAAACCCCAAATGGCAATCTCAGGGCAACAATGGAGATTCGTCCCAAAAGTGTGGACGACGTGGGGACAAAAAGACTAAAGAGGAAAAACCTAAAGAGAAACATTCCCACCTCACCTCACAAGCCTTTACTACTATAAATGGTAATGGCACCATCATACTGCCAATGCCGCTCATCCAGCGCATCAAGAAGCGTGAACTACTCCCACAAGGGATCCTCGCTGCCGACCGCCTGCACAGGCATACATGGGCGTGGCCTCTACCTCTCATTCGGTCTATACCAAATATCAGCAGGCTTGAGACACCCTCGAGCAAATGAATCTCCCACGCAGCATGAAAAATCTGCGACTGCTGGAAGAGCACCTAACAGTGCGAGAAGGTAAGAGGAGGAGGATTGAACCAGAACCAAGGATCGTAGAGGTAGAAGACGATAGCGTCTCCCTTGGATCGGAACCTGCGGTTTCTGATGAAGAAGTATGGAAAGCCGTCGACAAAATGCTCATCAATGAGCCGCTTGAAACAGGTACATATGATGAAAGGTCAGTCCTTTTCCCTGCCACAAGCACAAGAATTAACATTCCATTGATCACAGCGAAGTTTTCATGTGAAATTTTACCGCTACTAAATGTATCATGGAACAATTTACATCTTAATATATGTGTTACATGTGCAAATGGAAATTGTAAGAGAGGTGCCAACTGGATCATGGATTCAGGCGCATCAAAACACTTCACTGGTGAACTGGTGAAATTAAAGATTTTGCTTCTTACGAGCCTTTACCAAGAAAGGACTCTACCCTGATTCAAACAGCCATGGGTACTACTCATATAGTAGGAAAAGGAGCAGTCTTCATTAGACATCAGGTAGTATGTCATGGGAAGTCAGAGACATGTGAAATGCAATTATACCCCGTCTACTACATACTCAACTGTAATGCTCGATTACTGTCAATGGGCGTCTTCTTGCAAGATGGAAGTGATGTGCATGGTTCCTCTGCACACATTTCATTTTTCAAGCAAGGAAACCCAATTATGGATTGCATCCCTCTTATGAAACGTGACACTATTTATTGGGCTCGGACTCATATATTGAGCACCAAGGGAATCAATGTCACGACGATGTACATTGCAGACTACTCAACTTGGCATAAGCGACTTGGACACCCATCCAAAGAGGCGCTAGAGAAGATGCCTAATAGCACCATAAAATTCCTGAGGAATTTAATTATTCCTAAAGACAAAATTATATGTCCAGGGTGCACTGAAGGGAAAATGACCTCAAAATCTTTTCCCGAATCAGATTCACGCTCAGAAAGACCCTTTGAATTAATGCATTCCAATCTGAAGGAACTCCCAGTACTATCGTACCATAAACATAAATACTTTATTGTATTTCTGGATGACAAGATGTCACATATCTGGGTCCAATGCCTTAAAAAGAAATCTGATGCTGCTGCAGCCATCAGACAATTTTGGACAGTGGCTTTGACACAGTATGGCGTTACAATCAAGCACTGGCATGTTGATCCAGGGGGGGAGTTTAAAGATCGTGAGCTACAAAATGTGCTCAAGGACTTTGGCATCAAAATAAAGATGTCTGCACCCCACATTCACCAACAGAATGGGCATGCAGAGCATGCCATAAGGACAATAATGGAAAAGTCGCAAACCCTGCAATTTACCGCATGTCTACCACAATCATGGTGGGAATTTTGCATTGAACATGCAATGCACCTATACAACCAAACCCCAATAAGGCACCTGAAATGGCTGACACCGGTTGAGGACCTGACAAAGGTCCACCCAGATCTAAACAATCTGAAGGTTTTCAGTTGTAGTGCTTATGTCTACCTACCCAAGGAGAAGTGTCCAAACACATTGGCTCCTCGATTGGAGTTGATGATGTACCTTGGATTAGAAGATGGCATTAAAGCATACCATTTCATGCAACCTAGTGGCGCAATATTCATTGGTGCTATGGCACTATTTGATGAAACGTTGTTCCCATGCTGTACCAGAGCTAAAACTCCTGCCAATATGGACCTTGGTGATTTTCCACCTCCAGAACCAGAAGATGATGACCACTCATCTGGAATGGATGGCGATGATTCTATACCGCCACAAGATCCGCCCCTTCCTCCATCATCAGAAAATGATGATGATGATGTACCAAGTGAGCAAAAGGCACATGATGATGTGACAGATGCTCCTCCTCTGCTGCCTCCAGTAACCACTGAGGACTTTCATCCAAGATGTGATGATCAACAGGAATGGTAGCAATTGCCCCATCAATCAGGCAGGCAGAGGAACATTCTAAACCATCCTGGCAATACCTATGGAGAGAAGTGACTCCCCTCTGACATAGAGAGAGACATTGCACATGATCGATATTGGAAGAGATCTGTAGGTCAAGATTCGGATCATAACTGAACATGACCACAATCTCAACAGAAAGAACTTTGCTGGACCGAGTTCAGCACCCCACGAGAGTGTGCCTGATTCCAATGATCAAGAACATGATCACCCAATGGGGGAACTGGATGAAGCAGGTTATATTAAAAAGATAACCAAGGAAGGAGGAGATAAGCTTATTTGCTGGCTGTTGTCAAAAGCAGTCAAACCATGGAGCAAAATAAGCCAAGTTCCAAACCAATTTCACGATATTGCATGCCTACCATGGCAGCAGCAACGTGAGTGGAAACAAGCTTGTCATGAAGAATTAGAGGCTCTTTGTAAGTGACAAGTCTATAACATTGTCGATCTTCCACATGATTAAAAAATGATCAAAAATAGATGGGTTTTCTCTGTAAAATCGGATGGAAGAAAATGAGCCAGACTCGTGGCCAAAGGCTTTTCACATGTCGAAGGCATTGACTTTGATAAGATTTTCTCATCGGTAGTCCGCTACAAGACTGTATGCCTCATATTTGCCGTTGCATCTCTAGAGGGCATCTATATGACTGGCCTAGATGTAAAAACTGCATTTTTGTACAGCAAACTAGATGAGGAGATCTATATGGATCAACCCGAGGGTTTCAGACTCAAGGGAAAAGAATGCAAAGTAATGTGCTTACGCTGAGCATTGTATGGCCTTAAACAGGCCTCACTTGCATGGTAGAAAGAGCTAGAGGCATTCATGTGCACCATTGGGTTTGTGCACGCCAGCTCCGATGCTGGCATTTTCATACACAAGGATCCTAAGACAGGCAGCATTGTTATTGCACTCATCTATGTTGATGATGGCTTGTTCATGGGGAAGAACAAGAAACTTGTGGATGAAAAGAAGAATGCTTGTCTGAAGCATTGGGAGTGCCATAGTACTGAAAAAGTCATGGAATTCTTAGGCATGCACATCACCCAGACTGCAAGCAAAGTCAAACTCGATCAACTGAATATCTTGCCAAAGTGCTTGAGAGATTCGAGATGACAAATGCCAAAGTGACCCCCACTCCACTCCTGACTGGTTACAGACCATCAAAAAACACAGCAATGCCCAATGCGACACTTAGATCAAAATATCAGTCTGTGATCAGATCTTTATTGTATCTGATGCTTAAAACATGACCTGATATCGCTTATGCGGTAATCAAGATGTCGTGATTCTCAGCTAATCCTAGCCAAGAACATCTAGACAAAGCAATGTACATCATGCACTATCTGGTGGGAACCCAGAAATATAACATTGTCTATGATGGCGAGAAGTCTGAGGGGCTACAGGCCTTCACAGATTCTGATTGGGCAGCTGACACTGTCAAACACTGATCTACAATGGGTTAGTTTGCTGCTATAGCAAGTGGCATTGTGTGCTGGCAGTCCCATTTACAAAAAACTGTAGCACTGTCATCCACAGAAGCCAAATATATGGCTCTCTCCAACACTTGTCGACAGATAGTGTGGATAGAGTCCTTATTCCAGGAACTCAGATATATACTGAAGTGCATACCAATCTGTACTGACAATCAGGGATCCATCTTTATTGGATCAAATCCAGTCCAGGAAAGAAGGTCAAAACATATAGACATTCGCTACCACTATACCCATGAATGCATAGAAAATGACAAAGTCACAGTCGTTTTCATTCCTGGAAGTAATAATCCGGCTGACATGTTCACAAAGAACCTTGGCACCATCTTATTCAGGAAATTTAGAGACTCTCTCAGAATTACTTTTGAGATTCAAACTTGGCTGCTTAGAGCGCTGTACAGTTTGAGGCAGGGTGTTGAAATTAAATTCCGACATGCTGCATACATGAGGCAATGCATGCAGCACACACATGGTACTGCGCTTACTGCGCATACATGTGGTAAACACATTCCTGAGTCATGTGACATCCTTACTATTATGTATATAAGGAGAACCTGTACTGTAGTAGATATACAGCGTTCTTACCTCTGCTAAACCCTAGCTCTAAGACTAACTAAACCCCAGGTAGGTTATATGGAACATGCCGTCTCTTCCTCTGTGCAGCATATGTAGTCTGCTCCAGCAGCAGGAGTACCGGAACAAGAAGAACGAGAAGCTAGAAACAAATAGGTAGAACCTCAGTGGTGGTTAAACACTTTATTGGGTAGTAAGTACCTAGAAACAAATAAGTAGACTACTATGAATAAGTAAGGTTATAACGAAGTAGGATAGAATGGGACTTACACCTCAGTGGTGGTTAAACACTCAGGTGGTATGATACCGGATAGACGGAATTATAGAAAGTGTTACGTAAGCGGTAACGGGTATGCACATGTGCTCGACATCTATCTCACTATTTCAATACTGCCCAAAGAAGGATATTAAAAAGCAAAAAATAATGTCGCACCATCATCTCATATACACAAACAGTTGGTAAATACAAAAAAAATGAAGGGACATAGAGCAGAATGAAGGGAAGATCTTGCTCACTGTCAGAGACGACGACCATGACATTAGCTGACCAGTATATGGTACAGTATACTTTATATATCATTGTACGGCTCACAGTGAGGAGAGGAAATTCCTTCCCCCCCTCTTAACTTGCTGAACATAAGTATTGACACATAAAAGTATTATGAACCTTAAGAAATGGAACAGGTAAAGTAGCCTACTCATTGTTCCTGACGACGAGCACAAACATTAGCCGAGGCTGTGGCCAACCGTGGGAGGCAAGGATGCTTATGGTATTATGATTAGGATTTAGGAGAATCATTCCGGATTCGAACTGTGGATTTCAAATCCTGCCTGGCACTCTTGGCGCACCATACTCAAATGCGATATGGTCACGAGAAATAGATATTATGATAGGAATCTTCCAATTATCCAGAGGTCTGGAGTACATGTAAAAAAAGAAGCGGAGAAGATCGTCTTGCCCACCACGTTTCCATGACGTGCTCCCCAAGCTTTCAAACACGAACATCATGATTACGTGTGAAAAGTGCAAACGAGCTAATTTGGGTTTGACAGTGGATCTGCCTGTTTCGAGCAATTCCACCCGAAGGCATTGGTTACGTCTTGCAGATCGACATCGTGGCGCAATTTTTGAATAATAATCATGGCGGGAGAGTGCGAGCAGCAGTTAATCAGCACACCACCGACTAATGCAATAAAGAAACCCCAAGAAATGGGGGGACGCAGGGAGCAGGAGCGGAAGTAAGGTGGCCCCGGCGTGCAGAAACTAGGAACGGGATCTGTCTCGAGGACAACGGGAATGTCCAGGAGGGCGGCCCGTAAAGAAACGGGGATACAGGATTTTCGCACAGCGACGCTGAACATTGCGTTGGAATTTTACATAATCAGACTCCAGAATCCTGAAAACAGTACACGCTCCAATGAAAGGGTGGTAATTGAGATGGAAAAGAGACTTGACTGGAGGATTGTGGTCAATGCATAAACAGAGTCTGGAAGATACAATTTGGATAAAATGAATGAATACACTAGCCTGCACGAGAATAGAATGTACGGGACAGGATTAGAAAGGTCTGAACACATACGTAATGTCGCGAGGAGTGACGTGGAAAAGTACAGTGGTACTGCGAGTCATCAAGAGCACAGTCATTGACATTAGGTCATCAGAAAAAATCGTCTGATTCCTGAAGAGAACGGGATATCACAAAAAAAAATACAAGAACTCTGGGGCAATTCAAACGAGAAACATCAGGAATACGGTGCATACATTATCTGAGGGTGTAATGAGTAGGACCTACAAGGGGTCCTCACTATGCTGGCGGCATGCAAGTTTGATGATGCGAGGAGCAATTTAGCAAGTCGTCTCAATTTACCGGACGTAAATTCGGCAACTCTTCGATCTCCGCCTGAAACGAAATGTGTGCATGCAGGGGATGCCTCGAGAGCTGCCTCGGAAGCTGGGCTGGTGGATGTGAACTGGAGAGTCTTTTTTTACCACGGTGTACATATTTCTTGTCATGTTTCCCATGGAGCACAACAGCCTGAGAGACTACAGAAGGGGAATCATCAATGGTGAGGCTAGTGGCAGCTCCTTCATTTTGTTGGAACTTCTCTATCTGGCACTGGTCCTTACAGTACTGCAGGGAGCACTGATAAGGCATTGTCATAGATTGATTACCTAGCATTCACTGTGGCCTTCTGCACCCCTACCACCACCCATGCTCTTCCCACCTTTAATTGAGCACCCCCTCATCTCAACCCCATCCTTATGCACCAACCCTCAGTGCTGAACTACAATATCCCTGCTCCAATGGATGTTGATGCAGCCTGTAGTCGAGCTCTGTTGAATTAAATCTGCATGTGGCACCTATTCTGTGCCTCAGTGTAAACACATATACATGTATACAAATATGTCATAATGACATGTGGACAGGAACCATGTGGTACACCACCCTTTTCTCCACCCCACTGAGCCTCACGTGACCTGAGCCTCATGTGACGATGTGGGCTCTCTAGGTATATAAGTACGCTGTACCTCTACCTAGCAATAGAGAGAGTTCTACGCCCTCTAACCTAAGTTACTTAGCACACTAACCAACACAACAGGTAAGTAGTAAGATCTGTGAGCACTCTACACTGCGCATAGCATGCTGCTCAACAAGCTCACAAACTAGATCTCTGCTACCACTGTGGGAAAACTGGATACATGACTCGAAACTGTCCCCACTACCAAGACATCCATAAACTTATGCCTGAGGGATGAGATGAACTCCTCCAAGATCTGTGATGTTGAAGGGCTGGAGAAAGAGGAGATTAAAGAGGTTCCATTAGCATCATTTTTATTGTTCCTGTTATTAGATCTTGTCAACCATATGTTGTATTCCTCTCGTAATAGCCCAATAAATGCATCGGAGGATGATTGCTGTTTAGGATTGGGATCATTTGGATTGTTGGCATTCCCATTATAAAGTTTGATGTAGGTATGCCACGATAAAGGTAAGGATGCCAATATGATCACCTTAAAATGCATGTCAGACACATGAAAGTCATCATTAGGAAATCTATTGATGTGATCACAATATGATTTGAGAGTATAAAGGTGTTTCAAAAGATCATCAGTGTCATGAAATTTGGTCTCATATAACTGGCACTAAATATGATTGACAGTTTGATGTGCTCTATATTTGTGAGTAATGATGAGTGCAGAGAACATTGCTTCTGCCGATGATTTTGATCCAATGTGATTCATCTGCAAGGAGGTAACATTGTGCATAATGGCTTGCTGAGCCCATGTGTCATTTTTGTTTCAGTTATCTGTGCCTTCAGGGTCAATACTTTCATTAGGACATTTGACATCTCCTCCAACATACCCAGTAATATTGCAATTGAAGAATACCCTCTTCATTCACTCTTTCCATTCCTGCCAGTTCTCGTCTGACAAGTGATCGCAATCAGTGATTCTGTTTACATTCAAATATTCTTTGGTACGAATTAGTTTGATAGATGGTGAATCTTCATCTTCAAAGAGTTCTTCAGTGGGCGCATTAGCTTTGCTGTGATAGACCCTTGTTGCACATTTAGGGGGTGTATAATATTCTTCTTCTTCTTGTTGTTCTACTTGCTCCTCAAGATCAGGAGTATTGTCATAGCTTAAATTGTTGCCTAGAAAAATCCAACAGTGCCCATAACCTTTTAGAAATCAGGCAGGAGGACAAGCAGAAAGGAGATAATTCTCTTAGAAACCAATGAGGGAGTGAGACAAGGAGCATGCATGCATATATTTCTTCTATACTATGTGTCAGGGGAGGATGAGGGAAAGTACAGGGCACCCAGCAGCCACTTTCCTATTTCTAGAGGTGGCACACAGCTGCATGAGAGTGCACTTTGTCGTGATACCCACTTATCTGCTAGCTGAACTGTGTGGGTTCTCTCTACAAGAAGGAGGCAGGATCCATGCATGTGATAGGTATTTTGATGGTTTTGATGCGAGGGGTTATTAATAGATGAGTTGGTAGAGAAAGGCTTTTTGCACCACAAGTGTAGATGGAATACCTAAGAGAACACAACTGGTGTCCCCTAGGTGTATATCTACAGTTTATATACTATGTTACACATATTGTACAATGTTGCTACTGACACACTCATACATGCATGTACATGTTGATGCATGCAAAATAAAATTCTCATGCTAACAAAGTGTAGCATTCTTCAGCATAGGGTGGTGTAATTTGACATAATAAAATAACATAAAATTTAATTATGTAGTGGGGCTGTTTCCTAACACTATGGCTGTATGTAGATGTGCTATAAATAAAACAAACATCAAAGCAGCCACTCTATATCCAGCCTCAGACCATGGGCTTGGATTGCTTATCCCAACAAGGAAGTTCAGATTTCTGGGGTGTCTCCAGAGGAGGGCAAAGGTAGGATTAAGCAGAGGTTTGTGATAGCTTCGAGGATTAAGACTTTGGAGAGAAGAGTGATAGAGTCAGGAGATTAGGATGATAGAGTTGGTTGGTTGTGTCAAGATTACATTGAGGTTTGGATAAGGCTGGGTCAAGACTTGATAATTGACTGACATATGATTAAACACAATTTGAAAACTGAGTCAGGTATTGACACAGAATCACTCAATCTGTCGAAAAACATTGATGAAATTTTTTTTCCCACAGGTGAAAATATCTTGAAAACCACTCCACAGGCAAGTTTAATTCTTTAAGATTCAAATTCCCTAACCCAAAATACATCAGAAATCAACCTCATATACTTTTCTCAAATCCTGAAACCCCTTTGCCAAAAAGTTACTTAATGAGCTGAGCCAGCCACATTTTTGCAGGGCATGGAATCTGGGGGACTTATTTGGGCTGTTTAAAACTTGGGTATGGTTTACATATATTGTCAAGTTGATCTATGCTCTCAAGGGTGCAGGGGAGCCAAACTATAGTGTTTCTATGCAGGAGACGCATCTCGACGCGAGACATGTGGGCGGAGTTTAATTAACTTTGGCATGCCGGCTTGCCGGCAGTTCCTGGTAAATTATCTGATAATGACCACACATTTAATAATTAGACCTTTACTGAGATACATCCCATGCATGCAACGTCTGTCAGAGCAGGGTCAAATTATGAAGAACTGTAGCTCATAAGTCACCCTAAATAGCAGGGCAATGTAACATAAACATAGAAATTTGGTTAATTCAAGGATCTTCTCGAAATGTCACTTGAACGGCTGAAAAGTAGAAGCTCACGAATTCGTCACATTGTGGTAATCACAGGAGGCAATGGTAGCAGTCAGAGTAGACGATTCAACGGTGACTCATCATTCAAGGTCTGATTCAATGGGTCGAATCCACACTTGAATCACCTGAAATTTTCAACGTGATCTACTCAGATGATTCAACCTAAGGCTCCAACCGTACTATCTATATAACTGTTTTATACAGTTTATACCATATATGTATACATTTACATTTACACCCCTACAGCTCGAAAGGCCTATACAGTAGTTATATGGTATGTATACAGTTAAACAGTTGGACTTAGACGTAATAGAAGTTGGAGCCTGAGAACACAATTTTTTTCTCTTTGATTGTTGAGTCCATGCTCTACAGTCTCTGCTCGCAATCACTATGCCACCGCAACAAAGCCGAGACAACCCAGACCCTAAAAATATCCTATCCGATGATCACAAATGAAAGTGGCAAGCGAGCGATCATGCCCAGGGTGTCAATTCATATTTTCGGACAGTAGAGGCAACGGCTAAACCCCGCCAAACTCAAGGTTAGTCGTAATAGAATACTAGAATCGCCTTAAAGCTTACCTGGACATTGGCTAGCACCAAAATTAAAAAATCACTATTCCGAAAGATGCATCTAAACCCAATGGAGGTGCCGTTGAGAACAGTGCCTTATTATCAGTGAGTGAGCTTCAAAGGCATGGTCATTTTGTCAATTCGCCTTCGGATGATAGGCCTAGTGTTCCTGATCAAATTGGGAAAGATGGTGATAAAGACAAACATACAAACCTCTGAAACATAGCAATGCTCTTGATGATAAAGCACCAAGGTCCATTTATGACAGTGATGGGGAAGAACACGTAAGCGAGACTGAGCATGGTCATGAACTGGTGAATATTCTATTAGTATCAGTCACCAGTGTCTCTGTCAAATGCATCTTCTCAAAATCCTGACACATCTGTAGTGGTCTGCGAAGCTCATTGAAAAATAGTTAGGATGGCCCTTCTTACAAAGGTATGGATATGTAGTGGTTTGTTTGAGATGATGCCTAGGAAGGTTCTGCAATGAAAGCACGGTGATAACGGTGAAAAAAAATAGTTTCTTGTAACCATATATTATTACTGTATATACTGTATATTAAACATATTTAAATGGATAAACGGTTTATCCAACCATTTCCGTTTAATCTGCTCGTCAGGTGTAAACGGTTACTAAACGGTTGGAGCCTTAATTCAACCACTTACTACTTTACTATTTCAAATTCTAGTTCATACTATGTAATTATCGGCTGTTCATATGCCTTCAATGTGACATGCCAGCAAAGCCTGAGAGTACTGCAAGGGCAAAGAAGCCTCCTATCTGCACTTGAATCAAATGCTTCTGTTTTTCCTGAACCCAAACCCCGTAGAAAGACCAAGAAAACAGTGATAGAAGCAAAAACAAAGGTTGTAGCACTACTAGCACAAGACTCTAGTAGTGAGGAGGAGTCAGATAACGAGGTGGCTAGTTTGAATCAATCAATGAATCACTATATGAAAGTTGGCGGTCAGAGTCTCTGAGTGATATATCAATTCATAGACAATTCAAGTGCAATTCACTTGGATGAATCGGACCTGAATCATCGTTGAATGCTACCACAAATCGCCGGGGTAAGTCGTCTACTCTGACAGCCAATGGTTAAAGGCGTAGCATGTTAGGTGGCAAGATCTTTTATTTCAACATTTGCCAAAAATAACATTGTTCATGCGATTTCAGTGAATAATATTCTATTTGTCTGGCTAAAAATGGTCGTTGCTTGGTCGTTGCCTCCAGTCAATGGATGTTTTGTTCCGAAGGCTGTCAGGACTCGGAACGTGGTCTGTGCTTGGCGCGTGCGTAGTTAAACAATGAGTTAATGATGCAATTTCAGTGATGGAATTACGCATCCAGTGAAATTGGAAGCCTGAGCTTCCTTATGTGAAATCAATCATTAGGAAGCCCAGAGAAGCTGGCGCAAACCAGCGGTGTTACTAGAGGCACTGTGAGTTCAGTCTTCACTGTTCAGAAATAGTGATGTACAAGGCTCGGCCAAAAGCCCTGAAGCCTGGACTGCCGAGCCTTGGAGCGGGCTTGGTAGGGCTCAGGGCTCAACTCACTATTTCTGAAGCCTGAGCCGAGCCCAGAAGCCCAGGCTTTGTGGCTGTGATTCAGTAACTAATCTAGGGGACAAAAAGGAAATAGTTTGGCATCAAAGAAAGGTAAGCAAATGTTGAAATTAAATTCTGATACATGCTGCATACATGAGGCAATGCATGCAGCACACACATGTTACTGTGCTTACTGCGCATACGTGTGGTAAACACATTCCTGAGTCATGTGACATCCTTACTATTATGTATATAAGGAGAACCTGTACTATAGAAGATATACAGTGTTCTTACCTCTGCTAAACCCTAGCTCTAAGACTAACTAAATCCCAGGTAGATTATAAGGAACGTGTCGTCTCTTCCCCTGTGCAGCGTATGTAGTCTGCTCCAACAGCAAAGACCTACATTTCAATCTTGAGGCAGTGAGGAACGAGGGAGGTAGAGACATCGACGAGTCATCGATACATCACTCGCTGATCGTTGTTCAGAAACTCCGGGTCTTCCAATCAGGCAACGTGTACGAGCGTAATGTTGGAACTTGAATTGTAGGTACATTTTCATGCATTTTTGCATTCCCTCTTCAAGCCCCAGCCCAGGCGCAAGCCGAGCCGAGCCGGACCTGAGCCTGCTACCATGGCTCGGCTCACGACGTTTCAAAGCCCGAGCCTGGTCAAGCCGAGCCGGGTTGGCCGGGCCTGCACAATCACTATTCAGAAAGCACTGCGTCGGAAAGTCTTGTAAAATTTATGAGTGCTTCATTCTATCAGGCAAGAAAAAATATGTACTACAAATATCCCGTGCAAGTTCTGCTGGAGTCTACGGATGACGCTCCAAATCAGATGACCTCTTGAGCCTGGAATTTTTGGCGTGGATTCTGCTCCCAAACGCTCCATGGCACGTCTAACGGTAGACATACTATCGGCAACTTGTTTTGTCATACCTAAACTGGTTGACGCTTGAGTAAGTTGAGTTTCAAACTTTCGATTCAACTTTTGTTGACACATGCCAGAGACTCGCTGCTACGATAAGTTACTACGACTCACCCGGCGAGAAGTCGGATAGCTTGTTCACGGACATCGAGACAGTTCCTGCCTGACAAGCCCTGGAATTTCGAATGCTTCACCTGCGGCTCCCGCAGCGGTAAGGGGTGATTACTTGTGTCATGTTCAGTCAATTTGGCCTCCCGGATCCTTGCGATGAACTTACATATCGATAGGTAATATATTTGACACATTTTCAGACCAAGCATTTGACCGCGCTTGCGAGGATTTTATGACTACTGGTGTTTCAATCAGAAAATATTTCCGGGTCCCGGGAATTTCAGGGAACAAGGCCAAACCTGTCCAAACCCAGCCCGCCAAATTCAATACATAAGGCGCCACTCTAAGCGATCCCACTGAAATTTGAATTGGTTCTGCACGCGGTCGTTATCCCCTTGCAAGTGACAGCTGATATAATAATTCCTCGCAACGTTTTCCAGGGCTGCAGTTAATTAAAATCTCGACAATTACCCAAGGTAAAAAGGTAATGTACACGCCCATACGTTCGTGATCCTAGTCAATTTACATTCAACGCTATGGAAGGGGCCGCGGGGCAGTGCAATTGTAATCACGTACTCAGGCTCTACTTGGGCTCAGTGCTCAACAACGCCACAGTGATGCACACGTGCAATCCAGATTCGAAAACAAGGGAAACGCAATCGGTATCAGTACAATAATTGATATACTAAACCGATGCTCTTCCAACTGTCTTTCCATTTTTTGTATCGCCTGGTCGTCAGAGACCAGAGGAGTAAATATTTACATTGGGAAAGCAACAACTGCAACTAAGTACAAGGGCACGGGCCCGCAGGAAATCATATTACGTGAAACCAACCGACAAATCGACGAAACTCACTGTATCGTGTCAAACGGATCTAAGCTCACACGATCGAAATCAGGGTCGAATGCCAAGGGCCGTTGATATCAGATGAGTCAGGCTTTGGAGTTTTGAGGTACCCATGGTCCCCGTGGCAATAGGTAGGTGGCACAATGTTATCTGACTGGGAACTATGGGCTTCCTCGCTTGACCTGTGACGGATGACGGAGATAGATGACCGTCGTATGCCGATTGTGTACGTGTCTGATGACCAATTCTGGCAGAACGAACTGCAACGGCAGATTCCCCGGTAGACAGGGTAACTCCGACAGACGGAAACATCAAGCACCGATGGATGTGCTGCTGATTGATCAACTCTTTCATTTCAACCCCATATAAGAAAAAATCTCAAAAAGAAGCCCACATACTACAAAAGAAAGAAGGAAGAGAAGACAAAGGGATCGTAACGAGTATCATGAGTTGATCGCAAATCGAGAATGGGTATGACGTCGACCTCTCGTTCTACACCCATGAGGGAGGGGCGAGCGAGAAACATGGGATAAAGATACGTAATGTAAGGGATACAAGGGACGCGTTTCAGAAGAAGAACGCAAGCGAAGGGAAATGGTAAGGGAGGCATGAGCCCAGCCAGCCAGTGTCGACTCTCCTAGGCCGGGGAAAATGGTAACCGTGAAAAATGGCATAGACGTGAGGTAAAATAATTTAGGGAATAGTAAGAATAAGAACATCACTCGGAAAGGGTGAACCGGACACTGGGAGGTATAAATATGGCGAGGGATATCGAGAAAAAACGGTGAAGTACGGGGTGGGAACGGGGGATTAAGCAGAAACGAAACACAAAGGAAGGGATCGGGATGTCTGATAGACAGATAGATAGATAGAAGCAGAACACACGGCAAAAGAATCGTCGATGACGGTATATTGGTACAAGAGGAAATGGAGCAAGGGCTTCCCGAAGCATCGACAAAGGCAGTTATGAGTCACGGTTGGGCACGATCAATGGACAGATACCCCTCCATAGGCATCTTCATGACTCTCCGGCTCCTCTTCCTCTCCAATTGCGTAATGGCTTTGTCCCTGCACCGGGCTTACAAACCCGGGACCACCAGCAGTAGCAGCAGGCGCAGGGTAACTGATCACCATCCCCTTGGGCCCTACGCCAGACCCAACACCCAAACCGCCTTCAATCCCCTTATCGCTCTTCTGTTTCTTACCAATCCCAATGCTACGAAGGCTGAGCTTCCTGCCTTTGATTTTCAACGAGGAAGAGGAGGGAGGGGGCGTGGAGACACCGCCACTCGCAGCGCGTTTAGCGGCGTATTGGCGGAGCATCTCGTCGGGGGATATGGCGAGTGGCAAGTCGTCGTTGGCGTTGTTGGTGTGCGCGGGCTCGGGGATAGACAGGAGGTACTCGTCGCCTTCTTCCTCGTTGTTAGAGTGCCCGTCGTGAGATCCGGAACGAGAGCCGGTTCGCATTACTGTTTAATGATTAAAAAAAGATAAACACATGGATGAAGGATGACGATAAGGGGGGTACTTGCAGCTAAGCGCAGGCATGACTTCGTCGATCCCATTTTCGTCTCCACCGGATTTATTGTTGCCTTGCATGTGTGCGCGGATATCCTCTGGCATAAGCATGAGCGGGCCGGCAGTCTGCCTCGGACTCAGTTCCTCTGGCTTCTGGGGTTCCTTCTCCTTGACTTTGTCGCTATATGCCGAACCTATCTCCGGTCGCGCAGCTGGGACCGGGGGAACGTATCCATTGTGGAATGCCCTAGTGGGTACGCCACGGCGAGATGACTCCACTGATGGACGTGAGTCCACATGCGTCGAGGCGCGGGAGAACCTCGTGTCTGCGGCGAAGGAAATGCGGGAGACACGGTCTGTGGAGGTGAGGGAGAGATTGCTCCCGTTGGCAGCAGCGGGATAGCGTAGCCCGATACCTGTGCCCGTGCGGACTTCCGTCATCTCTGTGTTGTGATAAGACCCGACACCCGCCTGGCCAGGCACGGTGGAGATGCTGGCTGCGTTGGAAGGGGGGCGAATATTCCCGAATGAAAAAGCGGCAGAGTGGCGTACGCCCGAGGCGATAGAGTTGCGGATAGCAGCATTTGCGCCAGCTGCAGAGATGGATTTCCAGTCTGCAGAGATGGTGGACATGCGCTTGTCGAGCGCTTCTGAGAAACGTTTTTTTTTTTCATGTTGCTTTGCACGCTGGAATCGGAAGTATGCAGCGATACAGAGGCCGACGAAGAGGATGGGGAGGAGGACGGCAGCGGCGGTGCGACCGGGGCTGAGCAAATTAGAAGGTTTGGAAAGACTGGCGTTGACTTGAGTTATGCCGGAGTCAGTTTTGGACGTATCTGCGACAGCGGGGACTGGGCCTGAAGCTGGGGCCGTGTAAGTCGCCGTGATGACGGGTCCAGCGGGTAGGGTTTTCAAGAAAGGAAGAGTGCCGTCCGGGACAATAAGAAGCTGAAGAGTCTGGGAAGAGGTTGAGTTCCACCATCTAGGGTAAAGAGTGGCGTTATAATGTCCTGAAGCAAAATTGACACCTTTCCAGACGTGAACTCGGGCGAGGGCAGAGAAAATATAAATGTCGACGAGGGCGGTATTGAGACATGATGTATCCCATGAAATAGGAAGGGTCTTCATTGAATCCACGATCTCACCATTCTGGGGCTCAGTGTAGAAGCCCCCAGTGGCACAACTGGCACTGGGAGCACGGGGATGGACCGTTGACCTTTTTGGGGGATGGTGGTAGAGGACACGAACATCTGCAAAACCCATGGCGATGAAGGAACGTGAGTGCGCAGTCCTGCGCTTTGCTAGCACAAAGGGAGTGTGGGGCGAGTGAGATAAGAGTGGGCGTGGGAGTCTGGTTGTCACATCAACCTCTGAGCGCGGTAACAGTATCAGAGAGGAGCTAGGCTGTACGGCATTGCTGCTTAGCCAATGTAGGTAACCTGCCTTGGATTGCGAAAGCTTCTGACAAGATCATGAAACCGCAACTTCAGCAGTCGCAGGCTCGCAGCAGGGATTATCGATCTACTGTAACTTATGTAGGGATGAAGACAGATCATATTCCCGTTTGATTTACCTCGCAAAATCCCTCTCGCACATGGTATGAGCATCTGCTGCCCTGTGTCTGCGTCCAAGCGTACATATCTGATAATTTGACATCACATCAAAGTCATATCGTCGGTGTTTCGGGGGGAAGTCCGTGTCTGGCGAATTGCGCGTTTCACTTGCTCATATAAATTATGACTGGCGAATAATTCATGTTGAAACAGGCATGTATCGTGGGCACTCTGATCAATAGACCGTGAATGACGGCCTTGGATTCTGGACTTTGAGTATCAGAAGGGGTGGGCAGTAAAGCCCAGTAGGAAGTCCCTTGTTTACCCAAGATTTGTGGCTACTAAGGTAGGGGCCACCAGGAACCGGCTACCTTATGTAATATGCTTATATGAGCACCAAGAGCCAAAATATGGGCTTTGAAAAATTGAAAAAGTTTTGGTTGAGAATTCGGCAAGAATTGTTGGAGCAGACTACATATGCTGCACAGAGGAAGAGACGACACATTCCTTATAACCTACCTGGGGTTTAGTTAGTCTTAGAGCTAGGGTTTAGCAGAGGTAAGAACACTGTATATCTACTATAGTACAGGTTCTCCTTATATACATAATAGTAAGGATGTCACATGACTTGGGAATGTGTTTACCACATGTATGCGCAGTAACATGTGTGTGCTGCATGCATGGCCTCATGTATGCTGCATGTATGAGGATTTAATTTCAACAAGAGCTAGGGTTTAGCAGAGGTAAGAACACTGTACATATATCTACTACAGTACAGGTTCTCCTTATATACATAATAGTAAGGATGTCACATGACTCAGGAATGTGTTTACCACATGTGTGCGCAGTAAGCACAGTAACATGTGCATGCATTGCCTCATGTATGCAGCATGCATTGGAGTTTAATTTCAACACCCCCCCTCAAACTGTACAGCGCTCTAAGCAGCTAAGTTTGAATCTCAAAAGTAATTCTGAGAGAGTCTCTAAATTTCCTGAATAGGATGGTGCCAAGGTTCTTTGTGAACATGTCAGCCGGATTATCACTTCCAGGAATGAAAATGACTGTGACTTTGTCATTTTCTATGCATTCACGGGTATAGTAATAGTGAATGTCTATATGTTTGGCCCTTCTTTCCTGAACTGGATTTGATCTGATAAAGATGGATCCCTGATTATCAGCGCAGATTGGTATGCACTTCAGTACATATCCAAGTTCCTGGAATAAGGACTCTATCCACACTATCTGTTGACAAGTGTCGGAGAGAGCCATATATTTGGCTTCTGTGGATGACAGTGCTACAGTTTTTTGTAAACGGGACTGCCAGCACGCAATGCCACTCACTAGAGTAGCAAAGTAACCTGTTGTAGATCAGCGTTTGACAGTGTCAGCTGCCCAATCAGAATCTGTGAAGGCCTGTAGCCCCTTGGACTTCTCGCCATCATAGACTATGTTATATTTCTGGGTTTCCACCAGATAGTGCATGATGTACATCGCTTTGTCTAAATGTTCTTGGCTAGGATTAGCTGAAAATTGTGACATCCTGATTACCACATAAGCGATGTCAGGTCGCATTCTGAGCATCAGATACAATAAAAATCTGATCACAGACTGATATTTTGATCTAAGCATCGTGTTGGGCATTGCTGTGTTTTCTGATGGTCTGTAACCAGTCGGGAGTGGAGTGGGGGTCACTTTGGCATTTGTCATCTTGAATCTCTCAAGCACTTTGGCAAGATATTCAGTTGATCGAGTTTGACTTTGCTTGCAGTCTGGGTGATGTGCATGCCTAAGAATTCCATGACTTTTTCAGTACTATGGCACTCCCAATGCTTTAGACAAGCATTTTTCTTTTTATCCACAAGTTTCTTGTTCTTCCCCATGAACAAGCCATCATCAACATAGATGAGTGCAATAACAATGCTGCCTGGCTTAGGATCCTTGTGTATGAAAATGCCGGCATCGGGGCTGGCACGCACAAACCCAATGGTGTGCATGAATGCCTCTACCTCTTTCTACCATGCAAGTAAGGCCTGTTTAAAGCCATAGAATGCTCAGCGTAAGTGCATTACTTTGCACTCTTTTCCCTCAAGTCTGAAACCCTCAGGTTGATCCATATAGATCTCCTCATCTAGTTTGCCATATAAAAATGCAGTTTTTACATTTAGGCCAGTCATATACATGCCCTCTAGAGATGTAAGGGCAAACATGAGGTGTACAGTCTCGTAGTGGACTACCGGTGAGAAAATCTCATCAAAGTCAACACCTTCAACTTGTGAAAAGCCTTTGGCCATGAGTCTGGCTCATTTTCTTCCATCCGATTTTATGGAGAAAACCCATCTATTTTTGATTGTTTTTCAATCATGTGGAAGATCGACAATGTTATAGACTTGTCACTTACAAAGAGCCTCTAATTCTTCATGACAAGCTTGTTTCCACTCACATTGCTGCTGCCATGGTAGGCATGCAATATCGCGAAATTGGTTTGGAACTTGGCTTATTTTGCTCGATGGTTTGACTGCTTTTGACAACAGCCAGCGAATAAGCTTATCTCCTCCTTCCTTGGTTATCTTTTTAATATAACCTGCTTCATCCAGTTCCCCCATTGGGTGATCATGTTCTTGATCATTGGAATCGGGCACACTCTCATGGGGTGCCAAACTCGGTCCAGCAACTGGTTCTTTCTGTTGAGATTGTGGTCGTGTTCAGTTATAATCCAAATCTTGATCTACAGATCTCTTTCAATATCGATCACATGCAATGTCTCTCTCTATGTCAGAGGGGAGTCACTTCTCTCCATAGGTATTGCCAGGACGGTTTAGGATGTTCCTCTGCCTGCCTGATTGATGGGGCAATTGCTACCATTCCTGTTGATCATCACGTCTTGGATGAAAGTCCTCAGTGGTCACTGGAGGTGGCAGAGAAGGAGCATCTGTCACATCATCACATGCCTTTTGCTCACTTGGTACATCATCATCATCATTTTCTGATGATGGAGGAAGGGGTGGATCATGTGGCGGTATAGAATCATCGCCATCCATTCCAGATGAGTGGTCATCATCTTCTGGTTCTGGAGGTGGAAAATCACCAAGGTCCGTATTGGCAGGAGTTTTAGCTCCAGGACAGCATGGGAACAACGTTTCATCAAATAGTGCCATAGCACCAATGAATATTGTGCCACTAGGTCACATGAAACAGTATGCTTTAATGCCATCTTCTAATCCAAGTTATGTCATCAACTCCGATCGAGGAGCCAATGTGTTTGGACGCTTCTCCTTGGGTAGGTAGACGTAAGCACCACAACCAAAAACCTTCAGATTGTTTAGATCTGGGCGGACCTTTGTCAGGTCCTCAACCAGTGTCAGCCATTTCAGGCGCCTTATTGGGGTTTGGTTGTATAGGTGCATTGCATGTTCAATGCAAAATTCCCACCATGATTGTGGTAGACATGCGGTAAATTGCAGGGTTTGCGACTTTTCCATTATTGTCCTTATGGCATGCTCTGCATGCCCATTCTGTTGGTGAATGTGGGGTGCAGACATCTTTATTTTGATGCCAAAGTCCTTGAGCACATTTTGTAGCTCACGATCTTTAAACTCCCCCCCTGGATCAACACGCCAGTGCTTGATTGTAATGCCATACTGTGTCAAAGCCACTGCCCAAAATTGTCTGGTGGCCGCAGCAGCATCAGATTTCTTTTTAAGGCATTGGACCCAGATATGTGATGTCTTGTCATCCAGAAATACAATAAAGTATTTATGTTTATGGTACGATAGTACTGGGAGTTCCTTCAGATTGGAATGCATTAATTCAAAGGGTCTTTCTGAGCGTGAATCTGATTCAGGAAAAGATTTTGAGGGCATTTTCCCTTCAGCGCCCTCTGGACATATAATTTTGTTTTTAGGAATAATTAAATTCCTTGGGAATTTTATGGTGCTATTAGGCATCTTTCCTAGTGCCTCTTTGGATGGGTGTCCAAGTCGCCTATGCCAAGTCGAGTAGTCTGTGACATACATCATCGTGACATTAATTCCCTTGGTGCTCAATATATGAGTTCGAGCCCAATAAATAGTGTCACGTTTCATAAGAGGGATGCAATCCATAATTGGGTTTTCTTGCTTGAAAAATCAAATGTGTGCAGAGGAACCATGCACATCACTTCCGTCTTGCAAGAAGATGTCCATTGACAGTAATCAAGCATTACAGTCAGGTATGTAGTAGACAGGGTATAATCGCATTTCACGCATCTCTGACTTCTCATGACATACTATCTGATGTCTAATGAAGACTGCTCCTTTCCCTACTATATGAGTAGTACCCATGGCTGTTTGAACCAGGGTCGAGTCCTTTCTTGGTAAAGGCTTGTAGGAAGCAAAATCTTTTATTTCACCAGTGAAGTGTTATGATGTGCCTGAATCCATGATCCAGTCAGCACCTTTCTTACAATCTCCCTTTGCACACATAACACATTCATTAAGATGTAAATAGTTCAATGATACATTCAGTAGCGGTAAAATTTCACATGAAAAGTTCACTGTGATCATTGGAATATTAATTCTTGTGCTTGTGTCAGGGAAAAGGACTGACCTTTCATCATATGTACCTGTTTCAAGCAGTTCATAGATGATCATTTTGTCGACGGCTTTCCATACTTCTTCATCAGAAACTGCAGGTTCTGATCCAAGGGAGATGCTATTGTCTTCTACCTCTATGATCCTCAGTTCTGGTTCAATCCTCCTCCTCTTACCTTCTCGCACTGTTAGGTGCTCTTCCAGCGGTTGCAGACTTTTTGCGCTGCACAGGAGATTCATTTGCTCGAAGGTGTCTTGAGCCTGCTGATATTCAGTGTAGACTGAATGAGAGGTAGAGGCCACGCCCATGTATGCCTGTGCAGGCAGTCAGTGGCGAGGATCCCTTGTGGGAGTATTTCATGCTTCTCAATGCACTGGATGAGCAGTATGATGGTGCCATTACCATTTATGGTAGTAAAGGCATTTGAGGCGAGGTGGGTATGTTTCTCTTTAGGCTTTTCCTCTTTAGTCTTTTTGTCCCCATGTCGTCCATGCTTTTGGAATGAATCTCCACTGTTGCCCTGAGATTGCCATTTGGGGTTTCCCCCTTTGTGTTTGACAGCGGAAAGCTTGGTGGCATGAGGTGGGCTGATGGGCTTTCCAACTGCCATGCGCCATGAGGCCTCAGTGACAATGGAGTCCTTGAAATGTTTAAACGTCAAGGCTCTAGTAGCGGTCATGTTAAGGACTGTGGTGGATAGAGAATCGTACTTGCGCAGCATTGCAGTGAGTAGAATCATTGCCTGTACTAATTCGGGGATGGCGACATTGGCAGCCATAAGGCGCTCGAATTTATCAGCCATCTTGGCAATCTCTGGCGTGGGATTTGCAGCCAGAATTTTGATTGCAATTGCAGACCTAAAGTCTGCAAAGACTTGGGAGGGGCCATCGACACCATAATTGGTGCGGATGAGATCCCACACCTCCTCAGCAGTGTCCTTGGTGTTGGCACACTGCTGAATAGAGGGGGCCAGGCAGAGCACTAGGCTACCAATAGCCTGGTCATTTTTGTTGCTCCAGGTCTGGAGCTTGGCATTAGCATCCGCTACTAGTGCAGCATTCGTTGCCATCAAAGGAGGTGCCGGAGGTGGTTTTAGTTCCATCCTGCTAGTTATTTGCCAGAGGCCCTGAGACCTGAGCCATGCCTTCATTGAGTTGGCCCATTGAATGTAGTTAGAGCCGTCGAAAGTTTGTATGAGTTTTTCAAGAGTTGAAGACATGATGTTGTAGTAGCAGCTGGTAAAAGCACTCAATCAGTCCTCTATTCAAGAAAACATGTTCCATAATCTCAGGCAAAAACACTTCTTCAGAGTGGTTAACCCTAGTCAACCTGGGTTTTTGAATGCAGCTCACAGGGAGCACAATGCAGCTCACGAAGAGCGCAAGGTTACAATTTGGAGACAATGAAGTCAACGTCATTTGCAGCCAGTTAAGGCGCATTTACGATGTGCCCAGCAGGGCCCATAACCTGTTGGAGCAGACTACATATGCTGCACAGAGGAAGAGATGACACGTTCCTTATAACCTACCTGGGGTTTAGTTAGTCTTAGAGCTAGGGTTTAGCAGAGGTAAGAACACTGTATATCTACTACGGTACAGGTTCTCCTTATATACATAATAGTAAGGATGTCACATGACTCAGGAATGTGTTTACCACATGTGTGCACAGTAAGTGCAGTAACATGTGTGTGCTGCATGCATTGCCTCATGTATGCAGCATGCATTGGAGTTTAATTTCACCAAGAATTCAGGTTGAAGATATTATGAAAAGTTATCTTACTAGGCTGGTGTGCCATATTTCTTTTCATGCTCTTTTTTCAGCTTTGTAGCCATCTCCGGAGGCAAGGTTCGATGACCGTGATATTTTCAGTTTGCCTAGGCTGCCTCTGGACCATTCAAAATTTGTCCATACACGCTGATAAACCGGGCAGCTCGATTTGCGTAACTGATTGATTGATAAGATTCACATCAGCTAAAAATAGTTGACATGTGTGCAGAAAAGAAGGCTCACTGCCAAATTTGGACAACTAAGACATTGTCAAGTGCATTTTTTACATTCTCTTCCATCTCCTTCGTATCCTTTGTCTACTCCTGTAGATCAGCTTTGCGGCTCCCCAGTACTGCTCAATGAAGTTGAGCTCGCAGTGGTACTTGGGATAGAAATCACAGATGTGACCTCATGCTGTAATGAATGCCTCGAGGTGAGACTTCTGATTCTCAAAGTTGGGCTGTGTGAATAATAACCAATGACAACAACAATCTGTTTTCCCTGCCTTGCATTTAAACCCTTCGCACTGTGCATTCAACCAATTCTGTGGCCAAAGCCTGCATTCACGGATAATAGTTTCCATGCCTTCAAACCATCCAGGCATCGTTGAGTGGTTGCCTGCAAAGTAAAAGTCTTGTGGCATATTATCAACTCCGAAATTTGTTGTTTGCATTTTTGGACCATCCTTGTAGTGCCGCCAGGTGGCATGTGGATTTTTTGGCATCTTCTATGCTGAGAGAGCATCTTGTGCTTATCTCTGATGGCTTGGGGCATTATCAAACAGGAAAAGGCCAGTTGCATATCCATTTGTCTTTGCTTCAAAAATATCGATGGCATTATCAACTTGTTGAAGCAGGTCATCCACGTTGAAGTACCCATCTCTGTTCTTCCCTGCTTTGAAGAACACTCAAGCTTCACTGTTTTGAAAGGTCAGTCCCACAGGTGTCAGAATAGTTGAAAGACATTCTCACTCATCTCCATCTTTTAGCCAGCCCCATTCTGATGTTAAAAAGTTAGATGCCATGATTGACTGGCCCTCGCCTTTTTTCTTTGCCACTGCCTTCGCGTTGTCATTGATCCAGTGCATTTTTCTCTGGTCGTTTTCATAGAATGTTGACTCATCATGTGTCACTAGGATTAGCTGAAAGCGTTGACCTTGGGAAACTGGAAATCTGGTGGGTGTTGAAAGGTCATTTCTGTCATTGTCATAAATAACAAAACATTTTTGTACTCTTTTCAGCATTCGACAAACCTTTTCCTATATGCTATGATGCCCTTGTGTTTGTGGCCATCCATATACATGCCTTTTTTCTTCTGTTGATACCACCAGCCCAACTTGTGCAGCCATCTTCATGCAGTTTGCACATGGATCCTGCATTTCCTCATTCCTAGCTGCTCCTGGACCTCTGGCATTTCCACATAGTCCACAATGTCTTGTGCATGTATATACCCTTTTTTTTGCAATTTCTGTGAGATGCAGCTGAATATCCCTTTGGAAGTCTATATCCTTGAGGATTGATGAGTGGTAATCCCCATACTGATAGAGAGGAAGCTTCTCCTGGTGAAGGTAATCCTTGATCCACTTGCAGAGATTTTATGCATGTTTCACTCCATGTCCCATGGCCTTTGCTGCAAGAACTGAGGATTCTCACCATGAGTAAGAGAGCTTGGGATCCAGGTAAAAGTTTAATGTTGTAACCATAGCCATAATACGACTCCGAAAGAAGACATCAAGCCTCTTGTCTTTAGCTTTGATGGTAAGTTTGGCTCATGCATGATGCAGTTGCAGAAAGTCTTTGTAACACAGTCCATTCAGTATCTGATCAGTGGCCACTTCAGGACTGTTATCCTAGGGGCGTTAGCCTTCTCAAAGTTGTTGAAGCAATTCCTCACTCAGCTTGTTTTTTAGCTGCTGCTACCAAGTTTTCACTCTCAGTGGTATGCAATGACTCTGGGTTTGGAGTTGCAGGCAGGCAGATCTGCTTAAGCTTGGTAAGTCTCCTCCCTTCCAAGTCCAAGAACACTCACTTTACTTTGACCATGAAACAACTCCTTCAAAGATGCTTTAATTTCATCATCATCTTCATCCAAGTCCAAGTTGTCACCAATCTCAATAACTTTTAGTGGCATTTTACTTTCTTCAGTGATCTGAGGTGTCCATTTGTAAACATTGAACTAATGAGCTTTTGTTAGGGTGACATCCATGAATCTGCTAGCTGGACTGTGTGGGCTCTCCTACAAGAAGGTGGCGGGGCACGTGCATGTGATGGGGGGTTTGATGGATTTGATGTGAGGGGTTATTTTTAGATGAGTTGGCTGAAATAGGCTTTTTGCACCACTCATGTAGATGGAATATCTAAGAGAACTCAACTGAGGTCTCCTAGTATTTATTTTAGGGTTATATACTATATTACATATGTTGTACTATGTAGTTACAGATGCATGTGCACATGCACATACATATTGATGCATGTAAATAGAAAATTGCCACACTAACAAATAATGCATGTATATGCATTTGGTAGCGTATTTTGGTGAAATAAGATAAAATAAAATGAAATAAAATAAAATAAAAATAGTATTATGTAATAGGCATGTTAGGAGACTGTTTCCTAATATTACCCCCCTTTTATGCCTCGACTTCCAGGTGAGAAAATATTGTATTTGTCCCCTCTGTGAAATTGTGGTAAGGCTGGAAATTTATTGCCTCATATACCATTCTAGCAATGTGATGCGGAGCATTTGGATTACGTTTAAAGAATTGGGTGATCACTTTATGTGCTCACTTACAATTCTCCTTGGGTTCCCATGAATTATTTTTGTCAGTGTAGTTTTTTCACTTAATTAAGAACTCCAATTTATTTCATTGAAGATGTGAGTCCAAAACCTCTTCCACAATATATTCTGGAGCATCTTCTACCACTATTGGAGGCTGTGGAGTGGTTTGTTGACCAGGAATAGTGGGTGGGCAGTAAGGGCATAAACAGGAAATGTTAATTTCAGGATCAATCTTAAATGATTGAGGTAATTTTAACACTACTGCATTGGGTGAAATTATTTTAGAAATTAGATATGGGCCAACTTGCTTCTCTATAAGCTTTCTTGAAGGTCATGGAATATGTAGATCCTTGGGACTTAACCATACCAAGTTATTAACTTTGTACTCTGGAGCAACAGCTCGAGTACGATCCATGTGTCGCATCATGTCATCACATGCTTTCATCAATGCTGCCTCTGCTTCCTCCTGCACCTTTCGCATTTTTGACACAAAGTCCTCCACTGATTGTACCTTGACTTCCCTTCGAGGTTCTACTCCCATTCTGGAATGATACCCATAATTAGCCAAGAAGGGTGACATGTGAGTAGCCAAATGGAATTTATTATTGTGGGAAAATTCAGCAATTGCCAACCATTCAGGCCAGTCGGTTTGTCAGTGATTGACAAACATGCATAGGTACTGCTTCAACTCCTGATTCATTCTCTCTGTCTGCCCATTGGTTTGTGGGTGATATGCCATAGATAATTTGGTTTGAATCCCCAATATGTTATTTAACTCTCGCATAAATGCAGAAGCAAATTGTGATCTACAATCAGAGATAAGCATATCAGGTAATCCGTGTAACTGCTATACCTGATTTAGATAGAGGCATGCCAAGCCCAACGATGAGGTTTCTGCAGTAGTAGGAATGATATGGACTTCCTTTGTGAAGCAGTCGCATACTACAAATATTGCATTGTATCCTTGAGCTTCAGATAATCCTGTGATAAAGTCCACAGATATATCTTGCCATGGTGCTTTAGGTATAGGGTTCGGCATTAATTTCCCTGCAGGCTTTTCTGGAAATTTCTTCCTTCTCATGCACGTGTCACACCCATCCACATACCCCAACACATACTTTGAAATTCTGACCCACCAATAATTTCTCATCACCAACTCCAATGTCTTCCACCTTCCTGGATGTCCAGCAGCTGGCATGTTATGATGTAACCATACAATCTCCCTTCATAAATCTTGATCCTTTGGTACATAGACCTTTCCTCTGAACAACACTAACCCTTGTTCTTCAACCCATTCATCTCCTTTAATATTACCTTTCTTCTCTCCCCTCAAAGCTTTTACAGCTTCCACCACTTCATCATCCATCTCTGAACATTGTCTGATTTTAGACAACATTTCTGTCTCTGAGCTATCCACCAATAAATGTCCTTGATGCATAGCACAAATACGAAAGTATTCAGGTTTGAGTAGGGTAGTATTTTTATTGCCCTCCTCCACTCCCCTTTTATAATCAGTATGTCTGGATAATGCATATGCTTTCCTCATCAAGCTTCCCACTTTGTGGACCAAGTGAAAATTAAAGCGCGATAGGAATAATGCCCAATGTGCTTGTGGATGGTTAAGCTTTTTAGCGGACATGAAGTACTGCAGATTTTGATGGTCTGTCCAGATCTCAATCTGATGCATACATCCCTCCAAATAATGTCTCCATGCCTCCAATACTCGTATTATTCCCAAATCTCTTTATAATGCACATCATAATTCCTCTCCACATCATTCAACCCTTTAGACAAATATGCACAAGGATGCCATTTGTCATCTTCACATAGCATTGATAATACTGCTCCAGTAGCAAAGTCTGATGCATCTGATTCCACTCATAAGGGACATGTGAAATCTACTGGGACCAATATTGGCTCTTCCACAAACTTCCTCTTCAACTCCTCAAATGCTGTCTGCTGTTGTTCTCCCCATCTCCACACTACTCCCTTTCATGTAAGGTTGTGTAATGGTGCGGCAATTTTGGAAAAATTATAAACAAAGCAACAATAAAAATTGGTGAGTCCCAAGAAAGCCTGAAGTTCCTTGATATGGGTAGGCATGGGCCAATCAACAATTGCCTGTACCTTGATAGGATCCATCTTGATTCCATCAGGACCAATCTTTAATCCCAAGAACTCGATCTTGCTTGCTCCAAATACACACTTCTCTGGTTTAACAAGTAAATCATTCTCTGCCAATCTCCTCAACACCTCCTGCACTATCGCCTCATGATTTTCTTCATTCTCTGTGAATATCAAAATGTCGTCAATAAATATCATCACCACGCCTTTGTCTATCACATCCTTGAAAATGTTGTTCATCATATTTTGGAAAGTTGGGGAACTATTAGTCATCCCAAAAAACATGACTAGCAGCTCGAAGGATCCTTGATGTGTGGCAAATGCTGCCTTCCACTCATCTCCTTTCTTTATTCATACATTGTTGTTCCCCCAGCATAAATCCAATTTTGTAAAGACCTTGGCCTTTCCCACCTTGTCAATTATCTCTGAGATCAATGGCAAAGGGTACATGTTCTTTACTGCCTACTCATTCAAATACCTATAATCTGTACACATCCTCTTCCTCTGATCTTTTTTTGGTACAAAGAATACTGGTGATGTCTGCAGTGATTTTGAAGGTCGTATGTATCCCTTGTGTAATTGCTCATTAGGGAATGCATCTAATTCTTCTTGTTCCTTCAGAGATAATGGATAGACTTTGAATACCTAAGAGAACTCAACTGAGGTCTCCTAGTATTTATTTTGGGATTATATACTATATTACATATGTTGTACTATGTTGCTATGGATGTGCACGCACATGTGCATACATATTGGTGCGTGTAAATAGAAAATTCCCACACTGACAAATAATGCATGTATATGCATTTGGTAGCATATTTTGGTAATATAAAATAAAATAAAATAAAATAAAATAAAATAAAAATAGTATTATATAATAGGCATGTTAGAAGACTGTTTCCTAACAGCTTTTGACCAGTTGCAGCAAGCTCTCATTGCTTCTGAGTGTAATGTTGCTTTGTGTGATCTGAATTCCCTGTGTAATGCCATTTTCACTTGGATTTTCCACCAGCAGCTTCATGTTCTGCTTTCACAGCCATAGCCTGAGCATGGAATAGAACTGCATTGAAATGCTCAATGTCTGCTTCATTTTGCAGCTCATTGAGCTCATCTTCATTACTGTCATTATCCTCGAATGAGGTTCCTTCATCCAAAAAGAAAAACCCATGCTCCAGGAAGTCCTCATTGTCTGAATCTGTGTCATCATTGTTGGAAACATCTTCCACTGTTGGTTTCTGGGGATTTCTAGCCTTTTGAAAGTTATTAACTCGAGAATTTGTTGCATTAGATTGTTGGCCCATTGTTTTCAGTGATGCTGATGTGCTTTTAGACCAGTTTTTTGTATTTTTTTTTTTTGGAGAGCCTTAGCTCCTCAGGTCACATGTTATCATTACATAAGTGCAAAATATGCTCAACCAAAATTTCAACTCTTTTTCTCTTATTGTCAATTATGTTTTCAGTACATTTGGAACATTTTAAGGAAAATATTTTTAGGATATACCCAAGTTTCGAGAGTGAATTTTTGGATAAAAAAACCATAGAATTGAAGGACTACATCCTCTCTAGCATCCCTAGCTGCTAGATTTCAAAAAGGTGTCATGTTACAGATGTTATTGAGCTTATTGTCAAGCCCAAATTTTGCTTATGTAAGGTGGCCAGTTCCTGATGGCCCCTACCTTATATATGTTGTGATCTACTGACATCAATTACTATTGCTCTGAGATTTGTGTGGATAGATACAAATCTCTTTTTAATAGACTCTTTTTCACCTGATATCAAACAACTCCTCTGTGCCTTTCTGAAGTTCAACCATTTTGGGCAATGGCCTCAGGACAGACCCGATGAACTCCACATAATGTATACATACAAAATTACACTGACTGACAGTCCCAGGACTTTGTACAATATTCCAAATCAAAACATTTGCAAATACCAAATGTCACCTCTTTTTCAAAATGGTCCCAGGTAATAGATGACAACCATCTGAATGCACCCAAATGACAAAAGCTTGCACTGGAATGAGTTCACCTCAGTTTCCTACTCTTTTTCTTGGTCCTCTCTCATGTTATATATCGCTAGTCTCTCATAAATCCAACAGGCACAAATCTGGATAGAGACCAAGCTGTTCCAATTGTCGACGATGATGTGATTGATGACTAGAATCCCAATGACACCCCACTTCCCATCATCGAGATCGATGCTCTTGATCACCATCCCAAAGGTGAATGCAATTCTAATCAATCTTCTGACACTGATCAGGAATCTTTTTAACCACCCACATTAGCTGGATGAAGGTGAACCAGACACTGGAATATATATACCTGCCCTCCAGATCACAATGAACAACATACAAGCTCTGAAAAATGCATCCCTTGATGAAAGTGGCATGGTTCCTGATGACATTGATTGACTCAGAGACCCTCAACCAGCATTCTGGTTGGACACACATCTCATAAAGTCACTTTGGCACTGCATCTACTCTACAGACACATCAAGCAATCATTATGAGATGATATGCAAGGTCAACATGGCAGCATACCCTGACAATGAATTCTTGTCATTTGATCAGGCTAAATAAACCCTCAAGAAACTTTCTGGTGTTGTCTCTATCAGACATGACTGTTGTATCTCTAGTTGTGCAGCTTTTACTAGTAAATGCTCTGATCTGCATGCTTGTCCATACTGCAATACTCCTCATTATGATGACAATAGAAAATCTTGTCAACAATTCACTATGATCCCAATTGGCCTAGAACTTCAGGCTCTCTACATGTTACCCAAAACTGCTGTAGATATGCACTATCTCAAGAAGAGACTCAAAAAGATCAAGGAACACCTTTTAGAATACACAATGGAAAAATGGAATTTTATGACAACATGGCATGCTCTCAAGACTTTTTGCAAGCATGGGCTTCTGATTGATTCACTAAAGATGACATTGCACAATAAGGAATGGCAGAGGGTAAGTCGATGAGTGCTGACACACCACCCATTCCCAGCCTCATGAGCAGCCACTCATGCACTGGGTTGTGGGTGGAATGCCCATGATGAGGGTGCAACAGGAAAGGATGATGATGATGCTTTTCATGAATGCACATTTGTGAGGTTTTTTTTTTAAATTATTTAACAAATAGTAGTCCCCCCTCCTCCACCCTGAGGGGAGGGGTCAATTATATTATGTATGATGTACCCCCCCCCCCAAATGCAAGGGGGGAGTCTATTTAATAAATTACTTGCATTAAAATTAATTTGAGTTTAGTAGTAGGACTAAAAAGTAGTAAATTACTAGTAATAAATAGATTTAATCTTCTATCAGAACTAATAACTTGTGAAAGGTCCTGGGTTGATTTCTATTCCTATTTGTGCCGCCTCACATTTGCAAAGGGGGTTAATTCAATAATTTCTTGCAAGGTTGTGACTTTCTTGATAATAGTACTCCTTCACAATTTTACTCTGAACAACTCAATACATGGCTTGGTAGATTTAAGTCAATGTTAAATGAATTACTCCTGGTAATTTCAACTGGTTTTTGCATTCCATGTTATTTTACCACACTAAGTATGTTTTAGAAAAGCAAAAGCAGAAGTGGTAAATGAAGAGAGGGATGATGATGATGATTAGTATGTAAATTGCTAGGCTTCTGTCAAGACCCATTTCATCTGATTGGATTTCCAATATACCCCAATTCCTTTGTGACTCTTTTCCGACCTTGTCTGTCAGCATTCAGATGATGATGCTGAACCTGGAAACCCAAACAAAACCTACTAAATGGCTTTGGATAGTATAACATGATGATGATACTCGACCTGGAAATCTAACAAAAACCTGTTAAAGGCTTAAGAAGTATAACACAGGGTGGAGGAAGGGTGTGAGTTGGTACTAAATAACACTGCTGATACCAAAACATTGTGTTTAGTGATGCAAAATGGTAAGGGATGTTGCGAATAGTCTGTGAAAGCATACAAAGTTGTTTGAATGAGGTTTATAATAGGTTTGAAGACATGCAAAATAGTTTGAAATAGGTTCGAATGGGTTCGAAGTTGTTCAAAGATGTCCAACTGGTAGCGAGATATGTTGAGAAACAAATATAGCAAATAAGAGTGGTTTTTGAGTAGTGATAGGCAATTGTTAGGAAACAGTCTCCTAACATGCCTATTACATAATAATATTTTTATTTTATTGCATTTTATTTCACCAAAATATGCTACCAAATGCATATACATGCATTATTTGTCAGTGTGGGAATTTTCTATTTACACACACCAATATGTATGCACATGTGCATGCGCATCCGTAGCAACATAGTACAACATATGTCACATAGTATATAATCCTAAAATAAATACTAGGAGACCTCAGTTGAGTTCTCTTAGGTATTCTATCCACATTAGTGGTGCAAAAAGCCTATTTCAGCCAACTCATCTAAAAATAACCCCTCGCATCAAATCCATCAAACCCCCCATCTGTTAGGAAACAGTCTCCTAACATGCCTATTACCTAATACTATTTTTATTTCATTTTATTTTATTTTATTCTATATACACATTATTTGTCAGCATGGGAATTCTTTGTTTACACACATCAATATGTATGTGCATGTGTGCGCGCGTCCATAATAACATACTACAATATGTGTAACATAGTATATAACCCTAAAATAAATACTAGGAGACCTCAGTTGAGTTCTCTTAGGTATTCCATCCACATTAGTGGTGCGAAAGGCCTATTTCAGCCAACTGTTCTATTTTTAACTCTTGCATCAAATCCATCAAATCCCCCCATCACGCATGCACCCCCCACCGCCTTCTTGTAGGAGAACCCACACAGTCCAGCTAGCAGATTAGTGGGTGTCGCCCTAACAGAAGAACTCAACTACCCTATCAGTGCACCTTCTCTTACTCATGCGCATACGTCATTTGTGTCAGCGTGCCACATCCACTTATGCATCATTTGGGCAAGAGCCAGAATTAATTGTATATATGTATTTACCTTTGCTTTCATAAGCCGACGCCAGGCCTCGCCTTACATTGTGACTGCCAGTGATCGAAAGGCAGTGCTCATCATTAGGACAGCTGCAACCAGACAACCGATTGGATCTGGTTTAGCTAAGATTTACATTACTTAATTTGGACGACTATTTTAGGTAGTTACTAGCCAAATTCACTAATAGCCCTGAGATCAGGCACTGTTGGAAGGGTTATTGATCCAAAGTGCCCAATAGCCAAAATCACGTGTTCTGCTGTGTTTGGTACCTGAAATAGCTGGATCATGTGACTCGAAATTTTGCGAAAAAATTCTACAGCCGAATCTCTACACAGCTGAAGAAGTGACTCATCACAGATTACATAATTATGTCAGAACAAGCAGCTTTGAATCCTGGACCCAATCCTGTTCCCATGCCCATTCTTGAAGCCAAAATTGATGCTCTAACAGCACAAATGTCACAATTAGTGTCAGTATTCACAGCATCCCAGCCCAAACAAGTACAAACAAATGCAGAAACAGTAGAAGATAAAGATGATGAGATGGAGGAGATGGTGGAGTGGATGTCTCAGGAGGGTGAGCATGCAGAGGAGAGATCTGAGAGTGGAAAAATGTGTTTACCTAAATATGTACCTCCACAAATATTTGATGGTACCATGGAGAACACAAAATCCTTTATCAGCTCTATAGTATTGTATATTCATGGGGGAAAGCCCGAAATTTGTATGACCAAGTCTAGGATTATGTTTGCTCTCTCATACATCCAGGGAGGGAAAGCACAGTTCTGGAGAAATGAAGCCATTAATCAAATTGCCACAGGATATAAACCATTTGCAACCTTCAGGGAATTGTTGGAGAGATTGGAAGCATAGTTTGGAGACCCTAACCCAAAGGTAACAGCGAATGCTAAACTAAAAACCATGCGCCAAGGTTCTCCGACTGCAGATGAATTTATTTTGCAGTTCAAGGCAGAAGCATCACAGACCAATATGGGAGAAGCAGCATTGGTAGAATATTTGAAGGCAGGATTAAATCCCTCGTTATTCAAGTCTATCTATCAACTACCTTCTATGCTGGAGAGGTTGGACGAGTGGTATAATTGGGTAATGCGTCTTGATCGGCAGTATCGACAGGAACAGGCAGAATTGAAATTGATGTATGGGAATTCCAGATTTGGATAGTCATCAAGAGGAAAGTCCGAGAAAGGAAGGACACCTCAGGTACAAACTCCGGGGGCACAGCCACCAGCCATGGCAGTGACACCTATTGTTAAGTAGTCAGCAGCATTGATGGATGCGATGGATGTTGATCGAGTAGGGAGATGAGCTCCCATTAAATGTTTTAACTGTGGACAATTAGGGCATATGGCTTGAAATTGTAGGCAGAAAAGGAAGATTAGGGAAGTGACAATCGAGGAAGTAAAGTTGGAGGAAGATAAGCAGAAACATTTTGTGGAAGAGTCCCAGTGAAGGTTTCTCCATTGGTGACCCAGAATCAATATAATATATTAGTATCCAAGGAAACTGAGAGTGAACCCGAAAGAGAAATTGAGGAGTACGACCATCATCATTTATCCAACAAAGAAAAATGCCCAGCCTTATTTCCAAAGACCCCTAAATTTTTTATTTGCTCAGCGCAGATAGAACCCGAAATCAGCTTGACAGTAGGATTGAAGACAGTGGACATGCATGCAGCAATTAATGTGGAGGCATTGCTTGACAGTGGTGCTACCGGATTATTTATTAATCATTCCCTAATTACCGGAAATGGTATTCGCACGTGTAAACTGCCACAACCTATAATGGTGTACAATATTGACGGTATGATCAATTGTGAAGGAACTATTAAGGAGGAAGTAATGATGATATTGAAGTATCAGGATCATCAGGAGTGAGCCGTATTTGAAGTGTACGACCTTGGGAAAACCAATCTGATAATTGAATGTCCATGGTTACGAAAACATAATTCAGAAATTGATTGGAAAACTGGGAAGGTACACATGACTCATTGTCCTAAAGAATGTAATGTGTATGGGAGAAAAGTAAAAAAGGAGAAGAAGGAAAAGAAAGAGAAAGAACATTCGTGGAAGTATTCTGTCATGATGGAAGAAGTGGAAGATAAAGACATGCCAAACAGGGAAGTTCCAGTCATGCACAGTAAAGAAGAACAGAAGCAAACCTTTAGGGAAATTTGTGGAGGACAGTCATGGGATAAAAATATGGAGAAAGTGGAGAAGCCAGTGGAGGAGTGGGTGCCAAAAGCCTACCATAAATATTTGTCAGTTTTTCAGAAGAGGAATTGGAGTGGATGCCATTGCGAAAGCCATGGAATCATGCTATTGAAATGAAGCTGGGATTTGTGCTGAAGCAGTCAAAAGTCTATCCATTATTTCCAAAGGAACAAGAAGAAGTAAATGCATTCCTTAATGAACAGTTGTGCAAGGGATACATATGACCTTTGAAATCACTGCAGACATCACCAGTATTCTTTGTACCAAAAAAAGATCAGAGGAAGAGGATGTGTACAGATTATAGGTATTTGAATGATTGGACAGTGAAGAATGCGTACCCTTTGCCATTGATCTCAGAGATAATTGACAAGGTGGGAAAGGCCAAGGTCTTTACAAAATTAGATTTACGCTGGGGGTACAACAATGTATGGATAAAGAAAGGAGATGAATGGAAGGCAGCATTTGCCACATGTCGAGGATTCTTCAAGCTGCTAGTCATGTTTTTTGGGATGACCAATAGTTCCCCAACTTTCCAAAATATGATGAACAACATTTTCAAGGATGTGATAGACAAAGGCATGGTGATAATATTTATTGACAACATTTTGATATTCCCAGAGAATGAAGAAAATTATGAGGTGATAGTGCAGGAAGTGTTGCAGAGGTTGGCAGAAAATGATTTATTCGTTAAATCAGAGAAGTGTGTATTTGGAGCAAGCGAGATCGAGTTTTTGGGATTAAAGATTGGTTCTGATGGAATCAAGATGGATCCTATTGATAGGTATTCCATCTACAATAGTGGTGTGAAAAGCCTAATTCAGCCAACTATTCTATTTTTAACCCTCACATCAAATCCATCAAACCCCCCATCATGCGCATGCACCCCGCTGCCTTCTTGTAGGAGAACCCGCATGGTCCAGCTAGCAGATTAGTAGGTGTCGCCCTAACACTATGCAATGTCTAAAATAATTTTGCCCAATGTGATAGTGTTAAAATTACCTCAATCATTCAAGATTGATCCTGAAATTAACATTTCCCATTTATGCCCTTACTGCCCACCCACTATTCCTGGTCAATAAACTACTCTGCAACCTCTAATAATGGTAGAAGGTGCTCCAGAATATGTAGTGGAAGAGGTTTTAGACTCACGTCTTCGACAAAATAAATTGGAGTTCTTAATCAAGTGGAAGAACTACACTGACAAAAATAACTCATGGAAACCTGAAGAGAATTGTAAACGAGTGCATAATGTGATTGCCCAATTCTTTAAACTTCATCCAAATGCTCCGCATCGCATTGCTAGAATGGTGTATGAGGGGATGAATTTCTGGCCTTACCAAAATTTCACAAAAGGGACAGATACAATATTTTCTCACCTGGAAGTCGAGGCATAAAAGGGGGGTAATGATAGGGAACAGTCTCCTAGCATGCCTATCATGTAATAATATTTTATTTTATTACATTAAAATATGCTACCAAATGCCTACAAATGCTATATTTGTCAGCATGGGAATTTTATATTTACAAGCTTGGGAATGTGCCTCTGACACATGTTAACATGTTTAATAAGTATATACTTCATTTCTATATGCATAATACTTCATTTCTATGTTAGTCTAATAGTACTTCATTATATATAATATTTTTGGTTTTTGCACTTCCACTGTCACTTGGCCATATAGCCTTGATGTTGTGCACAGACCTTACTCATGATATTGCCACATAAAACCACCCATGAGTGAAGTATGGCCTATGTTGTTCACTGTGTTCATTAATTTTATCAACATCTTCTTGCATTTTTTGACTTCAGTGCACATTGTTCACTTCATTGCATTTCTTGACTCAGTCTGTGAATGTGTGAGTGGTGGTTCATTTTCATGGGCCAGCTTGCATATACATAATACAATGCTTAATTCCACTACAGTTACTCAACTTTTTAGTTGACTTTGGACTTGGGGGGTCATGGTCACACAATTCTTTAGTTGACTTTTAGATAGTACACAACTCTTCAGTTGACTTGGGACCATTGGCCCCAAGTCAATGTGGGTGGATTGTAGTGTTTATCCCCTTCCACATCTCCCCCATCCCCATTTCCCCCATCCCCATCTCCCCCATCCCCATCTCCCCCATCCCCCATCCCCATCTCCCCCATCCCCATCCCCATCTCCCCGATCACCTTCCTCTTCTCCCTCTTCACCATCCCCATCTCCCCTATCCCCACCTCTCCCATCCCCATCCCCTTCTCCACCTACCTCACCCCCATCCCCTTCCCATCCCCACCTCCCCATTCCCATCCCCCATCCCCATCTCCCCATCCCCATCTCCCCCATCCCCATCTCCCCCATCCCCCATCCTCTTCTCCCCTCTCCATCCCCATCTCCCCTATCCCCACCTCTCCTATCCCCATCCCCATCTCCCTCTTCCCCCTCTTCCACCTCTCCCTCTCCCTCTCCCTCTCCCTTATCCCCCTTTCCACCTCCCCCATCCCCATCCCCTTCTCCACCTACCTCACCCCCATCCCCTTCCCATCCCTACCTCCCCATTCCCTCTCTCCCTCTCCATCCATCCTCCTCCTCCCCTCTCCCCCCCTCCCCTCCCCCCTCACCCCCTCATGCACCCTCCCCCTCCTCCCTCCTCCCTCCAATCACCCCCTCTCCCCTCTCTCCTCTCTCTCCCCCTTCTTCCTCACTCCCCCTCTCATCCCCCCTCTCATGTCATCCCACTCTCATATCCTCACCCCCTCACTACTTCACCCCCATCACCCCCTCACTCACTCACTCCCCCCCTCACTCACTCTCCCCCTCCTCATCTCCTCCCCCCTCCTTTCCCCTCACCCCTTCACCCCCTCCTCCCTTCACCCCCTCTCCCCTCTCCCCTACTCCCCTCCCTCTCCCCCCTCTCCCCCCTCTCCATCCATCCTCCTCCTCCCCTCTCTGCCCTCCCCTACTCACTCCCCCCCCTTCCCCCATCACCCCATCACCCACTCCCACCTCCCATTCCCCCCTTCACCCCCTTCCCCCCCTCTCTCCCTCTCCCCCTCACTACTTCACCCCCTCACCCCCTCACCCCCTCACCCCCTCACCCCTGCTCTCCTCCCTCTCCTCTCTTTTGAATGTTGTAAAAAATCTCTCACTTCACTTTGTCATTAAACTCAATTCTTATGACTTTGTATTAAAGTAATATTTATTGACTTTACATGATAATGAACTCGATCCATTGTAATGAACTGAATTCATAACTTGTTAGTAATCTGCATAATGACTTTGTATTGAACTAATTTTTATTAACTTGACTTCATAATGATGACTGTAATTTTATTTTATTGATGCCTTATTTCGAAGATCTACACATTTTACAGACTTGACTTGGTACAAAGGTAATGAAGTCAACTCTCAACTTGTATTGTTAACCTAACTTTGTTTGAACCCCCCCCTTTTTTTTTTCTATTGACCCATATTAAACTTATCTTTTACTGACTCATTTTTAAACTTGTTATTTTATTTCCTTGGACTCATGTCTAGACTAATTTTCATTGACTTTACTTCATAATGAACTCATTTGTAACTATTATTTTACTTACTTTACTTTGTAACGAACTCAAATTTTAAACTTATTGTATTCAAGTAATTTTTATTTCCTTGGACTTATTTCTAGACTTTGTATTGATACTAATTTTTGTTGACTTTACTTCATAATGAACTCAATTGTAACTCTTATATTCTACTGATTTTACTTTGTAACAAACTCAATTTTGTTGACTTTACTTCACAAATGAGTTCATTCAATACAAACCTGACTTTGTAATGCCCTCACTTATACAATTGTAATAACACTTTATTGATCCAACTTGTTACTGACTAATACAGTGATGTGTCTAAATCATTTTGTTTGGGTCATGTGCCGAGGTCATGATCAGGATTTTGCATTTTGTTCAGCCTGCGAGGTTTGCTTAGTCAGCTTTCAGAGCATAGTAAAAGGATGACAGTTGCCCCTCGGTCAAATTTTATTCAGAAAACACTGCAATACAGCTGCTTATGTTACAAAAAGGCACGGGGATTCAATTTTTCTTTTGTTTCTATTGTTCTGCTGATGTACATCTCACGTTATTGTCTCTTCTCTTTTGTCCTGTACAACATGCGCCCTCTATTTACGCCTCTACATTCCCACCTTATTGTAGCGTACTGCGGATGCCCCTTTTTCTATTGTCTTTTCATCCTTATTGTCTCTATTGTTCTCTTAGCATGACTCATATCTACAATCTTACACTTGTACTATTTAAACGATGAATGCAGGACTGGTCAACTTAGCTTGACCTAGTCTTTCCTACACTCCTAACGAGTTGCGATCTAAGTCTCCTGCTCAACCATTGCTTACAAGCTTCGGCAATCTGAACCTCAGCTGAACGTCGTCACTTACGAGCATTGACTCACATTTGATTTAGGAGTATTGACCATAACAAAAGGTCAAGCTAATCTAAAACTCTGCCGACTAACCTCAGTCTAGGCAGTACTCACTCTACGACACCATTCTTATGAGAATAACTCGACCCTACCCCACTCGACGAAGAAACATGGCCGCTCCATCCACTCCCACTGCTCCCACTGCACCCACCACCCTCATCCTGCGACCTGCTGAAATAAAGATGAGGGCACCAACAGATTACTCTGGAGATCGAGCAAAAACAATGCTCTTCCTCCTGGAGTGCGGAGCGTATGTCGATGCCAACTCTACTGCATTCCCTGATGACCGCCATAAAATTCTATTCATGCTCTCCTATATGAACAGGGGAACAGTGGGGCCTTGGAAACAGGCATACTTAGAGGAGAGATATATCGAATTGAAACCTTGGGACACGTTTCAAGAGTTCATTGCTAAAGTACGTGCGGCGTTCTCACCAATTGACGATGCAGGGAATGCGTGCACCCAACTCTGGGCGCTCTTGCAGGGAGGAAGGGGAGTAGACGAGTATATCGTGCAGTTCAAGACACTCGCTTACCGAATGAAGATCAAGGAGGATGCTGCCCTTATCGAATATTTCATCGACAGGCTCAACAACAAAGTGCTCGACAAGGTCTTCAGTATGGAAAACCTGCCCGATATGATCGAAGGCTGGTACACCCATGCAGCGAGAGCAGAGGGGCACTTAAGGAGGGCCAAGGCGATAAAAGAAAGAACATATAGTAAAGCAGGGGGAGGAGGAGCAAGTAGCTCCTCAAAGGACCCCAACGCAATGGAAATCGACACGACGCGCCTCTCCTACGCAGAGAGGGTGAAACACATGAAAGAAGGTAGATGCTTTATTTGTCACAAAACAGGACATAGAGCGAGCGACCACAAGGGAGGGAAAGAGCCACCCTCAAAAGATGAAAAGAAAACCGAGATGAAGAAGACCTCCCATGACCACTACATGAAGATCCAAGCTCTTATCAATGAGCTGGAAGAAAACCAGAAAGAGGAGGTACTCGACCTCATGGTGGAGGAGGGTTTTTGAAGCGGCGGCCTGCATCGGCAGCAGAGCCCGCCAGAGTTATCGTCTTGAGTGTACTAGTAGCAGATATAAGCAATCAATCCATGCGCGTCCCAGTTCACTGTCTGCTAGACGACAAGAAAGCCGAAATTCCTGCCCTGATCGACTCAGGGGCAGACGAAACCTTTATCGATCACCGAGTCATCCAGAAACTCGGACTGAAGAAACTCCCACTCACCAGGAAGATCCTCGCTAAAAATGTCGACGGAACCCTGAACAAAAATGGGACGATCTCACACTATGTCTGTATAGACACCAGAATCGGGGGAAAAGAAGAGAAGATCAGGATGCTGATAACAGGGCTGGGGAAGGAAATGATGATCCTGGGGTACACGTGGCTCCGGAAGTGCAACCCCGCCATTGATTGGAAAAAGGGGACTCTTACCAACAGACAGACTGAGAGGTCTCTTATGCAAAAGATCCAGACCATGATTGAACGAACACGAACCACGATCGGTAAGCAAAGCCTCACTATAGATGACAAGGGGCCGCTCACACCGAGAGTAATGTTGAGTCCGACTCTCAGGAGGCTACCTATAAGGAGTGCTGGGGAGACCTTCAGGGAAACCCACTCGCCGCCGCCGAGCACGTGAAGAGTAGGCTCGGGACGGTTCATCTCGCAAAAGGGCTTTGCACCATGGACGAACTCAATGGAAACAGATCACACCTGGCAATGGACATGGCAACGGAGACTCATCACGAGATCAATCCATGGATCTCTACACCGGACAACCCCGATATCGGCTTATCACTCAACACTGAAGGGAACAATGATGGGACGGACGCACTGTTTGCCTACATCTAAGGGGAACCAATGATCGGAGTATTCAGGACTGAAGAATCCCCCCTCATGATTGAGAACAACTATATTCCCCCGGATTACCAAAGACTCAGACACATCTCATGCATCACCCAATCCCGATTGACCGGCAGATTCACCTTCTCTCACACAACTCACATCCGAGCAAAGACCTCCATCTCGCAGAGGCTTGCTCACGAGAAGGAAAACATCAAGGAGAAACAATCACTCGATGACCTGCTCCCCGACAAATATAAGGAATATCGAAGCATGTTCGAAAAGGCGGCATCAGAAAGATTTCCCGAATCAAGACCGTGGGACCATGCGATTGAGCTTAAACTGGACTTCATCCCGAAAGACTGCAAGGTCTACCCAATCACCCCAGCGGAACAGAAGAAGTTGGATGAGTTCATCGATGATAACCTGAGGAAGGGATATATCACTCCATCCAAGTCCCCTATGGCATCGCCATTTTTCTTCGTAGCAAAAAAGGATTCTGATGCGCTCAGACCATGCCAAGACTACCGGTATCTAAATGAAGGAACTATCAAGAACTTGTACCCACTTCCATTGATCGGCGATCTACTCGATAAGCTGAAAGGGGCGAAATGGTTTACTAAGTTGGACATCAGATGGGGATACCACAATGTCCAAATAAAGAAGGGAGACGAGTGGAAGGTGGCCTTCAAAACCAACAAAGGGCTGTTCAAGCCCAAAGTCATGTTTTTTGGCCTCTGTAATTCCCCGGCAACTTTCCAGGCAATGATGAACAACATCTTCTGAGACATGCTGAATGAGGGGTGGCTAGTAATTTACATGGACAACATTCTCATCTTCTCCAAAGACAAGAAAGAACACGAGGAGAGAACGAAAAGAGTCCTGACAAGGCTTAGGGAGAACGACCTGTACTTGAAGCCTGAGAAATCTAGATTCGATGTACAAGAAGTTGAGTTCCTCGGGCTAATTCTATGACCAAACCAGCTAGCCATGGACCTGACTAAGCTAAACGGAATAAAGGACTGGCCAGCCCCAACTAATGTAAAGGGGGTTAGATCGTTCCTAGGCTTCGGGAACTTTTACAGGAGATTCATCGGCAACTTTGCCGCAATTACAAAACTGCTCAATGATTTAACAAGGAAGGACCAGCCCTTCAGCTGGACAGATGAGTGCCAAAGGGCATTCGACTCACTAAAGAAGAAATTCTCTGAGGCGCCAGTATTACTGATGCCCGATGCAGGGAAACCATTTGTAATTGAAAGCGACGCCTCGAAGTACGTGACAGGCGCTGTCTTAAAACAAACCGACACCAATGGAGATTGGCACCCTTGTGGATATATCTCCCACTCCCTGACAGCAACCGAATGGAACTATGAAATCTATGATCGGGAGCTGTTAGGAATAATACGGGCGCTGGAAACCTGGAGACACTATCTCCAGGGATCTGAACATGCAACAACGATCCTATCGGATCACAAGAATCTGATGTATTTCAGAACAGCACGGAAATTAAATCAGTGACAGGCTAGGTGGAGCCTCTTTCTGTCGCAATTTAACCTACAATTGGTACACGTCCCAGGAAAGATGATGATCCAGTCTGACACCTTATCTTAGGGTGGACGAGCCTGCCGAGCGAAGCGAGGCAGGCGAGGACTATTTACGTGTGGAGAGAAAGACAGAAAAAATGCGCTGTACTCAAAGTGAGTCCAGAGCGGATTTCGAGCTATGCTCTCCTCAGTTTTCTGCCTGGCCTTTTATACCCCAGAGGCTAAGGGGTTCGATGCGACTGAGCGCGTGCGATAGCACGCTCCAAGCCTATGGATGAAGCCTGAGACTCTTACGCCAAGGCGCAGCCTTACTAACTACCTAGGTCCCCGAGCCCGTAGGGCCGGGTCCGCAGTAACGTTCGTGCGACGAATCTCCCTCATGTGCCCATAGAAACTACAGACGCCGAATAAAAGTCCGACCTTTATCCGTGCATAGAAGCATACAATTTCCTTTTATAGTAGAAACATGTGATTATCCGATACCTCGGTTAGATGGTTAATCTAGCCGAGGCCGACTGATAGGGTTAGGGTTAGGGAGGTGTATTCTACAACCTACAGAAGAGTGTATGCAAGAAGAGGACGACAGGCACTGGGGAAATCCTAGTGCATCCTGTTTCGCTTTTATAAGCTCTTCAGGTCCAATATTCTCGCGCTGTCATATTACTAACAGCATGACAAACGATGATGCCATTATGGTATCATATCGCATCGTCGCTTATAAACAGTGATCAGTAATCAGATTGATAAGACGCTTACCAAGGTCTATGACCAATCTTCCAAATATAGAACACTCTTAGTAAGAGGTCTAAATTTAGAAAGATAAGCAGATAAGAAAAATACTTATAAGCCAGGCTTATGTTGCTGTATCCCAAATAAACCCCACGTTGGGGTTAACCCCACGTTAGGGTTAGGACCCTTCTCACCATAGTCCGGCATCCCGACGCCGGTGGTTAGTACAAACCTTAGTTAGGGTCCGTGTTAGGGTTCCTAGTTAGGGTTCGGAGTTAGGGTTCGGATTAGCTAAAGTATAATTAGTTATCCTACTGATTTTTTAATACGATTAAGTATTAAGACTCACGGTTAGGGTTTAGGTTCACCACTTTAAGCTATAAAGTGATTCCCTAGGAATCGATGTTTGAAAAATTACTTCAAACAGCGTCCGTGAGACAACTGTTTATTTTGTCTGAAAGAACTATGTTACGTTAAAAGGTAGCAGCCCCTTACTAAGTCAGCATTAGATAGGGCGCTTACCCTACTAACGTCGACGCGTCAGAGCCCTGATACTTGGTTTGTGTGCCAGACTGCAATCTTCGCCAAGACGCTTGACTACTAGAACAGCTCGCCAGAAGCAGCGCACTTTTGCCAACATATCAAGACCGTCTCCCTCTTGGGGTAGCGTGTCCGTACTAATACCATCTTTTCAGAGGTACCCTTTAACTTGGAACAGGTATCCAGGATCATTTTCGGAGATGTCGGAGGAGCTGCCTTCGTCCATATCTGAATTAATATCTGAATCTAAAGAATCCTTATCTAACACGGTGAGTACAGTCTTTTTCCAAAGACTGGTAAGGTCAAATAGATTTCGCGTTCGTTTACGCGAAACTATTATTTTCCGATTAGTTAGGCCTACTGTGCGCACATCAGGGATTGGGCGGGGGCCAAGGGGAGTGGCAGCCTCGACGCAGTACGTCGGGTCCACATAACCAAGGTCGCCATAATCATCTGTAAAGGGCGCATAGGGGGTTCCCGGTCTGAGGGTTCCCGCTTCCGCGGCGGCAAGCCAGCCGCGCCAGTAGCCTAGAACTGTATCACCAAGTTCTTTCGCATTAAAGTAGTTCCATGCTGTATTGAATTCGGATTTAAGTACTAATACGTCCTCGTGCTCACGTCTAGTATTAGCCAAACGGTTCTGCCAACGGGTAGTAATATTATTCTTAGTCCAATTCTTAATAAGGTTCGACGGGTATCCACGCACAATGTATAAAGCGCTCAGGCTTCGTATTGCATCTATGTAGTGAGTATGTAAACTGCATAGGGTGGCTAACCGTGACATCTCACCTAAGTAAGTCCCTCGTTTAACATCGAGGGGGTGGTGGGATATCCATGGAATTCTCTCTTGATGAGAGCGCGCTTTCCGGTAAGGCATATGTTGCACACGATTATGAGAATCGCGATATATTGTCATATCCAAGAAGGGGAGGAAATTATCCGACGCGCCCCATTCAATCACACATCCATCAAACTTAACTGTACTTATGATTTGTACTGCTTCCTCTTTACTAGAAGCGTAAACAATACCAAAAATATCGTCGATGAATCGTCCATAGAAGGGTATCTGTGGGTGACCAAGGATATTAAGTTTTCGTTCGAACCACCAACCAAAAAGGTTGGCTAAGTCCGGGGAGTCCGCAACTCCCATGGCCAGGCCATTACGTTGTTGATAAACAAGATCCTTGTAACGTGTGATCAGATTCTTATTTCCCGTATCTAGACATTGAAGAAAGATACGCATTTCAGTGCGTTCTTCGTCTGTTGTTGGGGTGCCGACATGTTCTTCGTACAGTTTGGCCGCTATATCTAAACATTGCTTAAGTGGAATATTAGGATAGAACGCAACAACATCGCCAGTGACTAGAAACCACTTGCGATTGATATCGAGATTGATCTGACTTAATTTTATCGCCAAGTCTTTGGTACCTTTCAGTATGGTTGGCGCCGATTCAACGATCGGTTTAAGCTTTTTACTAATGTATTTGGCAGCGGGGTTCTGTATTGCAGAGTGACACGGGATTATAGGTCGCATTTTTACGGGTTCCTTGTGTATTTTAGGTATCCCATAGAACACGGGTATCACATGTTTATCCCCTTTCACCGTAATACGGTGACGGAAAAATTTAGGTAATTGATCACCACTGTCAGACATGAGACGTTCACTCAAAAAGGCTACTAGTTCCATATCTTTACATTGTTTATTTAAAATTGCTTCTGCTGTAAGCGGGTGTAACGGTATATAATTGTTAACATCATTAAGTAATTCTAAACATTTTTCGTCGAGCCAGGTTCGCTCTGACACCGCTATTCCTAAGTTCTTATCAGTCATAGTAACGACATAATTGTTACTAATCAAGAACTTCTCAACACGGGAACGGTCAGGCTTGAGCGATTTAATTATCGGCCCTTCCTCTTCTATGGGGATTTTGGAAATTGTTTTTCGAACAAAGTTCCAGCCCGCTAAGATACCCGTTTCGAGATATGGCGGTAAACGAGGTGGTTTCCCCTTTCGTTGATGGGGTACCTCGTAATCTGGGTCGTACGATTTTTCAGACTTAGGGTCTTCAAACGAGAAGAGTATTCTCCAACGTAAGCGTTCGACAAAGTCGAACCACGCTTCTTTAATTAAATTAGAGTTACGTGGACTGTGGAACATGTATTTCATTCCCACACTTAGGTCTAATTGTACGTCTAAAGGTAAGGTTACATTGGGTCCGCTATGCACGAGATTCTTATAGGAATTAGCCTGTATAATATTTACGGGCGTACTAAGAATGAGTGCTTGGACCGCATCTGGATATGGGATCGCTAGCAGCTGATCCGGAATGAGCATGGGATTGATAAACCAATTGTTATCTATCCAAACAAAATTACATTTGCGACTAACTATGTCGCCTTTGCTTTCCCCTTTCCTTTCTGTGATTTCTTCGTCTTCTGGGCACCCTTGGTGGCGTCTGGAACCTTCCTCCCAGCTTTGGGAACGTAAGGGGTCGCTTTTGGGAGCGGACCCGGCTTGGAAATCTTCTTTGTCGTTGTCGATTTTTTCTTCTTGCCAGAACCGTCCTTTTTCTGGGACTGCAACAAGAGAATGAGTGCTGGTAGAATAAGCATTAAGGTCGCTACTCACCGGCTTCGGCAACGTTTTGATACGAGCGGAGACTGCTTTATCGATCATTGACTGGATCGACGGGCCAGGCTTGGTAGCGTCAGCCATCTCCACATCCGCACTCTTTGCTAGGTCTTCCTTCTTCGAGATTTTGGTCGCCATGACCGCATCCCGAGCCTCCACGATAGCGATAACGCGGTAGGCTTAGGGTTTAGGGTTAGGGTTTAGGGTTAGGGTGGACGAGCCTGCCGAGCGAAGCGAGGCAGGCGAGGACTATTTACGTGTGGAGAGAAAGACAGAAAAAATGCGCTGTACTCAAAGTGAGTCCAGAGCGGATTTCGAGCTATGCTCTCCTCAGTTTTCTGCCTGGCCTTTTATACCCCAGAGGCTAAGGGGTTCGATGCGTTTGAGCGCGTGCGATAGCACGCTCTAAGCCTGTGGATTAGGCCTGAGACTCTTACGCCATGAGGCGCAGCCTTACTAACCACCTAGGTCCCCGAGCCCGTAGGGCCGGGTCCGCAGTAGCGTTCGTGCGACGAATCTCCCTAATGCGCCCACAGAAACTACAAACGCCGAATAAAGTCCGACCTTTATCCGTACATAGAAGCATACAATTTCCTTTTATAGTAGAAACATGTGATTATCCGATAAGATGCCGGAACGGCATCTTATCCGGATAGATCCGAAGATTATCCGATACCTCGGTTAGATGATTAATCTAGCCGAGGCCGACTGATAGCTGACTGATAACAGTGCATATGACTTTTTCGCCGAATCGCTTCCGGCCCGATCACCTCGCGGTGCGGGGCGACGAGTGGGGTCTATCAGTCCCTTTCGCTATAGTTGGCAAGCTGGTTCCCATGGGCTAATTTGCACGGTCCGACCCGTCGCCATCATGGTTTTTCCACGGACGCGGTTAACCGAACGCACTTAAGCGTAAGGCCGTTCAACGCGCGCCATAGTCGCCTGGGCGCTAACCAACGGCTAACCAATTAAGGTAATGCCGCTACTAATGGGTAACATGACTCCACGGTGCCACTGTATCAGTGTTATAGTCGTGGGTAAATCACGTGATCTACTATAGGAGTATGCGATTGATTAGATCACGTCTAAATACTCTCCTTATTACTAAGCCTCTACTGTGGGGGCAACGTTTCCCACAGGCCTAACTTAACCCAAGGAACGCCGGCGGGCGTCCACGTTAGGGTTAGGGTAGTTAGGGTTAGAGTTAGGGTTTGGGTTTGAACCACTCCCTAAAGAGTATAAATATTACGTTTACTATGCAATCACTCTTCTTCCAAGTCCGCGAACCAAGACTGGTCCTGATCCGCGGAATCTTCGGCGAGGGGAAACCTTTCGGCCCCCAAGCTCCAGATAGATGGCAAAACGGTATGTTCATTAAGGGCATTCCGTTTGAGTTGATTTAGTAAGTCTGCAAACGAACGAGTTCGTCTACGAGATACTAACCACTTGGCATCAGTGAATCCGAGCTTTGAGATGTCAAGTTTTTTGACTACTTCCATGCTCGCAGAGCGGGGCAAACGCTTCAGTTCGTGTAACCAAAATTCGTCACTTGAACCCGTCGCGCGCCCGTCCTGGACACCATCTGTTCGGTCACCATGACTGTCAACCTCCGGAGAGGGATCGCCTGGCCCTACTAAGTTGGCGGACTGAGACAGGTTTGCAATAGATCCTGAACTACTCATTGGCCCAGTCGCTTGGCTTTCACCTGCAGCAACTCGCTCAATGGGTTCGTCTACTGGACCTGAGTCCCAAAGTCGTGTCCATCTTGATTTCCGAGCAGAAATCTGAATAGACCATTGATTCATGATGATATTTGCCATCTCATGAAAGTTGAACTCCTCCCAAACTGGATTAAAAGTGGATTTAAGGACTAAGAGTTTACGGTCCCCCATACCTGCTACCACAGGCTTTTTCTCGACTTTGCGAGCATGCCATCTCTTAGCGGAATTTTCCTTTAACCACTTTTTTACCAATCGATGTGGATATCCTCGTGCTATATATATCTTTGCAAGATCACTCAAAGCATCGATATAGTTGGCAGATGAACTGCAGAGAATAGCCATACGTGACATCTCCCCAAAGAAAGTCCCACGCTTTACGTCAATGGGGTGATGAGATGCGAATGGGATTCGTTCTAGGTTGTTTCTGGCCTTGCGGAATGGTTTCCATTCGATCCGGTTCCAAATCGGATCAATGTAAATCATTAGATCTAAAAAGTTTAAACTTTTTCCAGAAACTTCCCATGTAAGTTCGAGGCCTGGAAATTTGACTAGCGACTGGGCGTAAGCAAGTGCTTCGTCGCCTGTCTCTGCGTAAATAACCATAAAGCCATCGTCGATATATCTCCCATAAAAGGGAATACGACGACCGTAAAGTTGGTCTCCCAGAAGGAAACTCTCCTCATGAACGGATGCAAATATATTGGCGCCGTCGGGGGATGAAGCCACCCCCATGGCAATGCCCTTAATTTGCTCGTAAACTTTACCGTCGAACTCAAATATGAGGTTTAGAAACGAGGCGCGCATACAATGCATAAAAAATGCCAACTCAGCTATAGAAGGCTTGCATACGTCTTTATAGTATTGTTTGCATGCTTGCATGCAAAATTGGACGTCGATATTAGTATAGAAGGCTACTAAATCAAATCCTACTAAAAAGAATTTGCGTCTCGGGTCAATGACCAGATTTGCCAGTTTCATCGCCATATCTTTACTACCCTTAATAGTAAATGGCAGCTTCTCGATGACTGGTTTGAGAGTCTTAGACACGTACTTAGCCGCGGGGTTTTGCATAGCCAGGTGACAGGGTACGATTGGGCGCATTCTCATAGGATTCTTATGGATTTTTGGGATTCCATAGAATTTGGGAAGCACGTACTCTGGACTATCCCCGTCGGGAATCAAGTGCCGCAAGAATTTGCTGAGTTGTTCGTGGTTGAAGAACGTAATAGCCTCATTAGCTATATTCAGCATTCTAAGTCGTTGGGAGTCTAAGATCTCCTTCGCTTTTTCTGTTTCAATCTCATGATAAGAGTTGGTGTCAGATAACAGTTTAGCGGTTTCGTCCATGAACCATTGCCGGGTGACAAGACATTGACCGAGGTTTTTATCCGTGGGAAGAACGAGATAATCGTTTTTCTCGAGGAATTCGAAGACGGCCTTCGCATCCACCATTTCCGGCGTGGACCTGTTTCGATGCTCAACCGAAGGTGCGGAGCTGTAAATATACTCCCATCCTTTCGTTAAGCCGTCTTCGACGTAGTCTATTTTGAAGTCACACCGATTACGTTCGTGTGGGACTTCATAGTCTGGTTCATAGGGACGTTCTTGGATTTCTCCGCTTAGCTCCTTATGTAACCAGTAAAGTCTCCATCTAAGACGGTCACAAAAGTCATCATAAGCCAAACGAATTTTATTTAAACTTGGCGCTATCTTGAATAGATAGCGCGCACCAGCAGATACATTTGTTAAAATAAAATAGGGGGCATTAACCCCCGGACCCAAGTGTACTCCCGCTCTAAACCTCGACATCTCCATATATTCCGGAGAGACGTGGCGGAGTAATAAACGCACTGCAAGAGGTCGAGGAATTAGTAATAATTCGTCAGGATAAGATGCTGGATGCTCATACCTGAAAGTGGACGAATCTATGATTTTCGTCCACCTTTCGACTTCTTGTTCTTGGGGTTGCCTTTCGGCTTCCCCGGCTTCTTCGTCTGTCCCGTTACCGACGCTTTGGCCTTCTGACCGCCTCCTTTAGGGTTAGGGAGGTGTATTCTACAACCTACAGAAGAGTGTATGCAAGAAGAGGACGACAGGCACTGGGGAAATCCTAGTGCATCCTGTTTCGCTTTTATAAGCTCTTCAGGTCCAATATTCTCGCGCTGTCATATTACTAACAGCATGACAAACGATGATGCCATTATGGTATCATATCGCATCGTCGCTTATAAACAGTGATCAGTAATCAGATTGATAAGACGCTTACCAAGGTCTATGACCAATCTTCCAAATATAGAACACTCTTAGTAAGAGGTCTAAATTTAGAAAGATAAGCAGATAAGAAAAATACTTATAAGCCAGGCTTATGTTGCTGTATCCCAAATAAACCCCACGTTGGGGTTAACCCCACGTTAGGGTTAGGACCCTTCTCACCATAGTCCGGCATCCCGACGCCGGTGGTTAGTACAAACCTTAGTTAGGGTCCGTGTTAGGGTTCCTAGTTAGGGTTCGGAGTTAGGGTTCGGGTTAGCTAAAGTATAATTAGTTATCCTACTGATTTTTTAATACGATTAAGTATTAAGACTCACGGTTAGGGTTTAGGTTCACCACTTTAAGCTATAAAGTGATTCCCTAGGGATCGATGTTTGAAAAATTACTTCAAACAGCGTCCGTGAGACAACTGTTTATTTTGTCTGAAAGAACTATGTTACGTTAAAAGGTAGCAGCCCCTTACTAAGTCAGCATTAGATAGGGCGCTTACCCTACTAACGTCGACGCGTCAGAGCCCTGATACTTGGTTTGTGTGCCAGACTGCAATCTTCGCCAAGACGCTTGACTACTAGAACAGCTCGCCAGAAGCAGCGCACTTTTGCCAACATATCAAGACCGTCTCCCTCTTGGGGTAGCGTGTCCGTACTAATACCATCTTTTCAGAGGTACCCTTTAACTTGGAACAGGTATCCAGGATCATTTTCGGAGATGTCGGAGGAGCTGCCTTCGTCCATATCTGAATTAATATCTGAATCTAAAGAATCCTTATCTAACACGGTGAGTACAGTCTTTTTCCAAAGACTGGTAAGGTCAAATAGATTTCGCGTTCGTTTACGCGAAACTATTATTTTCCGATTAGTTAGGCCTACTGTGCGCACATCAGGGATTGGGCGGGGGCCAAGGGGAGTGGCAGCCTCGACGCAGTACGCCGGGTCCACATAACCAAGGTCGCCATAATCATCTGTAAAGGGCGCATAGGGGGTTCCCGGTCTGAGGGTTCCCGCTTCCGCGGCGGCAAGCCAGCCGCGCCAGTAGCCTAGAACTGTATCACCAAGTTCTTTCGCATTAAAGTAGTTCCATGCTGTATTGAATTCGGATTTAAGTACTAATACGTCCTCGTGCTCACGTCTAGTATTAGCCAAACGGTTCTGCCAACGGGTAGTAATATTATTCTTAGTCCAATTCTTAATAAGGTTCGACGGGTATCCACGCACAATGTATAAAGCGCTCAGGCTTCGTATTGCATCTATGTAGTGAGTATGTAAACTGCATAGGGTGGCTAACCGTGACATCTCACCTAAGTAAGTCCCTCGTTTAACATCGAGGGGGTGGTGGGATATCCATGGAATTCTCTCTTGATGGGAGCGCGCTTTCCGGTAAGGCATATGTTGCACACGATTATGAGAATCGCGATATATTGTCATATCCAAGAAGGGGAGGAAATTATCCGACGCGCCCCATTCAATCACACATCCATCAAACTTAACTGTACTTATGATTTGTACTGCTTCCTCTTTACTAGAAGCGTAAACAATACCAAAAATATCGTCGATGAATCGTCCATAGAAGGGTATCTGTGGGTGACCAAGGATATTAAGTTTTCGTTCGAACCACCAACCAAAAAGGTTGGCTAAGTCCGGGGAGTCCGCAACTCCCATGGCCAGGCCATTACGTTGTTGATAAACAAGATCCTTGTAACGTGTGATCAGATTCTTATTTCCCGTATCTAGACATTGAAGAAAGATACGCATTTCAGTGCGTTCTTCGTCTGTTGTTGGGGTGCCGACATGTTCTTCGTACAGTTTGGCCGCTATATCTAAACATTGCTTAAGTGGAATATTAGGATAGAGGTTAGGGTTAGAGTTAGGGTTTAGGGTGGACGAGCCTGCCGAGCGAAGCGAGGCAGGCGAGGACTATTTACGTGTGGAGAGAAAGACAGAAAAAATGCGCCGTACTCAAGTGAGTCCGGGGCGGATTTCGAGCTATGCTCTCCTCAGTTTTCTGCCTGGCCTTTTATACCCCAGAGGCTAAGGGGTTCGATGCGTTTGAGCGCGTGCGATAGCACGCTCTTTGCCTGTGGATTAGGCCTGAGACTCTTACGCCATGAGGCGCAGCCTTACTAACCACCTAGGTCCCCGGGCCCGTAGGGCCGGGTCCGCAGTAGCGTTCGTGCGACGAATCTCCCTAATGCGCCCACAGAAACTACAAACGCCGAATAAAGTCCGACCTTTATCCGTACATAGAAGCATACAATTTCCTTTTATAGTAGAAACATGTGATTATCCGATAAGATGCCGGAACGGCATCTTATCCGGATAGATCCGAAGATTATCCGATACCTCGGTTAGATGATTAATCTAGCCGAGGCCGACTGATAGCTGACTGATAACAGTGCATATGACTTTTTCGCCGAATCGCTTCCGGCCCGATCACCTCGCGGTGCGGGGCGACGAGTGGGGTCTATCAGTCCCTTTCGCTATAGTTGGCAAGCTGGTTCCCATGGGCTAATTTGCACGGTCCGACCCGTCGCCATCATGGTTTTTCCACGGACGCGGTTAACCGAACGCACTTAAGCGTAAGGCCGTTCAACGCGCGCCATAGTCGCCTGGGCGCTAACCAACGGCTAACCAATCAAGGTAATGCCGCTACTAATGGGTAACATGACTCCACGGTGCCACTGTACCAGTGTTATAGTCGTGGGTAAGTCACATGATCTACTATAGGGGTATGCGATTGATTAGATCACGTCTAAATACTCTCCTTATTACTAAGCCTCTACTGTGGGGGCAACGTTTCCCACAGGCCTAACTTAACCCAAGGAACGCCGGCGGGCGTTCACTTTAGGGTTAGGGTAGTTAGGGTTAGAGTTAGGGTTTGGGTTTGAACCACTCCCTAAAGAGTATAAATATTACGTTTACTATGCAATCACTCTTCTTCCAAGTCCGCGAACCAAGACTGGTCCTGATCCGCGGAATCTTCGGCGAGGGGAAACCTTTCGGCCCCCAAGCTCCAGATAGATGGCAAAACGGTATGTTCATTAAGGGCATTCCGTTTGAGTTGGTTTAGTAAGTCTGCAAACGAACGAGTTCGTCTACGAGATACTAACCACTTGGCATCAGTGAATCCGAGCTTTGAGATGTCAAGTTTTTTGACTACTTCCATGCTCGCAGAGCGGGGCAAACGCTTCAGTTCGTGTAACCAAATTTCGTCACTTGAACCCGTCGCTCGCCCGTCCTGGACACCATCTGTTCGGTCACCATGACTGTCAACCTCCGGAGAGGGATCGCCTGGCCCTACTAAGTTGGCGGACTGAGACAGGTTTGCAATAGATCCTGAACTACTCATTGGCCCAGTCGCTTGGCTTTCACCTGCAGCAACTCGCTCAATGGGTTCGTCTACTGGACCTGAGTCCCAAAGTCGTGTCCATCTTGATTTCCGAGCAGAAATCTGAATGGACCATTGATTCATGATGATATTTGCCATCTCATGAAAGTTGAACTCCTCCCAAACTGGATTGAAAGTGGATTTAAGGACTAAGAGTTTACGGTCCCCCGTACCTGCTACCACAGGCTTTTTCTCGACTTTGCGAGCATGCCATCTCTTAGCGGAATTTTCCTTTAACCACTTTTTTACCAATCGGTGTGGATATCCTCGTGCTATATATATCTTTGCAAGATCACTCAAAGCATCGATATAGTTGGCAGATGAACTGCAGAGAATAGCCATACGTGACATCTCCCCAAAGAAAGTCCCACGCTTTACGTCGATGGGGTGATGAGATGCGAATGGGATTCGTTCTAGGTTGTTTCTGGCCTTGCGGAATGGTTTCCATTCGATCCGGTTCCAAATCGGATCAATGTAAATCATTAGATCTAAAAAGTTTAAACTTTTTCCAGAAACTTCCCATGTAAGTTCGAGGCCTGGAAATTTAACTAACGACTGGGCGTAAGCAAGTGCTTCATCGCCAGTCTCTGCGTAAATAACCATAAAACCATCGTCGATATATCTCCCATAGAAGGGAATACGACGACCGTAAAGTTGGTCTCCTAATAGGAAACTCTCCTCATGAACGGATGCAAATATATTGGCGCCGTCGGGGGATGAAGCCACCCCCATGGCAATGCCTTTAATTTGCTCGTAAACTTTACCGTCGAACTCAAATATGAGGTTTAAAAACGAGGCGCGCATACAGTGCATAAAGAAAGCCAACTCAGCTATAGAAGGCTTGCACACGTCTTTATAGTATTGTTTGCATGCTTGCATGCAGAATTGGACATCGATATTAGTATAGAAGGCTACTAAATCAAATCCTACTAAAAAGAATTTGCGTCTCGGGTCAATGACCAGATTTGCCAGTTTCATCGCCATATCTTTACTACCCTTAATAGTAAATGGCAGCTTCTCGATGACTGGTTTGAGAGTCTTAGACACGTACTTAGCCGCGGGGTTTTGCATAGCCAGGTGACAGGGTACGATTGGGCGCATTCTCATGGGATTCTTATGGATTTTTGGGATTCCATAGAATTTGGGAAGCACGTACTCTGGACTATCCCCGTCGGGAATCAAGTGCCGCAAGAATTTGCTGAGTTGTTCGTGGTTGAAGAACGTAATAGCTTCGTTAGCTATATTCAGCATTCTAAGTCGTTGGGAGTCTAAGATCTCCTTCGCTTTTTCTGTTTCAATCTCATGATAAGAGTTGGTGTCAGATAACAGTTTAGCGGTTTCGTCCATGAACCATTGCCGGGTGACAAGACATTGACCGAGGTTTTTATCCGTGGGAAGAACGAGATAGTCGTTTTTCTCGAGGAATTCGAAGACGGCCTTCGCATCCACCATTTCCGGCGTGGACCTGTTCCGATGCTCAACCGAAGGTGCGGAGCTGTAAATGTACTCCCATCCTTTCGTTAAGCCGTCTTCGACATAGTCTATTTTGAAGTCACATCGATTACGTTCGTGTGGGACTTCATAGTCTGGTTCATAGGGACGTTCTTGGATTTCACCGCTTAGCTCCTTATGTAACCAGTAAAGTCTCCATCTAAGACGGTCACAAAAGTCATCATAAGCCAAACGAATTTTATTTAAACTTGGCGCTATCTTGAATAGATAGCGCGCACCAGCAGATACATTTGTTAAAATAAAATAGGGGGCATTAACCCCCGGACCCAAGTGTACTCCTGCTCTAAACCTCGACATCTCCATATATTCCGGAGAGACGTGGCGGAGTAATAAACGCACTGCAAGAGGACGAGGAATTAGTAATAATTCGTCAGGATAAGATGCTGGATGCTCATACCTGAAGGTGGACGAATCTATTATTTTCGTCCACCTTTCGACTTCTTGTTCTTGGGGTTGCCTTTCGGCTTCCCCGGCTTCTTCGTCTGTCCCGTTACCGACGCTTTGGCCTTCTGACCGCCTCCTTTTCCGGCTTTCTTGGGAGGCTTCTGCACGGAGCCTTTTCCCTACCGAATTGGGATTAGTGTAATGTGAGATCGTATCATAATGATCTGAACTCACCGTCACGGTCAATTTCTTAAGCGCCGACGCCACCTTTTTCTCCACGTAATCGGAGATGGCGGTGGTGGACGTCGGGATATCACCCATTTCGACGTCCGCGTCGGCTTTCAACCGAGCCTTTTCCTCCCTTCTCAGCTTTTCCGCCTGATAGCGGTTGTCGGCGAGGAGGACTATACGACCACAGATCTGAGGTAGATCCGTGATCAGTCGGTCGAACTCGGCTTGCGCCTGATTCGACGGGAGGAATCGTTCGAGCGTGGTCTGCCCCCCGCTCTGTTTCCAGACGGGGAACTTGACGGTCGACTTGACTTCATCAAATCGGTCCGCCACGACCTTGCCTAGAGGCGGCAGGTAATGCTCAGGCTCGATTAGTGACCGGAGGTACTTCTGTTCCTCCACCTTCACGCCTATAGCCTCCTTTAGAGACTCTGTGCGGAAGTTCTCCCACGCCGTGCGCATGGCGACGAGGGAGGCGGGGTTCGTTGCTTGGAACTCCCGCGTCACTTCAACCTTAGGGAAGTGGAGCCCCAGAATAAAGGGGGGCCACGTACCCGCGGCCTCATGGCGGCGCAGGTTGTCGAGCGACGTAGAGACGCCGACACACTTCTCAGCGAGTTCGTATAGTTCTCGCAGGGGCCTACTTAGCGTCACGGAGTACGCATTCGGGATGACGCTTATGATATCCGAAAGCGACGTGGCGCTCGCCACCACGGCCGCTCGGGCGTCCTCCGTTCCTTGCTTTGCAGCGTGGAACAAGGCACCGGTTGACACCGGATTTGTGGGGGCACGCGTAAAGCGCACCGACGATCCGCCTAGTCGGGATGGACCCGCTACTGGCGCTGGGGACGGGTTACGCCCACCGGTGATCGAGGTGAAAAAAGGCATGCTACAGGATGTCGTACTACGTTTCTAGCGTTAAGGACGACGACGAGCGCAGAAAAATGCGGGAAAAAGAAATGTATGTAAAAATGTAACAGGTTAGGGTGGACGAGCCTGCCGAGCGAAGCGAGGCAGGCGAGGACTATTTACGTGTGGAGAGAAAGACAGAAAAAATGCGCCGTACTCAAGTGAGTCCGGGGCGGATTTCGAGCTATGCTCTCCTCAGTTTTCTGCCTGGCCTTTTATACCCCAGAGGCTAAGGGGTTCGATGCGTTTGAGCGCGTGCGATAGCACGCTCTTTGCCTGTGGATTAGGCCTGAGACTCTTACGCCATGAGGCGCAGCCTTACTAACCACCTAGGTCCCCGGGCCCGTAGGGCCGGGTCCGCAGTAGCGTTCGTGCGACGAATCTCCCTAATGCGCCCACAGAAACTACAAACGCCGAATAAAGTCCGACCTTTATCCGTACATAGAAGCATACAATTTCCTTTTATAGTAGAAACATGTGATTATCCGATAAGATGCCGGAACGGCATCTTATCCGGATAGATCCGAAGATTATCCGATACCTCGGTTAGATGATTAATCTAGCCGAGGCCGACTGATAGCTGACTGATAACAGTGCATATGACTTTTTCGCCGAATCGCTTCCGGCCCGATCACCTCGCGGTGCGGGGCGACGAGTGGGGTCTATCAGTCCCTTTCGCTATAGTTGGCAAGCTGGTTCCCATGGGCTAATTTGCACGGTCCGACCCGTCGCCATCATGGTTTTTCCACGGACGCGGTTAACCGAACGCACTTAAGCGTAAGGCCGTTCAACGCGCGCCATAGTCGCCTGGGCGCTAACCAACGGCTAACCAATCAAGGTAATGCCGCTACTAATGGGTAACATGACTCCACGGTGCCACTGTACCAGTGTTATAGTCGTGGGTAAGTCACATGATCTACTATAGGGGTATGCGATTGATTAGATCACGTCTAAATACTCTCCTTATTACTAAGCCTCTACTGTGGGGGCAACGTTTCCCACAGGCCTAACTTAACCCAAGGAACGCCGGCGGGCGTTCACTTTAGGGTTAGGGTAGTTAGGGTTAGAGTTAGGGTTTGGGTTTGAACCACTCCCTAAAGAGTATAAATATTACGTTTACTATGGGTTAGGGTTAGGGTTAGGGTTAGGGAGGTGTATTCTACAACCTACAGAAGAGTGTATGCAAGAAGAGGACGACAGGCACTGGGGAAATCCTAGTGCATCCTGTTTCGCTTTTATAAGCTCTTCAGGTCCAATATTCTCGCGCTGTCATATTACTAACAGCATGACAAACGATGATGCCATTATGGTATCATATCGCATCGTCGCTTATAAACAGTGATCAGTAATCAGATTGATAAGACGCTTACCAAGGTCTATGACCAATCTTCCAAATATAGAACACTCTTAGTAAGAGGTCTAAATTTAGAAAGATAAGCAGATAAGAAAAATACTTATAAGCCAGGCTTATGTTGCTGTATCCCAAATAAACCCCACGTTGGGGTTAACCCCACGTTAGGGTTAGGACCCTTCTCACCATAGTCCGGCATCCCGACGCCGGTGGTTAGTACAAACCTTAGTTAGGGTCCGTGTTAGGGTTCCTAGTTAGGGTTCGGAGTTAGGGTTCGGGTTAGCTAAAGTATAATTAGTTATCCTACTGATTTTTTAATACGATTAAGTATTAAGACTCACGGTTAGGGTTTAGGTTCACCACTTTAAGCTATAAAGTGATTCCCTAGGAATCGATGTTTGAAAAATTACTTCAAACAGCGTCCGTGAGACAACTGTTTATTTTGTCTGAAAGAACTATGTTACGTTAAAAGGTAGCAGCCCCTTACTAAGTCAGCATTAGATAGGGCGCTTACCCTACTAACGTCGACGCGTCAGAGCCCTGATACTTGGTTTGTGTGCCAGACTGCAATCTTCGCCAAGACGCTTGACTACTAGAACAGCTCGCCAGAAGCAGCGCACTTTTGCCAACATATCAAGACCGTCTCCCTCTTGGGGTAGCGTGTCCGTACTAATACCATCTTTTCAGAGGTACCCTTTAACTTGGAACAGGTATCCAGGATCATTTTCGGAGATGTCGGAGGAGCTGCCTTCGTCCATATCTGAATTAATATCTGAATCTAAAGAATCCTTATCTAACACGGTGAGTACAGTCTTTTTCCAAAGACTGGTAAGGTCAAATAGATTTCGCGTTCGTTTACGCGAAACTATTATTTTCCGATTAGTTAGGCCTACTGTGCGCACATCAGGGATTGGGCGGGGGCCAAGGGGAGTGGCAGCCTCGACGCAGTACGCCGGGTCCACATAACCAAGGTCGCCATAATCATCTGTAAAGGGCGCATAGGGGGTTCCCGGTCTGAGGGTTCCCGCTTCCGCGGCGGCAAGCCAGCCGCGCCAGTAGCCTAGAACTGTATCACCAAGTTCTTTCGCATTAAAGTAGTTCCATGCTGTATTGAATTCGGATTTAAGTACTAATACGTCCTCGTGCTCACGTCTAGTATTAGCCAAACGGTTCTGCCAACGGGTAGTAATATTATTCTTAGTCCAATTCTTAATAAGGTTCGACGGGTATCCACGCACAATGTATAAAGCGCTCAGGCTTCGTATTGCATCTATGTAGTGAGTATGTAAACTGCATAGGGTGGCTAACCGTGACATCTCACCTAAGTAAGTCCCTCGTTTAACATCGAGGGGGTGGTGGGATATCCATGGAATTCTCTCTTGATGGGAGCGCGCTTTCCGGTAAGGCATATGTTGCACACGATTATGAGAATCGCGATATATTGTCATATCCAAGAAGGGGAGGAAATTATCCGACGCGCCCCATTCAATCACACATCCATCAAACTTAACTGTACTTATGATTTGTACTGCTTCCTCTTTACTAGAAGCGTAAACAATACCAAAAATATCGTCGATGAATCGTCCATAGAAGGGTATCTGTGGGTGACCAAGGATATTAAGTTTTCGTTCGAACCACCAACCAAAAAGGTTGGCTAAGTCCGGGGAGTCCGCAACTCCCATGGCCAGGCCATTACGTTGTTGATAAACAAGATCCTTGTAACGTGTGATCAGATTCTTATTTCCCGTATCTAGACATTGAAGAAAGATACGCATTTCAGTGCGTTCTTCGTCTGTTGTTGGGGTGCCGACATGTTCTTCGTACAGTTTGGCCGCTATATCTAAACATTGCTTAAGTGGAATATTAGGATAGAACGCAACAACATCGCCAGTGACTAGAAACCACTTGCGATTGATATCGAGATTGATCTGACTTAATTTTATCGCCAAGTCTTTGGTACCTTTCAGTATGGTTGGCGCCGATTCAACGATCGGTTTAAGTTTTTTACTAATGTATTTGGCAGCGGGGTTCTGTATTGCAGAGTGACACGGGATTATAGGTCGCATTTTTACGGGTTCCTTGTGTATTTTAGGTATCCCATAGAACACGGGTATCACATGTTTATCCCCTTTCACCGTAATACGGTGACGGAAAAATTTAGGTAATTGATCACCACTGTCAGACATGAGACGTTCACTCAAAAAGGCTACTAGTTCCATATCTTTACATTGTTTATTTAAAATTGCTTCTGCTGTAAGCGGGTGTAACGGTATATAATTGTTAACATCATTAAGTAATTCTAAACATTTTTCGTCGAGCCAGGTTCGCTCTGACACCGCTATTCCTAAGTTCTTATCAGTCATAGTAACGACATAATTGTTACTAATCAAGAACTTCTCAACACGGGAACGGTCAGGCTTGAGCGATTTAATTATCGGCCCTTCCTCTTCTATGGGGATTTTGGAAATTGTTTTTCGAACAAAGTTCCAGCCCGCTAAGATACCCGTTTCGAGATAAGGCGGTAAACGAGGTGGTTTCCCCTTTCGTTGATGGGGTACCTCGTAATCTGGGTCGTACGATTTTTCAGACTTAGGGTCTTCAAACGAGAAGAGTATTCTCCAACGTAAGCGTTCGACAAAGTCGAACCACGCTTCTTTAATTAAATTAGAGTTACGTGGACTGTGGAACATGTATTTCATTCCCACACTTAGGTCTAATTGTACGTCTAAAGGTAAGGTTACATTGGGTCCGCTATGCACGAGATTCTTATAGGAATTAGCTTGTATAATATTTACAGGCGTGCTAAGAATGAGTGCTTGGACCGCATCTGGATATGGGATCGTAAGCAGACGATCCGGAATAAGCATGGGATTGATAAACCAGTTGTTATCTATCCAAACAAAATTAAAATTGCGACTATCTACGTCGCCTATGCTTTCCCCTTTCCTTTGTTTAATTTCTTCGTCTTCTTGGCGCCCTTGGTGGCGTCTGGAACCTTCCTCCCTGCTTTGGGAACGTAGGGGGTCGCTTTGGGGAGCGGACCCGGCTTGGAAATTTTCTTTGTCGTTGTCGATTTTTTCTTCTTGCCAGAACCGTCCTTTTTCTGGGACTGCAACAAGAGAATGAGTGCTGGTAGAATAAGCATTAATATCGTTACTCACCGGCTTCGGCAGCGTCTTGATACGAGCGGAGACTGCTTTGTCGATCATTGACTGGATCGACGGGCCAGGCTTGGTAGCGTCAACCATCTCCACATCCGCACTCTTTGCGAGGTCTTTCTTCTTCGAGATTTTGGTCGCCATGACCGCATCCCGAGCCTCCACGATAGCGATAACGCGGTAGGCGAAGACCACACAATCCTCCATGACTTGTTCGCCAAGGACGCGTGCAGACTCGTTCTCATCCCAACCTTGAAGGACCAATTCCCCTTGCGGGTTCTTGGGTTAGGGTTAGGGTTTTAGGGTTAGGGTGGACGAGCCTGCCGAGCGAAGCGAGGCAGGCGAGGACTATTTACGTGTGGAGAGAAAGACAGAAAAAATGCGCTGTACTCAAAGTGAGTCCAGAGCGGATTTCGAGCTATGCTCTCCTCAGTTTTCTGCCTGGCCTTTTATACCCCAGAGGCTAAGGGGTTCGATGCGACTGAGCGCGTGCGATAGCACGCTCCAAGCCTATGGATGAAGCCTGAGACTCTTACGCCAAGGCGCAGCCTTACTAACTACCTAGGTCCCCGAGCCCGTAGGGCCGGGTCCGCAGTAACGTTCGTGCGACGAATCTCCCTCATGTGCCCATAGAAACTACAGACGCCGAATAAAAGTCCGACCTTTATCCGTACATAGAAGCATACAATTTCCTTTTATAGTAGAAACATGTGATTATCCGATAAGGTGCCGGAACGGCACCTTATCCGGATGGATCCGAAGATTATCCGATACTTCGGTTAGATGATTAATCTAGCCGAAGCCGACTGATAGCTGACTGATAACAGTGCATATGACTTTTTCGCCGAATCGCTTCCGGCCCGATCACCTCGCGGTGCGGGGCGACGAGTGGGGTCTATCAGTCCCTTTCGCTATAGTTGGCAAGCTGGTTCCCATGGGCTAATTTGCACGGTCCGACCCGTCGCCATCATGGTTTTTCCACGGACGCGGTTAACCGAACGCACTTAAGCGTAAGGCCGTTCAACGCGCGCCATAGTCGCCTGGGCGCTAACCAACGGCTAACCAATTAAGGTAATGCCGCTACTAATGGGTAACATGACTCCACGGTGCCACTGTATCAGTGTTATAGTCGTGGGTAAGTCACGTGATCTACTATAGGAGTATGCGATTGATTAGATCACGTCTAAATACTCTCCTTATTACTAAGCCTCTACTGTGGGGGCAACTTTTCCCACAGGCCTAACTTAACCCAAGGAACGCCGGGGGGCGTCCACGTTAGGGTTAGGGTAGTTAGGGTTAGAGTTAGGGTTTGGGTTTGAACCACTCCCTAAAGAGTATAAATATTACGTTTACTATGCAATCACTCTTCTTCCAAGTCCGCGAACCAAGAATGGTCTTGATCTGCGGAATCTTCGGCGAGGGGAAACCTTTCGGCCCCCAAGCTCCAGATAGATGGCAAAACGGTATGTTCATTAAGGGCATTCCGTTTGAGTTGATTTAGTAAGTCGGCAAACGAACGAGTTCGTCTGCGAGATACTAGCCACTTGGCATCAGTGAATCCGAGCTTTGAGATGTCAAGTTTTTTGACTACTTCCATGCTCGCAGAGCGGGGCAATCGCTTCAGTTCGTGTAACCAAATTTCGTCACTTGAACCCGTCGCGCGCCCGTCCTGGACACCATCTGTTCGGTCACCATGACTGTCAACCTCCGGAGAGGGATCGCCTGGCCCTACTAAGTTGGCGGACTGAGACAGGTTTGCAATAGATCCTGAACTACTCATTGGCCCAGTCGCTTGGCTTTCACCTGCAGCAACTCGCTCAATGGGTTCGTCTACTGGACCTGAGTCCCAAAGTCGTGTCCATCTTGATTTCCGAGCAGAAATCTGAATGGACCATTGATTCATGATGATATTTGCCATCTCATGAAAGTTGAACTCCTCCCAAACTGGATTGAAAGTGGATTTAAGGACTAAGAGTTTACGGTCCCCCATACCTGCTACCACAGGCTTTTTCTCGACTTTGCGAGCATGCCATCTCTTAGCGGAATTTTCCTTTAACCACTTTTTTACCAATCGGTGTGGATATCCTCGTGCTATATATATCTTTGCAAGATCACTCAAAGCATCGATATAGTTGGCAGATGAACTGCAGAGAATAGCCATACGTGACATCTCCCCAAAGAAAGTCCCACGCTTTACGTCGATGGGGTGATGAGATGCGAATGGGATTCGTTCTAGGTTGTTTCTGGCCTTGCGGAATGGTTTCCATTCGATCCGGTTCCAAATCGGATCAATGTAAATCATTAGATCTAAAAAGTTTAAACTTTTTCCAGAAACTTCCCATGTAAGTTCGAGGCCTGGAAATTTGACTAACGACTGGGCGTAAGCTAAAGCTTCGTCGCCTGTCTCTGCGTAAATAACCATAAAGCCATCGTCGATATATCTCCCGTAGAATGGGATTCGACGACCGTAAAGTTGGTCTCCTAGAAGGAAACTCTCCTCATGAACGGATGCAAATATATTGGCGCCGTCGGGGGATGAAGCTACCCCCATAGCAATGCCTTTAATTTGCTCGTAAACTTTACCGTCGAACTCAAATATGAGGTTTAAGAACGAGGCGCGCATACAGTGCATAAAGAATGCCAACTCAGCTATAGAAGGCTTGCACACGTCTTTATAGTATTGTTTGCATGCTTGCATGCAGAATTGGACATCGATGTTAGTATAAAAGGCTACTAAATCAAATCCTACTAAAAAGAATTTGCGTCTCGGGTCAATGACCAAATTTGCCAGTTTCATCGCCATATCTTTACTACCCTTAATAGTAAATGGCAGCTTTTCGATGACTGGCTTGAGAGTCTTAGACACGTACTTAGCCGCGGGGTTTTGCATAGCCAGGTGACAGGGTACGATTGGACGCATTCTCATGGGATTCTTATGGATTTTTGGGATTCCATAGAATTTGGGAAGCACGTACTCTGGACTATCCCCGTCGGGAATCAAGTGCCGCAAGAATTTGCTGAGTTGTTCGTGGTTAAAGAACGTAATAGCTTCGTTAGCTATATTCAGCATTCTAAGTCGTTGGGAGTCTAAGATCTCCTTCGCTTTTTCTGTTTCAACTTCATGATAAGAAGCGGTGTCAGATAACAGTTTAGCGGTTTCGTCCATAAACCATTGCCGGGTGACAAGACATTGACCGAGGTTTTTATCCGTGGGAAGAACGAGATAGTCGTTTTTCTCGAGGAATTCGAAGACAGCCTTCGCATCCACCATTTCCGGCGTGGACCTGTTTCGATGCTCAACCGAAGGTGCGGAGCTGTAAATGTACTCCCATCCTTTCGTTAAGCCGTCTTCGACGTAGTCTATTTTGAAGTCACACCGATTACGTTCGTGTGGGACTTCATAGTCTGGTTCATAGGGACGTTCTTGGATTTCCCCGCTTAGCTCCTTATGTAACCAATAAAGTCTCCATCTAAGACGGTCACAAAAGTCATCATAAGCCAAACGAATTTTATTTAACGAAGGCGCTATCTTAAATAGATAGCGCGCGCCAGCAGATACATTTGTTAATATAAAATAGGGGGCATTAACCCCCGGACCCAAGTGAACCCCCGCTCTAAACCTCGACATCTCCAAATATTCCGGAGAGACGTGGCGGAGGAGTAAGCGTACTGCAAGAGGTCGTGGGATCAGTAGGATCTCATCAGGATAAGATGCTGGGTGCTCATACCTGAGGGTGGACGAATCTATGATTTTCGTCCACCGTTCGATTTCTTGTTCTTGGGGTTGCCTTTCGGCTTCCCCGGCTTCTTCGACTTTCCCGTTACCGTCGCTTTGGCCTTCTGACCGCCTCCTTTTCCGGCTTTCTTGGGAGGCTTCTGCACGGAGCCTTTTCCCTACCGAATTTGGATTAGTGTAGTGTGAGACTGTATCATAATGATCCGAACTCACCGTCACGGTCAGCTTCTTTAAGGCCGACGCCACCTTTTTCTCCACATAGTCGGAGATGGCGGTGGTGGACGTGGGAATTTCACCCATCTCAACGTCCGCGTCGGCTTTTAATCGAGCCTTTTCCTCCCTCCTTAGCTTCTCCGCCTGATAGCGGTTGTCTGCCAGGAGAATGATGCGACCACAGATCTGAGGAAGATCCGTGATCAGACGGTCGAATTCGGCTTGCGCCTGATTCGACGGGAGGAATCTTTCGAGCGTAGTCTGCCCCCCGCTCTGTTTCCAGACGGGGAACTTGACGGTAGACTTGACCTCGTCAAATCTGTCCGCCACAACCTTGCCTAGAGGCGGCAGGTAGTGCTCAGGCTCGATCAGTGACCGGAGGTACTTCTGTTCCTCCACTTTCACACCTATTGCCTCCTTTAGAGACTCAGTGCGGAAGTTCTCCCAGGCCGTACGCATGGCCACTAAGGAGGCGGGATTCGTTGCTTGGAATTCCCGCGTCACTTCAACCTTAGGGAAATGGAGCCCCAAAATGAAAGGGGGCCACGTACCCGCGGCCTCATGGCGGCGCAGGTTGTCGAGCGACGTGGAGACGCCGACACATTTCTCAGCGAGTTCGTAAAGTTCTCGCAGGGGCCTACTAAGCGTAACGGAGTACGCGTTAGGGATGACGCTTATTATATCCGAAAGCGAGGTGGCGCTCGCAACCACCGCCGCTCGGGCGTCCTCCGTCCCTTGCTTGGCAGCATGGAACAAGGCACCGGTTGACACCGGATTTGTGGGGGCACGTGTAAAACGCACCGCCGATGCACCGAGGCGGGAAGGGCCCGCCACAGGCGCTGGGGACGACTGTCGCCCACCAGTAATCGACGTGAAGAACGGCATGCTACAAAAAGTCGTACTACGGTTTTAACGTTACGGACGACGACGAGCGCAAAAAATGCGGGAAAAAGAATTTGTATGTAAAAATGTAACAGGTTAGGGTGGACGAGCCTGCCGAGCGAAGCGAGGCAGGCGAGGACTATTTACGTGTGGAGAGAAAGACAGAAAAAATGCGCTGTACTCAAAGTGAGTCCAGAGCGGATTTCGAGCTATGCTCTCCTCAGTTTTCTGCCTGGCCTTTTATACCCCAGAGGCTAAGGGTTAGGGTTAGGGTTTAGGGTTAGGGTTAGGGTTAGGGTTAGGGTTAGGGTTAGGGTTAGGGTTAGGGTTAGGGTTAGGGTTAGGGTTAGGGTTAGGGTTAGGGTTAGGGTTAGGGTTAGGGTTAGGGTTAGGGTTAGGGTGTCATATTACTAACAGCATGACAAACGATGATGCCATTATGGTATCATATCGCATCGTCGCTTATAAACAGTGATCAGTAATCAGATTGATAAGACGCTTACCAAGGTCTATGACCAATCTTCCAAATATAGAACACTCTTAGTAAGAGGTCTAAATTTAGAAAGATAAGCAGATAAGAAAAATACTTATAAGCCAGGCTTATGTTGCTGTATCCCAAATAAACCCCACGTTGGGGTTAACCCCACGTTAGGGTTAGGACCCTTCTCACCATAGTCCGGCATCCCGACGCCGGTGGTTAGTACAAACCTTAGTTAGGGTCCGTGTTAGGGTTCCTAGTTAGGGTTCGGAGTTAGGGTTCGGTTAGCTAAAGTATACTTAGTTATCCTACTGATTTTTTAATACGATTAAGTATTAAGACTCACGGTTAGGGTTTAGGTTCACCACTTTAAGCTATAAAGTGATTCCCTAGGAATCGATGTTTGAAAAATTACTTCAAACAGCGTCCGTGAGACAACTGTTTATTTTGTCTGAAAGAACTATGTTACGTTAAAAGGTAGCAGCCCCTTACTAAGTCAGCATTAGATAGGGCGCTTACCCTACTAACGTCGACGCGTCAGAGCCCTGATACTTGGTTTGTGTGCCAGACTGCAATCTTCGCCAAGACGCTTGACTACTAGAACAGCTCGCCAGAAGCAGCGCACTTTTGCCAACATATCAAGACCGTCTCCCTCTTGGGGTAGCGTGTCCGTACTAATACCATCTTTTCAGAGGTACCCTTTAACTTGGAACAGGTATCCAGGATCATTTTCGGAGATGTCGGAGGAGCTGCCTTCGTCCATATCTGAATTAATATCTGAATCTAAAGAATCCTTATCTAACACGGTGAGTACAGTCTTTTTCCAAAGACTGGTAAGGTCAAATAGATTTCGCGTTCGTTTACGCGAAACTATTATTTTCCGATTAGTTAGGCCTACTGTGCGCACATCAGGGATTGGGCGGGGGCCAAGGGGAGTGGCAGCCTCGACGCAGTACGCCGGGTCCACATAACCAAGGTCGCCATAATCATCTGTAAAGGGCGCATAGGGGGTTCCCGGTCTGAGGGTTCCCGCTTCCGCGGCGGCAAGCCAGCCGCGCCAGTAGCCTAGAACTGTATCACCAAGTTCTTTCGCATTAAAGTAGTTCCATGCTGTATTGAATTCGGATTTAAGTACTAATACGTCCTCGTGCTCACGTCTAGTATTAGCCAAACGGTTCTGCCAACGGGTAGTAATATTATTCTTAGTCCAATTCTTAATAAGGTTCGACGGGTATCCACGCACAATGTATAAAGCGCTCAGGCTTCGTATTGCATCTATGTAGTGAGTATGTAAACTGCATAGGGTGGCTAACCGTGACATCTCACCTAAGTAAGTCCCTCGTTTAACATCGAGGGGATGGTGGGATATCCATGGAATTCTCTCTTGATGGGAGCGCGCTTTCCGGTAAGGCATATGTTGCACACGATTATGAGAATCGCGATATATTGTTCATATCCAAGAAGGGGAGGAAATTATCCGACGCGCCCCATTCAATCACACATCCATCAAACTTAACTGTACTTATGATTTGTACTGCTTCCTCTTTACTAGAAGCGTAAACAATACCAAAAATATCGTCGATGAATCGTCCATAGAAGGGTATCTGTGGGTGACCAAGGATATTAAGTTTTCGTTCGAACCACCAACCAAAAAGGTTGGCTAAGTCCGGGGAGTCCGCAACTCCCATGGCCAGGCCATTACGTTGTTGATAAACAAGATCCTTGTAACGTGTGATCAGATTCTTATTTCCCGTATCTAGACATTGAAGAAAGATACGCATTTCAGTGCGTTCTTCGTCTGTTGTTGGGGTGCCGACATGTTCTTCGTACAGTTTGGCCGCTATATCTAAACATTGCTTAAGTGGAATATTAGGATAGAACGCAACAACATCGCCAGTGACTAGAAACCACTTGCGATTGATATCGAGATTGATCTGACTTAATTTTATCGCCAAGTCTTTGGTACCTTTCAGTATGGTTGGCGCCGATTCAACGATCGGTTTAAGTTTTTTACTAATGTATTTGGCAGCGGGGTTCTGTATTGCAGAGTGACACGGGATTATAGGTCGCATTTTACGGGTTCCTTGTGTATTTTAGGTATCCCATAGAATACGGGTATCACATGTTTATCCCCTTTCACCGTAATACGGTGACGGAAAAATTTAGGTAATTGATCACCACTGTCAGACATGAGACGTTCACTCAAAAAGGCTACTAGTTCCATATCTTTACATTGTTTATTTAAAATTGCTTCTGCTGTAAGCGGGTGTAACGGTATATAATTGTTAACATCATTAAGTAATTCTAAACATTTTTCGTCGAGCCAGGTTCGCTCTGACACCGCTATTCCTAAGTTCTTATCAGTCATAGTAACGACATAATTGTTACTAATCAAGAACTTCTCAACACGGGAACGGTCAGGCTTGAGCGATTTAATTATCGGCCCTTCCTCTTCTATGGGGATTTTGGAAATTGTTTTTCGAACAAAGTTCCAGCCCGCTAAGATACCCGTTCGAGATAAGGCGGTAAACGAGGTGGTTTCCCCTTTCGTTGATGGGGTACCTCGTAATCTGGGTCGTACGATTTTTCAGACTTAGGGTCTTCAAACGAGAAGAGTATTCTCCAACGTAAGCGTTCGACAAAGTCGAACCACGCTTCTTTAATTAAATTAGAGTTACGTGGACTGTGGAACATGTATTTCATTCCCACACTAAGGTCTAATTGTACGTCTAAAGGTAAGGTTACATTGGGTCCGCTATGCACGAGATTCTTATAGGGTTAGGGTTTAGGGTTTAGGGTTTAGGGTTAGGGTTAGGGTTAGGGTTAGGGTTAGGGTTAGGGTTAGGGTTTAGGGTTAGGGTTAGGGTTAGGGTTAGGGGTTAGGGTTAGGGTTAGGGT